>CM039129.1:12284235-12884235 GCA_022036555.1 Microstegium vimineum | reverse complement strand
AGTCTTCCTGGGTTCAAAGGTTTTGACATCTTGATCGGCAATCCTTTGCACCAGATGACTTAGGCTTTCAAATTCTTGATACGCATACTTATCTTTGATATGTGGCAGTAGTCCTTGGAAAGCCAAATCTGTCAGTTGCCGATCATCAAGTACCAGGCTGTAGCACTTGTTCATTACGTCTCGCAGCCTCTGAACAAAGTTTTCCACCGATTCGTCATTACGTTGCCTCAGCTTAACCAAATCGGTAATCTTCTTCTCATGTATGCCAGCGAAGAAGTATTTATGAAACTGCCTCTCTAGATCGGCCCATGTGATTATAGAGTTTGGGGGCAATGATATAAACCATGTGAATGCCGATCCAGACAATGATGATGAGAACAATCTCACCCTCGGTTCCTCTCTGCTAGCGGCTTCTCCACACTGGATAATGAAGCGGTTGATGTGCTCCATCGTTGACATGTCATCTTGGCCGGAGAATTTGGTGAAATCAGGCACCTTATACCGATTTGGGAGAGGAATTAAATCATATGCTGGAGGATACGGTGTCTAATAAGAATATGTATTAACCTTGGGTTTAATGCCGAATTGTTCCTTCACCACTTCGGCGATCTTATCGGTCCAATATGCATCCTGCTCTTGTCGACCCATTGGCTGATTGTTGACTGGTGGAGCCGGCTGATGCACCCCTTCAGGTCTTGGTAGAAGATGACGCGGAGTAGTTGTCATGGGCGCAGCACCAGTCATCTGGACGTTATGCATCGGCTGACTTACCGATGGATAATTTTGCACACTTACTGGGTTGTGTCATCATATTCATCGGTTGCTGTACCAAAGCCCCATTCTGAGTGTTTGCTGGACTCCCATAATGATACATTAGTATCCCAGGCTACTGAGCCGGCGGTTGATTGGTCCATCCATAATTACAAATCATCGGCATGTGACTTACCGATGGCTGATAGCTAACTGGCACCTGCTGCTCCTGCACCTTAGAGTAATCAACAAATTGGTTACCTTGATGTGCTAGTACTCCGGCTTGAGGATTTACAACCATAGGTTGACTTCCAGTTGCTATATTGTGTTGCATCGGCACAGAATTCGTCGATGGTGGCATCGGAGGTACTTTAGGAACCACCACCTAGAAATCTTCTGATGGCACTTGTACAACTGGAGAAGACGTAGAGTAATGCATCATAGGGATCATCGGTTGTGATTGCATTACCGACGCCATGGAGCCCTTCCAAGCTGAACTGCCTCCCTGCACCAGATTAGAACCAGCGGATGGATTTGAAGGCATACCGTAACCCCACCAGTTGGCAGGAGCTGGATGATTCTGGAGAGCAGGCCCCGACATTGCCGATGCCACCGGATCTGCACCAAGCTTGGTGACGCTTTCAGGACTTGACATTGGTGGTGTAGCCACATCGGCAGACGGATCCACAGGAGTGGAAGACGCCATTGGTGCTGCCGATGGGTTTATAGATGCCGATCCAGGTTGATGATACGCTGGACCAACATACTGAGGTGCTTGTCCTTCTTTGAAAGATTGCATAACAACATTGTACACAGAATGGGACAGCACATTGGGGTGGCTAATTAATGCTTGATTTAAGGCAGAATTAACCATCTCTTGCAACTTACCAGGATTGGCATCATACGTGACCTGCCGCGGCAACGGCGGATCTTGCTTCTGGATGGCTTCACCGCTCCTGCTTAGGCTGAAGGACTTCAGATACAATTGCTTGTACTCCTCCATAGCCCGCTCCATAGCCAGCCTTTGATCATCTTTTAGATCGGCTTCGGAGACTTCAATGATGTTCCTCTGGTTAATGTCGGAGTTATCACCCATGATAAATGTATAATTCATCCCACCGGGTGTGCCAAAAGAGGTGTTGACACAAAAAGCGTCAGGATCTGCGAACACCTCGGGCTATTACCCAAATTCGATATCCAAAGGTGTGCCGGTCGATTTGACCAGTTAATCGACAAGGACGATAACTAAAACAAGATCCAAACAAGACAACGGCGATACACACAGATGTCAAAATTTAGACTTGATCATGATAACTAGAGCAGAGCTGAACGAGACAACAGCGATGCGCCCGGATGTCAAGGCTCAGATTACTTCCACGCGGAACTTGCCAGGATTTGACGGAGATCAAGGAGATGCAGCCCGTCGAAGCTTGAAGAACTCGTAGATAAACTAAGACTAATGCAATAAAAGGGTAAATTGCAGTAAGAGTAATTGATTTGTTTGATATATGATTGATTGTTTTTTTTCTCATGACCCCTAGGTACATATTTATACTCTAGCAATAAGAGTTGTAAATAGACACGACTCGTACCTTTCCTAAACAAAACAAACTCCTATTTTAAAGGAAATAACTGACTCGCGTAGGAGTCGGACCCAAATAACAATATTATTTTCCTAAACAGACACCTCTATTTTTAAGGAAACAAACGACTCATGCAAGAGTCTGACTCAAACTTCTATAATAATACTAGCATAAGATCACCAGTTTCCTTATGTCTTTTCTTTGATGAAACTTTCCATCGGCAAACTCTTCAATCCGCAACTTCCTTTTATTGCCATCGGCAATCCTTTGCTGACGTCAACCGCCACATCACCCTGTACTTATCGGCACTATCTCTTCATCGGTAATGTCTCCCAATCAGCAATTATTCACTCCCATCGGCAACATCCTTATCGGCAATATCCTTATCGGCAACAATTCTGCTATTATTCAGCTCCCATCAGCAACAAACTTATTTGCAGAATTCATTCTCATCGGTAACATTAATCGATAACCTGCCGATGCCGATAGAAAACACCTACCGATCAATGCAAGTCTTAGCTCATTTGACACATGCCAAAAAACAGTGTCAACAGCAGTCATGGACTGTGTTCACAGACGAAGCTTGGGGAAAGAAAGGAGCTGGAGGCTTCGCAGTCCTAATTTCACCATCAGGAGTACGAACCAACTATGCAGCAAAATTACTGTTCAAGTCCACTAACAACATCACAGAATATGAAGGCCTAGCCCTGGCCCTAGCGAAGGCAAAAAGCCTGGGTGCACAATGACTTGGGGTCAAAACAGACTCCCAAATCGTGGCAGGACAGGTCGAGAAAGACTTCACGGCACGTGAACCCGAGTTAGCAAAATACCTCGCTCTAGTAAGAATAGCAGAAAGGAAGTTCCAAGGATTTACAGTGGAACACATACCAAGGGGGTCCATCACTGAAGCAGATGAGCTAGCGAAAGCGGCAGCAAATGGAACACCATTACCCGAGGGAACGTTCTATCAAGAACTCACTGAACCTTCGACAGCATAATCAGCAAGACAAGTGTTAGCACTGCAAGATGAAGATTGGAGAAAGTCAATCCGAAGATACCTAAACAGCGAAGAAGACACCCAAGATCAAGCTGCAAAAGCAAGAATTGTTGCCAGAGCGCGAAGCTACGCCATCATAGATGGAGAGCTGTACAAAAAAGGAGTAGTCCAACCACTTCTAAAGTGCATCACAAGCAGAGATGGAAAGAATCTCTTGCAAGAAATACATGCGGGTATCTGTGGATCTCACATAGGCTCCAGAGCCTTGTCTGCGAAAGCAATACGCCAAGGATTCTACTGGCCAACACACATCAAGGATGCCAAAGAGGTAGTGAAAACCTGCGAAGCCTGCCATCACCTATCTACGCACCAAAGACTACCGGCAGCAACCATTCAACACATACCCGCAACATGGCCGCTGCAGCGATGGGGCATGGATTTAGTTGGACCCCTACCACCTTCGCAAGGGGGAAACAAATTTGCAGTAGTCGCCGTGGAATATTTCACAAGATGGATAGAAGCAAAGACATTGGCGAAGATAACCTCCGAATCAGTAAGGAAATTCTTCTGGCAAAACATCGCTGTAGATTCGGAGTGCCCAGAACCCTCACAGTGGACAACGGCAAACAATTCGACTCGGACCTATTCAAGCAATATTGCAAAAGCGTCGGAACCCATGTAGCCTTCGCATCAGTATATCACCCGGAATCAAATAGGGTCGTGGAAAGATCAAACAGGATCATCTTCTCCGCCATTGCCAAAACATTGTTCAACCTTCGCAAGGGAAAATGGATAGAGGAGCTACCAAGAGTAGTATGGTCCCACAACACAACAACCTCCAGAGCAACATGATTTACACCATTCAAGCTACTCTACGGCGAAGAGGCCATGTTACCAAAAAGAACTGAACCTCCAAATCCTGAGAGTGACAAAACACACAATGGCACTGGACGAAGAGTACTCCAAGGAAGCAATAGAAGGAGCGAAACTAGAAGCAATGCAGAACATATCCAAGTACCAAGAACAAACAAAAGGCTGAAGAGACAGCAAGATAATACGCAAGAACATCAAGGACGGAGACCTCGTTCTCCGAAGAAAGCCAAATACAGAAATGACTGGAAAACTTCAGCCCAAGTGGGAAGGACCCTTCATCGCGAATGCTGCAGGACGACCGGAAGCCTTCCTGCTAACAGACAACGAAGGCACAACGACCACGCACACCTGGAACTCTAGTAACTTAAAGAGATTCTACATCTAATGTAAAAGCGGCCATCACAGAAATATAAGCGAAGGTCGGCTTGTAGGTAGATTTACTTCTTTCAGCATTTTACTTTCTTAGTTGCTTCGCAAGGCACCGTACGCTTTTCCTCACAAGGGGAACCCCATCCAGGGGCGTGAGGTTTTTAACGAGGAGACACCTTTGTAAAAATCCTCTAAAGGTATAAAGAGGTTATCCCCACAACGCCCTAAACAGAAACGTCGAAAGTGACCAGCAACGAGGCCACACCATTTGACACTCTAACATGTTTAGAGGACCTCCGCCATTTACAGCCAAATGGCTGAACGAGCGGTACGACCTCTGCGCCCACGAGGCGTCACAACTCAGAAAAAGTCCTGACAAGTCAGGCACTGAGGCGAAAGCTCGAGCAAACGATATAACCCCATCACCCTAAGAGGCGTCTAGAACTCGGAAAAGTCCTGACACGTCGGGCACCGAGACCAAAAAATGTACGAACAGTACAACCTCCGCACTATAAAGTCGTTCAAAACCCGGAAATAGACCTGACAAGTTAGGCACCGAGGCGAAGGTCTTCGCATAACCACCAAGGCAAAATCTTTAAACGCTCTGCAAAAACGGGCAGACAAAAAAGGGGACCCACAACATTCAATGCGAAGGCCACAATAACTCTACCAGAAGTAAATGCTCAACCGCCAACAAACAACCACCACCGTTCCAACTACCCCTAAGCAGTAAAAGCTAGGCCTCAGAGCACTATAAAAGGCAGCCGAACCGGCAACCCAAACCACCAAGTCTGCACCCTCTCCTGAAATAGAAACTGAAAACAGCTAGCCAAAATACACGAAAAGAGAGCCAAACAGGCAACCCAAGCCTTAGCCCCACCTAAAGAAAACCCAAGAACAAAGGCAGACCACCATGGAAGCAGGCGTTTCCTTAGAAGGCAGAGACATGGGCTACACCCCAAGAATACCGTGTGAAGACTCGTAAAGAGGGGGCACCGTTAATTAAGAACCGGCCTCCGCTTGTCCACAACCAGGCAGCGGAACCGGCGATGGGAGATTACCGCGCGAAGGCTCGTAACCTCCCCTCGCCCCAGTTCGAAGGACGCGATCACAGAGAAAGTGATCCCCCACCACACCGCCAACAAGCGCCAAGCCACCCCCCGACAGCCCGAAGCAAGCCTTCGAGTGTCAGTGCCGCAGAGGCCCACCCCACTACACCACCACCCAGGTTGAGGCGGAAGAAGCCACAAAGGTCAGCACGCATCCCGTTGCACGGATTCTTCAGCAAGGGTGGTGGATAAACAGGCGAAGGCACCCGCGATCAGGCACATGCCCAAACCCGGTCAAAGGTTACCCGAAGCAGGTTTTCGAGTGCCAACAGTGGCGAAGTCCACTCTACATCAACAACTCCTAGGTTGAGATCAAGCCTGGGCAGAGAGCCGGGAGACACGTCAAGCTATGCGGTATGGAGGAATCGGGCGAAAGCGCCCAAGATTAGGAGCAAGAAGAAGCCGAAGACCTAGGATAAAGAAACTAGGAAGGCCTTCGTGCCAACTGTAAGGCAGTGTAATACGTATGTAACGAGCGCAGAGCTCCCTTCTATCCAAAACAAATATATATATATATATATAACAAACGTTTCTTGCCGAACCAGCATTCCGTCGACCGAAGGTCCCAGATGCAAAATGAAATACAAACATGCCAGTATCGAAGGCCTTCGCCAACAAAAACCAAACTAAGTCAGCAGCTAAACGTTAAAACGCAGCTAAACCGCCACCAACCAAGTACAGAGCAATCAAAAATCCCCATGTGCACAGCACTCATGGCTGCACCTAAAACCACAGGGGGAGCACAGTATAAATACAACAGCCCCCACACGGCGGAATGAAGTCAAAACAAAAACAAACGCCAAACGCATACCCACAAAGGGGGAACCACCATGCAGGCCAGAGTATCCCCCGAGCATACAAGCAAAACGAAAGCAATCACTGCGTGAAGATTCGTAATAGCGATGTTACCAGGAAGGAATCAAACTCTAGACGGAAAGGAGTCGCCTGTAGCAGCAACATAGGGAGAAGGTGATCGACAAGCGCGAAGGGCGGTTGAAAGACAACCGACAAGCGCGCAGAACGAAGCAGGGCAACACCCAGTCGCAAAGTACCCAAAAGTCTAGAACGATCAACCAATAAGAACCTCCGTCAAAGGCCAATATCCTAAGGCGAAGCCTAAACATCCTAGGCGAAGGTCCAAGCGACCATAATAAAGGAATCACACAGACGTATCAACGCGCAATAATAGACCATCCATAATCGCGGGTCAACAACAG
Organism: Microstegium vimineum; assembly: GCA_022036555.1. Taxonomy (NCBI): domain Eukaryota; kingdom Viridiplantae; phylum Streptophyta; class Magnoliopsida; order Poales; family Poaceae; genus Microstegium; species Microstegium vimineum. The sequence continues at coordinate 12,877,337 of CM039129.1, read as the reverse complement.
TTCAAGTTCAATGCAAGCAGTCCAATGCAACGAAGAGCACGAAGGCTCGACACAACCAATAAAAATTACAACGGGTCCAGGGGACCCCGCCAAGCCAAAGAACGAACAAATACATCATTCCAGTCGTCGATAGAGTAAAGAACAGACTCAAACATCCTATCAACCGAAGGCCTAGCGTGGCTACATCGCCAATAATCCCACAAATCACCATCTACATAGACACCGTCGCACATCAACGTCAAAGGCATAATGTCCCGCACAGGCCCGTCGAAGGCTACTTGCGCGAGACAGGCACAAAAATTAATACAAAAGGAAAGCATTGCCAAAAGCCATCTTAATATCTAAAGCCACCATAGAAGTAACACAAATGTTATTTACATCCATCCACTAGGGAGTCACCGCAAAGGCACACAGGCCAGAACAAGATATCTAGGCTAAGACTCAACGCCCCACCTCCTGAAACGGGGGCACAGGTATCTTAGGTTGAGCTTCGGCAGCAGCCTCCGCAACCCCCGGCAGCACAACAGTAGAGGCACCACCTCCGCTAAGAGAAGCAGGTGGAGGGTCTTGGGCTCCAACGTTATGCACATCACCGGTTGTGCCACCGCCTCCGCCTGATCTAGCACCCGCATTAACCAAAGCCTGCGGGGATACACACAACGGATCAGAAAACAAAACAAAACAAAAACAAATCAGCCAAAACAATAAACAGCAAAACACGAAGAAACAAACCTCCTGGCGCCTAGCCTCAGCCAAAGCATGAGCGTCGGCCCAACCAAAACGGCCATAACAGTAGTACATGAACTTTGTAATGGCTCTGAAAACAGGCTTCGCCAACATAGAAGGCGGCATAGGATCTGGATAAGCTTTACTCTTCAAAGAGGCCACATGTTTGCAGTCGCCATCAACCAAAGCCCTCACAAAGTTAGAAACCCCAGAAAGAGCAGTGAAGTCACCGGCCTTCGCAATAAAGCTCAGGAGCTTAACAAACTCAGCCCGCAACCAGTTGCAAATGGCAAGGGCCGAAGAATCGTCAGCAGGCGGAGGAACCAACCCTCCAAACTCAGTCAACGCTTCCCTGTAAGCATTAACGGCTGATACACCAGCAAGCCTGGCAGCCTCCAATCGCCCATTCAGCAAAGCCTTGACCGTAGCAGCAAGAGACCGTTCGCCCTCAAGTTCTTTGCGAAGGCCCTCGGCCAGTGATCGCTCACCGCCAACCTCCTTATGAAGGGCCACAGCAATAGCTCCCGCCCTCTCAAGCTTCTCTCGAGCAGCTTTCTTGCTGTCAGTTTCCTTTTCTAGAGCACCCGCCAACCTATCCACCTTGCTCTTGAGTTCCTCATTGGACTCAAAAAGGGGACGAAGTCCAACCACCTCCTCCTCCAACTTGGAAATACGTTCTTCCTTTCGACCAATCTCTTTCTCCGCAAAGGACAGGGATCTCGGCTTGTGAGAAGAGCCAACGACAACTTCTCCTCCATAACCGCTCCAAGATGATGGCTCTGCGCAAACGGCTCACATGTAAAAATAAAACAGAACAAACGAACACCCCTTCAGCAATCAAGTCATAAGAATTCTTACCACACACTGGTGACGGAGGTTTGTATGCAACAGTTCGTAGATATCAACCTCCTTCAGGCGATCACGTATCCGATCTACACAAATCAAAAAGATAGTGTATCAAAAATCAAGAAAAAAGCGAAGACAACATCGCCAAATAAACTACAAGAATCTTCGGTATCCTGGTAAAGGACCCGCAAAGACTCAGTCCACCCACTTAGTGTCTCCAACGAGGCACCAACTGCGAAAAAAAGGGGTGACGATATATAACACGCACACAAAAGTAAAAGCGCACAACTAAGACAAAAAGAAATAAAATTACCTCCGGTACAAGTGTCAGCGCCAGTCGAAGACCCAGGCAGAGGCCCGAGTGTAAAAATGGTGTGAAGGCCCTTCCCGGCAAGACCAACCCGAGCAAGGTCGGTTTCCACAGGGAGCGGTTCATCCCCAGACATCGCCTTCAAAGCTTCAAAGGGGAAACCTTCAATCACAAAGACAATACGTGTAAAAATAAAACAAAAGAGAGCCTCAAAAGAAAAACGAGCATAAACACCAAATAGCTTAAGGGGCAATCCCTACCGAGGGTGGCATCCATGCCAACAAGATCGCGACCTGGCGACGAACTCTCACCAACAACGCACAAGGGAAGCAAGTCCCCCCCCCCGATAACCTTCGAAGGGGCAAGATCCCGACGTGCGGAGCTTTCAACACCAACTTCATCAGATGGAACGACGGGTGCATCAGCTAAGGGCCTGGGACCAATGACCTCAGGGCTCTGCTCTCGAGCATCACCAGAACGCCGAGTAGAAGAAACAAAAACTGTGTCCCTAGAGGAAGAATGGCAACCGAATGCGTTCCGCAAAGCATCCTTGTCGACAAGGCCGTCAGCTTGAAGATCAGCCGACTGTGACAAAGCCTGAGCAACGATCAGCGGCAAGGTCTTCGCCACAGCGTCAACAGCTGACACACCTACAGGCAGATCCGCCTCAAGAGAGGCAACCTTCGACGGAGAAGCCTTGGAGGACGGACAAGACGGTGCGGAGCCCTCAATGGCTAGCACACCCTCAACCCTTGCAGCCACGGCTTCATCTGACCCATATCCAGGTTTGGACGGCGAAGCCTTAGGGGATGGACCTGGCAAGTACAGTTGACTTCGACTGTCAAAATCCAGAAAGAAAAACCAACCTTCACGAGGAAAAACTTTAGGGTCAGGCCAGCCAAAACGGCTAATAGGAGACCCACCTTCGGAAGACGAGCCGTCAAATCTAAGGAGATCAGCGGTCTCAGCTGCTTTCCGAGCCTTTTTAGTAGGGACCTTCGACTTGTGAGCAAGAGCCTTGCGCTTCACCAAAGGAGCAGCATCGCTTGTAGCAGCCGTTTTCTTGGTAGAGGTTTTCTCTCTTTTCTTCCCTGCTTCGACCGTCGAAGTGGCAACAGAGCTCGAAGCGTTACGCTTTTTCGAGCCTGAGGCCGGAGAGTCAACCAAGGCAGAAGCCCCCTTCCCCTTCGCAGCAGCAGCAACAGTAGCAGCGTCGGCGCCAGACGCCTTCGCCTCTTTCTCTTCCGCTTCCTTCTCCTTGCGAGCAATAGCAGACAGGACCTTCGTAGGAACATTCCTGCTGACAAGTCGAGCGCCAACCTCTTCGAACCCTCGGTTGAAACGGGGCATAGTACTAGAGGGAGACCTCCGGGACGTATATTCCCTTTCAGTCACTTCACTGACAACTGCGTAGAGATCTATCTCAGTCTCATGAACGAACAGTTCACGAGACGTATCACCCAACTCAATCTTGAAACGGGGATAAGGAACCGCGAAATCAACACCAGCGATGCAGACCTTCTCAATAGTAAATTCAGGTCGAACAATACCAAGAGGCCAACAGCTTGCAGCGCACATCCCTTCCACAAGATCACGACAACCAGAGAAGCGACACGCCATAGCAAAGGCTTCGTCACAGGCCTGGCCGGTGTCATCCACCGCTCCCGAAGAAACAGCCTTGTTTTTCGGCTTCATTGGTCGCAAAACCAAAGCGTATGGATAAGTCGGATGTTGAGTGCCATCGCTGAACGTCAGAACTGTTGCTAGTGGAGTAACATAAAACCAGTATCGAAGCCATTCCCTGTCCCATTTATTCTTCTTACAAAATGAAATCTCCGGACCTCCCTCGTTGGACCTCCGGAGGGGAATGAACGTACAACTACCAAACTGGATGCACTTATCCCCAATCTTCTTCGGCTGGTGCTGAAGCTCATAATTCGCACAAAAGGTAGTAACAATAGGCTTCGCGCCATACGATTCACAAGCCCAACAGAACTGACTCAGCGTGAGAATACCATTCGGCGTCAGATCATGAAGCTGGACGTCGAAGGTTAAAAGCACGTTGCTCAGAAAATCAACGGACGGAATCGGAAGACCGCAAACAAAAAAGTCACGAAAGACAATCGCCTCATTTCCCTCCGGTTTTGGCGTCTCTTCACCCTTCGGCGGGAGACGATACGAAGCCTCGGGAATAATACGATCCTTAATAAAACAATCTACCATCTCTTGGGTCACCAAAGTACTACCAATAGTAAAGGTCTTGCCCTCCATCTCAGAAACTTTTTCAACACCAACCAAATCCCCAATAGAAACCTCCACGCTATTCAAGCTCTCCCCCTCCTCCAAAGACCGGTCTTCGGCACTGGTCTGCATAAAATCTTCGAGAACCTTCGACCAACAGAAACGGAGAAAGGGCCGGGAATCGAAGACCGCAACTTCTAAAGGGAAATATAAAGACACAGCGCGAGCGAAGGAAGCTCAGGAAAGCGAAAGCAACTGAAAGCGACGCAAGAGGCGGTAATCCTCCGCATACCCCATCACCCCCTTTTATAGAAGGCGAGCCACCGCCTCGAATCGCGTCCACAAGGAAGCCCAAACGTCGCGTCACATCAAATAAAGCAGAAACCCTAAAACCAATCAGAACCTGACACAACGTGGCACGAGGGGGAAGGGAGGCCCCACAGGGAAAAACACACCTTCGCAACTCCCGTATGCTTTTTTCAAGGGCCACACCCCGCGACTGTCGGGTCAGCTCCTCAAAGGGGAAACTGTTGGGACATGAGTCGCGAAGGTCCCCTGTGGACCCAAAAGTATGCGTGCGGACGAGGGCTGCGGCGAAGGCCGACAACCTCATAACGGCGGCACGCGATCAGACTAAGAAAGGTAATCCCGAAGACACATTTCTATGTTTGCGCAGGTACTACGACGAAGGTTCTAGGTCTTTGTTCGGTGGAGACACTCGAAGCGGAGGTCCCAGGACAGCGACCGGAACCTCCGATCTGTCGGCTAAGCCAGAGACGAAGGCATGGCGTGAGACGCCAGAGCGAAGATCTCTGGAAGAGCGGTCGGGACCTCCGACCCGTTTTCCAAGCAGGATGCAGGCGTCCTTGGCAAGACGTTGGGCCGAGCGAGCTGGGCCTCCATCAGCTCCCTTCAAGGCCCAACAGACTTCAGCTAATTCCGTTTACCTAGAAGACCCCCGGAGTTGTTAGAAAGGCTCCCGAAATATTAGGGAGTAGGTAAGGGGACATTTGTGTAATCATGATTGTGATGTGAACAGTGTACTATAAAAAGGGGTCACCACCCAACGTAATAAGAGAGACAAGATCCCTGATTTCTAGGGTTTCTTGTTTCCCTAGTTGTCCGCCGCCGTCAACCCGGCTGGGCCCTTCAGCATCGCGAAGACCCACCTTAAACACCTTACGATCTTTTCACTGACTGAGGGACCTTCGGCGTACGCGAAGGGTCCCAAGCGATTAACCCGAAAGCTCAACCGAACGAAGCTTCTTGGCATCCGCAGAGTTTGAACTTTTGCTCGGCCTTCGGGTTCTGTTCGGAGAGAAGCTTTTTCCAACAAAAGCCAACAGTAAATATGTCCTTTTGCAAATAGCATGAAAATGAGTATGAGCAGCTTGGACGCGTTTCAGAGCCTGAATTTTGTTATTGTAGTTGTATGAAAAAACTGGGTTTTATATCTTGTACTAGCACATAATCCACCATGTCCGATTTTTTTTCTTTTTTACTGAGCCAGTTCAACCTGCCGATCACCATCAGCTGAGTTGAGGCACAGCCGACTTTGCTGATAGTTTCTGCAGCCGCCGATAAGTCGGCTTCGTTGTTTTTGGCTGTTTAATTTTACCGTTGTTTTTTACTGTTTTAAAATGTCCTTCGGTGTTCTGCTTTTGCCCAGCTCAAGTCCGGTTCGTTAATGTTTACTCGTGTTTCTTTTATATTTTTTTATGCCCAAAGTAAATAACGAAAACTAAAGAAATATGCATTAACGATAAGTTCATCATAAGTACCTCATGTTTTTTGGACTTTGTATGATTTTGTATAGTTTATTTGTGGTCGCCTAAAACAAGGAAGTCCTTAGTCATGGTCAAGTAGTTTAGTGTTGCCATTTATTGATTCCCGATCCTTACCGACGTGATTCGGACCAAACTATTCCGTTCCCGATAATTTGGCATAACCATTTCCATTTTCTTGGCATAGGTTTCCATTTCTGCATCTATTTCCTATTAATAATATAAAATCAAAAGTGGCAAAAGCTTTTCTGACCATTTTCGTCCCTACAAAATAATAGGGCACTGTCTTCGTCAAACGCACTTATTGACTGGCCTCCTCTTTATCGCTCTCTAGTCTATGCTAGGCTATTAGGCTTTCATCAGAGTTTCATTAATATTAAATTAAATGTATTGATATACAGGAACGTAGCCACCATAGCGGCGGGGTGGGGCGGCCGACCAGCTACCGGCGAGCTCACCCCAGACCCCCAAACCCCTCCTTCTTCCCTGGCACCGGTAAAGATGAGTTTTGGAACGGCGACGACGAGCACGAGCAGTCGAGCAGACAACGCTGCAGGACTAGAACCTAAAGGAAGATGGGGGCTTTTCTTTGCTTTGTTCAGTCCAGCGGTGAGATGACCATTGAAAGTCCACCGTTGCGTACTACTGGTCCAACTAGTGGATCCCAAAATTGCCAGGACACTGCTGCATGCCGCTAACCGTCCGCTCCCCAGGCCAATAGCCGCCAGGAGCTCACGGGCCATCGTTGGCGGCGGCTGCGGTACCACTGTCGACTGACGGGAGCAGCAGAGCATGTCCATTTGGCACATTTTTTTTTTCGAATTTGAGGTAACATATATATTATGTTTTTCAACCACTTTTCGTAAAAAACATGCATGATTGTAACGTTTTTATATGATCTGGACGATTGTAGCACATGAATGCAATGTGATATGCCTTATTGCTTCTTTTTTTCTCATTACAACTCGCCCTAGTTATAATTTTTTTTTTTGGCTTCGTCACTATTGATATATAGACATTTTTTATGACATGTTAGTGTATTTAAAAAGAGAGATGAACATTATAGAATGAAATTTTCTATTGAGAGTGGGTGTTTCATTCGAATTTCATTTCATATGACGTGACAGCCTTGAAAACAACACGATAAAATTCGTCATTGAGACTTACCTAAAAAAATGACGATAGATTCAATAATATATATTACGCCTCTAATTAATACGTTCTTTTCGCGTTTAAAAAGTTTATTTGCATAAAATTATGGAACCAACTGAAGAAACACATATAAAACACAAATACTTGGTTCATCTCAAAACAGATGATCTAGGCATGAGAATTAAGTAAAAAAAATATATATAGTGCACAGCAAATAAAATGGGAAAATAGAGAAAGGCAGACATAGAGATATATTGAAAAAAGAAAAAATATAGTGAAAAAAAGAGGAAGGTGTATTAGAAAAAAGTATGCATTGTAACAGTATGAAGATCAAATATTTTTTAATAAAATTTGGATTATATGAATTATCTATTTTATTTTGAGATAGAGGCCCGGAGGGAGTATACACTGCAAAGTGCATTAGAAAGATGGTAACAGGTACCCGCAACTCGATTACCCAACGGGGTTTACCTAATAAAAGGAGGACACGGGAAGAGTTTTTCACCCGCATGTATATGCTAATGGTTAACCCATCACTTATGTGGGTATGAATATGAGTACCAAAACATAATCCCACATTAGTATAGCCGAGGATATTCTATAACCAACTTTGCAACACATATATCTTCCTTGATTACTATAAATACACATGTATACAATATACCTATGACTAGTAAACTATTAATTAATGATATTTTGTTACTGTGTTACAATTGTTGATCTCTATTCAAAATTAATTGGTGATATATGATTATAATAGGTTCATATGTTTCTTCTTTGTTTGAAATGCCCGTCAAGTACTTTTACCCATGCATATGCGGATGTAAGTAAATTCTTCTATCCATACATGGGTATGTACATTTTAGTAGGTAAAGTTTTATCTGACTGAATAAGGGTATGGAATAGCAATGCTCGACAATATATATACTGGCTGTCATCTCCTGCGGGCTGTGGCTATGTGCATGGGCACATAAGTCCAGTATCAATGCAAAGTTTCACTTTTCAATTTTTAAGATGTAAAATCTAATATGAAATTGATATTACACATACATGCTGTTTGGTTCACCAAAATGTAACGAAATCGGATTACGTAGGGTAACGAATACCGATACTCTTGTTTGGTTGGGCTCGGTCCGGTACGTGATACCGCGTAATCCAATTACAGCCCGTTCATTTGTGTTCCCAGCCATCCACGAGTGTTATCGGTGATACCGCCGCCGCTCGACTCGAATCACGATTGCTTCTTTCTTCAGAGTGCGCGGCCAGGAAGGCCGGGGCGTGGAGGATGGTCTCCCAGCGGCGGCACACAGGGCAGAGGCGGAAGAGGAGGAAAGGCAGCACGCGGGCCACCACCTCCACGAGGAGGTCGTCGGGGAGCCCCGCCCAGACGCGGGCGTCCATCGGGAGTCGGGACGTCCATGTGATGGTGGAGGAGGAGCGACGCTTCGGCTCCAACTCCGGAGGAGGTGGGCGACTTGGCCTTCAGGAACGGGGGCGGCACCGCCGTGTCCTCGTCGAGGCCCCGCGGCTTGGTGATGCGGGTCGCCTTGAGCGGCCGCAACGGGCTCGTGGCCGGGCCGCGCCGCGCGCGGGCAGCACCACGTCCATTGGAGGCGAGATCTGAGCGGATGCGGCGACGGCGGCAGCTCCAGCACCGGGTTTGTCGTTGGGGCAGCGGACGACCGTCGCCAGCGGATCCAACACCATTTCGTCGCCCGAGAGCGGACTCGGTTGTCCTGCTTTCGTTTGTCAGACAAATATCTGATGATGCAGATTCTGATTCCATTACCGTGTTAGCATCCAAACAAAGACAGTAATCTGATACATTGTTTACAGTCCCGACGTGATTTGATTTCATTACCGTTTGCGTTTACACTTGCTAACCAAACATCAGCATAGTGTATTGTTTCATTGCACAATTTTATTGTACAATTTTATACTCCCTACGTCCTAAATTATAAGACGGTCTAAGAATCTTGGAGAGTCAAATCATTTTAAGTTTGACCAATAATTATAGAGAAAACTATAAAGATTTATGATATCAAATAGACATGTTATGAAAATATAATTAATAACGAATCTAATAATACTTAGTTGACATCATAAATGTTATTATATTGGCATATAACTTTGATCAAAGTTGAGATAGTTTGACTCTCTAAAATTCTTGGAACGTCTTATAATTTGGGATGAAGGGAGTAGATTATTTTAGTCTTTCATGGTTTCCACCTGTGTCTCTCTTCTCCTCCAGCTCACGGGCCCTCTCTTCCCCACGACGGTGGTGTTCGTGCACACGGCGGAGCTCATGCCCGTAGGCAGCGGAGCCCATGCGCGGCCTTCTCCTCATATGACGCCTTACTCTCTCCCACGCTGCCTTCCTTGTGGCACGCGGCTCCCGCAACGCCTTCCCCTCTAGCCTGCGCGACGAAGCTCGCCCTCGCGGTCGGAGGGAAAGAGAGGGAGCTCGTGCCTGCACCCGCTTCCCGCGGAGCCACGCACGCGGCGGATCCCACACGGCTTTTCCCTCCCTGCGCCGTCTTCCTCTCCAGTGTACGACGGAGCTCATGTCCGTGGTGGAGCCCCCACGCAGACTTCGCCTCCCGCGGCCTGCGGAGCTCGTGCGCAGGCTTTCTTTCTGGCGTGGCTTCACCTCTCGTGGAGGTCACAAGATCATAAGATGAAACCAAGGCTCTTAGTGCGGGTTCCGTAAAGTTTCCAATGTTTTGGAAACATCACTCACTCATTTCATCCTCAGTAAAAACATTTTCATTCTCTCTTTTTCTGATTACATACAAAAACTTTATTTATATAACACCCTATTTAATATACATAAAATCCCCGTGATATTAACATTGAAACTGGCCTTAAAAAATCTTTTCTAAACAATGCTCAGAGTTGGATCTGCCTTAGTCCGGCTAATACGGCGGAGCTCTAGCAAAGTTACCGAATCTGCGTACCCCAGTCCCAGAGCCCCAGAGTGGGCGACTGGCCTTCTGTGCAGGTCCAGTCCAGAACAGCTGTACAGAACAAGCGGCGCTTCACAAACCAAGTAACCAACGCCCTTCCTCGGCCTCCGCCGGCCCGAAATGGAGATGCTTCCGGGATGTTGATTCCTTCTCTTCGGTGAGGACCCCTAACCTACTAGCGACCGAGTCCAGCTCTTCCTTTCTCCCCATCAGTTCGTGCCGGAATTCTTCCCCATCGTTGGGGTTTTCGATTAGGTACGGAATTCTTCGTCACGGACTCACTGTTGGGGTTATGCAAGATGCGGCCATCGATCGACTGTAGCTAGGCTGATGCGGGTGCATTTTGTTTTCCAGAAATTAGAATTAACTGTAGTCTGTAGATGATTGTCCTTAGCAACGCAATACAGCGCAGCGAGCTATGGTTGGTTATGTCGATTCTTGTTCACTTAACAGAAATTTGTTGGTGTTGATTAGGGTACTCCGAGAGCAGAGGGGAGCAAGTTGGGGTTTCGATTGGTCCATCAGTAGCTCTTGATGTGGGAAGGAGCTCCTGGCAGCAAGCTCGCCTGCCTGATTGTTGGACTGTGTGGGGACACAGGCCATGGATCTAGTAGAGAGTTCAGGCAGTGGATTTCTGACACCGAGAAGTGCACATGATGTGAAGCGGAAGAGCAAGAAGAGGCGCAAGGCACAACCTGATGATGTAAAATGAGCTCACAAATCTGCTATTTTTCTTTGTTCTATGTGTTAATTGGAAATTTTGCTTATGTGGCAGCAAAGATCCCGGTTTGCTTTAGTAGCGTGCTTAAACGTGGCACTATGTTGATTAGGTAGTTTTGCTTGTTCATCTAGCTTTGAGCAAAATGGAGCTCATCAATATAGACAATGGAGTTTTCCCTAAACTCATCATGTCTGCATACTTGCAGATTTTTGCGCGAGCATATTGCGCAAGAACATGCCTCTGTTGTGGTTTAGAAATGACATTTAAAACAGAAAGGTGGAGTTCTCATGATTGGCACTGGATTAGGAACGAAAAATAGTGTGTACCTATGCCATGGTAAATATCAAGCATGACTGTGGTTCTTCTGCAACAGTTTAGATTTTGGGCTGGTTTTGTTATCTTCTGACCCATTGAAGTTTCAAAATTGTTTGTGGCTTCATGTTTTGTCACTGTTTGTTAAATATCTGGAAGATGGTGCAAATCCTTCAAAAGATCCAAGTTTAGAAAAATAAGCTAAGCTAATCTTCTCACATGTTTGGTTATTGTGTTTACTTATTAGGGGGTGGTTAGTTATATGGTTTATTCTCCCTACCTCCATGTATGCAATGATATTATCACCTTGTTCCATGTTGACAATGTGTCCAGAATAGTTACTAATTAGTACATATTTTGTAGACTGCCATGTCTAGACTGTTTGGTAAAAGTAGTTGCAAATACTAAATACCTGAACTTACTGGCTGTATATGCTTCTTTTTTATAAGGCAATATTGATTTTTACTATCCATGATAAAAAGTATTTTAATTAAAAAAAATATCTTTGGAGTAGACTGCACTATGCACTAGGTTTTGTGCCAAACCTGCAGGTGCTCCGCTTTTAAGCTAAATTCCAATTTGGCCAGTGCTTCTATCACCATGATTTTTGTTTGGTGTGCATTCTCAGGGCCTGTTTAGCAATGCTCCCATGCAGAGCTCTGCCAAACGGTATTTTGGACTGATTGTGGGAAGTAATTCTCTGAAACGAACTATTTGTGAATGGTGACGATGTCCATTTTTTGCTATGTCCATTTTCCCTCGTGTAGTTCTTGCAATTTCACAACATTAAGATTAATATCTATATGTGCAGGGTGATGATGTCTGTGCGATTTGTGACGATGGTGGCTATGTAACTTGGTAGGTGTACAGTGTATGGATAATTAAGTTTCAGTGATTTGGCTTCCTCACCTTTATATGAGCACGAATAGTTATTTCCAAGAAAAAACCCATATCTTGTATCTGTATTAAAGCTGACTTCAAACACTGGTACATGAGAGTGCTACATCATTACATTTCCACCTGTTGTCCTATTTTTCATCCAATGGCTTGGGATAGACATAATTAATGATTTCTAAAAGTCCCAATTATGGGGTGAACCACAATTAATTCATACAGTTGTTTGTAAAGCCGTGATCTCTTGGACTCAAAATGTGTTGTCTGCTTATAAAAGTACTCCCTTCAATCAATTTAATATTGTACTACTTCCCCTCTTTTGCTATAATATACATTGCAATATTTCTGCACAAGGTTCTGGCTTGAATCCTACACCCATGCCTATCTCTTATTTCATGGGTTTTATTTCAGCTGTGATGGTGGGTGTCTGAGGTCTTTCCACCTAACTGAAGAACATGGTGAGGGTTCAAAGTGCCCATCTCTTGGCATTAATAGTGAAGAAGCAAAGGTATCTTTTAATTGAGTTGTTGAATCTTTAAATTCATGCTTGCTTTTGTATGTACAAATTGCATCACGTTTTCTATTTGACAACTCAGATGATAATTGATAAGAAAGACTTCATATGCAAGAACTGCAAGTATAAGCAACATCAGTGTTCTGCCTGTGGATTATTGGGTTCTTCAGACTTGTCATTGGGAGCCGAGGTAGGTATAACTTGTATGTTTGATTATGTTACACTGGCTTTTGAATTCATTTTTTTAAAATGAAGAAACGACAAAAGGTATAACTGAAATAGTGTGAGAAGGGACATATTTTTCTTGTACAAAGAGAAAGAATGCACAAGTATCTCAAGATTCCCTTTTTCCATTGTCATATGCTCCAAATCTTTTAGAAGTTTGATTTATGTACATTGTTATGTTTTCATGTGAGCAGATGTAATTCATTGTTCATTTCTGCATTGCTTGTCAGGTATTCCAATGCAAGGACTATAACTGTGGGCATTTTTACCACCCTAAGTGTGTTTCCAAACTGCTGTATCCTGGTGACAAACTCCGGGCCTGCCATTTTGAGCAGTATGTTGCTGCTGGACTGAAGTTCCTCTGTCATGTCCATAAATGTAGTGTGTGTCATGGGGTAGAGAATAGTGATGATAAGAACATGCAATTTGCAGTATGCAGGCTCTGCCCAACTACATATCACCGGAAATGTTTGCCAAGGTTTTCCCTTATACTGGAGAATTAATGAGGCCTCGTTAATCCTTGTCCTTGTCCCTTTGTTAATATCTATTGATGAAACCTGTATTCTGTTTTCCTCGTTTGCCCTTGTTTTTTCAGTGATATCCCTTTTGAAGCAAAGGAAAGTCCAAACAGTTACATTTTCCAAAGGGCATGGGATGGCATTCTTCGTGATCAGATTCTGATATATTGCATGTATGTTGACTCAATCATCTTTGTCAGCTACCTACTGTGCACGAGTTTTTTAATTTGTTGAATCTTTGCAGGAACCATGAGATAGTAAAAGAGCTAGGAATTCCCAGGAGGAAACTTATCATCTTTCCCGATGACAAAAATCTTTGTGTGTCAAAAGGTCCTGAAAGTGCACCCAAGGAACAAGATACATTGGCTGAAGAAGAGCTGCTTGACCACCCATCATCTGAACCATCTCAGTCTCTGCCATCTGCAGCTGCCCAGAACCAATGCTTCTGCTCCAATGCTATGGACTCATTTGCACTAAAATCCTTGTTTCCACATCCATACCCAGGTTCATGTGGTTGGCTTGGTGATTGACCATGTGGCCTCTCTGCCCCTAGTAAATAATACCAACAGCGACAGGTCCTTTGCAAAGTGCAAAGACGTTGGCAGCTTGGCTTTGTTAGATATACAAAAAACCTAAGTTATAGTATACCCTATCCGAGTGTAAGCGATGTCTTACTGGTCCTATCTGCAGTGAAGATTGATGGACATGTGTATTTGTTGATGTTGATCAGATCAGGCAGGAATTGCATAGGGCTAGGCCAGTGGAACCATATGACATATATAGATAGCCTGCAAGGGGTTATAAAACCTGAAGTAATTACAGTGTTCAGTAACTATTCATTGACAATGGTTTTCGCTTGGGGTATTTTAGAACGGTGGGTGAATAATTTGTTGTCTTTTATAGGGAACTTAGAAATTGTCATTCTTCACATGCTCCAAGCAAATTGTTTTGTCGGATGCAACATGGTGAGTCCATGTAAGTGCTATGCTTTGGTTTTCATGTCGAGAAGCTTGGCAACTTACAGTACCATATTCCTCATTATACTGCTTCCAGTTTCAAATGACATGATGAATACCTTCACGAAGAACTAGTACTTAGAATTACTTTTTTCCCATGGAGCATTTCCATATGATCCTGTGTTCCAGACCTAGTGGAGTGCTGAATGTGATATTTGCTCGATTTATATTTATGTTATTCATTAGCCCAGTATAGAAGAAGTTTCGTGTGCCTGGCACTTACACAGATCTGTATGACACATTATCAGCTTGTAGCTTGAAAACTACATATGCTTGCTCATAGAGGTTATTTTGAACCAAGTTAATAAAGTTTGACCAGGACCAACCACATTTCATAACGACACTTATTTTGGAATGGAGTATATTTTGGGACGGAGTATATATGGCACAACTAAGGAGCTTTGTTTACATATGAGCTACTCCACGTTGGTTCTTCATATTATATTATACTATATTATTATAGAACTATATAGGTACTTGCAAGGGTTCGTTTAGACAGCTCCAGATAAAAAAAAAGTTTTACTCCAAAATTTTTTCCAAACGTTCTAGATCCACTATATTTGGATTCATTTCACCAAAATGGTAGATCAGGGGCCAAATTCACCTGTTAGGTAGAGTTCCATCAAGGGTAATCCACCAATTCAAGTTTAGTGGAGTTGTGAAAAATTACCAACCACTATCACTTTCTATTTTTCTTCTTCCTCAGTTCGTGTTTTCTTCTCTTCCTCTGTTGCGACTGCTCAGCCATGCGCCCACCCTAGCTGGCCCTGTGGCGGCCACGCGCCGTGCCTGGGTGGCCCTGCTTCGGCCACATGCCCTCCCCTGGCTAGCCTCGCTCGTGCAATGAGCTCGCCAATGTGGCCCCTGTATGGGTGCTTGTCAAAGGAAGAAGAAGCATGTGAATTTTTTCTCCTGGTGCGTGGGTCTGATGAGAGAGAGGGAACCCCTAGAGCCCAAGAGCAAATCTGGTCAATGCCCTTGCGTAGATTTGGAGCTAATGCATCTCCAAACAGTTTCTTGTTAGATCCACGGTGGAACTGGTGCATGGTGAATCCCAAATCTAAAGGTAGAGTTCTACCAAACAGACACTAAGTTTACAACATCAATACTTATCCCTGATATTTTAGCTTATGCACCTAGGTCGCACACTCACAACCCTAAATCCGGCCACTCTAATCAGCGAATGATCGCTGACGGAGAATCAGGTGAATGCTCGAACAACATGTCAATTTCCATTTTTAGGCAGACGCGTGCGCACTTTTTTTTTGGCATGCGCGCTGATGCGAATGAGTATATTAATTTCTCCCATCAAGTGCATTCACTCTCATTCTCAACTGGGTGACATCATTGTTGGTATTTGTTAACGCAAGCTTCCATCCGGGAGTATTCTAAGGTATCAATTTTCATGGGGAAATGTGAAGTATACTGAAAGGATTATGTTCATCCAAGGAAAGATGTTTTTGTGGAAGGGGTTTTCTATGGTTTTCCAAGATCACTAGGTAACCAATTTCAAGCTTACTAAACTCACTTACTTAAGAGTAGCAGTTCCTTTCCGATTCTTGATAGAGACTAGGAAGGGGTGATCGAGAGAAGGCTGCCAAAACCTCTACGAAAACACCAAACCGAACGTGGTGAAATGCAAAGGCTTGGTTACAGTTGTCACCTCTAGGGCTAACACAATTATCTGTGGGTTTGGACACAAACTTAGGTAAACACTAGCCAAGATACCACGTCGAAGCCAATGTTTACTACTCTAGTCCATCAACTTAGACTAGAGCACTCGGTCGAGCGGAGTTCCTATAAGTAAAATATAGCTACACTCGGTAAAATAGGAAACTTGAAATTACCAAAAGAGAACTTGGATATTACTTGAGTGGAGTCATCTCTGTAGAGGTACAAAAGTTGAGAAGGTCCCGACAAACCCGGCTCCTCCTTAGCTTTCTCTCACTCTCTTCCTATTTTCGCTATTACAACTAGGTAGGAGTACCTAGAGAGACACTACTACTAAGAATATGAAGGAATGCTCAAGTGTAGGTGTGTTGAATGGGGAGGCCTCCCCCATCTATTTATAAGGAGTGGAATGGTTGGTTTGGAGGAATATTTGTGGAAAATATGCATGCAACCGTGCCTTGTGGGAGCCACCACGTGGAAAGGGGAGATGAGGCGTGCATGCATGGGGTGCGGGTGCACCCCTAGTGCGGCCGCACCATGGTAACACTTTCCCATAATCGCCTTCCTCTAGTCAGTTGTGGAGTGGACCTAGGTCATGGCTTCATGGGTGGTTGGCCCAGATTTCGAAGGTATGTTGGCCATTCTTCTAATTGCTTGAGTGTATTTGCATTATGCTTTCTCTATTTACATATATTCCAATTCTATCTTCCATGTTTTCCATCTTTATGTTCTATAAACACTTATTCACCAAAATTCATGGAATATGTTAGTTATAAGCACTAATTCTAAGTTTGGTGTTCATATGGATGGATTTTATGTAAATGTTGGTGATAAACAGTATGAGCTAAGGACCCCTAACAAACTCCCCCACACTTAGATATTTTCTCGTCCCAAGAAAAGGTTAGAATAAAGTAAAGGTAAACATAACTATTTAAGGTAATAATAGTTTTTCCAAAACGTACCTCATACCTATAGGGCTAACATATTTTCTTGAGTGGTTGAGAAGTGGAACGACTCTAAAACAAAGCCATCTCATCCCATCTTATCATCTTAGCAACTTGGAGTTTTTGTAAACTTTTTTTTGAAATAAAGTATAGTTCACATGTACTACTCAAATGGCACTCTCGAATCGCTCAAAGTGTATAATCCTTCCCAAAGACCTTAGATGTTTCCTTTCTTTTTCATTCTACATCTAAAAGCCTTTTGTGACATTTATGGGTACAAATGGTAGAGAGGCATACTTGCATCATATAAGATTGTTTAGTCAAAAAACAAATCCAGGGAGATGCAAGTCATATACTTTGATCAAGAAGTGCAAGTGTGTGGAATATTTTTGTTTTGGAACTCCTTTGTAATCTCTCTCTCTCTCTCTTTTATTTTGAAAATATGGGCTATCTCTTTGACTCTTTTCTTTATATATATATATATTCATGTTTTTTTCTAGCATAATATTTTTTCACACATGCTCTTTGGCATGGATTATTTTTGGCAAAAGAAGAACTTTTGAGAGAGGGAGTCATGACACAATGGTAGAGTTATTTTTGTTTGGTGGATGGATGCCATGTTTTTGCATAACTCCTAATGTAAGAGTTAGCATAATTATACATGGAGTGTACGTGCTTCTTGATCGTGGTTGTATGACAAGGAACTCAACAAGGGTCACAACAATTTGACAAGGCTCAACATGATAACAGGGAGCATATGGCTAAGGTTTTTGCAATGTATAATAGCTTTGGTAGGATATGTTACCATTGAGGAGTATGCGAAGCTATGGATTTTTGGCATTTTATCGAAAGAAAATTCTCCAAGTACTTTGAATCATGCCAATGTCATATCTTGCTTCACAACTTAGTCAAAATGCTTTTCCTGTATGATATTTTCCCACAAGTATTAAGGATGTGTAAGGTTTAAAGATTATGTAGTCCAAATTCAAAGGGCTATATTTACATCTACTTTCAAAATTGATCTCCAAGTGTGAAGTTTGGTTCTTTTTATTGTCAATGTTTAAACAAGATTGGAATTTTTATATTTGATCATTAAATTGCAAAAATTAAGTCAAGTCAATTTCTTCTAAGTTTTGGGGGCTAAAGGAAAACTTTCAAATGATCGCCATTTACCTTAAATAAGTTACATTCATCATGTTGGAGCATGACGACACCATGTGATGAGGTCTCGATCACCTTGAATGGCCCTTCCCATTTTCTTTGAAGTTTTCCATGACCAAAGAGCTGCACCCTTGAGTTGAACATCAGAACCTTATCTCTAGGTGTGAACTCTTTGTGTTTGATTCTCTTATCATGACATCTTTTTGTTCTTTATTTGTAAATCTTAGAGTTGGGGTAGGATTTTTCGATCGATTCCTCTAGCTTAGAT
Source organism: Microstegium vimineum (assembly GCA_022036555.1). Classification (NCBI taxonomy): domain Eukaryota; kingdom Viridiplantae; phylum Streptophyta; class Magnoliopsida; order Poales; family Poaceae; genus Microstegium; species Microstegium vimineum. The sequence continues at coordinate 12,859,068 of CM039129.1, read as the reverse complement.
AGTTGCATTTTTGTATTCTTACTGGCTAGTACTTCCATTTCTTCCCCATATGATCCATGGTCTTGTGTAGAGTGGTCTTGATCTTCTTATTTGATGTTTCAGCTTGACCACTTGTTTGGGGATGGTATGGAGTTGCAACATTATGCTTGACTCCATATTCTACTAGGGAATGTTAAAATGTCTTATCGATGAAGTGTGACCCTCTGTTACTTATGAACATTTGAGGTGTTCCAAACCTTGGGAATTTTACTTCATGGAACATCTTTTTAGAGTGCTTGGAGTTGAGAGCTTGACATGGTAGTGCTTCTACCCACTTAGACACATAGTCCACCACCACTAATGTAACACCCTAGGTGTTAAGCTTGCATTTTCATATCATTTCATGAGCATGAGCACAAGCATTAATGCATTCATGCATTTCCATGATCATATGAAATGATAACCATAAGTGATCACCTTGTTCTCATGCTGTATGTGTTAACCTACAACTAGCTTTAATTAAGTTATGCTTGTGTAACCAAGTGCTTGATGTTTTGATCACTAATAATCACCTAGATATATTTAGGGATGTTAATTGAACCATGTTTATGTTCATGATCAAGTCCAAATGAGCTTCTAGGGTTTAAGCTTAATGATTGACCCTAGGAACCCTTTTTCTTGATTTAACAAAATGACTTTGTTAATGACCTTGTATGAAAAAGTTGGCTTAAGCAAAGTTGTAGAGTTTTTAATTCTGCACAAACTTTGTTTAACTACCTTGAGGTGATTCAGATCCTAAAATACCCTAATTGGTCACTTATGGCTGATTTGGGGGTTGTTTTAGCTTTCTGAAATCGTCTAAGTCTTAAGTGCTTGCAGTTTGAATGTTGCTATGTTTGAATGCTTGTAGTTTGAAATCTAAGCCGTTTCAGCTCAAACAAATTACACCAAAGTTGTAGATCAGCTATAGCTCTACAAAAGTGTACATTTGGTTGAAGCTAAGACGCAGAGGTTAGAGAGTTAATCGAGTGTCAAGATCGGTCGTCAGTCGGCCTGATGACGGTTTCAAGTGCAGAGCTGAGCGCGCCATCGGTCGGTGGCCGACCGCCTCAGGCATTGCACGCCGCGTGGCAGCCGTACGCCGGTGAAACGCCCGTGCTGGACGCATCCTTGGAGAGCCGCACACTCCACCTCGCGACCGCATGCTCACTCACCTCCGCTCTCTCCCCTCTCCTCTCTGCCTTGCGCAAAAGCTGAACACCGCGCCATTGCCGCAGCAGCGCCGTCGCCGAGCTCGCCTGCGCCGCACACCGCCGCATTGGCCGCCAAAACCCAGCCACATCTTTGCCTCACTCCGCTCCACCTTCTACACCGCTCCGTTTCAGCGCTAACCGCACGGGTAAGCCAGACCGCGCAGCACTGCAAGTGCCATTGACGACCTAAGCTCCGCCGAGCTTTGCGCCGCCGTGGACAGCCTAATCCAGAGCCTCTCCCTCTCTTCTAGCTCTTGTGTGTGGTAGCCTAGATTTCGTAGATGCTCACCGAAGGGTCAGTTGAAACGATTAGGGTTAGGGTTCGCCGGAACGGGAACTCCGCCGCGCGCGAGCGCATGGCACCCGCAACGCGGGCGAGGTTACGCGGGGCTTCTCAGCGTCGCTCGCGTTTGTTTGAGTAGCGTTAGGGGTAGTTGGTTAGCCAGTGGGTAGTTATCCGGGGATGGTTGAAGCATCCACGCCTCGCCACCGCCGGAACAAAAGCACCGCACCGCCGTGAACTCGCCACCGTGCCGCTGTGCATGTGGCCGAGCTTTTCGGAGGGTTCTCACCGCCCCAATCCAGGCTAAATTGGACCGCTAGGGTTCTGTGTAGGTGTAGCCGTCGCCAGTTTGGTCGGAGGAAGCTTGCGCCCGCCAGCGGAAGAGCAGCAGCGCCGCCATGCCGCCATGAACGCCGCCGAGGATGCTCCGGTGCGAAAGGGGTACAACCAGTTACATGGTTCGATGCGGGTTGCGTAGGGGAACATGACCATGGGTTGGTTTGGCCGGAAACCTCACCGCCGGCGAAGAACCGAGGGTCGAGCACCTGCTGTGCACTCGGCTCTGTGGGGAAGAAGCTGACCAGTGGGACCCCTGTGTCATAGACTCTGTTTGTTTCCTTTGTTTTGTTTTTTTCAGTTCTGTTGGTTAACTTTGGAAATTCATAACTAATTCTAGGTAAATTCTAAAAATGTGAAACCAGTTCTGTGAGCTTTGTTATGTTTTCTATATGCCTGAAAAATGTTAAGTAACCTGTTAATACTGTTCTACTGTGTTGTTTTAATAAAAGTGAACAGCATGCCTTATGTGCTTAGTTTAACTTGGTTAATTCATATCTGGAGTTTGGTATGTGCTAAAATCATGGTTCTTGTTGTGTTGAGTTTGTCTCAGCATGCAATTCCCATAAAAAATGTTAAAATGACAGTAACCTGTAATTTAGTAGCTTGTTGTATTTCTTTTAGTTAAATGCTTGTTTAATTAAATGCAACCTTACTAAATTGTTAAGCTAAGTTATATGTGGTTACTATGCTTGATAATTTTTGTACATGTGTTACTTGCTTAGAGTAAGCTAAGAAAATTATGAAATCTATTGTTTTACACTTTTCAAATTGTTTAAGTAATATATGTTTATCTTCTGCTAGTTTTCTCATCACTAGCAAAGATGTAATTTTAACTCCTGTTTATATATGTTTTCTGTTGTTGGTGTGAACACCAAAGTGGTAGATAAGTATGTAGTATATCCTGTCTAATTTTATCATGATTTTTGGATAGATGGCGTCGGTGTTATGACCCGGGGGTCAAGACCACCAACGAGTAAATTTGTATATCACGTGCTCCCTCTCTCAGACGTGATGCAAGATGGACACACGGTTTATCCTGGTTCGGGCAAAGAAGGCCCTACGTCCAGCGGGGGAGGATGACTTGTATTATCTTGCAGCCAAAGCGTGCTCGTACAGGGGGGGTACAAGCTGTGTTACATGGGGTTTGCCACCCGAGGGGTCGATCGAGTGGCTGGGTGTGTGAGTCTGAACTGAATTCTCGGAGATTTCAGGATTCAGCCGTCCAAAGAGAGATCCGTCTCTGGAGATCTAAAAAGAGATCCCCTCTGTCTACCTCGGCGTCCCCTTTTATAGACCAAGGGGAGGTCCGAGGGTACAAGGTCCTAACTGTGGTAGTATGGGTAGCGTATCCGCGGCACAGTGTTGGCGGAGAGACGTTGAGCACTGTGGCGGCATGGCCTTCTCGTCCTTCTGGCGTCCCCGGTCGTGGTGGCAGTAGAAGTCGCCGCGGCACAGCGTCCGCAGACGGACACGAATCCCACGGCTGAGGTGGGACGGGGCGGATGGGACAGCCCCATACTGGAGTTGTCGGAGATAGGGGTCGAGCCCCCCGGTCGAGGGAGGGGTCGAGCCCTGCGTGGCTCTGTCGCATTCCCGAAGTCATCGTCGAGGGCCGCACTGTTCACTTTCCGAGGGGTACTGCTGGAGTCTGTACTCGCGTAGTGGCGACAGTGGTAGCACAGTTGACAGGAATCGGGGACTTGACGGGAAGTTGGCGGATTTGACAGCGGATGCGGGCGCCCAAGTTGTTAGGTGGTTTCACTTTAACCCATGCCGGGAGCAGTTGGATTAATCGAGCCTCTCGTCCGGGGGTCGTCCGTTCGACCCCTGGTCCGTCGATCATCGTCGAGGTAGGGTCGGAGCAGAGACGGAGTCAAAGAGGTTGAGGTAGAGGTCGGGGGTCGCTCGTTTGACCCCTCGTCCGTCCTTCGTTCGTCGAGGTGGGGGCCGGGGGGGGGTCGTTCGCTCGCCCCCTCGGTCCGTCATTTATCGTCGAGGTAGGAGCCGGGGGGTCGTTCGCTCGCCCCCTCGGTCCGTCATTTATCGTCGAGGTAGGAGCCAGGGGGTCGTTCGCTCGCCCCCTCGGTCCGTCATTTATCGTCGAGGTAGGAGCCGGGGGGTCGTTCGCTCGCCCCCTCGGTCCGTCATTTATCGTCGAGGTAGGAGCCGGGGGTCGTTCGCTCGCCCCCTCGGTCTTTCATTTGACGTCGAGGTGGGGTCCGAGGGGTCGTTCGAACGACCCCTCGTCCGTCATTCGGCGTCGAGGTGGGCCGGCCCGTGACTTGTCGCCACAGCTGGTGTAGAGGAGGCCCTCGAGCGATGGGCCGTGCCTTACTGAGCAGTGGGCTGGTCCCTGCCTTAAAAATAGTTGCTATGTTTAGCGTTGATTTATCGAAGGGTTTAGGGTACCCTTTACCTTCGTACCCGACAGATGGTTAAAGGCTTTATAACTGTTCTAAGTTGTCTCTGTCTGCTGTTAAATGTTCACAGCCATAACTATTTGAGCTATTTGTGTTGAGTTTCAGTAGTAGCTATAGTTGGCTTTGTTGTAGATAACTTGTTGATCTGTCTTGTGTTAAATGTTCACAACCATAACCTGTTTAGTTTAACCTGAGCATGTTTTACAAGTTCAACTTAAAATCTGTGTTTTCCTGTTTTTCCAAAACAGCCTTGCTTATAGTGTCTGTTATCCCTTTTTAATGTTGGATCTAGCTGTGGAGTTTATGAAATGTTTTGTAGATAATTTCATGAACTTTCCAGAATGTCTTTATTTGTAATTTTTGGTTGTGTGTAGCTCCAGCTACATAGTTTTCTTCTAGCTGCTGTTTTTGGTGTTTTCTATGCCATGAATTGCTTGAGTAAGTGTTGTATGCTTTTGTATGTTAATCAAGTGTCTTAAACCATCAAACTGGTGTGATGCAGTTATAAGAGAGCTTACCTCAGAGGAGAAGCTCTATTACAGGTTGCTAAAGAAGGGTAAGTGTTAACTTCTCTACGGGAGAAGAAATTTGCACATATTTGGTCAATGAAATAAAATGTTGCATAAAACATTCATCATGAACATCCATTCATATGCATTATGCATGTCTCATTCTGATATATGACTTGTCATATATGTTGGTTCATCATACATGTATACATGCATCCAGGATCGCCGGAGGGAGTGACCTTGCTGGAGTTCGGGGAGCTAGAAGGAGGAGTCCCACCAGAGTTGGAAGCTCCAGAAGAAGGAGAACATGGCCCTGATCTTCCTGAGTGCCCTAACCACCTTCCCTCCACCTTTGTGAAAGGCAAGCCCCGGAGCATTTATACCTTCTTACTCTATTTCAATGTATTTTACTTATAATCCAACCACTTGTTTGTGCATTAAGTTAGTAGGATTTGAGATGAAACCCTTTGCTGCATTATACTTCCTTGACTACTATAAAGAACCTTGTAGGCCCAGGATCGAAACCTTTGCTTAGCCATGCTTAGACTGGTAGCGTGGGTGGTCTATCATCCCCCACAAAGATAGGTTGATGGTCACGGTTGGCTATAGCTTGCTATCGTGGAAAATAACCATGTGGAAGTAATAAATCGAGACCGGGCAGACAAGGTGTTGTGAGCCACTTGACTTGGAGGTCTTGTGAGCGGGTTCTCTCCGCCTGTGTTGTTAGGCACTGGATCATGGTTGGACATCTGCCGAGATTGAACGCATGCCTCTGTTATAGCTGGCCGAATAACTCGTTTCGACCGCGAAGCCTAACTATGTTAGTTCGGGCCGGGCACTCCCCCTACTTGGGTCATGAAGACCGCGAGCGGAGTACTAGACCGTGGGCAAGAGTGATCTGAGCTACCTGGCCGGGACCGTGGGAAGGCACTACTTGATCGACCTGGCTACCGTGAGTCGCTACTCATGCCTGTACCCGGGAGCCCCGCGGCTACCCGAGCAACAATGAAGGTAACCCGCATAAGTGTGCCGACAGACATGCTTGGGTGTGACTGAGGAATAAACCTCCAGCTGGATAGGAATTCGATTCGAATCGCGGTCTCTCCCCGTTAGTGAGAAACTTGAAAGATCTTCCTCCCACTGTAGAAATCTGAACTCTAATAAGTAACTAAAATATGGTTATGTTGTTTTTATGCCAAGCACAATATGGTTATTAATGTTTTGGTAACTCAGTGATTGCTCTAGTACAGGTGCTAATGAGATCTTCTTAATGTTACTTAACCTGATGCTAAATGTTGTTTTCTAATGATGAGAATACATGAGTAATTAGGATGATCTTTTATGCAAAACCTTGCTATCTCATGAAATCCACCTGATAAAGCCTTGCATAATCCTTGAAGTGTCTATGGTTATATATCTATCTCTCTGTCGGGTAAGTCTAGCTGAGTACAATTGAGTACTCAGGGTTTGTTTACCCTTGTTGCAGATGGTATGGTCTATTCTGGTTATTGCCAGGCGTGCCTCTACCCTGCATGTGATGAAGAGTGAAGACCATGGGCAATGATGAATTCTAATGTCTCTCCTTGTTGCTTTTGATGGGACTGTACTAGGCTTGGCACTATATTTGTGATAAACAGTTTGCAATGGGTTTTGTGAAAACCTAAACTTCCACTACTTTGATTTGAACTCGGTGTTGTAATAACACTTCTTTATTTTCAGTTGTAATATTATTTCGTTTCGAACTTATCACTGTGGATGTGCGGTTACTAAATCTAGTGTACGATCTTGGGTTGTTACTTGAATGTGGTTTGAGATCCTTCGAGATTTCAAGGACTACTGGGCTTATATGGGCTCTAGTGTGACAGAGTTGTCCGAAATGATGACCATTGCACTAGTGCTCTTATATGTTGGGCGGTTCCGTGACAGCTAAGATGTACTCAACATCTATAGATTTTCAGAATGGTCCCATGAAGTTGACCCCCAGATGCCAAACAACTCCACTTGGAGGTTGTTCATGAGTACAATGCATCCGAAGCATTGATGTTTCCATGTTTCAAGCATCTGTTACATCTTCTGACAAAAAAATTTGTATCTCAGTACATTGTCGGCCAAATCCTCTTTGATAGATCTTGGCATGTATATGGAATGCTCCATAGTGTCGTCCATAGGGTGATGCATGACATCTCTCTATGATCTTTATGGCTTCAACCACTAGTACGCATCTCCTAACAACCCATCAATGTAGATTTGGTATAGGTGCAGAGCATCCCGAAAGTGGGAATGACTGATCCTTGAGCTTCATCTAGCCTTCCCCTGGTGGAATATATCCTGCAACTATATAGTTCATAATATTCGCATACCACAGGTTCGAGTCTGTTACCTCATTGTGAACACATGGTTGATAAGTGCCCATGTAGTTCAGTTTTGTGATGAGTGAAGTGCCAACATGAAGCCATTTCAGGTTGAGTGTGTTCAGACTAATCTACTATGAAAGCAGAGTTTGGCATGTATCATGTCTTGTGTTGCGGAAGTGTTGAGCTCAGAGGTGGTAGTCAATGGCGAGGTGAAGTTCAAGTAGAGACGAGTCATGCCGATGGACCAGGAGCACTAAAGGGCGGGCATTAGGCTTAAGGGACTAGAGGGCTGGAGGACTAGCTGTGGTGGCTGACACTTGGGGCATCGACAAGTGTGAGAGTACATGGAGGTGATTGTGTTGACCAAGCCAAGACGGCAAGCAAGCAAGTCGAGTAGGAAGACTCCAAAGACTTGGTGCTCGGGCGGTTGAGGACGCGATGACATGTGTCGACGTGTAGGGGACGCATATGGAGTATGCTACCCGCGAGCGGTTTTGTGGTTTGGGTCTCAAAACCACCGGTGGACAATTTACATGTTTGGGCTCAAAACCCGGACGGGGCTTCCGAGGAAGTGGGGATGGCACGTGGCGGAATCTTGGAAGTTGCATCGAGGCGACGACAAGTCCAAGAAGAAAGCGAGGTCGTCTGATAAAGATATGGAGAAAAAGGTTTAGGAGAGTTGGATCATAATGTCTTTGGGCTAGGTGGTTCTCTCATGTATTAGGGGGCTATTCTAAAATGTCCAATAGACCACATTAAATAAGGATGAAGGGGTATCCTCATCCCGACCTCTTGCATTTTCCTTCTCCCACGTCCTCTCCTAGGTTTTCCCACTCTCTAGTCTCTCTTACATGAGTTCCTCAATGGTTTGGTGAACCATTTGTGCTACTTGAATTCGTGATCGGGAATGGAGGCCTTAGCCTCCTCATGTCCTCCGGGATTTGTTTTTTGAATTACTTATGCTCGTGTTCTTCGTGTTTTTGCAATTGCCCATTTTCGATTCTCACCCAATCTCTCTCTATGCTTGATCTCTTCATAGGGTGATGCATGACATCTCTCTATGATCTTTATGGCTTCAACCACTAGTACGCATCTCCGTAACAACCCATCAATTTAGATTTGGTATAGGTGCAGGGCATCCCAAAAGTGGGAATGACTGATCCTTGAGCTTCCTCTAGCCTTCCCCTGGTGGAACATATCCTTCAACTATATAGTTCATAATATTCGCATACCATGGGTTCGAGTCTGTTACCTCATTGTGAACACATGGTTGATGTTGGTATTTCTTAACGCACACAGATAAATCCGCAAGCGCACGAATACCGCTGTAGCTTTCACCCATGAGTATTCCAAGGGTATCGATTTCCACAAGGAACGTGAAGTGTACTAGATAAGAACTAAGACCATCCTATGAAAGAATGATAACTGGGTAAAGAAAGATTTTATAGTTTTCTAAGGGGTTCTATCTAATCAAAGGCCCACAATACTTTGCCTACTTTGGAGCAACACTACCTTCCCGACGCTCGAATAAGACTGGGAAAAAGGTAGTCGGGGGGGAGGCTGCCAAAAGCTCTACGAAACACAAAGCCGAACGTGGTGGACTACAAAGGCCTTACAGAGCTCTCACCTCTAAGGATACCACAACTATCCGTGGGATTGGGCGCAAAATCAGGTAAACTCTAGTCTAGACACCACGTCTACACTATCGCTTACTAATCTAGTCCGAATTCAAAACTAGAGCACTCAATACGAGCGGAGATCCTATAAATAGAATAAAGTAAGAACTAAAATAAGATACTTAGAAACAATAAATGAAGAACCTAGAGATTTCTCAAAACCAGATACTGCAAAGGTACAATGTTGAGGAAGATCCGACAGATCCCGCTCCTCCTAGCTCTCTCCTCCTCCTCTGTCTCACCAATAATTACAACTAGATGAGCTAGAACTAGAAGAACTAGATCTAGACAACTAGAGGGGCCTGTCTCCTCTACTTATGTATTTCTGCATCCCCCTGACCAAACCCTCCTACATTAGGATTGCTTGTTAATGGTTGATCAAGCTTGATTGATGGGCCTGGCCTTGCGTTTCTCGCCCCTTTGCCTTAGGATTCGTTAATTCTCTTTCTCGATGGGACGATCTAAAGTGGGTTCTTTAGCTTGCTCCAACAGAGGTCTCCTTCTCCCTAGCAGCGAGACCAGTCCCTACCTCTTTTCAAGAAATCTTTCATAGATAGGAGGGGCATGCGTGCTTACAGCCTGTTCTCACATATAGATAGTGGGACATGTGTGCTTAGTTAGAGATAGTCGAAGGTGTAATCTTTCAAAAAGTAGTAAGTAAAAGAATCGCTACTCGCTCTAGATGGATATTTAGGTACCCTCGCCTTGAAACCCTAACTTTTGCTCTGGAGAAGAATAATGAGATGAGATGCCCCTTAAGGGGTCAGGGGCCTTGCTTATATAGCCTCCTCAAATGAACGTGGGTCGTTGGATCAAACCGACCTATATGATAGGTTTAGATTCATTCTCAAAGGCGGTGGAGCATAATCTGCGAAGTAGAGCCTGATTGGCTGCTGGCATAGGGCGGGCGCCCTAGGGGCTAGGGCGGGCACCCTAGTTCCGGGTCTGATCCGCCTCCTGTTCGTTCTCGTGTCTTCTGGAACCTTCTAGAGTACAGAAAAATGTGCGGTTGATAATTATCTCTATGTAAACATGACATGTGGGCCTTTCCTTGGTATTTCCTGATAACCCCCTGTAGAAATAGACATTCACCAAAACTTGCGGAATTTCATTAGTAAACCCCCTATATCTAGATGTGAATTGCATATGGATCCTTTTTCATGTTTAGTTGACGGTTAAAATTGGTACTTAAGGACCGTCAACAACTCCCCCAAGCTTACCTTTTGCTTGTCCCTGAGCAAAGATGAACTCAATGATGGATCAGGAGTTGCTACAATGCTTTCACACCTTAAAGGTACACATGCGTTCAAACAAGAATTCTCCTCTGGATTAGAGTAAACTATTCTGTCTTTTAAACTTACCCATATTACCTTTAACCATGGGGCTTATAGCTGTCACTTGGGTCTTGAGGAATTGAAAAGTAGAATGATCAAGCCCAGCACTATGTCAAGCTCTTCACTTTACCTTCATCCTGGAGTTTTGCAAAGTTTTCAAAATAAAACTCAAAGTCTCTTTTGTATGACCCTCTCGAGTCTCTCTATATGTGGTATTTGTGGATCCTTGCCAAGACAATAATGGTGTTATGCCTTTTCTCTCTCACCCTATAACTAATAGCAATATATGAAGTTCATAGGTGGGGAGAAACAACGCATACATACGTGCAGAGCATATATTGTAAAGTCAAACAATGGATCCAGAGAAACAGGGAATTGTCGACGAAATATGCGTCACAATCTACCTAGGGGGTACCCTACGGTAGTAGATTGTAGGCGGAGGTGTGGTGATGGTGATCAAGCGTAACACAGAGAGTGTAGACATGGCGATTTAGACAGGTTCGGGCCGACAAATCTCCATAATACCCTACGTCCTGTGTTTTGGTGGCTGGATTGATATGAGTATTAGGTTACACGAGGTGTAGATGAGATCTCCTTAGGGGGGGGGGTCCCTGCTCGCCTTATATAGTCGGGGAGTAGGGTTACAGTTTCCATATCCTAAGAGATTACGATTGGTCCCTTGAGGCAAGGGATCCAAGTCTATCTACTAGGATCTTCCTTAGTGAGCAAGGCTCTCCGGAGTCCCTGGCGAGCATGATGGGCTTGTCACGTGCCGCAAGGCCTCGTGGGTGAAAGGTCTAGGAATGGCTAGAGGGGGGGGGTGAATAGCCTATTAAAAAAATTCTACAACAACACTAAGCAAACTTGTTAGAATAAAACACGGCGAAAAGCAAGTTTGCACTACCACTACTAGGGTCGGCAAGCCACCTACCACAAGTCTAGTTACTAGCAAGATATATCCTATGTCACACACAAGAGCTAGATCACTAGTGCTACTAGACTAAGCTACACAAGCTAATCTAGAATCTCTACTTTGCAAGAATGTAAGAATGTAAGTGCAAAGCTAGAGTTAGGAGGGTTATACCGACGTGGAGAGGAGACCAATATGTAGCCAATCAATCACAATAGAAATCCTCGGAGAGGACAATGAGACACAAGATTTTTCTCCGAGGTTCACTTGTTTGCCAACAAGATAGTCCCTGTTGTAGCGATACACCTACTTGGAGGTTCACGCGCTAATTGGCATCACATGCCAAACCCGTCACCGGGTGCCGCAAAAACAACACAAGATAGGGATCCACAAGCTACGCGCAATCCACTAGAGATACCTTTCGTGAACTCCTGCGGGGAAGGTTCAAGAACCCCTCACAATCCACCGATCGGAGCCGGAGACAATCACCTTCCTCCGCTCAACGATCCTCGTCGCACCAAGCCATCTAGGAGATGGCAATCTCCAAGAATAACAAGAGCTTCCGCGATGATGACGATCACCAAGTGCCACTAGTATGCAATCAAAGAGCAATGCACTTGGGTTCACTCAATCTCTCATGAAATTTTCAAGTATATCAATGAGATGAGTGGTGGAGGCTCACATAAATGAGCACTAGTGTGTGAGAGATGAAATTGTGCAAGAGAGGCCCCCAAGGGCCGGCCATACCACCTTATATAGCCCACACTCACAACTAGCCGTTTTAGCCTTCAAAACAGAGCCTCTACGTCCACATTGGACGCTACATTCATAGGGGGTCCGGACCATCAGCCGCGTCCGGACCCTTCACAAGCCGAGATCCAAGCTCTCTGTCTAACACTCTGGACGCTGCCTCCGGACGCGCGGAGATTACCATCCAGACCAATGGTTGCGTGTCCGGTCAGCCTGCCGATTCAAACGACTCTTTCGCGCTCGCACTGCAGCTCGCCACGTGGCTCCAGACGCTCCCTACAGTCCGGTCCAGACTCCACTTATTTGGTGCATTCAGACTATAACCATATATTCCTTCAAGGAAAAACCTTCAGGGGTTGAAAATGTTGGTACGAGATTTTGACGTTGCTCTCCATGGATTTTTAGAATCCAATAACTGCATACTACGTCAAGAACATGTGTGCATGGATGCAATCTATGCCTCCAGTCAATCTATGTCCCAAGTCAATGTTCATCGTAAATTGCATCAATGATGACATTGGAGGCGTTGTCAGTCATCCCCGCCGCCACCAGATCGAGGAGGTGTCTCTGGCGTCATCGCATGGACCACGCTACCTCTACTGTTATCAATTTGCACGGTAACGACATGTATTGTCATCATCAAGCGGGTACATCTACGACAATACCACACGCCCTACGTGGTACGTATCTACTAACCACTGCCCTACGCGGCGCGTGACATAGATCAAATTGGTATCCTCTATAAGGTATGAATAAATCACATCTCGAAGAATGCATTTATTTTGATAATTGTTGGGTAATTATTAACCTGTAGCAAACTAGTTACCTGTATGATCTATAATTGACTGCCATGTGTTCATCTATTATACTATTGGGAAGGGAGACGGAGGATCATCTACAACTTCTACACGTCTCTTCTTGGAAACGGGAACGGGAAAACGGATCTGGTGATCTGTGCATAGGCCGATTCTTGTAGCCAAGCACATTCATGTGCGACTTCATATAGCGCAACAATCTCTGAGTGGTTTGTAGACGTTGCTATCAAGATTTGTTTGCAAGATGTCCAGGATATAGCAGTACCATTTTACAATCTATAATCTAGAAGCAGAACTTTCTAGGTTTGCGTGCTTCCATAAATTTTATGTTAAACTAGTTTTACCCCTTGGAAGTTTTTCGTATTGATTTGATATTGTCTTTGCAGTAGTCATATGTATGATTATGTTTTCTATGGGTTATATAATCCTGAAGTATTATCATAGGACCAATATAAATATCCTAGAAAGAAAAGCACGTATGCTTGGAAAACAATGGGAAATAAACGAAACACGTATGATTTAGAAGACCATTTTTTTCTCTCTCTAGCTCTATCTTTTGCTTTGATTTATTTACCCGAAGTAACCTGAAGAAAAACCATTGCATAAGACTTGTTGGTATGTTAGACATCTTAATTTGGGATTCATTTTTTATTTTCCCTGGAGGAGAGCTAATACCCTGTTAGGTATAATTGACAAACATGATTATATAGGATAATGAAGCATGTGTTGCACAAATGCAAACGAGTTATATTAAGAGTAATATGATTAAGCATATATCTCCTAAATTTTCTATACTCATGAACTCCAGAAGCAGGGTGAGGTGAATATCTTGAAAGTCCAGTCATGTGACAATGTAGCAAATTTGTTCACTAAGTCTTTACCAGCTACTGCATTCAGAAAATGTATTCACAATATTGGTATTAGACGACTGAGAGACTTGCAAAGTTCAGGGGGAGATCACCCTGAATTGCCTTTGAAACCGGGTCCAGAAGATCATGAAATTTACAATCCTGAAGGTTATAAAATGTCTTGAAGACAACTGTTGTACATTTTTTTCCATAAATGAGTTTTTCAGAAGTTTCTCATATGGTGTTTAATGAGGCAACAAGTGCAATACATCTAGTGACACTATGTTTTCCCACTGGGTTTTTAGGAGTTTTAATGAGACATGAGTTGGTTGCGGTATTCGCCCAAGGGGGAGTGTTGAGAAACAATAACCCTACGGATAATTATGGGCTCATACATAAAATACGCCTGAAGGGTTAAGACTATATAAAGGAACCTGTACCCATCTATAATGAAAAAAGAGATAATACAAGTTCCACAATATTGGTTGTCATGTGTTCATCTATTGTGCTATTGGGAAGGGAGACAGGAGATCATCTACAACTTCTACACGTCTCTTCTTGGGATCGGGAACGGGAAAACGGATCTGGCGATCCGTGCATAGGCCGATTCTTAACACGATATATGCTTAGTCATATTACTCTTAATATAGCCCGTTTCCATTTGTGCAACACATGCTGCATTATCCTCATAAATAATGGTTGGGGTATCAACGGTACTAAGACCACATGACTTATGGATATGGTTAGTCATCCGCTGTAGCCAAGCACATTCACGTGCGACTTCATATAGCGCAACAATCTCTGAGTGGTTTGTAGACGTTGCTATCAAGGTTTGTTTGCAAGATGTCTAGGATATAGCAGTAACACCACAGAGAAACACAAAACTATTTTGAGATCTTGCATTATGCGGGTCAGATAAATATCCAGCATCTGCATAGCCAATCAATCTTAGGTCCTGATTCTTCAGGAATATAGACCGAGATCTTGAGTGTCATTCAGATATCTAAGTATTGTCTTAAATCAATTCTGGGATTGATTCTAGATTCTTCGAGAACCTTTATCTTCAATACATAATAAAATATCACACGTCTGTATTTCTAGCATAATGGGGAAAGTATTGCTAGTAACACCAAATTACCGTATCGGTTTTCAGAGGATACTACAATTCCAAATCTTTGGGTGGAGAACATATATCATAAGTACACATACGTATACTTTTGTTCATTTGAGTTCCTCTTTTCATTCTTATATCTCGGGTTTCACATGGGTCTTTATTCCTTCCAAGGAATTCACTTATTTGGTGCATTCAGACTATAACCATATATTCCTTCAAGGAAAAACCTTCAGGGGTTGAAAATGTTGGTACGAGATTTTGACGTTGCTCTCCATGAATTTTCAGAATCCAATAACTGCATATTTAAGTTCAGGCCATTAGCCAGATTCATAGCGGAACATATTTTGTAAAACTTCTATCGGAATTGGTCTCTATTAAGACCTTTTGAACCATCGCTTTTCACCACCTTTTATTCCAATGAGGACCCATAACTATCCGAACATCAGGTTCAAGATACTCATTTAGCGATTTTTGGTTCAACCTCAATTGCATGTTTCATTTGACCCGATACGGGAGCTTGAAGCACTCTTGCCATGAACTTTATTCCGGATCCGGGTTCTCATAAAGAGAATCATCTAGCAATTATAGAGGTAAACAAGTGTCGACACATTTTTTCCGACTTAATAAACAATCTTCGTTATTTCCCAAAACGATAGATCCATTATTGTTCTATATTCCTAGCTTTATATTACGCGCGCATTGCTAGGATTTTCATCTCCAGGATGAACTTCATCGTGAGGTAACTCGGGTTCTCATAAAGAGACTCATCTAGCAATTATAGAGGTAAACAAGTGTCGACTCATTCTTTCCGACTTAATAACAATCTTTGTTATTTCCCAAAATGATAGATCCATTATTGTTCCATATTCCTAGATTTATGCTGACTCGTCGGCCAGCATCACCTACGCAGGGCGAAACGGATGGAGCTTCGAGGACATGGAGTGCTTCTCCGGGAAGGTGCATGATGGGGACATCTTCAGGATGAACGAAGACGGTCGACATCCGATTCAGGTGATCGGCTCTGAGAGCATAAATTAGTATCGCCACAACACGGTAGCAGATAGCCGATGTAATACGCATCGCCTTTTAGCAGAAAAATAGCCGACAAACAGTTGGCAATAGCCGATGTGACACACATCGCCTTTGGAGAAAAAGATAATAATAAAATAAAAGGATATGTGCATACATGATTGAATGCTTGCATATATTAGGGATGGCCAAACACTACAGAGAAGCCGGCATTTCCAGATGTAAAATGCTGCCGGCTAAATCGTTCAAAGGCCAAATCTGTCTATCTACAAGCGGACCACGTCTTACTCCAAAGACAAATGGGCCAGCAGCTCGTCCGCAGGCACCACTCCGGCGACCGCCTTCCCCATCGACTCAAAACTATCTAAGGTATCAGAGAAGATGTCCCTGGTACGGGCATTGACGAAGCCAGAAGTGATCACGTCATAGAACTCCACGCCAACAACTTCCGCGGCAGCCAAGGCGAAGGAGGCTCCATGGGAGACAAACTGGAAGATCAGCTCCCGTATGCGCTCCGACATGTCATTCAGGCGTTCCTCGGGCGTTGACCCCTGGGCATGAAGTAGATCCGTCACCGCGGCGATGACGGACGCAAGCTCTGCCAAACATGAGAAGATTCAAGCAGCAGAGGAGGAAAATACAAAGCGACCAATCAAGATAGCCGAGACGGATAGGAAGGTTTAATCGGCTAAATCAACCAGATCTGAATCAGGAAGCACACCGTCAGCTCTGACCAGGGAGTGCCCAAGAAGCGCCTTGGCATGATGAAGAGAAACCTGTGTCGTCGCCAGTTCCTCCTCCAGGCGAGCGCGTTCCCGACATTCCTCTAGGAGGAGACACTCGAAATGGAAGGCACCCCTCGAGCCACCATCAACCACCGGCGAGTTGACACTCGGCTCAACTGCCCTGGAGGGACCAGAAGAGACTGGTTAGGGTTTTCTCCTCGGGTAAAACCACGCAAGTAAGGAGCCATGTGGCCATTTACCTCGGTAATCGATGCCGCGACGGCTGAGCGACGCTATCGGCGGAGCGGAGCACTGAGGGATGTCTGAAATCTGCCATAGATCGGAATGCTACTTTAGACAAGGGGGGCAGTTTGACGAAGCGATGAAGGAGATAGGCGCAAAACACACTGACTATCGTCTTGGGAAACCCAACCGCTATTTAAAAGCACCAGTGCTAACAGGTGTCCGGGTGGCGGTTTGGTGGACTGAAGTAAAGTCCACCACAGTGTGAATCGGCTAAAAGTGGCCGATGGAATTCATATATAGACGACTGAGTAATTAGTCGGCTATTCAAGCGGATGGTGCAACCAACGAATAAATGCTGCAGCTATTCAAGCGGATGGTGCAACCAACGAATAAATGCTGCAAACATAGTCAGTAGTTGTTCAGGGTCGCCACGACCACAATGTGCAATGTTACATGGTAAGGTTACATATTTAAGGTTAGTTTGACAGCCTCCAGAGCATCTAGGAGGAATTGGTCCACCTCAGCAAGTACTCGACGATCATCTTCTGCAGAACTTGGTACCAGGTGCTGCTTGGATCGGAGAATTTAGCTTCGATGAAAGGAGCGTCATCTTCTGCAGATGATCGTGCAGGTCAGCAGGAATCCTGGCCGAGCTATTCTCCTCTCGGGCGATGGTGTCAATAGTTTTGAGCCGGGGCAATAGCTGATCCCATTCAACCCTCAGTTCCGCTAAGGTACAATTAATTCCATCAGAAAGGACTTTCCGCTGGTCTATCGTGCTGTTCTCTTCCAGCTTATCAGAAAGGTAAAGTCGCTCTTCGTCAGGCAAGCCGATTTGAGCCTCATGATCTATGAGACTGGATCAAGCTCGGAAGGAAGCAGGTTTGCGACACTCTATGAAAGAGATGTCGGTCAACGCGTCCCTCAAGTCGGGTGGCAAGATACCTGCAACCGAGTGGAGGGTCTTCCGAACTCCCTCTGTATCACATACTAAAGATGAAGTACTCACCGACAAGAGAGGAACTAATGACCTAAGCGGGACCTTCGAGTCATCAGAGCAAGACAACGTACGCTGGCTGGGAAGTATTGGATTTTTCGGAAAAGACATGGTCGTCCAGAGGAAAAGGGGGCGAGACATGACATGACTGTCCCTGTGACGGCACACGGGAAATCATTATCAATAGACTGCGCATCGGGTTACTAAGTCTCGTGTCGTACATGACCAGATGAAACAACTTTTTGGGCAGGAACAATTGATGGGTTTTCAGGCCAGTTCCTACATGAAGTCTTCTTATCCCATTGGCCTGGCTCCATGGAGGACTGCTTGAAAGGTGTCCTGTTAATCTGAGCCATGATGACAGGGGATGGATCTGGGTTACCCGTGGGGCCGAGAAAGTAATGGTCGGGTAGGTCGGCCAATGGAATTAGTACATGATTCTTGAGTTCCGAAGACAATTCAAGAACGAGAGTAAAGACATCAAGTAAAGAGGATATTGGGGCAAAGCGCCACAGAGTCATACCTCAGGAATGATGTCCAGTGAAGCCATCTTGCCGTGATAGTCCGACGATGCAGATTCAGATCCATGACGGTGCTGAGGTTGTCCAAAAGGTTAAGGTTGGAAGCCGAGCGGAAGAAAGCCGAATGGCAAATTAGTGAATACCTAAGCTCGGTTGGATTGACTAAATGGAAGAGAATGATTGCAGTTTTAGGAATGGAATAAATTTCATCCCAAAGCTGGGGGGTCTGTGTTAACACCATATTTTGGCACGACCAAATAAATACGAGTGAGTCCCGAGGACGGAGAAATATGCCGCGCATAGGTGGACTCGGGAGGCTGGTTAAGGAAACCGACTCGGAGGAGATAACACGGATCAACTATTGAGATACGTTCGGTGGGCTGCGCTGAGGATTGAAGCTCAAGACATCCAGGTTTCCTTATTTTGCCGAGCGGCCGGTTTTACGCTAGGGTTATGCTATGGTCTATAAATAGAAAGGGTTAGAAAACGAGAAAGGAGATCCAATCAATCAAATACACAACTAGTTCTTAGTTTCCGGCCTTCGGCCACCCCTAGGAGTAGGAGTACAGTAGATTTTGGTGAACCTTCGACGGATTGGACTGCATCGACTAGATCGACCTCCGGTTTGCTTGTAAGTTTAGCCTTGGTTCATGTCTCATTTGTACGGCTGTATTGTGTAACTCGTGCAAGCTCGGTATGAGCAAGTTATCGGTTTGAATCTATTGTTCATGGGGCTGCATTGCTTCAATCTCACATGAATCGTGGCTTCAAACTAGTTATCGACTCTATTATATTGGCGATCTAATATATTCATTAAGTTATTGATATTGTCTATTATGCTTTGTTTAATCTATTGCTATAATATCATGCCCAATCTCATCTGATGGATTGTCCTGCGCTTTACTTTCTACCTAGATCTATTGCCTCAGATGCATCTGTTTTACACTTAAAGGGGCGATAGATCTAAGATCATATCGGCTAATCCATTAGTTGTGATTGTCACATGTTGCGGGTTCGAGACATGTATTCAGTCATTAGGTTGGTTCGAGTGTGGTTGGATCTGGTTCAACATATGTGGTACAACTGCATCTACCGGACCCCACTGCCATGTGTGTTGGGTTATGTTTGCCCAGACATAGATCCGTCCGGTGCCGAATACATGGATCTTGTTCAAGCCTCATGGATCCCATATCGACTAGCGTAGCCGATCTAGTTATACTTCAATCATACAGTGTATTACTTTGCCGTTGCGATCTATTAGATCTACTAAGTATACTAGACGTGGTCTGGCTCGTTTACTTTTATGGCTACATGAAAACACCCCAATGCTAGTAGATTGGTCAAGTTATCGGGTTAATTGTCATCATGGCTGCATGGGAACACACCTCTGTTGATGGTTAATCTTTATCCGGTATACTGAGTAGATTTGGTAGTTCGATGACGATAATGTCGTATGTATCGCATCTTTACTTTAATCTCATTATACGATCGACTAATCATGTACCTTATGTTTGATATCCTGTGACAGCCGTTTGTACACCATTGTTATGTTCAACCCTGTTCGGAGTTGACTCTCTAGTCAATCTCCAGTATTCATCAGCTATATGAGAGCCGCACACTCATAGAACTGTCTGACAACAACCGACAGGTTTCATAATTTGACGTTTTATCTCCTTGTCAATTGTAGGTCAAATTGACTGGCACGCCTGGAATCGATCATTGAAGTGGCCTAAGCCGCTTAAGAGTTTTAGGAGATCAAGCTCTGCTGCTGCACAGTCTCCGCAGGCCTTACGCAGTGCTGACGCCAGAAGCCCTATTTTTGACGTCAACAACTAGTATCATGCCTGTGCGTTGCTACATAATAACAAAATTTATGTACTAAGAACACATAGATCGAAACTGTAATATAATAATATTGTAAAATTAAATACATACCCTAAAGTGATAAATCCAAAAAACAAATAAAATTTGTGAATTATCGTGCTATAGTTTTCTTCCATTGCAATACACGGGTATGATCCTAGTTACTTTTAATATCCAATCCTCTACATAGATAATCTTAATATTATTTATTTAACTAAAAGATAAGACATCACTGATGTTCCATAAGGCGCAACACGGATTCTCCGTGAGAGTGTAAATAAAAATGTATTACATAATAATATTCTTGACATGAAAATCACACATGTATGGATGATTTTCTAGTAGTCACATATTATGTATACAACATATCCGTGTAGAATCTGATAAACCATTTGAAGTAACTAGGAATATTATCAAATATTGCGTTATTAAAATGATATTTATACAATATAAATTGAATGAAAATGCATTGCATGTGTTAGTAATGTTCTATTACCTCATCTATGGCGTGAGAACCTCTTTAAATATAATATTTTTAGTAATGATCATATATCATGCTTGTGTAGTTGCTCTTGTGAATGCTTAGCTTGTGGAGCTAATTTTTTGTACCTCTCTAGTTTGGCTTGTGTAGCTTTGCTAGTTGAGTAATGCTAGTTTAATACTAGTGTTGCTTAATCTTTGTGTGCTTTGCTCACTAGTATTTGTATAAGCTCTCGGTATACTAATTGACTAGTTGAATAGGTTTATGTGACCTTGCTGAATTGTTTAGGAGAGCTCCCACTAGCTCGGCACCTTAGTGATAACTTGTTTAGGATATGTTGTAAGGTGCTTACAACATAGATAGAGGGACTTAATCCTAGCTAGACCATTTACTTTTAATTCGACATTTATTTTTAATAGCCAAAACAATTAGTTTTGAGAAAGGACTACTCACCCCCTCTAATCCACCATCACCCTACATATCTAGTCAGACTAGCAAGCTCAGGAGGCCCTACCCTAGTCCAGTAGTCCATAGTCACATGACAATTAGACTTGTCTGAACTTGGGCCAACTGTTCAACTAAGGAGAAAAAAGCCACCAAACATGTCTCTCAAATCACTTTTCAAACCTTTCAAAAGTTGCTAACTCCATATGTCATCCCACATGATAACCATCATCTTTAACACTGTTGGTTAACATTTGTAAAAATATTTCAAATGGTTTTTCGTGTGCATTTCAAATTGCCACTCGACTAAATGCAATGCACAATAATGATCTCACAAATTGGCACATATAGTCAACCGTATTTGCAATAAAGATATCCCCTATTTATAGTACGACTACATATCCTAGAACATGGCCATTTTACTTAAACATAAACCCTATGTTGTACCTTTGCCTCAAACCCTTTCATTTCATTCATGTCGTCTTTCATCATGACACCATGTTTTCTCAAAGCATTCTTGTGGACCTAACTTAAGACCTTTATTTCTTATATGAGTTGTCACAAGTATTGTCATTAATTACCAAAAACCAAAATAGGGGTCTAGATGCTTTCAACATGCAATCCTAGATATGAAAAAGCAACTACATGCCAATTGAAATATATGAATTTAAATCTAGTTACATAACAAGGGGTCTAAATTTAGGTCCATAAATCTTCACTAGCCCATTTGGCTTTGACATGATCCAATGTGATGTATCCTCTTGATATACATTCTAAGTATGCCAAGTCTTCAAATCCTCCGAGTTTTCTCCTTTGGTATCCAAATCTTTTTGGTGTCTTTCATATATGATATAAAATATTGGGGCACCCAAATTATCTTGGTTTACTTCATTTTATATTGCTTCTTGACATTGTGAACCACTACCTCATTATTTTTCTGCTCGACTCTGATTCCCTTAAACCCTATTACTATCTCCCTCTACTGCCATGTCTATTCGCTAGTCACTGGCTCTCTGGGCCCAAAAATTAATTAAATCATCCACACAGTGAATGTGAATTCGCAAGTAGAGAACAAATTACTTTTATTTCCATGCAATTTTTTCATCAAACAAGGAGCAAAGGAAACGGTGATAAATAACTTATAAAAGGTCCATGGTGCTTATACACACTTTGATGCATGCAAGTCAACCAGCTACATTCAACGAGAGGATCTGGAAAATCTAAGACACTGTGTCTTGGACTCTCGAGCATGGTCGGATCCTGAGCCTATGGAATCCTCCCGATTATTCAATCAAATCGCGAGCCTCTGGAATCTTGACACAGTTTTTCTAGCCGTGGAGTATGTTCACATGGTACGGAAACAAGAAACTTTTAAGCAGTTTTTCTAATCGTCATCTTAAGAGCCACTGGAATCTTGACACTGAACCTCGGGAGGCTCACTTGGAGTTCCAATGACCAAATCTGATATGACAACTCAAGTCAATTGCATGGTGTGGGGATTTGAATATTGAATATAGGGATGCCACATAATCGATTATATATATACTCCAAGCCTAGAACTCTTAATTGTAGTGTCTTGGAGAGGACCTTGCTTTTCTTTTGGACGATCTAACGAAGCCATCATTGAACATTTTTTTTCTTTTGCGTGAAACGTAGAGCAGCTGAAGGAGACAATAAGCACATTGTTCTAAGTAAAGAAGTGCACCTAAAGGAAACATTTCACATTAGATTAGCTGTTCTTCTCGCAATCTAATATATTCACTTCACAGTTCCCATAACTTCTTAATGGCTTGACATTCAGAAATCAAAGTTTTTCCCCCCTCTTTGTTGCATATTCGGTGATTGAGTAACTTCCTTTGAGAACATAGATATATGTATGTATAGCTGATGTCGTTTTTAGAATGCTGAACAATGAAGGTATCTCATTACAAGAAATCCGAATTAGCTTTAGTGTCGAAAACTACCAAGGAAACAAATCCTAGTTCGTGAGGAACTGTCAACCAAAATAATCCATCAAAGATAGAGGACAAGAGAAATTCAGTAAAAACGAGGTGCAAGCGGTTCCAAATTCCAATATTCTAGGTCACGTTGGAACACCCCAAGCTTGTAGTAATTATGAATAAATACATATGTAACAAACTACATATATCAGGTACTTATCTCGAGCATCGACGGCTGATATATGCCGCTGATGTCATGCATGGATTATATGAATAAATTTACTACTAGCAGTAATCTAGTATATAAGCACCATGTGAACATACTCCACACGAGTGGTACTAGATTACACACGCAATCAATATTACTCAATATACCCTTTAATTTGATGCAAAATTTTAAGTTGTTTTCATGTCCTAAGTCAAACTTATATAAGATTAATAAATCTATAGAAAAATGCACAAATATATATACAACGTCAAACTAGCTAGGCCGGCTAATTAGGTATACTGCAAAATATATTTTAGGTGTGCATCTACATCATATTGCATATGTTAATATTATTTTACTATTTTTTCTTTTAATAAATTCACTTTAAACTAGACAAGCTTGACTAAAGAAAAAACTAAAATGGCTTATAATCTAGAGCCCAGTAAGTACATTTATTTTACATTGTATAAACAATGTCATTGCAAAAGGTGCAGGTCAGAGTACCATAATTTTTAATCTTTACCCAACACAATACCAAAAAAGTTAAAGGACATAATTAAGTACATTGATCAAAAGATGTACTCCTACAGATGAACCGCTGTTAGTTTTGCCTAATTAAGTTCATGGTCAAAGCCTCAAAGGTCACAAAGAATATGGATCAACACAGAACCCTAAATGGAGCTTTTATTAGCTCAAACCTTAAGCCTTCATTAGGCTCCCTAGCCCCTACTAAACCCCAGGAGCTAGCTGGGGAGGCATCCATCTTCCAGCCATGCATATGGAAGTCCACTACCCCAAATACCTCGTCTACTACCTTCTCATACTCGGGTCATGGCTCCTCTCCTGTCTTATCCACTTTCAGTACTTCCACCTCTCGCTCTCCTCCTTTACAGCACCTCGCCCGGCTGCGCTCGTCGTACTCCCCATCGCGCTGGATGCAAGCTTCCTTCCCTCCCCGACCGTCGAGGCTGACAACAGGCGGTGGTGGTCGGCATCGTCATCGGTGGTGGCGGCGTCACCTTCGCCGTCCTCACCACCATCGTGCCAGGGACGGTATGTCTACATGCTGCACGTGCCGTCGCGGTTCGATATGCTCAGGGACTGCGTTGCCGGCTCGCCGTTGTTCGACGACATGTGGAGCTGGTGTGCAATCACGGTCAATGCCGGGCTTGGCCCCGCCACCGGCAATGGCAGCGACGGTGACACAGATATCATCCCCAGCTCCGGATGGTAAGCTAGCTAGCACACACAACAATGATAGGATCAATGGTTTTCACTTTTCAGTCTGTGACAACCGCGGTTGCTGACAACGGATACATGTTTGTAATTTGTATGCGTCGTCGCAGGTACAGCACGGACCAGTACACGCTGGAGGTGATCTTTCACAACTGGATGCGGCGGTACGAGTGCCTAACCGACGACTCGGCAGCGGCGACGGCGGTGTACGTGCCGTACTACCCGGCGCTGGAGCTCCACCAGCACCTGTGCGGGTTCAACACCACAGTACGCGACGGCCCGTCAGAGGCGTTCCTGCGGTGACTGTCTTCGCAGCCAACGTGGGCGGCGCTCGGCGGGCGCGACCACTTCATGGTGGCCGCCAAGACAACGTGGATGTTCCGGCGGGAGCCCGGCGGCCGAGACGACGAAGGGTGCGGCAACAACTTCCTTGGCCAGCCAGAGTCCCGGAACATGACGGTGCTCACCTACGAGTCCAACATCTGGGCGCCGCGGGACATCGCCGTGCCGTACCCGAGCTACTTCCACCCGTCTTCGGCCGGCGAGGTGGCCGCGTGGCATGCGCGCGCGCGGACCGCGCCGCGTCCGTTCCTGTTCGCGTTCGTGGGTGCTCGTCGTATCAGGGGGCAGCTGGTCATCCGCGACCGCGTCTTCGACGTGTGCGAGGCCGCGGCCCGGTGCGGGATGCTGGACTGCAGCCATGGCCTCGAGGGCAGCATCACCTGCCGGTCGCCGCGGAAGCTCGTGTCTCTCTTCACCTCCGCGCGCTTCTGCCTGCAGCCGCGCGGGGACTCCTTCGCGCGCCGCTCGTCTATCGACAGCGTCATGGCCGGCTGCATCCCCGTCTTCTTCCACCGGCCCTCCACGCTCAAGGCGCAGTACCGCTGGCACGAGCCAGAGCCGGGCAGTAGCAACGGCGACGACCGCCGGTACTACGTGCACATCAACTCCAAGGACGTGCTGGAAGGGAGAGTGGACATCGAGGAGGAGCTGAGTAGGTACACGGATGAAGAGGTGGCCGCCATGAGGGAGGAGGTGATCAAGATGATCCCGAGGTTCCTGTACAAGGATCCCAGGGTGAGGTTCGAGGGTGACATGAGGGACGCGTTCGACATCACCATTGACGAGATGATTGCCAGGATGAGGAGAATCAAGAATGGAGAGAATTTGATATGGAAGGGCGACGACGGGGATGATGAGGATTTCGCGGCCAACGATTCGTGACATTGGCTGAAACTTTCTCTCTTTTGTGTTCTTTTTTTAATAGATTAGTAGTTTTATTGTTCTTGTTTTGTTGTTATATGTTGGTAGTCAATCAGAGGGTACAGTTGCAATGTAATAAGATAACAAATTAGGAGACTTTTAAAATGAATTCAAGTACGTGGTAATCAAGGAATGAACCAACAAGATTAGAGCTAGGGATTTGGGGGTTTGAGGCTAGGTTCTCATTGGAGTTTTCCCAACTCTTAAAGGGATAGATGCCTAAGGAAAATGCCAATTCAGACTTGACATGTCTGCATTTCCTCACCCATCATGTTGTTTGTGTTATTTTCTAATTGCTCCCAAGAATTTCTTCATAAGTGTAACACATGGCCATCTGCATCATCCAATTACTCTATAGAGCGACCAAGACGTACTTCCCCATCCTACAATATAGGAATGACTTGTGCGATCCCGCAGCTCTTGACCAATTGTCCAGACAGCAATTTAAGGAATTTATTGGTTGGAGCTAGGGGTTCCTCCCCTAGGAGCACATCTGCTAAGGATTTAAACATGATGCTTACTCCAATGGTGGGATCGTAAAGAGAATCTAAAGTTGCTTTATTGATAGAGGAGTGGTAGTGGAGAATGAAAGTATCCTAGTTACTTCGGTTGAAGTTTCGGCCTCCTGAAGCCATTCCTTATTCATTATAGATGCAAGCTCATAAACAGTGTCCTTGAGGTAGTGTTCCTCTAGACGTGTCAGAATGTGGAGGTTCGGAGCTTTTGTAGCTGAAGACTTCCTTCGCACAGGTTAATTCGAGGCATTCCCAAAATCAGAGAATGGACCGTCCTCGATATCAAAAGGAAATTCCAAAGGTTGAGTTTTTTTTTCCTTTGGAATATTCGGGGTGTGTGGTTCAGGCTCGGTGGCTGGATCTTGGGATGTGGATGATTGGGATTCAGCTATGAGAGGGAGATCTGCCCTTAGTCACTTTGGAACCCGATCAGAGACTGAGTACCCCGAAGAAGTTGTCATCTACTCTCTATACTCATTTTTTAATCTAGAAATTATAAATTCCTCATATTCTAAACAAATAAATTAAACAACTAAAATTTTCTATTTCTCTAAAATCATCAAATATGCCATACATATAACTAAAATATTCTATGTAGCTACCTTCTTCACCTAAATATGCAAACTTATGAAGATATTTTGAGCTCAAGTCAAGAATAATCCACCATAAATTCCTCATATTCTAAACAAATAAAATAAAACAACTAAATTTTATATTTCTCTAAAATATTGTTTAGCTCGACTCAACTTTAACAACTAAAGTATTCTAGCTAGCTACCTTTTTCACCTAAATATGCAATATATTTTGAGCTCAAGTGGCATATAAATTAAGAACAATCCACCATTATTCCCCATTCTAAAAACCTTAATTTTCTAATATTCTAGACAACAAAATGAGAAATGGAAGTGATGAAACAAAAGAGGATGAAGTTAGTAATCTTTAGCACCAAAGAATCGAGGGAGAAGTCAAAGAAATGGTGTGGCCGGAGATGACAAGGGCGCCGGTGATGAACACACTCAAGAATAGAGAGTTATAGCTCGAACCGGTGGACTGGTGGCTGAGGCTCGGGGAGGAAGAAATTTAGAGGGACTAAAGGTTTAGGAAGGGAGTAAAGGTTTAGTCTCGGTTCATATTAACAATTCGGACGAAAGGTCATTCTTTAGTCCCGGTTGTGACCACAAACCGGTACTAAAGCCTTAGTCCCGGTTGGTATTCAGAACCGGGAGTAAATGGTGACCTTTAGTCCCGGTTGGTACCTCCTAAAACAGCCTGACACAAGAGCCGTTGGACAGGGAACCTTTAACCACGATTGGTGTTACCAACCGGGACTAAAGACCTCTTTTGTCCCGGACGTAAATTTCTCTGAGACTATTATCACTTTTACATATCGGTCAAAGGTTTGTTCTGTAGTAGTGTTGTTAACCCATACCTTTTCTTCCTCCTCAATTAAAATGAAGCACAAGATGATGGGATCATCGCACGATACAACACCAGATAGAAGGATCAATCTACCGACAATGAGGCACAACATGATGCCTGATAGAAGGATCAGTCCACTAGCTAAGAGGCCAAGACGCTGCCGAGATGCTTAACCAACAGATGTTTGAAGAGAAATGAGAGCAAAGTGCATAGCACTTCGAATAAGAAGGCATCATGAGCATAGAAAAACGAGGAACCACTCTACATCACACCCTTTAATTTAGGCTAGTTTAGTTGGGTGTTAAAGTTGAGTCGAGCTAATCCTGGTTTATTTCTTTAAAAAAAATCTAGAGGGTGCATTATATAAGCACCTCTGGAAATCCTGGTTAGTATTGACCTTTCACCAGAGGCAGGGGAGACGCCCACCTCTTGAAGTCTCATTTAGCCGACTAAAAATGAATTTTGTAGTATTGTTTTCTAAAATCCTTTTTATCGTAGCGGCAAATGAAGTTAGGATTTAATATAGATAATTTTTCTATGGTAGTGAGATGATACTCCGTAAATAAAGTCATGCAACAAGTGGTATACAGTATATAACGATGGTGGATGGACATTGTATTACTTGTACATACGTCCTCCATTCCTTTTTACATGTTATATACTAGTTTTGTCCTTACTCCAAGATTATTATATTTGACCATCCATTTAAAAAATCTTTAGTTTCATGACATATGAATTTTATACTGTGAAAATATTTCTTGTAGTGAATCTAAAAACATAAATTTTATAACATGTACTATATATATCTTTTAAAATCAATGGTTAAATATATAAATATTTAACTTAAAATAAAACTTATTCGGATGGAGCACGTGAACTACAAAAGTCAGACTAGTTCAAGATGCAAGGGGGTCTGCTCTTCGTCATTGAAGAAGAGGAATCTGATCACTTTATTACAATTATAACTCCACGATGACTCCATGAACAAACTTACAAAATAAAACACTACGTGAAAAACAATTTGTAAGAGCCAACCCCATTTTTCTGTAGGGGTGGTTGGATATTTAGCCACCCCTACAAATAGAAATCGATTTGTAAGGGCGGCTCAGTATCCAACCGCCTCTAGAAATCGATTTGTAGGGGCGGTTGGATATTGAACCGCCCTTATAAATAGACGTCCATTTGTAGGGGCGGCTGATCAATATCCAACTGCCCCTACAAATCAATTTCTAAGGGCCGCCCTTACAAATGAGCGTTAGATATTTAAAATGAAGTACTAAAATTTGAATTTTTACAACGACCTTAGATAGAGAAATGACCAAAATGAAAGTTATAGATCTCAAAAAGTACGTTTGTAGTTGGCAACTTTTAGGTTTGAAGTCATCTTGTCATGCGAAAGTACGATTGAAAGTCAAAAATTTAAAATTTGATTTTTTTTTCCAAACGATCTCGATGGAGAAAATTCCTATATGAAAATTGTAAAACTTAAAAAGTTATGAAACTTTATAGTTGATAATTTTTTTTATTTAAAGTCATCTTATCGTGCGAAACTACATTTGAATCAAATTTGAAATTTAAATTTTGTAAACGTTATTAGATAGAGAAACTTTTTATATGAAAATTGTAGATCTTGAAAAGTTATGAAACTTTGTAGTTGATAACTTTTAAATTTCAATTTGTTTGAGGCTCAAACAAATAATTTACACTCAGTTTGGTATAATATTTGGGAAACCAAAAGGACACATGGACATATGTGATGGTGTAGTGTAGTGGCAAGGGAGAGGTCGGATATTGGACAACAGGTCCTTTCGTGGATTATAAAAACAAAGAAGACTAGTTGGTGGGTCCCTTCCCGAATAAAGATCTTTTTATTATTTTTTGGTCTTTTTAAGGTTTTCACAAAATTATTTGTAGGGGTGGTTCAATATCCAACCGTCCCTACAAATCGATTTCTAGGGACAGCTGGCAGAGCCACCCCTACAGAAGCCAACCACCCGCCCCTAAAAACGTTGTTTGACGTAGTGAAACCGACTCAACAACACTCATTCTCAAAGTAAAAGACTGTCCATAAGACTCACATTGGCACATTCTCCGGCTTGTGGCAAGCCTCTAACACCAACTCATTCCCATGGATGCAGCTACTTAACACTTGTTGGCCTTGTCCTTATTTATCCGCACATATATAAAGGGAAAGAGAGAGAGAATGCCCATACTGATGATACACACAACGTACATTACATTATTTCGAGTGGTGAATTACTTCTTCTCAAATAAGGCCTGCCTAAAGCTGATAGTATTCTGGTACTGATGTGTTTGCAGTGTTGCAGGCCGAGATAGAAGTTTATTATATGGCATAGACGCCGGAAGCCATAGTAGTCTTTATATCTGTGGCGATGCCGACCAATCCTGCAAAGTTGATGGGATCGGCGTACTCCTTCGTGCCGTAGAAGATTGCGACCACCCTCGTTCATATGCAGCCTGTGTAGGATGTAGCCTATCCCAGAACATGTAGTCATCTCGGTCCAAACAATAAGTGGTGTTCGCATTGCTGCACATTACCGCTGCGTTCAATTTTCCTGATCCGCAGCATGCCCTCTCGACCACCCGAATTCCTGAATGATTGTGTTAATGTTAAGAACAGTTAATCTGCTTGTTACTGCAAAAGTAATACTAGTATACTAAGTAATTGATCTTGATGAATTATTAATCAACCTAAAGATAAGATTTTTATTTTTGCACAAACAATATGATGGCCTTGAACATACATAACATACCAGCCACGAGATGATTTTCCATCAATTAAGTCAGTGAGAAAATTATAGGTGCTTGGACTGCTTGCTATGGAGTATTTCATGCCGGGCATGGAGGCTGCGACGACTGTTGCCAACTGAAGCCTTAGGAGTTTGTTGAAGCTCTGTGCCATGGAGTTGGCTGCGTCGTTGCATCCGCCGTTTGCCATGGGGACACTAGTAGAGAACCGGCTTTTAACCCCGGTCTATAAGGGCCTTTAGCCTCCGTGTCTGAATCAGGACTAAGGATTCGGGACTAAATGTCCCCCCTTTATCTCCGGTTCGCAGGCCCGGGACTAAAGGTATACCTTTAGCCCCGGTTGGTACCAACCGGGGCTAAAGGGAGCGCCAGGTGGCGCAGGCGGGCCACGCGTGGCAGCAACCTTTAGCCCCGGTTGAGACCTATTTTTTTTTCTAGATTTTGGTATTTCTTATTTTGGTTTTCCAATTAGATTATGTATTCAAATGTGTGTATTCTTCGCTTTTAATACATGTATTCTATGCTAATACATGTATTCACGTACTTATAAGTTAGTTTCAAACATTAAACATAAATAAACTATGAAACTTTATAAGTATAATATATATATGCACATAAAATTTTCATCTTTTCCATTGTTACTTGACTTAAGACGTATACAAACGCTCTCGCCACTTAAATATCATACAGATGTTCGTCTTGATTTGGCTTGAGTGGTTCGGCCCGGTCGTAATAGTAATCGCCTTTAGGGTTGACCACTTTGTCAAGAAAAAATCCAGCAAAGGTCTCTTGAATTCCTTTGAGGCGGTCTTCTTGCAACACTTGTTGCTGTAACCATAGTGTCTTCAATTTGCATTATAAATAAACAAGTGTTAATATACATAAGATTTAGTTAATAACAATAAATAAATAAAATGAATGTATTATATATACATATCACATACTCTTAGTTTCTCTGTAAGATTTTTTCTTGCATACACCTTGAGGAACTCGCAAACGTAGTATCCACACAGATTTTTACCTTGTGGCTGCCTTAGAATCCACTGTAAGACATGAAAAGATTACTATCATCATTATACGCATATGTTAAAGCATGATAAAGTAACAGATTATGAGAGCTAGTAGAACTTACATTTTGCAGACGAGGACCCTGTGGTGCCACTTCTAGTTCCGGACAGTGTATCGGGACGAACCAAGCCCAAACCCTGCTCAATAATTGGATCATTAGTTAATTAACTCATGCAGTGTATTTAAAGAGCAGGAATCCATATTTAAAGATCAAAGTTACCCCTTGATAATGTCTATCATATCTTGGTAATCTCCCTGTGGTTTTCTCAATGAGTCAAAGATTATCAATTGACTTCTTCTCATATCGACGACTATGAGTATCCAGTGAAAACTGCATTTGTTTATAGAGTCAACATATATATTTTTATACTGAATTGAGTAATAAGTAAGACAAATTGTGCAAACGATAACAACACTCACCCAAAGTTGTATGGGAAGAGTATATATTCTTTGGTCTTTTGGTTGACCAAGAACCTCCGAAGATTCCTCTGCGTTTGAGGTATCCATTGATCGCGGGGAGTGTTTAGATCCGAGAATATGATTGATGGATCAATGAAACCAATTTCCGTGTCTCCCTTACGTTTGAGCAATAACATCAAGAATTTGCATATATATGTTTGAGGATAGTTAGTTACTAAACATATACATATACATATGCTATAGTCCGATTACTAAAAGAAATGATCACTTACAGACAGTAGCAGCTCATCAAAGATTTGTCTAAAGTGTCCATATGGCATAGTTGGTGGAGCTCACTATACGGAACAAATATAAGGTCATCGCTCCGGAAGTAATGTTCTTGTCTAATTCTGATGCAAATACAGTCGTCATCTGGGTTTTTGGTACATGCCTCCATGTACCACGAGTTTAACCTGCGCATTTGCATACCAAGATCCCTGAGGGCCGATGGATTGTATAGACTTCTGCCACGTACATAAGTTCTCTTAAACTTATCGACTACAGTGGCATTTGCGACTAGTGCATTTGCGTGAAATTGAGTCTCGGTTATACCAGCTCCTTTCAATAACTCTTCCAATCCATCATAATTGACCCGTGGAACATTGTCTTCTAGCACGCTCATGTTTGAACCATATTCATTCCCAACAACTAGCGGGGGTACTGATTGCTTCGATTGTTCCCCGAGCTGTGGGACACCCTTCCCTCCTCTTTTCTTCTCGATAATTACCTTTTCAAGAGTGTGGTCATAGTCCGATATTGGAGATCTCTTCTGAGCATCACGTACCTACTCTTCTTTTCTTCCAACTTCTGCCTTAGAGCTGATTGATGTACGTAGAACGGTTGTTTAGCTTCTTTCCTTGCTTTACGGTCGTCTATAATTTTTTGGAAATGTGCGTCCACTGAGGCCTTTAGTGAAGCGTCTATTTCTTTTTCAGTCTTCTCATACGGAAGTTTCGGGGGAATCTTAACAATAACTTTCCTTGTAGCTTGCCTCTTTGCTTTTGGTTGGGCGGCCGACACCTTTGCTTTTGTGGCGGTCCTCTTCTTTGGTGATGGGGCGGCGGGAGACCATCGTGGAGGCGATGGGGCCGGTTTCGGAGATGGAGACCGCCTTGGAGGTTCTGGAGACGAAGCCGTGTCGTGCATTTCACCATCATCATCCCTCGCAACACTATGACCAGCAGGTGATGAGGTCCTATAGTGAAAACAACGATTGTGAATAAAGTATCGCTATTTAAGCCAATACAAAAGAGATAGGTATGATTCACTTTCATTCGCACCTAGGATGATGAGGAGGAGACGGTCACGGTACAATAGGAGGTGATGCCCCAGGAATAATGATATAGCGCTTGCGCCAACAAATAAATGTCATCTCCGCTTGTCCTAAAGTCGTCTCCCCATCACCTTCTTAAATGTCAAGCTTAACATCGCGATGACCTTTTTCAACTCTATCCACCGAGACGTGAGCATATCCAGCTGGTACTTTTGACTCATGGCATATTGGTGTCTTCGTAGGGTCGATAGGAGATACAATACCGGTAGCCACCATGATTGTGGTAGCCCCCTCTGGAATGTGCAGCTCACATGGTGTATTCAGTTCTGTGATGTCATCCATGGGGAAGCGTAGCTTTGCGTCATCACCAGGTTGAGGCACTTCCATGGAAGCACAACTGCTTTCAACTGAGCTGATGGGCTGATGTTGACTTGCGGTACTGATCCAGTACTTTGCATTCGGCTCATTGCTAACTTCACTTGCCTTTTGATTTCCTCGCTCATTCTCGCTTCAAGTTTCTCTTCTCGCTCTTTTGCTTGAATAGCTGCTTCGCGTGCTGCACTAAGCATTTGCGACATGCTAAGTTTCATAGCTTCCTCCTCTTTCTTCTTTCTCTGGTGGCTTCTATATGTATCTTTGTCTTGAGGGAAGGCATGCTTCCATGGCACCACGCCATGACCCCAGGGCATATGTCAGCTCATCTTTATCTCTATCTGGTGACCATACTCCTAGTTCCCTCATAGATTGAGCGTGAACCAGTTTCCTTGCTGCTTCGGTGAGTCCTTCGGTATACCTTAATCTCCCGGTCTGAGGGTCAATGCCTCCCCCGTGACCAAAAAACCACCACTTAATGCGCTCAGCCCAGTTATCTGATTCTGGTTGGATTCCCCTAGCTTGAAGGTCCTCTTCTTCTTTTTCCCACTTAGGAATGGCAGTCTTGTAGCCACCTGATCCCATGTGATGATGGTATTGCTTTTCTCGGGCATTCTATTGGTTCTGTTGAGCTCGTGATTCGCCCTCTTCGGATGTCTTGAAAGCTACAAAGTCATCCCAAAACGGTCTCAACTTGACGTAGGCCTTATTGTTGAAATATGGAGTCAGTTTCTTCTTGATAAAATCAGTATGCAATTTCTTCTTCCAGGCCTGGAAATATGTTGTCATCTTCTTCATAGCCCAGTCCCTAACTCTCCCCTTCAAAGCTTCATCTTTTGTATCGAGCGAGAAATGTTGAAGGACTTCTTGCCAAATTAGTTCCTTGTCACGATCAAAGACAAAACTAATGTCAGGACGTCCTTTCCTTTGCCGCCATTCACGAGCACTGATCGGAAGCCTATCCCTTACAAGGTAACCACAGTTGTTGGCAAATCTATGTGCATGTGGTCCAAGTACTGCCCTGTTTCCTCATCAAATTTCGTGATAATGTACCAACTCTCCAATGGCTTTTTCGGGCCTCGCACATTTTTACTCTTCCCCGTAGTTGTCGTTGATGCATATGGCTATGTATGTAGACACACAAAACTTAGTGTAATTATTTTGATTTTCATGTATACACAAGAGATTGTAGACATATATATATATACCTCGGCAACATTGTCTTGCGCGATATTTTCTTGCTCAACATCTTGCGCAAAGTACTGATTTCCGTCATCTACTTGATTGGTGTCGTCATCTACTTGATTAGTGCCATCTACTACTTGATTTGTGCCATCGTTGATCATTGAAATCAAGAAAGCCTCCATGTCATTCGGGTCGTCCATTTCTGCAACTATATATAGTAAAAGGGGGTTTAGGCACTTAGAGTTAGGCACTAGGGGTGTGTGGGGGGCACTAGGGGGGTTTAGGCACTTAGAGTTAGGCACATAGAGTTTAGGGTACGTATAGACACTTAGGGTTTAGGCACTTAGCTAGAGTTAGGCACTTAGTGTGTGTGTGTAAACCCTAATGGAAAGGTGTAATAATTAATTTGCTAAATAATGGAAAGGTGCTAATAAAGGTGTAATAATGGAAAGGTGCAAATAAAAGGCCGGGTACACACTTAATATATATATATATATATAGCAATGATTGAAAGGTGTAATAATTTGCTAAATCAATTTGCTAAGACTAAAATATATAACTAAAACTAAATCAATTTGCTAAGACTAAAATATATAACTAAAACTAAATCAATTTGCTAAGACTACAATACATAACTAAAACTAAACCAATTTGCTAAGATAAAAATATATAACTAAAACTAAATCAATTTGCTAAGACAAAAATATATAACTAAAACATACATCAATTTCGTAAAACTAACATCAATTCACCTTTTCCTCTTCTTCTTTCTTTTTCTTTTTCTAATTTCTTTCTTTCTTCTTCTTTCTTTCTTTCTCTCCTTCTTTCTTCCTCTCCTTCTTTCCTCTTCTTCCTTGTTCTTCTGGGCTCTTCTTCTTTTTCTTCTTCGTTTTCTTCTTCTCCTCCTCGATGTCCTCTCGACCCGCCTAGAAAAACATGTATATATATAAAATATTAGTGTGTGTCAAAACAAGCAACTAATATATATGTATAGTTAATTTTCCTTTATTTCTAACAAATCCATTTAGAAATATTTTTTTTTCTTTTTCTTTTTTCCTCTCCTTTCTTCTTCCTTCTCTCCCTTACCTTTCTTCCTTCTTTTCTTCTCGGCCTTCTTTTCCTTCTAATTCCGCCTTCCTTTCTCTCTCCTCTCCCTTCCTTCTCTCTCTCCCGCGGCCTTGACGGCGCGGTGGAGGCACGGCGGCAGCGGATCTGGATGGCGGCGGTGCGCGCGGTAGCGGCTTGCGTGGCGCGGCGGCGCGATGACGTACCGGCTGCGGCAGCGCGACGGCCTAGTTACAGCAGCGGTGGCGCAGTGGCGGCGCTCGTGGCCGGGCGAGCTGAGTGGGACCGGGGCCAGACCGGGGCGAGGAGGGGAAGCGCGGTGGCCGCGGGGGCGTTGGAGTGCCGGCGATGGCGATGGCGACGACGGCAGCAGCGCTCGGCGGCAGTTGGCGTCGAGGAGGGAGAAGATCGACGAAGATAGGTCGGGCGCGATGGGGGAGGAAGGAGGGAGAGAGGCGGGGGCTTATATAGATAGGCGACCTTTAGCATCGGTTGGTATTACCAACCGGGGCTAAAGGTCCTTTAACCCGGTTGGTAATGGCAACTGGGGCTAAAGGCTTCTTTAGGCGCCAAACGAAATGTTGGAGAGCTGTTTTATATGTTTTGGTATTTCATATAGTTTAATATATGTATAAATTGCTCTAGCTCTTGTTAATTGCATAATAAATTAAATACATGGCACAATGTTTTTTAAAAATAACCATTGCATTTCCTTTTGGTTTATTATACACTATAAAAATGTATAACATAAATTTTTTTACCTTTTTCATAATATCAAATATAAATGTAACTAACCATTAGTATTTGGTTAATACAAAAGTACATTGTTGAATTAAAAAAGTAAAATGCTTGGTTACCAACAGGAAATTAGTTTATGCATTATTTTAACGTTAAACTATTTGTGTTTCACCATTTATTGTCCAATAATGTGACAAATAAGTGTACCCTTAAATAGAAAATTGTTAATAAGACACTAAATGACCCTATATGAAAAACGTTTGAATACAAAGGTTTTATAACTCATCAAGATCATTCATTTTAGAACTAAACTTTTTTACTGACAAATGTAGATCTTCATTAGTCACTAAATGACTACAAAAGAAGTATTAGTAAACATTAATTTGACCAAATACAAATGTAGATCTTTATTTATTTAACCAAAATGCCCAATACACATGTCACTTGATCGACATCACACTGCTAAGCTAGCTACATCAAGCGGGCACATTAGTGATCTTCTTCTTGACATATGTCCCTTGGTCATGATCATGTCGTAACCATGGAGTGTCCTCGGCATTTAGAATTATGCTTGGGTCTTTGGTCACATTGAATGGTGCAATTCGGTCATCCCTTTCCTAAAGTTCTGACATGTCTCTATTGTCCTCAATTCCCAAAATATTTCTTTTCCCTGAAAGAACTATGTGACGCTTGGGCTCATTGATGATTAATTTGTCATCGTTTTTCCTTTCTTTGGTTTTGTAGACATGTGTTTTACATAGAACACATGATTCAAATCAGCAGCAAGGACAAATGGTTCGTCTTTGTACCCAATAGTGTCGAGGTCCACTGTTGTCATCCCATAATCCTTGTCAATTGTTACCCCGGCTTCGGTCACCTTCACCCATTGGCACTTAAACAAAGGGACTTTAAAATTAGGTGCATAGTATAGTTCCTAAATCTCAACTATGCAGCCATAAAATGTTTGCCTTTTTCCATTTGGGTCAATGGCATCTATGCAGACACCACTGTTCTGGTTGGTGCTCCTTTTATCTTGGTCTACCGTGTAAAATGTATTTCCATTTATCTCGTAGGCTTTGTACATGAGGATGTGTCATGATGGTTGTCTAGCCAACAAATACAGTTGGTCATCAATACTGTCAATACAAGCTTTTATGTGTTCACACATAATCCAAGCTTCATTCTTCCCTAAAAACTGGGATCGTAGGAACTTCTTGTGTACCTCGACATATGGCTCCACCACGGAGGAGTTTTGAAGAACTGTGTAGTGTGCTTTGTTGAAATAATCATCCCCCGTACCGATATATGTGTTCTTCGCTAGTGTTCCTTTCCCACTAAGTCTCCCCTTGTGTCTTGATTCAGGAACACCAATCGGGTCAAGGTCGGGAATATAGTCAATACAGAACTCAATGACATCCTGTGTACGGGGAACATGTTGGTGAACATATTTTTTAAGGACTCTCATGAACCTTTCAAAGGGGAACATGTTGTGTAGGAACACAGAACCTTTCAAAGGTGAACTAGGAGGTGTTCCATGATATTAAAGAAGGATAGGGGGGAACCAACTCAAAGCTGATAAGGCACTGAACCACATCATTCTGTAGAGCAGCTAATTCCATTGGATCGATTGCCTTCTGAGAAATTGCATTGAAGAATGCACATAGCTTCACAGTGGCTAGACGTAAATGTGTAGGTAGAATTCCTCTGAACGCAACTGGAAGAAATTGCGTCATAAGCACGTGGCAGTCATGAGACTTTAAGTTTAAGAATTTCTTCAATGACACATTTATTATATTCTTTATATTGGAGGAAAATCCAGATGAGACCTTGATGCTGCTTAGACATTCAAACATGCTTTCCTTCTCTTCTTTGCTAAGAGTGTAGCTAGCAAGCTTTAAATAATGTTGTCCATCTTCTGTCTTCTCTAGATGCAGGTTGTCTCGTTCTTTCATGTCTTGCAAGTCTTGTCGTGCTTCAAGTGTATCTTTGGCTTTTCCATACACACCCATGAATCCTAGCAGGTTCACACAAACATTCTTTGTCAAGTGCATCACGTTGATCGCGTGGTGGACCTATAGGACATGCCAATAGGGTAGCTTCCAAAATATGGACTTCTTCTTCCACATGGGTGCGCGTCCATTAGCATATTTTGGAACTGGTACGGCCCCTTCTCCCTTTCCAAAGACTACTTGCACAACCTTGACCATATCAAGTACCTCCTCTCCAGTTTGGTTGTCAGGCTTGGTTCGTTTCACTTCTTCTTTAAAATGCTTTCCTTTTTTTCTGGCTTGGTGATTCTTAGGAAGAAAACAACAATGGCCAAGGTACACGACCTTTTGACATTTTTTCAGATATACACAGTCAAGGACATCAAAACAATGTGTGCATGCATTATATCCCTTGTTTGTCTGTCCTGAAAGATTACTTAGGGCAGGCCAATCATTGATTGGTACGTATAGCAATGCTCGCAAGTCAAAGTGTTCCTGTTTGTACTCATCCCACACATGTACACCTAGTTTGCTCCATAAAAGCAGGAGTTCCTCAACTAAGGGCCTCAGGAAGACATCGATGTCATTGCCAGGTTGCTTTGGGCCTTGGATCAGCACCGGCATCATAATGAACTTCCGCTTCATGCATAACCATGGTGGAAGGTTGTAGATACATAGAGTAACAGGCCAAGTGCTATGACTACTGCTGTACTCCCCAAAAGGATTCATACCATCTGTGCTCAAACTGAACCTTAAGTTTCTTGCGTCTTCTACAAACTCCGGGAATTCTCTATCAATTGCTCTCCACTGGGACCCATCAGCAGGGTGTCTCAACATGTTGTCTGCCTTACGGTCTTCTTTGTGCCATCGCAACAACTTTGCATGGTCCTTGTTTCTGAACAGACGTTTCAGGCGTGGTATTATAGGAGCATACCACACAACTTTGGCATGGATTTTCTTCTTAGGACGCTCTTCGCCCTCAACATCGCCAGGGTCATCTCGCCCGATCTTATACCGCGACGCTTTACATACGGGGCATTCATCCAAATTCTCGTAGTCCTTGCCACGGTACAGGATGCGGTCATTAGTGTTTGAGCGTGGGTGAATCGAGAGAAACAAATGAATCGAACTATGTTTTCCATTGATGATCTCTGGTATTTGTACAGGGTGAATCGACGCCACGGGAGTAGCAATGCGTCCGCTCGGGGACGTGGATACGCGCTCGCCCAACGAATCCGCTCGGTTCCGTGAGAGGAACCGTAAGCCTACGGTTACGTTACAAGGAGATTTACAATTGATCGTTGGATTAGATTCTAAGACTAGGATTAATACAAGTCACTAATCCTAATGGATGAGATCCTCTAATCCTATTGGTCCATCTCCTGAGGCCACGTATTGCTTCGTAACACTCCCACTGATCGAATCTAGTCTTAAGATCAATCAATATCATCAGAACCTCCAAAAAACCTTGTAGGAAATAATATGAGGTAATAATGTTGTTGATATGTCATTAAACTCCTTAAAAACCCAGTGGGAAAAATAAGGAGAAATGATATGACATATATTTAGATTATTGTTCATTGTAAACTCATATGGGAAAACCTTTATGGGAAAAGCCCATAATTTAGTTTAGAACAATATTATGATCTATAACCTTCCCCAAAACCATGTAGGAAAATATGAGAAGAAATAATGTCTTTGATATTCCCTTCAAAAACCTCTTATGAGGAAAATAAGAAATATGACACATTATTTGATATTGTCTCATTAAAAACCTTATTTATGAGAAAGTTATAAAAACTCATAATAGGAAAAGAGTACAATATAAATTTTAACACAAATGATTATTTTCATAGATTTTCTCCCCCTGAAACTTGCAAGTCTTTAAGTCATCGCATACCAATACCACGAACAAAATTTTGGAACGTGGGACCTGGTAATGACTTAGTGAATAAATCTGCAAGATTATCACAAGACTTTGTTTGCAAGATTTTTATTTCTCCATTCTTTTGTAATTCATGAGGATAAAATAACTTAGGAGAAATATGTTTAGTTATATTGCTCTTGATATAACCTGTTTCCATTTGTGTAATACAAGCAGAATTATCTCCATAGATAATTGTGGGTGATTCAATGGAACGGATTCCACTAGATTGTTGTATGTGATTAATGATTCTGCGGAGCCATACACACTCACGTGATGCTTCATATAGTGCAACAATTTAAGAATGATTTGTGGAGGTTGTTACTAGGGTCTGTTTAGAAGATTCCCATGATATAGCAGTTGTTCCATATAGAAAAACAAAACCTGTCTATGATCGACCATTATAGGGATCAGATAAATAGCCAGCATCAGTGTATCCAATCATAGTTGGATCTTGGTTTCTTTGGAAAAATAATCCAAGATCTTTTGTACCATTGAGATATCGTAAGATATGTTTAGCTCCTGTCCAATGACGTTTAGTTGGAGTAGCACTATGTCTAGCTAGTAAGTTTACTGTAAATGCAATATCAGGTCTAGTTTGATTTGCAAGATACATAAGTGCTCCAATGATACTGAGATATGGAACCTCGGGTCCATGTATCTTTTCATCATCGTCCCTTGGTCTAAAAGGATCTTTCTCCATGTCTAGCGATCGAACAACCATGGGAGTTTTTGATG
The DNA here is from genome assembly GCA_022036555.1 of Microstegium vimineum. Lineage (NCBI taxonomy): Eukaryota > Viridiplantae > Streptophyta > Magnoliopsida > Poales > Poaceae > Microstegium > Microstegium vimineum. The sequence goes on along the minus strand of CM039129.1, from coordinate 12,818,018 downwards.
GATATGACTTATCCATATTAAATTTTTCTAGTGTTTTCTCGATATAGGAAGATTGATGCACTAAAATTCCTAAGTGAAGGTGCTCTATTTGTAAACCCAAGCAAAATTTAGTTTGTCCTAAATCCTTCATCTCAAATTCCATCTTTAAGAGATTGTGTGCTTCATTGATATCATGTGGGTTGCCAATGATATTTAAATCATCCACATATACTGATATAATGCAGAATCCCATTTGGGATTTCTTTATAAAAACACATGGACAATCATCATTATTGGTGTATCCCTTTTGTAATAGGAATTCGCTCAGTCGGTTGTACCACATCTGTCTCGATTATTTTAAGCCATATAATGACTTATTAAGTTTTACACAATATGTGGCGCGACTTGCTTTAGGATTCGGAATAGGGATTCCATCAGGAACCTTCATGTAGATGTCCCAATCTAGTGACCCATATAAATATGTTGTCACTACATCCATCAACTACATAGATGGATGATTTTGAACTGCCCATGCTATTATATATCAGAATGTTATTCCACTCATAACTAGAGAGTATGTTTCATTGAAATCAACACCAGGTATCTGCGTGAACCCTTGTGCTACAAGTCTCGCTTTGTATCTCACCACCTCATTATTTTCATTCCGCTTTGAGACAAAAACCCATTTAAATCCCACAGGGAAGATTTTGGAAGGTGTAGGTATTGCTGATGAAAATACCTTTCTTTTTGCGAGCGAGGCTAACTCTGCTTGAATTGCTTCTTTCCATTTATTCCAGTCCGAGCGCTTTTTGCACTCTACCATGGTTTTGGGATCTGGATCACTTTGGATTATTTCCGCAATTGTTTCGGCAAAGTATATGTCAACAAATGTAGTCTTTCGGTCATATGATTCTCCAGAATCAATATAGTTTATGGAAATTTCTTATATCCCTTGCGACGGTTCGTTATTTCTTAATACGATAGCGTTAGGGCGTTCTGATGTCCCAACATCAGATATTGAGTGCACTGTTGATGTGGGATGTGAATTTTGGTTATTCACTTGGTGTCTTACAACTTGTTGTTGAGTTACATTTACTATTTCAGATTTTTTGTTATTCTGTTTCCTTTGGCGTTTAGGAGCCACATCCTGATTAACGGCCCTACTTCTCCCCCTCTTTACTTGAACAGGTTTTTGAGGTGGGAGTTGAATAGTTTTGTGTGGTACCTCTATTCTTTTAGGCACATTCCTAGCAGGATGCTAGGATTTAGTGACACCTTTATAATCAGTAAATGCGTCTGGCAGATTATTTGCAATATTTTGCAAATTTATGATTTTTTGAACTTGGAGTTCAGATTCTTGTGTACGTGGATCATTAGTTGAGATGTCTTGTGCATCCTAATTTATTTTCGGGCATTCTTTTTGGTACTTGTAATCTCCCCCTAATGCCAGGAAATGATCCTCATTGAAGATACAATCAGCGTATCGGGTCGTGAATAGGTCCCCTGTAAGGGGTTCCAGGTATTTAATGATCGATGGGGATTGATACCCGACATAGATCCCTAATTTCCTGTGTGGACCCATAGATGTACGCTTTGGTGGTGTAAATCGGTACGTAAACAACACAATTGAATTTTCGCAGATGGGAAATACTTGGTGGATTTCCATGTACTAATTGTAGTGGGGAAGCAGTATGATATGCAGTTGGTCGCAATTATAGTAGGCCAGCAGCGTTGTAAGACTGCATGACCCCAACATGAAGTTGGTAGATTACAATCACTACTACAGAAACGGCAATCACTGCCGACCCATCACTGCCGGTTCAGGCTCTGACAGGCCCCCAATTATTGGGGGCAGGCGTTGAACCGACAGTGAAACACAACATCACTGCCGGTTCGTGGCTTGAACCGGCAGTGATGCCTCTCGGCCCTATCACTGCCGGTTCAAGCCACCAACCGGCAGTGATGTTGTGTTTCACTTCCGGTTAGTGTCTTGAACCGGCAGTGATGTTGTGTACAGTATAAAGCTTCGATCTCCTCTCCTCCTCTCCTCCTCTGCCCCAACAGTGCAGAACAGTGTGTGAGGAGCTCCATATCTCCATTGTTGCGGCTGGTGGATTTCTTGATCTCCATTTTTGGCTCCTCTTCACTCTTGGATCCTCATATCTTCTTGCTATTGGTTAGTAACAAGCATAATTCTTTAGAATTGTTGGTTTACATTGTTTTTTGTGTAAATCCATAGTTTAGAGCTATGCTAGTTTTCATGATCAAGAACAGGGATGTTACAATTTGTGTCAATTTTTTGTAGCTTTTAGATCCAAAATTATTTAGAAAAATTGTAGCACTTTGTTTTTATTTGGTAATTATTGTATAATCATTGAGTAGCTAGGTTCGAAAGATTCGTCTCGAAAATTATGGATAAAAATTGTAATTAGTTATATTTATTATTTACATTTAATACTCAATACATGCATGAAAGATTTGATGGGATGTGGAATAGATTCGGTATTTATTACTTACATTTAATACTCCATGCATGCATTTAATACTTACATTTAATACTCCATGCTTCCATTGTTATCTATTTGTTCTCTTAGTTTTTATAGCGCGACCAAATTCAAATTATACCGAAGAATATTGTTCAAAAATGCTCTTATTAATATGTTCCTATGTTTCCTCTGCTCTGCCCATTTTATTTTATCAGTGCAAACATGGCTCGAGGGTGGATGTACGATCTGTCACATACAGACCCACGGTTTTTTATGGGCATCGACGATTTCATCAAGCGAGCTAGAGCCAATGTTGGGGACTCACATCTTGTATTCTGTCCATGCAAAGACTGCAAGAATACGAGAAAATGGGGCGATGTGGAGCATATACGTTTGCACTTGATCACAAGTGGGTTCATGAGAAACTACACGATTTGGACTTTGCATGGGGAGGTTGGTCAAAATGTTAATGATGATGTGCTCATGCCTAGTGTAGCATTATTGCTTGTTCATGATTACATAGAAGATGTGCCTACCAATGATGATGTGTTTGTGAATACATTAGCTGACAACACAGAGGAAAATGATGGCATTTCACAGCTTCTACATGATGTGCATGGGGGATTCCTTAGTGCTTCACAGTTGAAAAAACTGGAGATGATGAGAAAGGATGCAAAAACACCATTGTATCCGGGCTGCCCAATAAGCAAACTGGAAGCCAATATCATGCTATTGGAGTTCAAATCAACGAATGGGTTAAGTGATAAAGGCTTCGATAACTTTTTAGGTATACTACATAAACTGTTCCCGAAGGATACCGAGTTAGCAGAAAAGACTTACCTTGCGAAGCAAATGATTTTCCCAATTGGCCTCGAGGTTGAGAAAATCCACGCGTGTTTCAACGACTGCATATTGTACCGTGGAGAGAAATACAAAGACTTGGATTCATGTCCCAAGTGTAAAACTCCCCGATACAAGTAAGGGCCATCAATTGATGGAAGCAAGACCAGAGGAGGGCCCATAAAGTCCATGTGGTATTTTCCTATAGCTCCACGAGTGCATAGGTTGTTTGCAAATGAAAAGTTGGCCAAGCTGTTGCATTGGCACGGCGAAGAGCGATAGAAAGATTCAATGATGAGGCACCCCACCGATGGTTCGGACTGGAGGACTATCAACACTATGTTCTATAAGAACATCGGTGGAGAGGTAAGGCATCTGTGGTTAGCTTTGAGCACGGATGGGATGAACCCGTTTGACCAGGTTAGAACCAATCATAGCACTTGGCCAGTGACGCTATGTATATACAAGCTTCCACCCTGTCTTTGTATGAAACGGTCATATGTCCAGATGCCATTACTAATCCAAGGACCAAAACAACCTGGTAATGATATTGATGTGCTTCTAGAACCAGTGATCGATGAACTACTACAGATGTGGGAGACGGGTGTGAAGGATGTTTGGGATGAGTACAAGAAAGAACATGTCACGGTAAAGGCTGTACTTATCGTTACAATCACCGATCTACCAGGGCGAGGTTCCTTGTCTGGAGAGAAGACAAAAGGATACATTGGGTGTGTCGAGTGCTTGGACGAGACTGATGCTACACATCTACCAGAAAACAGGAAGATGGTCTACATGGGACACCGTAGGTTCCTACGTCGTGATCACCCTTACCGTAGGAATACAAAAGATTTTAATGGGACTACTGAGAAACGTGGACCTCCAAAGTATCGAGACGGGAAACAGATGCTTCAACAATTAAGCAAACTCACAAATGTTGTCCTTGGGAAGGGGGACGGGGCAGTAGCAGAAGCAACCGATAGTATCTGGAAGAAAAAATCAATCTTCTGGAAACTACCTTATTGGCCACTTTTGAGTGTACATCACTGTCTTGATCCAATGCACATAACTAAAAATGTGTGTGGTAACACACTTAACACGTTGATGAACACCGGGGGAACAAGCAAGGATTCTCTCGCAACACGCTTGGACATGCAACACCTGGGCCTCAGGAAGGAGTTACACCCAGTAGCTCTTGAGAATGGCCACTTGAAACTTCCGGTGGTATCATGGACACTGAAAAAGGAGGAAAAAGAAATGCTTATTTCTTTCTTCAATGATCTCAATGTACCGAGTGGCTATTGTGGGAACCCGAAGAGGCTAGTTAACATGAAAGAACTTAAGTTTAACTATGGTTCTATGAAGGCCCATGACTGTCATGTCATAATGACTCAGCTGCTCCCAGTTGCCCTGCGAGGTATCCTCCCTGACAAGGTCCGCGCTCCAATCATAAAGTTGTGTTCATTCTTCAACGCGATCTCTGAAAAGGTCATTGAAGTGGGCAGGCTAGACCACCTGAAGCAGGAGATAGCCGAGATTATATGCAGGCTTGAGATGCATTTCCCACCGACTTACTTCGACATTTCAGTGCATCTACATGTTCATCTTGTGGATCAAATAAAAGCCCTTGGCCCAATGTACCTACACCAGATGTTTCCTTTCGAGAGGTTGATGAAAGTTTTTAGGCAGTATGTTAGGAATAAATTCAGACCAGAAGGGAGCATGGTAGAAGGATGGTCAACAAAGGAGACTATTGAGTTCTCCACATATTATCTGGACATCAAGCGGGTTGGAGTTCCAGTATCTCATCACGATGGAAGACTAGGGGGCAAAGGAACAATAGGTGAGAAAGCTGTCAAAATAGACAAAGTCGTCTCCTTCAGACAAGCACACTTCGCTGTTCTCCAGCAGGCCGACGGTGTGATGGCATACATTGATGAGCACAAGCAGTTTCTGCAAAGTAAGCACATAGGGAGGTCACAGGCTTGGCTTGAGAAAAAACATAAGGAGGAATTCGGTGACTGGTTTCGACGCCAAAGGCTAGGAAAGGTGACGGGATGTCAACTAGATCTCTTAGCCCCCGGACCTTCGACTATGCTAATGAAGTACCAAGGATATCAAATAAATGGTTTTACATTTTATACAAAAAACAAGACAGAAAGAGCACCAACCAAAATAGTGGTGTTCGTTTCGACGTCCACGATGAGTACGACACGGTGGTGGCAACATACTATGGTTTCATAGATGAGATATGGGAGCTAGACTATGGACATCAGTTGAAAGTTGCTCTTTTCCATTGTTTGTGGGTCCGGCTAAATGAAATCAACACCGACAAGGATGGGTTCACTACCATTGATCTATCCAAGACCGCATACAGAGATGACCCTTCGTCCTTGCAAAGGATGTTTTGCAAATCTTATATGCAAGGGATAACAATACAAATGGAAGACGACATGTGGTATTGCAAGGCAAAAGGAAGATTGTCGGTGTTGACGGAGTGACAAATGAAGAAGACTACAAAGGTTATGAAGAAATGACTCCTTTTGGGGCGGACGTTACCCTACATGTCCTTGAAGAGGGTGAGGAACCTGCTTACCTCCGGAGTGATCACGATGAGGCCATCGTCGTGTCTGCACCGTGAATTGTTAGAGTATCATAAACTACGCAATCCTTATTGAAATGTTGTTTTAGTAATTTGCATCGAATTTGAGATCATATGGAGTTGTAGATTGATGAGTTGTACCACGTTGTTGATTGATGTATGCCATATCAAAAGGAATTAAAAAACTATGAAGAATTAGACCTTGAGTGTATAAGCATTAATGTAGAGCTCCTCAAAACTATCAAAAGCTATGTTGGAAGATTTTCAACTTCTATTCAAATTTATGGAGTAATTACAAAGGGGGTAATTGAATTTTAAACCCTTATTCAAATTCAAAATGGAATTCAAAAACTATAAAGAATTTGAATATGCTCCCTCAGCAAAAGTTGTAGAGAATTAAAAATTATGCAACTTCTATGTTTGGAGTTTTTCAAGTTCTAGTAAAAAATCAGGAGTAATTTGAATTCTAAAGAAAAAGGCAAATTTAAAAAGATACACACATCACTGTCGGTTATAAAGCAACCGACAGTGATGTGCCTCTATCACTGTCGGTTCTAATTACTAACCAGCAATGATGCGTCCTCATCACTGCCAGTTGATAAGAACCCGCAGCAATGCTCCCTCATCACTGCCGGTTCTTCTTACAAACCGGCACTGATAGGGGACATCACTGCCGGTTTGTAATAAGAACCGACAGTGATATGCCACCCTATTTAAAGAACTGGCGCGTGTCCGAAAATTTCAGACGCGCGCCCGTTCCACACTTAGCCATTCTGCTCGAGCCCGAGCTCGCCACTGCACGCCGCCGCCGCCCACTAGACCTCGACGACCTCGACGCCGTGAGGAGCTCCCTCCACTCCGCCACTCTGCTATGCTCGACGCCGCAACTACACGCTGCCGCCGCCCGCTCTGCTCTGCTTGACGCACGCCGCCGCGAGGAGCTCCCTCCACTGCACGCCGCCGCCGCCCGCTCTGCTCGACGCCGTGACGCCGCTGGTCGACGCTGCACAGGACCGCCAGGGCCGCCACGACATCACCGGCCGCCACAACATCGTCGGCCGCCACATCCATGCCGCAGGAGCACAGGAGCAGTAGCAGGAGCACGTAGAGGAGCGCAGAATCCGGCCCTAACCTCCACGCGGTGAGCTCCATGTCCACGCACCGAAGGTGTTCGACGAAATGTGTACATGGACCTGCTCTGCTTTTGCTTGCTTGCTTGGCATGGAGATAGATGATGAGATGAATTGAAGGAGGGAGAGAAAGGGAGGAGATGGAATGCCCTACTTTTGCTTGCTTGTTTGCTTGTTCGATGGAATGCCATAAAGAAAAATCATATATCGAGATAGAGATAGAGAGAAAGAGAGAAAGAGAGAGAGATGGATTACATATAACTAGAGATATAGATAGAGGATAGATAGAGATAGAGAGAGAGAGTTAGAGATATAAAATCATATATATGCCATCTCGTTATATATACAATCATTTATTTCATGATATATGGTATGCTTGTAAACTCTTTGATCACTTATAGATAGATAGATAGATAGAGATAGAGAGATATATAGAGATAGAGAGATAGAGAGAGAGAGAGATACATACATATATATGTCATCTCTTTATTTCATATTGTGGCTACCATGATTCAAATTTGTGGATAGATCGAGATAGAGATATAGAGGCTTCATATTGATAACATCGAGCATGAATTTATAGTACTTATAGATAGATGACAAATTTCATATCATATATACATGGCTTATAGCACAATTTGTACTTATAGCACTTATAGTACCTATGAGCTAATACCAATATCCTTGTATATACTTGTAGCACAATTTGTGTATAGCATGACTTGTACCTATGAGCTAATATCAATCACACTTCATGCTAGATACATGACTTGGCACATTTTTTGGAGATACATGACTTATCTATATACTTGTGCTACCCATAGAAATATAACAATAATGGAGCCTATGCTTGTATATATGTTATGTACCTATGAGTTAATACCAATAATCAAAATTATTGTCCAGAAACATGACAATTAAGCGCCGATTCACCACCCGCCGCCCTGCGACCGAAGCCAATGACCAAGGAACTAGTGGTGGCGGTGTTGAATGTGACCAAGGATCCGATGACAACCAGCAAGGGGATGAAAGACCTTGGAGCCCTAGCCATATGCTAAACCTAGAAGAGGGCCAAGGAGACGGGGTAATAACTTAGGTCATACCTAAAAACACGGTAGGTCAAGTTTGATGGGGACTTATTCATAAATTTTGAAGCAGGTTCCGCCGGAAGGTCCAAGTACTGGTGAGAGTTCCAGAAGGACTAAGCGTGGTGCAACAAAGCTCCCTCATACAACTAGACACTGGCACATCTCTCAGTTCGATCAAGTAGGGGAGCCGGTGGAGCCACTTAAAGCATTGGGCCCATACAAGAGTACCATCGGGGCACTTGTAAGGGACTTCATCCCGATCAAATACAGGAAGTGAAATGGCAGTGAGCAAGACCCATGGAGGGTTCCAGAAGTGGAGAAGGAACTAGTTTGGAACAAGCTCAGAGGGTATTTCACTTTCCCTAATGATTGTGATGAAGCGACAGTCAAGAAGAAGGCCAAGGAAATCATGGGTCACTCCTTCAAGAATTTTAAGGGAAAGTTGCACAAGCTTATCAAGGAAGAAAAAGAACCAAATTTTGTGGGAGGTGAATTCAACAAGCAGAGGGACTTCTGGGAGGAGTTCAAGGCTTACAAGCTATCCGAAAAGGCCAAGGCAGCAAGCGAAAGAAATAAAGCAAACTCGCTTAGGTCAAATAATCCTCACCGCCTAGGATCGCGTGGGTATGTAAGGAAGATTCCGAAATGGGACGCCCGAGTTGATGAACTAGAGCGGAGCGGCGTTACGCCGCAGGCAAGCGATTGGCAGCCCAGATCAGTGAACTACCTACTCGTAAGGGGGGCACAATACAATCCTGACGGGAGCCTTTCCGCCAGGGCTGAACCCGTCACCGAGCTCCTCCAGAAGATTTCCACGATCACTGAGGAAGTGCATAGAGGGGCCCGCAAGACTGATAGAGAAAATGACGTGCTCACGCAAGCACTTGGAAACAAGGAGCACCCCGGTCGCACTAGAGGAGCCGGGGTAATTCCTTGGGAGAAAGCATTTGAAGGTGAATCCGCTTCCTATAGGAGTCGGGCAAGGGCTTGAACGCAAAGAGAAGAGGAGTTCCAAAGGATGCGAGAGGAGCTAGAACAGAGCATGGAAGCACGGATAGCTGCTCAAGTGGCGAGCGCTATGCAAACCATGTGTTCGAGTCAAGGGCCGCATGCAATCCCGACTTTGAATAGCCAGTGCCCGGCAAGGGCCGTAGTAGTTGTGGGTCAACCCCTATGCCTGACGATGAAGAGGTCAATGCTCCTCATTCAGTGGACGACATCAAAGAACCTGTGAATGTCAGGTTGTACATCCGTCAGTAGTGGACCAAAGACAAGGTGGCGGTCGGACAAGCATTTCCTAGAGGAGAGAACATCATTCATGGCAAGCCAGTGCCACTCGGGTATGCCAGGGTCAGCATTGATAAGATATTAGACAAGAAGTACAATAAGATACATATTGATTTCCCAGTGGAGGAAGATAGGCCGCATCTAATTCACAACTTGGGCACTCATGTCGCCTGGCGCAAACGCTTCATCAAGATAGATAACCAGCCATCTTCGGATGATGATGATGACAGTGAATCATCCCGGTCACCTCCGCCAAGAGGTTTCTCTCCTCGTCAAGATCCACCGACACCTCCTCCACCGCCAAAGGAGAAGACTCCTCCACCGCCAAAGGAGAAGACTCCTTCTCTACCGCCAAAGGAGAAGACTCCTCCTCCTCCTCCTCCACCAGCTTCAAAGTCCTCAGGACTCAGATCTCGACGGCCTAGCTCTAGATTAGGTTCGACTTCGCAACAGAGGAGGTCATCAGCTTCAGTTGGTAAAGATCCCAAGATGACTAGTAAAAGGCGGCAGCTAGTGCCGACTAAGGACGATATTCTACGAGCTCATATTGCAGAAAAGGCCGCCAAACTTGCCTTGTATGAACGATTGGCTTATATAACTGAGAAACAGAGACAATTTGAAAGGCAAAGCAAAAATCGGGGTAACCAAGAAAGATCTAGAGAAATACACACCTTTCAGTAGCTAGAGATACAAAACTTGGACGCGGACCTGAATATAAGCATGGAGGATGCCGAGAATCTCTATTTTGAAAAAACCGAATTTGAAAACGCCAAAGTTGCATAAAAGTTTGAACTAGGCAAGCCTATGGTCGCCAGCCAAGAAGAGTATAGAAATTTGCCAACAAACATGTGACAGTTGCATGATTATTACATCATAGATAGTAACAACAGCAAAGACAAGAATGCAACCTTTGAAGTATGCATCCCTCCATGTTTTATTTTTAATCATCCTAAAGAAGTTGTGCATACTATTCATTATGAAGACCTCTTTCAACTCTTTCAACGACGCTCGCTGGATGTGCAGATTATGATGTTACGGACTATGTAAGTACCATACCCTAACAACGTTATAATAAACTACGTGATCTGCATTTGAATATATCCATGCATGTTTATTTTGTAGGTCTATAGCAAAATTTTGCCTTCAAAAATGAAATAGCAATTTTGACTTCTTGAACCCCATCTATGTAAATGAGACAACATGCAAAGCCAGTCTCGAAGATGCGTATGTGTCACAAAGTTTGAAGATTGAGTTTGAAAGAATGTTCTCAGTCCAGAAAATAAACGCACTGCTAACCTACAATTGCGAGTATGTGTTCTCGACCCTTACTTATGTGTTTTTTTCTTGATATATCATTCAATAACATGAACTTTGTGATTGCAGCAACCATTACGTCCTCGTAGATATAAGTCTTAAAAAATCAACTATCGAGGTGTGGAACTCAAAAAAGAAGCCACTTAAACTTATCGAACCCCTAGTCAAAGTGCTAAATATGTAAGTGAACCCAATATCACCACACTTTTCAATCACATATGATATTGTAATTAATAATGTCCTGAGCCTTCACACTTCATTTACATTGTCACATAGAATGAAGGCGTTACCTGATTTGAGAAATGTGGAGCCTAAGATGCAAAAGAAATGGAGAGAACCATTCAGAGTGGAGTATATGAAGAAGGTCAAGGCCCTAGATCAACCAATGGGGAACAACGAATGCGGGTTCTATGTGATGTGGGCAATGCTTTGCTACTTTGGCGCAAAACTAGGAATAGGAGATGGCATGGTACGTACACGTCGCATTTTAATTCTATTGTTTTGTCTTACGTATGTGCATCTCAATATCATATTGTATCAATTTACAGCGCAAAGATCAGGGCCACACTAGGTTGGTGGATTTTGAGATAAGAGGATTTCAAGAGGATATAGCAGCTCTTATTCTGGACGATATAGTGTATAGAAAAGGATGTCTATCCATTGTGAAGAGTAAGGACTTCAAGAAGAACTCTGAAAAAGACCGCCTCGAAAGGCTATTGTAATGCGACAATTAATTTGATACTTTATGTTTTGTTTGGATGTTTTGTAATAATTATTATAAATGTGTGATGGGTTTGTATTGTCGCTAGTCCACAACCACCTTCAATTCACATCGATATCAAATGGTTCGATAGCAAACACCTCCATGATCTCCCACCCCACCACCTCTACCATAAACCCTAAACCAGAAACCCCAAATGAAAATAAAACAATTAAAAAAATGCAATTTTAAAAAATAATATCACTGTCGGTTGGGGTGCCAAACCGGCAGTGATGGCTCAAGCATCACTGTCGGTTGGTGTTACAAACCGGCACCATCACTGCCGGTTTGGCATAACCGGCAGTGATGGCATGAGCTCATCACTGCCGAAGTGCCAGTGCTGGTTGAAAAACCGCCACCGAAGGGGGGTTTTGAACCGGCACAGATATCAAGTTCTGTAGTAGTGAATTCTGCACTAATGGTCTTGCTATTAGCTTAACTCTTTTGATAAGTGATTCTGCTAAACCATTTTGAGTGTGGACATATGGAACTGAGTGCTGAATTTGAATTCCTAGAGCCATACAATAGTCATTGAAAGCTTTTGAGGAAAATTCAGCAGCATTATCCATTCTAATAGAATTTATCTGGTGTTCAGGATGATTTTCTCTAAGTCTAATAACTTGAGTTATTAGCTTTGCAAAAGCATGATTGCGTGTGGATAATAAGCACACGTGAGTCCATCGTGTAGACGCATCTATTAGAACCATAAAATATCTGAATGGTACAGATAATGGAGTAATTGGACCACAAATATCGCCTTGAATTTTTTCAAGGAACTTAAGTGGTTCAGCTTTGACTTTAAGATAAGATGGTCTTAACATCAATTTCCCAGTGACACATGCAGTGCATATAAAATCAGAAGATTCTGGGAACTTAGAATTAGCTAAGTCATGACCATGAGAATTGTTTATAATTTTTCACATCATCCCTATGCTAGGATGACCAAGGCGATCATGCCAAGTTTGGAATTTATTGATATTCTGAAAAATTATTTTATAGGCAACATATGGTACGGGTTTGATGTATATATAATATATTCCAGATGGTAAAGAGGGAATTTTCTCAAGAATTTGTTTGCCATATCCGGTATCTTTGATTAAGAGAAGAAATTCCTCTTTATGTTCTTCATGTGTCTCCATGTGAAGTCTGTTTTTACGGATATCTCTATAGCTAAGTAAGGTACGAGTTGAATCGGGATACAATAATGCAGGCTCAATTGTGATTCTAGAACTTGAAATGAGCTTCATACTTTTGTCCTTGATTTGGGCGATCACGACCAACAGACTTTGAGTATAACTCAACCAAGTGACGTGGGGTGCGACATTTCTTAGTGATGTGGCTGTAGCAACCATACTTTTGACAAAGTTTGGATTTGTTAAAATTCTTTTTAGGAATGTCCTTTCCCTTGGAAGAATCATGCGGCTTATGCTCTCTTTTGCGCTTATTATCACCTTTTCCTTTACCTTTACCTTTGAATTTCCTGAATGGTTTCATGTTGGCACCATCCTGAATGGTAATGGGGCAGCACCCAATGGGCGTTTATTTGAGTTCCAAAGAAGGATCTCATTATGTCGTTCGGCCTGAAGTAAAGGATTAATTAACTCAGAATAAACTTGGAATTTTCGCTCACGGTATTGTCTGTGAAGGATTTTGTCTGCAGGCATCATAGTAGACAAAGTCTTCTCTATTTTGTCTGCATCAGTAGGTTCTTTTTCACAAAATTTGAGTTTTGCACAAAGTTTGTGAATTGCATGATTATATTCTCCGACAGAGTTAAAGTCCTGTAGACAGAGATGATTCCATTCATGCAAAGCTTCAGGCAAGAGAATTGACTTTTGCTGTTCATAGCATTGTTGAAGGGCATTCCATAAAACAAGTGGATCTTCCATCAAATATTCAGACTTGAGGTCTGGATGTATATGAGACCTTATGATATATAAGGCACTATATTTGGTTTTGTCATCAGGTGCTGAAGTACCCTCTCTTAGTGGAACAATAGCATGGTAGAATCCCTCTAAAGAGAGACTAACTTTGAGATCCATTGACCATGTTGGAAAATTATGTCCATCAAGAGCAAGTTGGTCAAATTCTTTATTTTTTTAATTTGCCAACATCGGACATTTTGCCTACATTTGTATAAATGTTTATAATGTAAGGCACTTGTTGTAAAATATATGTAAAATATAAAAAAGATGAATTTAAACGTGGACCATGAAAATTGCACATTAAATTTGAATCAAGAATGATATATTTAAATGTCCAATATTATTTCTTTAAAGTACACGTAGAGTGATTGTGACATTCTCTTATTTAAGTATTTAACTTTGTATAGTTAAAATAAACTTAAGATTGTGTCGTATTGCAAAAAAGAGTATAAATAATTGCAATAAAATAGTAACAGGAACAAATGCTATTGGATTTGTCATTCGAACAAATACTTTGAACATTTAACCAAGTCCCTAGCACAACATGCAACGCTAATTACATGAAAACCCCTAAGGATTTAAGAGTGAAATGACTGTTAATACATAGGCACAAATCACAGGTTAGACTAAACAAACAAACAAATGGGGAAAACAACTTTATTTGTTTGGACGGTGGCAACAGTACTGCTGTGTCAGCTTTACTTTGGACGGTGTAGTGCTGTTGTGCTACCCGTGAGGCAAGAGGCTGATAAAGTAATAGTTAGGAGATACTCCGTAAAGTTCAACTCATATCCATTTGACACAGCTAAGCACCACCGCCTCCACCATTGCTGTCTCCGCTTCCTTCCTCTTGCTGCTTAGTTGGGAGAGTAGGCCCCCACGCCGGAGGAGCCACCCTCGCCATTGAAGCTGCAGGGGAGAACGCTGTTGGAGAGGCGCTAGAAGGTGTCGGTCCAGGAGCCACGACGGAGGCCGGCAGTGTACTCCACGGTGGTGTTGCTCCGGCGATGAACGCGACGCTCCCAGGTCGGCGGAGGAGTTGCTGGTGCCAGATCCACCGTAGTGGTTGCCGGGAAGGCTGCTAGAGCCGCTATGGGGCCAGATCCAGTGGCATTGAAGGCCATGGAGGTCTGGCCGACTTCCTAGAAGGTGTACGACGCGGGGCCCTCCCATGGTCCGGCCGCCAAGGTGAAGGACCCTAGCGTCGGCGACGGCAGGCGAAGTGGCGTAGCCGGCGGAGTTGGAGGCGCGAGCGGCGCTGGCGGTGCCGGAGCAGACGCGGAAGCCTGGGCGACGCCGTTCGCGAGGAGGCGCCGAGCGCGGTTGCCCGGGCCACGACGAGAGCGACGACGGTTGCCGCGGCCATGGCGAGTGCGGCGACGGCTGTGGCGCCCACGACGACGATGACGGCCGAAAACGCGGCGATGCTGAGCGCGGTTCTCGACGAGGCGGACGGCATCGATGAGGAGCGGAGCGCGGCGGGTGAGCGGGATGCCGAGGATGAGGGCAGTCATGATCGATGGTGAGTCATCGGAATCCATCTCACCTTCTCGGAAGTTTCTTCCTCTCGATCTTGAGAGTGTGCTGATAACATGTTTGAGCGTGGGTGAATCGAGAGAAATAAATGAATCGAACTATGTTTTCCATTCATGATCTCTGGTATTTGTACAGGGTGAATCGACGCCACGGGAGTAGCGATGCGTCCGTTCGGGGACGGGGATACGCGCTCGCCCAACGGATCCGCTCGGTTCCGTGAGAGGAACCGGAAGCCTACGGTTACGTTACAAGGAGATTTACAATTGATTGTTGGATTAGATTCTAATACTAGGATTAATACAAGTCACTAATCCTAATGGATGAGATCCTCTAATCCTATTGGTCCATCTCCTGAGGCCACGGATTGCTTCGTAACAATTAGGACATGCATGTATCTTCAGGATTTCTAATCCCAGAGGACACATGACCTGTTTTGCTTCGTACGTAGTGGCAGACAATTCGTTAGGCTTCGGAAGTATCTTTTTATTGATCTTGAGTAATTGCCCAAATGTCTTGTCGGATATGCCATTTTTTTCCTTCCATTGTAGCAACTTTAGTGTTGTACCCAACTTATTTTACCAATCTTCGGCGCTCGGTTATAGTAGTTTATTGTGATCCTCTAGCATGCGGTCAAACTTAACTTTCTCTTTTTCACTTTTACAATCTCTTTGTGCATCACGAATGACTTCACCAAGACCATCATCTTCAGAGAGTGTGTCCTCTGCCCCTGCCTCTTCTTCTTCTGCTTCCACCATTGCAGTATCATTGAAGTCACCATATTGAGCAATAATGTCGGCAGGGTCCAATTGCTCTTCTTCGTCTTCTTCCATCACAATTCCGGTTTCTCCATGCTTGGTCCAACAAATATAGTTTTACATGAAACCTGACTTCAACAAGTGTGAGTGAACAGTCCTTAAGCTAGAATATTCCTTCAAATTCTTGCACAAGGTGTATGGACAACACATGAAATTAGCATCGTCTGCATTATATGACACAAAACATAATTAAATTTCTCATTTTGGTCAAAAAATGAAATTATAAAATACCGAACGAAAGGTCGTCTGTATTAAAATAACATGATCGAGATGGAACACCATCACGTGTCATTTCCGAGTCATACAAATACTAATGTATGCTCTATGAAAGCCTCGACATAGCGTATGCTAAGACCACTAGCACTATACACAGAAAACCTAAAATGTACTTCAGTAGAATAATGATCTCCCGACCAATCCCAACTAAAGCAGACAAATCATCATTCGTCTGCTCAGCATCGACAGACTTCTTGAGCTGGCTCACTGTCTCATCAGCCTTCATAGCCTTCGCGACGTGTATAACATACTCTTCCTCCCAGTACCAGCAGCGGCATCCAGTGTCATTCCACTGAAAATAGAAATAAAAAATCAACACTTGAATCAAAATCATCAGGGAATATAGGTACAAATTAACCATAACCATCAAATGTGACAAAATATATAACTCACATTGCGATTTGGACACTTATAGAAGATCCGACCGTTGTTGGGACCCGGCTTCCCCACTCGGTACTCTTTCACAGTCTTTTGCATACACTTGCCACAGGTAATGAGAGGGAGGTCTGGCCTTAGTCGCTTTGGAACCCGATCAGAGGCCGAGTGTCCCGAAGCAGTTGTCATCTACTCTCTATACTCATTTTTCAAACTAGATATTATAAATTTCTTATATTCTAAACAAAGAAAATAAAACAACCAAAAATTAGACTTCTCTAAAATCATCAAATGTGCATTGTATACAACTAAAGTATTCTAGGTAGCTACCTTCTTCATCTAAATATATAATTATTTTGAGCTCAAGTGGCATATATATAAATCAAGAACAATCCACCATAAATTCATCATTTAATAATATCCTAATAAAAATCTATATTTCTCAAACTAAACTAAACTAATCTTGAAATGTGGATCATATAATGCAGTAGAAATGAAAGGTGTATACTTAGAATACTAATTTTAGTTGCCTTGTTCAAAATATTCAAACAATGTCAAGTGAATGAAGCTTAAAATGACAAAAAAGAGGAATAATCATAAAGAAAAATCACATATAGACTAGCTCTATGGAGGCATAGAAGTGAGAGGTTGAAGATAGTAACCTTTCAACGAGTTGATGGAGGCGTAGTAGTGATCAAATGAAGCAATGACCGAAAAGGAGATGAAAAACACACCAAGAATAAGCAAAGAACAGAGAGAAGAAATGAGCTCTCGGGCTCGGGCAGGGGAGGAAGAGAGTTCAAATAGGGGGGACCTTTAGTCCCGGTCCATAGAACCAGCCGGGACTAAAGGCCTAGAAATAGCCCTGATTGGTGCCACAAACCGTCCCCGGTTTGTCACCAACCGGGGCTAAAGGTAGACCACCTTTAGCCCCGATAGGTAGACCTTTAGCCCCGGTTGGCAACCGGGACTAAAAGTCCCCCCTGACAATGTCTACCAAAACCGAGCCGTTGGGAGGGGACTTTTAGTCCCGGTTAGTGTTACCAGCCGGGACTAAAGGTACCTTTAGCCCCGGACGCAATTTCTACCAGGGCTAAAGCCTATTTTGCAAATCAGCCAAAGGTGTGTTCTGTAGTAGTGGGACTCTCGAACCTGGAGTACAGCCGATTGCTGGCACGTCTAGGATCCCCAACCTCCGTGCTCCCAACTTGTACAACGCCTGCATTAAAAGTGTGCAATAGATGGATGTGGTAGACGTCGTATTTAAACTTTAACCATCATTTTCTTTGCTTCACATTGAGATTACTGAACGTACATTTCAAAATGTAATCCACAGAGTTGTCCAACGAAAACATTAGTCTCTTAATCATACAGTTTTATATGGTCTGTCAATGTTATAACAACAGATCGACAATATTGTAATTTAGTTTTCGTTGCATCAACTTTTTTTATGTGCAATAACTTGTATCATATCATATATATGGTCCCTCACGGACGTACGTACGTTGATATGGTCGACATAAGTTGAGACCATGCTACTGATTATTTTTTAAGATAAAGGATAGAAACTATCCGACTTCATCTACTCATAGGTAAAATTAGACCAAATTATTACAACAAGAAAATTGAAAAGAAAGAAATTAACGGAAAAATTACACCCCCAACAAAGAGCTATGCTACTAATGTATGCTGGGGCATCTTCTTCGCCTATGCCCATTTCACCAAAGGCAGAGAAGTCATTGCCTCCAGCGCTAACAAGGAAGAACGACTTTGACATTATTGCATAGTTGAGCTTCCGGCCACACCGCCACATTCTTGCTTTAGTTTTGGAGAACAACGTGATCTGCTTTTGCAGCATGAGTGTCCCATTTCCCTGCATATACACATATTCGCCGACAGCCATATAGCTATGAGATTATTTTTTTATCAAATATATATATATATATATATATATATATATATGTAAATTCTCCTTAAACACTTAATTTTACCGTGTTAAGTGGGTGAGGTATGTACGTCATGTATTTCAAATCATAAGACATTTTGGTTTTTCTAAATACGTTATTTTTGTTATGTATTACATAGTTTGTATAGCAAACGTTGTGTATTTTGAATACTCAAAACCTTATAATTACAATTTGGAATGCAGGGAGTATATAACAAAAAAATATACAGTACAAATTAGCTATATAATCGAACCTCTTGAATTATATACTTGGCTGACACAACAATATATATATGATTGAATTTAATTACCAGCTAGTGTGATGATATAAGCATATATATACCGTGGTGTTGAGAATGCCGGATCCGACAGAAGCGTAATTGGCACCAACTCGGCAGCTCAACAGGCCATGCTTTCTCAACGGTGTCAACGAGAGGTAAGCAGGTGGACTCTCCGTGAACCCCAGACGTCACGCTGTACATACATATCTACTACTTCTATATTACAAAGACCCACTTAGAGGGTCTCCTCCAATCAGGTGATGTCATGAACCCAATAACCCTCATTTATCTCCCCACTAGTCATTTCATTTTAAAATAGAAAAAAAGTCATAACACCTAAACCAAGTATCATAATTAAAATCTAATTGCACGCGAGTGTTTCTCGCAAGAAACTCTTCAAAACAAGACCCCACATGGATATATTTCGATAATTCTTGCGTGCGCCTCCATGACCGAATCAGTGTTTCTGAACAAAAATGTGGTAAACTGAATATCACATGGATTTTCTAAGGTCCTCCAAAACGCCTCAAGGAACCATACACAAAACTACTAGAACTCTTGAGAGGGGAGATGCCCCTCGAGTATATTATGGGAAGTGTGTTCGTTTGAGTGAAACCTCGGGGTGAAATGCTTCAAAAAAACTAAGGTTTACGAGGACCCTCTAACTAGACTCCACCGAAAGTCGGTCACTCCCCCGACCGCCGTAGTTGACTCATGGCCCGCCATGGCTTTGGAATACATGAAACCAGTGTTTCTGAGAAAAACGTGGCAATGCTACATACTACATGGATTTTCTGAGGTCCTTCAAAATGCCGGAATGATCCATACACAAAACTTTTAGAACTCCTGGTAGGGGAGATGCCCCTCCGGTATATTCGAAGGAGAGGGTTCGGTTGAGTGAGACCTCGGGTGAAATGTTTCGAAACCACCAAGGTTTACGATGACCCTCTAACGAGGCTACACTGTCGTGGTTGGCCCGTGCCCCGCCATGGCTCTGGAATACCCACAGCAGGGCGCGGGGTATCCACCTAGTATATTATAAAACTATGCTGAATTGCTATGCCAGTTTTAATTTTCCTAAACGACGATCTTTACACGGCCATCCTTCGTTTAGTGTTTTGAGGATTTACTCGGTGTTTAAACATAGTTAAAATGTCTAAACGGTTTTACACAATTACCAAAATAAGCATATTTATTAATGTAAAATTAATTATTCTAGCATTAATACATATTTATGCAAGTAAAAAGTATGTATATATATTTATACTAGTAAAAAGAATTAAATATATATATTTATGCGTGTAAGGAATCAGGAATACATATTTATGAATATAATAAACTTAAGTATATAAATTTATGCATGTAAAACTGAATTGTATTTACCTTGTGTTAACCTAAACAACTGTTACCCTTCATCTGTTCTATTTAGAGCGTTTAGATCGTTTACTTTTGTTTTCTGGCTGTTTAAACAGCCAACCATTTAATTTCTGAATAACTCCTAAATAAAATAGTTTGCCACCGTTTATCGTTTACCGTTTAGTGACGGTTTAAATGACCGTTTAGACAAACACCTATATATTGCTCATTGGTGGGCTCATCATGCATGGTATCTGTATAGCAGTATATATAAGAGCTAACTATACATATCTACAAATATCCAAATTGTTGTTGTAGTCAGGGTTCACCCTACCGTTTGCTGACCGGGATCCGGTCCCCGGCGGTTTGGCGGTTACCGTCAGTAACCACCCAAACCGGCCCCAAACCGAATGGTTTGCATTTTGAATTCAAACGGCGTAGTTCAAACGGTTTGGGACCGGTAACCGGTCAATTAGGGCCGGTTACCGTCCGGTTTGGGCGGTTACCGATCGGTTTGGGCGGTTCCGCCCCAAACCAAATTTCAAATTTGAAAAAAAAATCGAAAATGCTGAAAAAATTCCTAAAAATAGTTCATGATTTATAGAGTCGAATGGTGCAAATTTTTTTAAAATTGGAGTTCGTTTGCTATTTATTTTGACGCGTACAAGTTTGAAAAAAATTAAAAAAGATCCTTTTTCTTTTTTTTTCAAACTTGTACACGTCAAAATAAATAGCAAACGAACTCCAATTTGAAAAATTTGTACACCATTCGACTCTATAAATCATGAACTATTTTTAGGAATTTTTTTAGCATTTTCGATTTTTTTTTCAAATTTGAAATTTGAATTCAAACCGGTACCGAAACTGAACCGGTCCCGGGCGGTTTGCCGGTAACCGGTCGGTTACCGCGGTAACCGAACAGTTTTGTAAACCCTGGTTGTAGTAAACCATCAATATTACAATAATTTATATATTTCTCCTCTCACTACCATATTATAGGAAGTATTTTTGGAGACGAGCAAGGCAGACAGCCCGGCCGCCTTTGTAAATTGCACAAAAAAATGTGCTTCAACACTCAAACTTGCAACCTTAAACTCACACAACACCTCCCTACAACCCTGTATCTTTTGTAAGTGTATAATACTATATATCAGATGATATATTTTGTATTAACACATTTCAGAATCGTATTGAAAATTTTAGCTGCTTAAAAAACTCAAACAAAAAAATTCTAACTACCAAGTTTTAAATCTTGTCATACAACGTTAGTATAAGACATGCCTCCATCCGAGATTGTTTGAAGATTCTAAATTTTGAATATTTAAAGATATGAATTCAAAACAAATATTCGAGACTAAACAACTTTAAATAAATGACATAAGCATTTATATATATAGGACCCCACTATTTAGCAACTTGGTTGCTGAATATTATTTAGCACTCCACTATAATATTTTATTATCAGTGAATCTAACAGTAATAATTTATTAACACTTCAGTGCAGTATTTTATTCTGGTGAGGCCAGCAGTAATAAAAATTCATATATGAGTAATAAATTATTACTACTGAACTCACTAGAATAAAATGATGTAGTGGGGTGCTAAATAGTATTTAACACTCATGCTACTAAATAGTAGTTCTCTCTCTATATATATATATATATAGTAAATAAAATGTATATACCGACTAAATTGGCAAGGTTGTAGCCATTCGTGAACGGCCCTGCCAACCCGGTGCCGGGTAAGTCGATGTCGTAAGGGCGTCCTCAATGGTTGAGGCAACAGCTAGCTTATACATGTCACATCACTACCATCTCGTGATATGAATCCTACATGCAAATAATTTTTTATTCTACACCACCTCTTATCCCTCTCTCATTCTTTATGAGTAGACCCCTACAGATTGTCTCGTGAGATAGGTTTTGAGATAGGAGATAGTCTTTTGTCTTTTCAATTTTCTCTTTCTTTTACATAGAAAAAGTGGTGATATGGACTCCTATAAACTAGCTGAAGTGACATTGTTGAGGCTTAGTAGATCGCGCACGGGGCGTAGGCGGCGGCAGGAAATCATTGTTTCCGACATCGAGTATGGAATCACCAAACACATAGATGGATGGGACTACTGAGCGGCTCTGCAGCTCAACGAAAATGGCTTCAGTGCTACCCAAGCTGGAGCAGCTAGCCATGCACACAAGGAAGAACAATACTAGAGAAACGACCGCTCTATCATTAGTAACCATGGCTTCGGGCTTGCTTCTAACTGCTAAGGGATGCTTTGGAGTGAGGAGAGATGCTTGTAGCCTGGTGGTATTTATAGTGTTTAGATCAAACGTAATACACGCTGCTTCACATACACGTAGGTGATTGGAATGTATCAGGCCAGTCTCAATGACAGTCTTATCTGAGTTTCATTCGCATTAAATGTTGTCACATATATATTTCTGAGGGTATGACAGTGTACTAAAGAAGAAAGAAAAGAAATAGGTTTCATCTAAATGAAACTCTCATGACACGTGAATATCAACTCTTTATCTTTATGAATTATGAAATTAAATGATTATATATAAAAAAAACTATAGAATGAAACTCTCCATTAAAAATCTTAATGGTTGTTTCATTTAAATTTTATTTTATTTATATGATATGCATTTTATATGATATGCAGTGTTGAAAAACAATCATAAAACTCTCCATTAAAACTAGCCTTAGTGTGTTGTGCATGTGGTGGGTAATTAGATGCATCTATTGGCCGCTGAGCATGGTAGTTGGGATCGGAGAGTACGAATTAATGCAAGATAACAACGTGTGCGCATAGTGTGGAGTGGACAGTGTGGAACAGAATTATTATTCTACCTTATGTAGGGTCTTTTTGGTTCCTAGCCACAACTTGCCATGCCTAAGGTTAGGTAATAAAACCACACTTGTGGCAAGCCACATTCTGTGGCAAATGTAGAGTGTTTGGTTCATAGCTAAGATGTGGCAAAAACCTATAGCTGATGTTTGGTTTATTGTTACAAATATTAGGTAAAAAAAGTTACGGTAGTTGTTTAGATTGAAACCACATGTTAGTTTGTTAATAGATTCAAGGTTAATTTGTTAACTAACATTTATGAATAGATAAGAAATAATAGATTAAATATATGGATGAATACATTACCGTACATGCATGAATACATGTTACAAGAAAATAGCCTTGAATATGCCATGCCTAAATTAAAGTTTCTAAATAAAAAGATTTTACCATATCTAACAAATCATATATGTATCAAATAGACGTAAAGAAAGATTTTATAATCTAAAAGTTTTCTTATTTAGTCTATTTTATAAAATAAATAAATATATTTTACATATTACCTTCTAAGAGCTAACACGTAACCACGACCATCTAATCCAATTAAATAAACGACTCTCAGTTATTTAGAGGTACTATAACAAAGTCTAGATAAGAAACAATAGTAGGGGTGTGAGATATATGTATAACAATATACTAATATTTTGGTTGTATTCTTATATTTATTATAGGTGTGAGATATATATGTTAATATTTTTTATTGTATTTCTAGATTTGTTTTTTTTTAAAAAAAAACGGTCAGTTAAACTTGAACGAAGGATATTCTCAATTAATATTCTCTCTTCGAAACGCCTCAACTGCACGTGCCATCCATGGCCGTCCAAGCTGCTGCCACTCCGCGTGCTCTTCATGCCCTGTTCGTTTGGCTTATCAGCCACCAAACCGGTGTTTTTTTTATCTCACAACAAAACAGTCAAAATCAGCATCAACCAGCTTATCAACCACCGAAACGACCAAACGAACAGGCCGCATGACCATGTACATAATGCTCGAAGACTCCTGACCACCACCGGGACCAGGACAAGGAGCGGCGCCCGTCGTCGACGTCGATGAGCTCGCCTGGCCACGGTGGCGTGGCGCATCCACTGGGACAGCTTGCGCTGCGAGGGGAGACGAGATGACGTCTGGGCGGCTACACAGGAGGCTGTTGGATGTCTTTGTGGCGAAGGCGGAGGCGGAGAAAACGTGTGCAACATCTTTGGCCGAGAAAACTATGGTGAGTGTTTCTCTGGTTCGTGGCGATCCCAACTTTAATCCTCAACCAAACAGATGTGCAACTAATTGTGGGCAGCCTAACTTTAGGTGTGACAAACTGTGCCTGCCAACCAAACACTCTCAGTCTTTTGAAGTTGAAACGTTGCATTGGTCTCATCTACACGAGAGTTCACAGGCTTGAGGTTTTTCCGATTAAGTTTAAATTAATATGTGCTTGATTATGCTAATGACAAATCAGAGGTGTCATGTCTCATGCATGTTGCATAACATGTCTCTTCGCTTATGAATGTGCATATTAGCATGTATTTAGTGCCCCAAAAAAATCTATTGACCATGATGAAAAAAGTTAAGGCCACATTTAGCACAAATCAACTTCACTTGTGAAGTTGTTTTGAGGGTTTTAGGTTCACGAGCAACTCATGAAGCTGAGCTGTTCTTGTGACCCTATTTGGCAAAGCAGCTTCATAAAGTAGATCAAAAGAATAAAAAGGCTAGAATGCCCTATGCTTTTCCTCTCCACTTCTGTTTCTCTCATCTCTTTCCTTCGTCCCTGATGTGTCCTTCTTCCTAGAACATTTGATGGTGTAAGGACCTGATTAGTCTAGACGGGGGTTAGGCCTGTTTATCAAACTTAACAACTTTCTGTCAGTCACAGGTCCGGTACTGCCGGCCTCTGGGTCCGGCACTGTCAGGGTGGCCGGCACTGCTGGGCTAAGGGCAGCAGTGCTGGTCACTAGAACAGTGATATGCACAATTTAAAATGTAAACTAAGAATGTAAATTGTGCTTGAATAGAAACCTTCCTAGAGGTGTAAGGAACCTCTAGCACCACCTGAAAGTGGTAGCAGCACACCCACCGAGTAGATCGGGTTCAAACCCTAGAAATCACCTTACAAACAATATATATCAAAGTATAGAAAAAATACAAGGGGACACAAGATTTGACCCGTGGTTCAGCTCGCCACCAAGGCTTATCTACGTCCACGTTGTTGAGGTGCGCCACACAAGGCTCAAGCTCACCATAAAGGCTAGCTCTTTCCTCGGTCTCAAGTCAAGAGAATGAACTCTTGAGATGAGAGGAATGTATTATCAACGTTGGGTGATACAAACTTCCCTAGGCTGCCACACGAAAGATACAAGCTCAAGGGCAACCTCTAGCCGACTAGGAGCAAAGCTCCAAGAGTAAAGAACTCAAACCGCCGGCCACCACACAAACCAAATGCTGGTAGGAGTTGAAGATCTGAGGGAGAAGCTTCTTCTCAAGCTTGGAGGCTCAATCTTTGAAAGGTTGATTGAAAATCAATGGGGGAGAGTGTATGAGCACCAAGGGAGAAAGGGAGAGCTAAAAGAGAGCTTCTTTCTATTCTTGCAAAGACCGAGAGTGAGAATGATAGAACTAACCGTTGGGGTTCAGTGAGGATGTAAGAAATACCCCTTCACTGCCAACGGGCAGAACAAGTCGCGGCAGTGCCAGTCTTGGCAGAAACAGCAAGAGTGTGGATCTTGAATAGCTGGCTGATTTGCCTTCTATGTTTGTGGAGGTGTGAAGTATTTGGATAGATATAGCATTTGGTTCAATTGTTGGCATGCGTGTTGAATCCCTCTTAATAGTACGGCATACCTAACTCAATTTCAAAGTATAAAATGAATTTAAACTCTTGAGTTTGTTGCCATGCACTTTTGAAATTGGAGGGGTCCGCCAACCTGTTCATCCACCTCCTGAAGTTTAACCTGCTTGTCATACTTGTAGAGTCTCATTAGTCTCCTAAATATGTTGTCATGTCACCAAAACCCACTTAGGGCTTGATTGCACTATCAATCTCCCCCTTTTGGGTGATTGATGACAATACATTCACTAGTAGAGATCTGACCTTCTATGACGTACTTAGTTCGTCACTGAAGATTACACGTCACCAAGTGTAATCTGTGACGAATTTCTGACGAAAATGGGATCGTCGTAGAGGTCGCGTCACATTTGATCTATGGTGACGAAATGGATATTTCGTCACGGATGTGTCTCTAGTCTGTGACGAAAACACCATCGTCACGGATGTGATTTCTTTTCTGTGACGATCAGTTTTGGTCACGATTCCGCGTCCACCGTTGCGCCAAAACAGCGACGTTAATGTCGCCGCTAACGGCGTTTGTAACCTGTGACGGTCCGGTTTGGTCACAGATTGACCAATGGTATTGTCATAACGGCCCGTTAGAAAACAACTCGACGGCGCTTGCCACGTAGGATGCTGACGTGGCTGATGACGTCATTGCTGACATGGCGCATGACGTCATCGCTGACCTGGATGACGTCAGCGCCGACCCGGATGTTGCGTTGCCGCCACATGGACCAATCAGATTCTGCCACGTGGCTTGTTCCGATTGGTTCTTGTTTGGTCACGGATTGTTGTTTGAAATCGTCACGGAAGACGAAAGAGTTTGGTCACAGCTTGCGATCTGTTGCCGCCACGTGGCTTGTTCCGATTGGTTCTTGTTTGGTCACAGATTGCTGTTTGAAATCGTCACAGAAGATGAAAGAGTTTGGTCACAGCTTGCGATGCGTTTCCGCCACGTGGCTTGTTCCGATTGGTTCTTTTTGGAAATCATTACAAATTGCTGTTTGTAATCGTCACCGAAGATGCCATCATTTTCGTCAGACAAATGCATATAATAATTTAATTGCAATTTGGAAATTATACTAGAAAATCTTTGGACCGTCACTGCGCTTCCTTTTATTTCTAGTAATATTGTCGTCATGCTTCCCTGGCCTGACATCTTTCACCTTGTCTAGCTCCTGTCGAGCCTCCTCCACAGTAAACTTGCCAGTTTGATCTTTCTTTTCACGCTTACCATCAAAAGCCAATCTGTTTCGTCATTCGTTTGTCATTTTAAGGTAACGACGATGTCCAATGTAGCATATCTTGTTCCTTATTCCCCAAGACAATGGATCCTTGTCGCAATGAATACATGCATAATACCCTTTTGTTGTTCGCCCAGATAATGTGCCCAACATTGGATAATCATGTACACAACACAGTAGCACGAAGTTTGAACTTATTACATGTACATGCATCTAAGGTACTGACACCCTTCCATAGCTCGAGCAGTTCTTCAATTAGGGGCTCAAAGAACAAATCAAAATCCTTTCCTAGAGATCTTGGACCTGGGATGAGTAAAGACATAAAGCAGTTTGCTGGATTCACACATTCCCATGGTGGGAGATTCAGCGGTGTCAGAAGCACTGGCCACATACTGTATTGTGTACTCATGTTGCCAAATGGATTGAATCTGTCGGTACCTAAGGAAAGCCTAAGGTTCCTCGGATCAGCTGCAAAATCTGGTTCCCTCCTGTCAAAGTCCTTCCATGCTTCTCCATCAGCTGGATGGCTCATCACGTTGTCGACTGACTTCCTCACTTTTTTGTGCCATTGTGTTTCCTCAGAAGTTCATTTCGAAGCATAAATTTTTTTCAACCTTGGCAAGAGTGGAAAGTGCCTCAAAACCTTATGTGGAACCTGCTTCGCCCCTATTTCATCTTTCGATCTGGACTCCTGGCATACTGGGCACGCAGTCAACTTAGCATAATCCTTACGAAACAACACACAATTTTTGGTGCATACATGGATGTTTTCAAATGCAAGGCCCAATTCTTTAAGATATTTCTTGGCCTCATCATATGATTTTGGCAACTCACTCTGAGGGTATCTATCTGATAGCAGCTTCATCATTGCGGTAAATGTTGTATTGCTGATTCGATAACGAGACTTCATATACAACATCCTCACCATAAAGGAAAATTTTGAATGGCTAGAACCCGGGCTAAGTGCCTTCTTCGCATCTTCAAGAACTCTTCCAAAACTTGGTTGTTCTCCATCAGCCTCTGCCGCTGCAAATAGTTCGCCTATCATTTCTGGTACTCCATGATCACCATCGTAAACATCATCGTCCTCATCCACATGTATCCCAAAGTCATGATCATGTCCTTCGTCCTCCTGATCTATACCGTCATCATCAATTACAACATTTGCATGCTCCCCATGATGAATCCACCTGGTGTATGTAGGTGACATTCCATAAATGTGTATATGGGTTTCTACTTGAGTCTGATGCATCAGCCTTCAATTATGACAATTGATATACGGACAACGGATGTGTTCGTCTTCGGGGAATTTTTCACTAACAAATTTCATAAACTCTTCAACTCACTTCACATATGCAGGAGTGAATTGATTCCCAAAAACCCAACTTCTATCCATCTGTTGTCACAATAAAAGTAACCTGGCTTGTATTAACTCCCTAACTGTGATTGAAGTAAACACAATTCAAAACCACATCTAACTCATGTATATATCAAGTACTCGCGACCAAATCCCCCTGCTTTCCCCGCGCAATTAATGTCAGCGCAGTTCTCCAGTCCTCAGGCCGCCGCGTCGCCGATGGGGGTTTAGGTCGTGTCGTCGATGATGGCCGATCATGGATCTACGTATGGCCCATGTCCAGTGATCCATTCAATCGTCTTGTTCAAACCTTACAAATGCACAAACTTTCTTTCTTTTTCCAAGAGTGGTCGAGTAGCCTAGTGATTAACGCTGTTACCGCCTAGTGCAAGGTCGCGGGTTCAAAGCTCCACCCGCGCAGTTTTTTGCCAGGCTGCTGTTAACCGGGGTCAGTAGCCCACGCATCGAACATCGTCAAGTGGTCCACGTAAAAAAATGTTCTGTGACCCATTCGTCAATTCGTTTCATCACTACGTGGCAAGGCTGCTGTTAACCGGGATTTGTGGCTCACGCATCGACCTTTAGAAAATATTCTGTGACCAATTCGTTTCATCACTACGTGGACCAAACGTGGCAAACTATCTATGACCATCTGTTGACGGTAATTATAAGCTATTTTATCACCATCAAAACACCGTCAACGTCCTCATATTCAAAGGAAAATAAGAATAGCATGAACATAATTTACCCAATAACTAGTTCC
Source organism: Microstegium vimineum (assembly GCA_022036555.1). Lineage (NCBI taxonomy): Eukaryota > Viridiplantae > Streptophyta > Magnoliopsida > Poales > Poaceae > Microstegium > Microstegium vimineum. Next base: position 12,788,984 of record CM039129.1, on the reverse strand, counting down.
ACATGTCCCATGACTATTTGATGCAGGTAATGACAAATGGGGTCTTTTGGGAGCCAGTGGGCCCACTTAGGGGGTCAGCCGACCACCCTATGGACCCACTTGGCATCCTTAGCCCCCATGATCCATGTAACACCCTCAAGAATACTCTCTACCCTTGGATCCAAGTATATTCACCTCTCAATGGTCTAGATTCACAGCACAAGGATCCATAGGCCCAACATGACATATTTCCAAGTATGGCAAATGTGCACAAGGTATACACCATCATGATGGGCATTACGTCTAGAAGCCACTTGCGAAAGATGAGCTCATTTGGCCACAAAAGGCATTCGGCCGAATGCCTAGGTGGGGCCAGAGACCACCCACAGGCCCCCTGACCAGTGGGGTCAGCTTCTAGAAGAAACGTGGCAGGGCCCAACTGCCATAGGGTTCGACCGAATCACCATATGGTGGTTCCAGCTCTCCACTGACTTCCTGCATGCCGCCATGCATCCACTTGATCTCCTCCGGTTATTTAAGACGGTTACAATGACGGTTTCATCCTACGATGGCTGATGGAGGTGGCGCGGATCGCTAACGTGGCACCGGAGTAGCCCCTACTCCACCTCTAGCCATAAATAGATCCCCTAGGCCCTCACTCTCACTCATGCCTCATTGAAGAAACTACTCCTTAGTAGTAGTGCTATGCTAGTTGGAGGAGAGTGAGGGAAGTCTTCTGGAGAAAGCCCCGAATCTGTCGGGAATCTTCTCCGGAGCTCTACCTCAGCGGATGCGATCCTCTTGTAAGTTCAACACTTGTAAGTGATACATCCGAGTTCTTTATAGCAATTAATATTCTAAATCTGGTTTAGCTGTTATACACCTTTTCACGCTTGTTCATGGCTTTACTTTAAGTAAAGTGCTTTAGCCTTAACGTAGGGTTAAAGTAGTAAGAATAGTGTAGACGTGGTGTCTAGACTAGATCTTGCCTTTGTAAACCGCTTATCGCGCGGATTGTTTGTGGATGCTAGTAGAAGGTGATAGCTCTATCTAGTCTTCGTATTTCACCACATGTGTCAGATAAGTTCTTAAAAGGTAAGGCCTCAATACAACATGATGGCGCTGTCCGGTTAGAGTTTTGCCCTCTTTCTGATATATCCCATCGCCTCCTGCAAGAGAAGGGCTGATAAAGCTCGTATAACCAACTTTGCCTTGTTAGATATCTTTGCTACATAGAACCTCTCAACCCAGTTATCATAGTCTCCCTTGATTCATCATAGGACATATCTTTAATCCTAGTTAGATCACTATCGTTCCCTGAGGAAAATACGATACCTGGAATACTCCCGGTGAAGTGCTACATCGGTATAATCTGTGCGTTTGCGGATTTATCAAATAGTCATAAGAAATACCAACAAGCATTTCTGGCGCCGTTGCTGGAGAACGGTAGCTTTTAACTAGTAGCCTTTGGTCCTATTATCCTTGTTTCATTTAAACCTTTCTTTCCACATACACACTTATGGATCAAACACCTCTCTTCGAGTATGGTGCTCCAACGGACGCTAGGTTGGAGCCACCTAGTTCATCTCAGACTATATTAGACATTCATTATGAGCTTCGCCTAAGCCTCATAAGGATGGTTGAGAACAAACCTTTTTTTGGGGATGAAGACGAAAATCCCTACACTCATCTACGTGACTTCGAACAATTGTGTTCATGTGTCCTCATCCATGGGATGAGGCGAGGTACCCTTAAGTGGAAGTTATTTCCATTCTCTTTGATGGGAATAACCAAACAATGGTATTTTCACCACGTAGATGATGCAAACAGAGAGTGGGAAAAGTTACAATCCAAATTCTGCCTAACTTTCTTTCCCACCCCTCGAGTTGTTCGTCTTCGAAAAGAGGTCATCACTTTCTCACAAAAGGAGAAAGAACCTCTTGGTATGGCATGGGCCCATCTCTTAGATCTAGTATCATCTGGCCCTGATCTTGTTATAACCGAGCCAACATTGTTACAACACTTTTATGGCGGTCTTAGCAAAAATTCTGCACAAATTCTTGACATGACTTCTAGGGGAGCCTTCCTGTGTTTACCCGTTAGTGAAGGGAAGAGTATTCTCATGAAGATTCTTGAAAACACCCCCTACATTAACGTTTATAATGAAGGACCCATAGAAGGAGAAAAACCATTCCCTAGAAAAGAAGTCTCGATAGCCGAATCACCACCACTCCCATCCAAAGATTCTGCCATCGATCCTGAACCACAAATACCACAAATCTCGAAAGAAGAAGAAATTCAACATCTAAACCATTCCTTCGAGTTCGAGGCTAACCTTTCATATGATCTTGCTGGTTTTGGGAATTCCCACAATTATCGTATCCAAAAGAGACCTTCTAAGAAACATCTTTCTAGACCTCTCGTGAAGGAATCTCTCCGAAAACCTCCCGCAGCAACATCATCTTGTGCCTCGACTTCCCACATGGCACATCAGGAAAAGCTTGGGATTTTTTATGAAGAAATCTCGAGTGAGCTTATAGAAGAAGAACTAAAGTGTTTAGAATCCAAATCTATCCTCTCCTTCTCTATGCCCACATCTGACTTATCTTATGAACCCATCCTTGATCCTGATGATTCCCCATGTGTTCCTTCATTCAAGTCTTATGATGACCCACTTAATGACTTCGGGAATTCATGAAGACACTCGAGGCATGGAAGCCATGAGGGCCATAAATCTGACCAAGATGAGCATAATCAACGGTTAGAGCCTTTGTCCACCGTTATAAGTCAAGAATGGTTGGATGAGGCCAAATCCTCAAAGGAAGTAACTAAAATGCCCACACATGTGAGGAGAATATCATGTCAAGTGTTGGGCATTGATAGTGAAATTTGCTACAATCCTAGCCTCGGGATCAACATCATTCCTCATTTCCATGTTCCAAGATCATCAAAGAATCATCTATCCCAATCACAAAGACACCTTAGACTCCCTAATGGTCAAATCCTTGATTGTTTAGAAGTCCTTCACGATGTTCTTGTGGTGGTTGATGATCTCAAGATCTTCCTAGATTTCCACATCTTTGACCTTCCTGGACTTTCCTTTCATCTCACTTTTATCGGAAGGCCAATCATGAGAATCTTGGAGAACACAACAGGAAATGAGAAGCTTGATCATAGAATAGGTGAATATTATCTACCCATTTGGTCTTCCCGACCTCTCATCAAAGGGTTAGAATCTAAACCAGTTCTTGATCCACGGGGTGAGCTAATGTCAATCTCGCCAAGAGCCATGACTCATTCAAGCCTTGAGAATGACTTGAAATGTCATGAGAAAGAAAGTGCTCACCCATTCTTTGAAAGGGAGAATGATGTCAATGAGCATGGAAGTTATACTCCGATCTTCCAATCAAATCTATGCTCAAATGAGAAATCTCCCAAATCAATCCTTCCCTCGACCATGACTATACACATGATCTACAACCCCTTCATTCTTCTTGTTTCAAAAATCTTTGCAAGGATGGTTGTAGATGTGCTTGTCTACCATAAATTTTGCAAATCTCGTAGTGGTTTTAGTCTTAAGGATAGGTTTGAAAATGTTGGAGTTGAAGGGGAAACCGCTTCACCAACATAAGTTACAACTTGAAGGTTTCCCAAAGACAAGCTTGTGTCTTAAAATTAAGCACTTTTGGGAGCTAACCCAAGTCTTCTTCTTTTCCATTAAAGTTTGCTAAAAAATATATATATTAAACAAAAAAATATATTTCTAGTTTCCCAAAATTCTAAACTGAATAAAATGACTTTGTAAAAAGAGATTAAGGGAATATTTGTGAAATTGTTCCTTCAGGTATTTTTGTCACTAACCATTTCAGGTTTGAACAAAAATAATGATGGAGCAAAACACAAGGTATTTCCAAAAAAAAACATCCTTCAATAATGAAGCACATTTAAAAGAAAATTTCACATCCTAGACTTGGATTTTCACATTGTAAAATGTTGCAAAATCCAAGTATGGGGGAGTGGATTTCTCTAAGAAATTCATGACATGCTTCATTCTTAATTTTCTTTGGATGTCTCTACCTTGCTTTCTCTTTATACCTTGCTCATCTTGCTAGTCATATAAATAATAAAAATTATAAAAAATGCAAATGCTATCTGGTTCACCATCCATGCTCTTGTCTCTTTTAAGTGAATCTCTTTATGCCTTCATACTTCCTAGTTCTATTTTGAGTATGCTTTGGTTTGGGAGTAGTGTACATACTCCTATAAGCTCTTTAATTTAAGCGTGGTGATTAGGTTAAATAGTTTTCCTTAATCAAATTAGACATGGTGTCAAGTTTGATTAATGTACCAAAAGTAAACTTATATGTAATTTGGTTGTGCTCTTGGACTAACCAATGCATGATAACTTCAAAATTTTAGTGGTTAAGTCATGAGATCTTTCATAGAGACAAATCAAGGGTTGAGGTAGTAATAATCTTGCAGATCTTTGCCTCAACCTTGCTTAACTTTTAAAAAACTGGTGAACAATGATGGGACATCTCTTTCTGTGCTAAAATGCAGAAATCAACTTTTCTATAGCATAAAAGATGTGCTCTGTTTCTATGACAATAACGCCCCTGCTTCGAATCATATGTGAATTCCTTCGGGTATATGTTGTCCACTAATCCTTTGCAGGAGAGAAGCAATGAATAGAGAAAAAGGGTCTGAGTACAACGCGATGATTCACAGAAGAAAGACCATTCGTCATCAGCAATGTCATGACGCAAGGAATCATCACGCTTTGAGATTACGGCTGCAACACCTATAAAGGTAAATGGCCAACGTCTTAAAGTTTTCTATGAGCATGAAATTCCTGAGCAATAAATTGATATGATAGATTTTGTTCTTAATCCAAATTAGAACTAAAATCTACATGTTTTAACTTTTTTGTTCAAATTTCGAAAAAAGACCTTAGAAATGGCCTAGACTCAGCCTAGACTCCCCCCTCGTGAAAGATCAGCTCATTTGGCCTCTAAAGTGGTTCGGCCGAACCTATCTTTGGGCCAAACAGCCCGAAACTTCATGAGCTGACTCACCTGACCCTTGACTTCCCCCTCGTGAAAGGTCGGCCCATTTGGCCACTTCAGTGGTTCGGCCGAACCTGTGTTTGGGCCAAACAACCCAAAACTTCACGAGACGACTCACCTGACCCTTGACTTCCCCCTCGTAAAAGGACGGCCCATTTGGCCACTTAAGTGGTTCGGCCAAACCTATGTTTGGCCCAATCAACCCGAAACTTCACGAGCTGACTCACCTGAACCGATCAAGTTCGAAACCTAGCTCCTTCATTCAAAATCTTTCAAAAAGCATTCGGCTGAACGTGGTTTTAGCTCTTCAGCCATGCCCATTGCTCCTGAGCGCTGGACCGACATTCCTTTCCTGTTTCCGGCACAATCCAAGTAAAAATAGAGGCGAAGGACGTTGAATTCTCTCTTCTTAACCTCTCCCTCTCCTTCTTCCTCATCTCACTTTTTTCTTCTTCACCACGAGTAGAAATTCCATCTCCTGTTGCTTCCCTTCTCTCCTTGCTTGACCTCACCATGGTTCCACCAAGAAGAAGAGCAAAATGGAAAATTTTCTATGTGTTGTTGCCAAAGAAAGCACTACCAACTTAGAAGAAAGAGTTTCTAAGGAGAGAATGACGCGTCTCGATCTTGAAGATAGCTTTAATGATCTTCGCATTATCACTAATGCAAAGTTCAAACGCTTATCCACGGCCATTGAGAGAGAGGATCTCCTTGCCTCTCTTTCTCCTTAGTAATCCTCTAGAGCCATCGGCACAACCTGCCTCATGACCCTAATAGAAGAGAGCATGAAGTGATGTTTGTCATCCATTATGCTAAGGACCTTCTCTCTCCATCTTCTCCCTTAGATCACCTTAGCCCTTTATAGCAACAAGATACTTAGGCATGATAGTCTGTCACTCTTGAATCAATGAACACGTGCCTAAAGCTATCAATGACAAATGAAACTCTTGGTTCTACTGGTATCTTACACCAGCAGAACCCCTGCATTTAATGTCTGCTCTGCCACTTAATTCAGCAGGCTCTGAAACAAGTATGGGGGAGTTCGATCGAAACTCCAACTTGTCAAAACATCACAAGGATCACTGAACCATGCTGAACACTTCCATGACACATACCAGAAAAAATTTGGACCAAAACGGCCACCTTTTTTATTTGGCCGAATCATATTTTTGGCAAAAATTCAGGAAGTTCGGAGCACATCAACATTCAGAGGTAAGAGATTCAAATGCAGAGATCCCCGTGGCCAAACGGCTCCAAAGGCATTTGGCCGAATGCACTTCTAGGGCCTGGACCCACCAGTCAACACCCCTTCAAATTCAAACTTCAAATCTGACTAGTTTGCCACGCCTCTCCCCTTTTCTCTATACTTTTTCATTTATTTATTCACTTTCCCTTCAAAAATAAAAAAAATAAAAACAATTCCTTCATGAAACTTTTCACTTAGTTTAAATTCCTTTTAATATTGAATAAAACAAGAAGATCGCATCCAAAATTAAAATTTTGAAAAGTGACATGATCTATGACATTTAAAGGGTAAAAGCGTCATAAAGACGAATTCTTGCTTTTGCTTATGCTAGTGGGAAAATATCTTAATAGGGAACCATATTGACTAAGTTGTTGATTAATGTGATATGGTTCTTGGCTCATGATTCATACCCTGTCTATTTAAGGTTCTTGGATATTAACTTTTGAAAACGTCATAAAACCATAATGTCACTACTCCTCTATAGTGAGAAAATTCCTACCAAAACCATACATGCTCTTTCATGATTTAAGCCTTCTACATAAGTTGCTTACTTTGTGTTGAGTTTTGTCAAGTTTTGTGACCCTTGTTGAGAGACTTATCATGCTCCCAAGATCAAGATCACGTACACACCACATATACATGTTGCTTCTACACTGGAAGTACGCAGAAACATGCCTTACATTTTCCACATAGTTCATGCTCCATGATATAATAGAAAATCATCTCTCTAGTATGTGCTAGTAAATGAGACATAGACTATGCAAAATTATGAAAAAATAATAATAATAATAATATATATAGCAAAAAAATTGATGAGCATATCAAAGCTCATAGAAAAAAAATGATGATGAGCATATCAAAGCTAATAGAAAAATAAAGATAGATATGTCTCAAAATAATAAGTTAGGAAAGAGAGATCATATAAAGGAGTTTTGATATTTTTCCATGTTTCCACACACTTGCACATCTTGATCTAAGAGTATGACATTTCTCTCCTTGGATCTAGAGTTTGACTTTACAATATATGCAAGGTAAGTATGCTACATTGTTTATCCCTACCTAAGCTCCACATAAGCCATTTAGAAATAGGGAGATACAAAGAAGGCAACCTCTTTATGCCTTGGTGAGGAAACATACACTTTGAGTGACTTAGAGTACTATAAGAGGAGTAAGTTGACTTATGTGCTTTCTTTTGAAAAATTTATCAAAAACTCCAAGTACTAAAATATGATTTGGGAAAGATGAATTTGCCTTGAGAGCTGTTCCATTTCTTAACTTCTCAAGTATATATGTTAGCCAATACCACATAACCCATTGGTATGACAAAATGTCTTGAATGAATCTTTATATTTGTTTTATACTTTGAATAACATAGTCTTGTTTTCTTTTAACCTTTACTCGAGGACGAGCAAAGAGGTAAGTATAGGGGATCTTGTTGATGGTAATTACAAGCTATTTTATCACCATCAAAACACCGTCAACATCCTCATATTCAAAGGAAAACAAGAATAGCATGAACATAATTTACCTAATAACTAGTTCCACATGTCCCATGACTATTTGATGCAGGTAATGACAAATGGGGTCTTTTGGGAGCCAGTGGGCCCACTTAGGGGGTCAGCCGACCACCCTATGGACCCACTTGGCATCCTTAGCCCCCATGATCCATGTAACACCCTCAAGAATACTCTCTACCCTTGGATCCAAGTATATTCACCTCTCAATGGTCTAGATTCACAGCACAAGGATCCATAGGCCCAACATGATATATTTCCAAGTATGGCAAATGTGCACAAGGCATACACCATCATGATGGGCATTACGTCTAGAAGCCACCTGCGAAAGATGAGCCCATTTGGCCACAAAAGGCATTCGACCGAATGCCTAGGTGGGGCCAGAGATCACCCACAGGCCCCCTGACCAGTGGGGTCAGCTTCTAGAAGAAAAGTGGTAGGGCCCAACTGCCATAGGGTTCGGCCGAATCACCATATGGTGGTTCCAGCTCCCCACCGACTTCCTGCATGCTGCCATGCATCCACTTGATCTCCTCCGTTGATTTAAGACGGTTACAATGACGGTTTCATCCTACGATGGCTGATGGACCCCTACTCCACCTCTAGCTATAAATAGATCCCCTAGGCCCTCACTCTCACTCATGCCTCATTGAAGAAACTACTCCTTAGTAGTAGTGCTATGCTAGTTGGAGGAGAGTGAGGGAAGTCTTCTGGAGAAAGCCCCGGATATGTCGGGAATCTTCTCCGGAGCTCTACCTTAGCGGATGCGATCCTCTTGTAAGTTCAACACTTGTAAGTGATACATCCGAGTTCTTTATAGCAATTAATATTCTAAATCTGGTTTAGCTGTTATACACCTTTTCACGCTTGTTCATCGCTTTACTTTAAGTAGAGTGTTTTAGCCTTAACGTAGGGTTAAATTAGTAAGAATAGTGTAGACGTGGTGTCTAGACTAGATCTTGCCTTTGTAAACCGCTTATCGCGCGGATTGTTTGTGGAAGCTAGTAGAAGGTGACAACTCTATCTAGTCTTCGTATTCCACCATGTGTGTCAGATAAGTTCTTAAAAGGTAAGGCCTCAATACAACATGATGGCGCTGTCCGGTTAGAGTTTTGCCCTCTTTCTGATATATCCCATCGCCTCCTGCAAGAGAAGGGCTGATAAAGCTCGTATAACCAACTTTGCCTTGTTAGATATCTTTGCTACATAGAACCTCTCAACCCAGTTATCATAGTCTCCCTTGATTCATCATGGGACATATCTTTAATCCTAGTTAGATCACTATCGTTCCCTGAGGAAAATACGATACCTGGAATACTCCCGGTGAAGTGCTACATCGGTATAATCTGTGCGCTTGCGAATTTATCCAATAGTCATAAGAAATACCAACACCATATTGTTGACACCGTTTTTTGGCATGTGTCAAATGGGCTGACTTGCATTGATCGGTAGCCGTTTTCTATCGGCATCGGAAGATCATCGGTCAATGTTACTGATGAGAGTGAATACTGCGAAAGGGATAAGTTTGTTGCCGATGGAAGCTGGACGATTCTTGCCGATAGGAGTTAATTGGTAAAGACAAGTTACCAGTGGAGGTGAAGAGTTGCTGATTGGAGGGTATTACCGATAAGGAGATGATGCCGATGGGCACAGGGTGACGTGGCGGTTGACGTCAGCAGGGGATTGCCGATGGCAATAGAAGAATGTTGCGGATTGAAGAGTCTGTGATGGAAAGTTTCATCGAAGAGAAGACATAAGGAAACTGGTGATCTCATACCAGTATTGTTATAGAAGTTTGAGTCCGACTCCTGCGCGAGTCAGTTGTTTCCTTAAAAATAGGAGTTTTGTTTAGGAAAGATATGAGTCATGTCTGTCTATAACTCCTTTTGCTGGGGTATAAATATGGGTCGTGGAACAAAAAACAATCATACATCAAAACAAATCTATTACTCTTATTTACTTTTCAAGCAATTTACCCTTTTATTGCATTAGTTCTAGTCTATCTACGAGTTCTTCAAGTCTCGACGGGCTGCATCTCTTCGATCTCCGTCAAACCTTGCAAGTTCCGTGTGGGAGTAATCTGAGCTTTGACATCCGTGCGCATCGCTGTTGTCTCGTTCAGCTCTGCTCTAGTTATCCGGATCAAGTCTGAGTCTTGACATCCGGGCGTATCACCGTTGTCTCTTTCAGATCTTGTTCTAGTTATCGTCCTTGTCGATTAACTGGTCAAATCGACTGGCACACCTTTGGATATCGAATTTGGGTATAAGCCCGAGGTGTTCGCAGATCCTGACGCTTTTTGTGTCAACACCTCTTTTGGCACGCCCAGTGGGACCAATTATACATCTATCATGGGTGATAATACCGAGGTCAATCCGATGAACGTCATTGAAGTCTCCGAAGCCGATCTAAAAGATGATCAGAAGTTGGCTATGGAGCGGGCTATGGAGGAGTACAAGCAATTGTATCTGAAGTCCTTCAGCCTAAGCAGGAGCGGCAAAGCCATCTAGAAGCAAGATCCACCGTTGCCGCAGCAGGTCACGTTTGATGCCAATCCTGGTAAGTTGCAAGAGATGGTTAATTCTGCGTTAAATCAAGCATTAATTAACCACTCCAATGTGTTGTCCAATACTATGTACAATGCTGTTATGCAATCTTTCAAAGAAGGACAAGCACCTCAGTATGTTGGTCCAGCGTATCATCAGCCTGGATCGGCATCTATAAACCCATCGGCAGCTCCAATGACGTCTTCTAATCCTGTGGATCTGTCTGCCGATGTGGCTACACCGCCAAGGCTAAGTCCTGAAAGCGTCACCAAGCTTAGTGCAAATTCAGTGGCGTCAGCAATGTCGGGACCCGCTATCTAGAATCATCCAGCTCCCGTCAACTGGTGGGCATGCGGTATGCCTCCAAATCCATTTGCTAGTTCCAGTCTAGTGCAGAGAGATAGTTCAGCTTGGAAGGGCTCCACGGCATCGGCAATGCAATCACAGCTGATGGTTCCTATGATGCATTACTCTACGTCTTCTCCAACTGTGCAAATGTCATTAGAAGATTTCCAGGTGGTGATTCCTAAAGTACCTCTGATGCCACCATCGGCAAATTCTGTGCCGATGCAACAAAGCATAGCAGCTGGGAGTCAACCTATGCTGATAAATCCTCAAGCTGGAGTACTAACACATCAAGGTAACCAATTTGTTGAATACTCCAAGGTGCAGGAGTAGCAGGCGCCAGTTAGCTATCAGCCATCGGTAAGTCACATGTCGATGATTTATAATCCTGGATGGACCAATCAGTCGTCGGTTCAACAGCCTGGTGTACTAATGGATCATTATGGAAATCCAGCAAATACTCAGAGTGGAGCATCGGTACAGCAACCGATGAATATGATGCCACAACATAACCCACTGAGTGTGCAAAATTATCCATTGGTAAGTCAGCCAATGCATAATGTCCAGATGACTGGTGCTGCACCCGTGACAATTACTCAGCATCATCTTCTACCAAGACCTGAAGGGGCGCATCAGCCGGCTCCACCAGTCAACAATCAGCCAATGAGTCGGCAAGAGCAGGATGCATATTGGACCGATAAGATTGCCGAAGTGATGAAGGAGCAATTCGGCATTAAACCCAAGGTTGATACATACTCTTATTGGATGCCATACCCTCCGGGATACGATTTAATCCCTCTTCCAAATCGATACAAGGTGCTGGATTTTACCAAGTTCTCTGGCCAAGATGACACGTCAACGATGGAACACATCAACCGCTTCATTATCCAGTGTGGAGAAGCTGTCAGCAGAGAAGAGCTAAGGGTGAGATTGTTCTCATCATCATTGTCTGGATCGGCGTTCACGCGGTTCATTTCACTGCGTCCGAACTCTATAATCACATGGGCTGATCTGGAGAGGTAGTTTCATAAATACTTCTTCGCTGGCGTGCATGAGAAGAAGCTTACCGATTTAGTTAAGTTGAGGTAGCATAATGATGAATCAGTGGGAAGCTTTGTCCAGAGGCTGCGAGACACGAAGAACAAGTGTTACAGTTTGATGCTTGATGATCGGCAATTGGCAGATTTGGCCTTCAAAGGATTACTGCCGCACATCAAAGATAAGTATGCGTCTCAACAGTTTGAAAGTCTGAGCCACCTTATGCAGAGAATTGCCAATCAGGACGTCAAGACTTTTGAGCCTAGAAAAACTTGGAATAAGAAGGTGACCTTCATTGAGCAAGGAGAGGATTCCGATGAAGAGCTAAGCATCGGCGCTGCCGAATGGGTGAAGGATAAGAAATCTGTGTCTTGTCCGTTTGGCCAGAAGGAAGCTGAAAGGTTCACCTTTGATATCAACAAGGCCGATAGGATGTTTGACTTATTACTTCAAGAAGGGCGGATCAAGTTGGCGCCTAACCAAGTAATTCCATTGGCCAAAGAGCTCAGAAGGATCAGGTATTGCAAGTGGCACAATGCGACTTCACACAGTACCAATGACTGCAAAGTATTCAGGCAGTAGTTGCAATCAGAAATTGAATCTGGACGAATTAAATTTGAAAATTCTAAAGCCCAGAAACCAATGAAGATTGATCAGCACCCATTTCCAAATAATATGGTGGAAACTAGTGGAAAAACTAAAGTGATGACATCAGAAGCTACCAGGAAGAATGCATCGGTAGATCTTGACCATCAAGTAGCTAAGCGTGATGAGAGGAGGTTTGCCGATGACAGAAAGGGCAAGAAAGTTGCCAGTGAAGGTAACAATGCCAAGAGGGCTCCTGGTGTTATAATCACGCATAAGCAGCCAAGGCAAGAGTATCGGCAATCGCAAGAGGAGCTACATCGGCGGGAAAAAGAAGAGCACCAAGAGTGGCTTCGGCATAAGGACCACTGGAAGTGTCCCTTCTTCATTCACTGCTGGGAAGAAGGCATCAAGCTACCTACTGCCGATAATTGTCCCGAATGCAATGGGTATTACCCTGCCGATCGGTCAGAAAAGAAGCCTTGCTTTGACGATCGGACATCCGGGTATGCTAGGCCGCTCAGAGAGAAGAAATCGGCACATGACCGGCTGGGGGGCAAGTGCAGCGCGCATGACAGGCTTGGCAAGCGTATTCATCAAGAAGAGCCTGAGGAGATGGCCAATGCAAGAGTATCCGATGAGGAGATATTCTCTAGAGATCCAAACATAAGGCGTGGTGCCGGTACAAGCGGTGAAAACAGTACCAGCCGGTTTGGAAAACTAAGCTTCCTCAATGGTGCCCCAAAGGTCTGACAAAGACTTAGAAAAGAAGGATTCAGCGCGAACGCCAAGGTGATTTATGTGACAGTGAAAATCTTTCAAGGGAAAAGTCTCCAGTCAAGTAGTGGAGGCCAAAGCGCAAGGATAGGGATCCATCGGCAGAAATCAATATGGTTGTCATATTGCTGATAGAATTCATGGCACTTGTCGATGCTGAGGAAGAAGCTGCTGAGATGGCACAGTTGGTGTTAGATCCGATGACAGCTGTCTTTGAGAAGTCTACCGATGATGAAAGACAGCACTTAAGAGCTCTGTTCATCAAAGGCAAAGTAGATGGGCAGCCCGTGACGAAGATGCTGGTGGACGGTGGGGCATCAATCAATATAATGTCATATGTCATGTTTAGGAAACTTGGCAAAGGTGACCAAGACTTAGTCAAGATGGACATGAAACTTAAAGATTTTGAAGGCAATGTGTCGCCAGCTATGGGAGCCGTATGTGTTGAATTAACCATCGGCAGCAAAACTTTGCCGACAACGTTTTTCGTGATCAGTGGCAAAGGCACCTACAACTTGCTCCTAGGAAGGGATTGGATCCATGCTAATTGTTGTATTCCTTCTACAATGCACCAAAGCCTCGTGCAATGGGTTGGAGACAAGATTGAAGTCGTCCGGAGTGAAACTCCGTCAATCATGGCGTCGGCAGAATCGGAAACTTATGAGCAAACCAGGTGTATATCAGGTGAAGCTTGGGACATGGAGTTCCTCAAAGTTGCCGATTACCGCATTACACTGATCCAAGCAGTCGGTCCTGAAGAAGAGTTTTAATGGATCGATTCGCCGATGATGGAAAACTGGGACAGGGGTTCACGTCGGCCGATGATTTATTAAAAGTAGTTGTCGAAGATGGTAGTAAGCATAGACCTACTTTTATTAGTGCTAAGTTAGATTCCCAATGTAAGCAGCAATTGATTGACTTATTAAAAGAATATAAAGATTGTTTTGCTTGGGATTATATAAAGATGCCTGGTTTAGACCGATCAATAGTCGAACATCGGTTGCCTATTAAGTCTGGTTTCCAACCACATCGGCAACCTGTGCGCCGATGTAATCCTATGGTGTTGCCTGACATTAAAGCTGAAATTACAAAGTTAATTGGAGTTGGGTTTATTCGGCAATGTCGATATGCCGATTGGATTTCTAATGTGGTTCATGTGTATAAAAAGAATGGAAAACTTCGTGTTTGCATTGATTTTAGGAATCTCAATAAGGCTACGCCGATGGATGGTTATCTGATGCCCGTTGCCGATCTGTTGGTTGATGCTGCTGTTGGACATCAAATCATTAGCTTCATGGATGGTAATGCTGGATATAATCAGATATTCATGGCTGAAGAAGACATATCCAAGACTGCTTTTAGACGTCCAGGTCATGTCGGTTTATTTGAGTGGGTCGTAATGACTTTTGGCTTGAAGAACGTTGGTGCTACTTATCAAAGAGCAATGAATTTTATCTTTCATAAGTACATCGGCACGATGGTCGAAATCTATATTGATGATGTGGTCGTTAAATCCAGAAATTTTGAGAAACATCTTGCCGATTTGCGAAAAATCCTGGAATGCACAAGGGAGTATGGATTGAAGATGAATCCTAACAAGTGTGCATTTGAGGTTTTATGGTGCATCAGAGAGGCATCGAGATCGGCAGAAAATCTATTGATGCAATTAACAAAGTAGTTGCTCCCACAAATAAGACTGAGTTGCAATCCTTGATCGGCAAGATTAATTTTATTAGAAGATTTATATCTGATCTGTCTGGAAAGATTAAGTCTTTTAGTCCGTTGTTGAAATTGAAGGCTGATCAGGAATTTATATGGAAAGAAGAGCAGCAACTAGCTTTGGAAGATATTAAGAAATATTTGGTGAATCCTCCAGACTTGGTTCCACCTCAACAAGGGAAACCTTTCATATTGTATTTGTCTGCCGATGACAGTGTTATCGGATCAGCCTTAATCCAAGAATTTGAAGGGAAAGAACGTGTGATTTATTATTTGAGCAGAAGGCTGGTAGATGCTGAAACAAGGTATTCGGCCATAGAAAGATTATGTTTATGTTTATATTTCTCTTGCATAAAGTTGAGGCATTATTTATTGTCGGTCGAATGCACTGTTATCTGCAAAGATGATGTGGTTAAGTATATGTTATCAATGCCGATATTGAGTGGGAGAATCGTCAAATGGATACTAGCACTTTCAGAATTTGATCTAAGGTATGAATCGGCTAAGGCAGTTAAGGGTCAGGTGATGGCTGATTTTGTTACTCAGCATTGCAATATGATAAGATCTGTAGAGATTGCTACTTGGACTTTGTTCTTTGATGGGTCTACATGCAAGGAAGGGGCAGGTATCGGCATTGTTTTAATCTCACCTCGTGGACAGAAATATGAAATTTCACTGCTGATTGTTGCTACCTCAACAAACAATCAGACTGAGTACCAGGCTCTGCTAAAGGGGTTGGAATTACTCAGGGAGGTACGTGTCGATGCTGTTGAAATCTTCAGTAATTCCATGTTAGTAATTAACCAATTGATTGGAACATATGAGTGCCGAAGTGAAGCTTTAATTGCAACCCATGAAAAGTGTTTGCAGTTATTAAAAGAATTCAAAGAGTACCGCCTTGAGCATATTCCTAGGTTGCATAATGAAGAGGCCAATCGGTTAGCACAGAATGCTTCAGGATATCAGCCGATTCAAGAAGTCATGACATCGGTGATGGTTGACAATGACTGGAGAAAAGAAATTGCTGATTACTTAAGAGATCCGTCTAAGAAGGTTGAAAGGCGTCTAAGGTTTCAAGCTACCAAGTATGTGCTCCTTGACAATGAATTGTATTATCGGACAATTGATGGAGTTTTGCTCAGATGCCTTAGTAGAGAAGAGTCAAAAGAGTTGATGGGCGAGATCCATGAGGGTGTGTGTGGAGCACATCAATCGGCATTCAAGATGAAGTGGATGATTAGGCGGAATGGATATTATTGGCCGACAATTCTTGAAGATCGCTTCAACTATTTTAAAGGGTGCCAGGATTGTCAGAAGTATGGTAATGTATAGAGGGCACCTGCATCGGCAATGAATCCTATAATCAAGCCTTGGCCATTTAGAGGATGGGCTATTGATCTCATCGGCCAAATTTATCCACCGTCAAGCAAGGGGCATAAGTTTATACTCGTTGCTACCGATTACTTCACAAAATGGGTTGAGGCGATTCCTTTGAAGAAGGTGACATCGGCAAACATGGTAGATTTTGTAAAAGAACATATTATTTACCGATTCGGTATTCCTCAAACTATTACCACCGATCAAGGAACCATGTTCACATCGAGAGAGTTTGATGAGTTTGCTGCTAGTATGGGGTTCAAGGTATTGAATTCTTCTCCTTATTATGCCCAAGCTAACGGTCAGGCTGAGGCGACTAATAAAGGAGTCATTAAGCTTATCAAACGCAAGATTGAAGAAAACCCTAGAAGGTGGCATATAGTGTTAAATGAAGCCCTATGGTCGTATCGGATGGCGTGTCATGGTGCAACCAAAGTTTCGCCGTATCCGTTGGTCTATGGACACGATGTTGTCCTACCTTGGGAAGTTAAAACTGGTTCTAGGCGATTGTTTTCTCAAGATCAATTGACAGCCGATGAGTATGATACTCTTATGAAGGATGAGTTAGAAGATTTAGCAAGTCATCGGTTGAGGGCTTTGATCAGCATTGAAGAAAATAAGAAAAGGATTGCCAAATGGTATGACAAGAAGGTAAAGGTGAAAGAATTTGCCGATGATGATCTGGTGTGGAAATTGATTTTACCGATTGGGACTAAGAGTTCTAAGTTTGGAAAATGGTCTCCTAATTGGGAGGGTCCGTTTCGAATAAGTCAGTCTGTTCATGGTAATGCATATATTTTGGAAACCCTCGAAGGAGTTGTGTTTCCCAAAGCAATCAACGGTAAATACTTGAAGAAATATTACCCTAGTATTTGGGTAGATGCATAAAATACCCGTTGGAATGCCGATGAAAGAAAATGTTGTATAAGACATCGGCAAAAAGTGTGCTGGCATTATATTACAAGCAAAATCAAGTATCAGTGTTACGTTGGCCGATACAATAGATTACAATGGATTGCAACAGGGATTGAATGGATGTTATCGCACGCAGGCGAATCTGATTTGCTTCTTCTATCTCCCTGGTGTCATCATCGGCAGACCCTTCGACTGGCTTGATTTTTCTCTTCAGCAGGATAGCTTGTCGAGCGTTTGCATCTCTTTCTTGTTGCAGAGCTTTAATAGCATCGGGCAGTTGAGCTTTCTTTTGGTCGGCCGCATCTCGGGCTTCATCGACTTTCTTCAGTTCAGCCAGCAACTCTTCCTTTCTTGCCGATAAGTAGGTGATTTCTTGCTCAAGATCGATGCTAGAGGCTTCTAAGTGGCCGATGCCCTTGTGCTTTTCATCGGCAACTTGTTTGAATTGGAGCATTTCCTCTTCGAGCTTTGATTGAGCGGTTCTATCGGCAATACGACGAGAGGCCCGTTGGTATTGAAGTTGTCGGCTCTCAAGGAATGCTGCTTGGAAAAGTATTTCTTCGATATCGGCAGACAGACAACCTTGAATCTCCTTGAAAGCTACTTTCGCTGCAGAGGAATCTTGAATTAGGAGAGGTGTACTTTGTTGCAGTGAAAGTAGCAATACTTCGAGCTTGGACTTGATGTCTGCTGATATAGGGCTTGGAGCTGGAGCAGAGCTTTCTTCATTTTCGTCTTCATCGGGGAGGTCGCCGGCGAAGGAGAACAGGCTATCAGGGGAATCTTGGGCCTAAAAAGAAGAAAGTTAGAGTTTGTTGATCATAAGTTTATATTGCAAGTTTTATGATAGTCGGCTTACCATCTTAAAGCGGGTTTCTTGCCTAGGACTTGGGAAGGCAGCTGGTATGGCATCATCTTAAAGGTCGGCAACGGTTGCCAATGAACTTGCCTCCATAGGAAGAGCAGTTGGTGCTGGTGGTGCTGTTGCTAGTGCTGCCTCTGCTGTGGTGGCTAGCTCCTGTGGCGATAATGTCGTCCTCTGATCAGGGATTTCATCTGGTATAGGTGCTGGTACCGATGCCGATGTTGTCTCCATTGTTGCAGTTGGTTCCTGTGGCGGTGGTGTCGTTTCCTGGTCGGGAGTTTCGTCCACTGGCTGCTCAGGAATGGACGCCAATGGTAGCTCTGCTATTGGTGCGTCAACAGGAGTTGGTGATGCAACTGGAGTAGCTCGCCTCAAGCGATTCTTCTTCGGGGCAGCAGTTGGTGAACCAGCCCGTTTCGATTGCGAAGCTTGGGGGGCATCGGCAGCATGAGTTGGAGAAGCTTGTACATTCGGAGCAGCTACCGATGACCTCGTTGCCTGTAAAAGATATTTGGTGTAAGTTAAATGAAGTGAATGTTACCGATGAGAGTTTGTAATCAGTATAAGTGAAATAAAAACTTACTGCAAAAGCTCGCACCAAGATGGCAGCAGTAGCCGATGGAATAGCGATGGTCTTTGCAGGTATCGGCTTAGGCTTGAGGGTAAGCTTAGGTACCCTTTGAGGTGTGAAGGCAGCCAATGTAGGAGCCTTGTTGCTGATGATTGATGTGGGGTTCATTATTCGAAGATTGAAGGGCTTGCCACTCTTGCTCATTCGGGGGATTGGATCATCAACCTATTAAGTAAAAGAGGGTCAGATACCGATAGTAGAAGTAAATAATAAGAAATGCATTAGAGTGAAGAACTTACTGCATCATCGAGAATGATGTGATCGATGTCGATCAAATGCCGATAGTAGTGTGATGATTTGGCGAACAATTGGCTTCTCCATTCTTGCCGCCAAGATTTGTATAACTCCGTGATAAAAGATGTTGGTGCCCAGGAGGATAGGTCGATGTTTGATGTATCGGCATGGGGAGAAAGATTGACAATCCTGTTCCAATCCATGGCACTGGAGATAACTTCTCTCGGCTTTATCACGTTGGCGTAGCTAAGTTTGATCGGTAATTGACCGAATGCCAGTTGCCTTGCTGCTGCCGATGGATAATAGAACTCATAAGTCACAGGAGCGTTCTTCCCGGTTCCAAAGATGTTGACTTGAATGGCTCGGGGAACAATACTAGCCTTCATGATTGTTTCATTCTGCGGTACGTTCCAATCGGTAAGATTGAATAACAGGGGGACTCGGTTGTTATCATCAACATAAGGCCACCAAAGCCGTTTTGCAGCAGGGATTCCGTTGTAAAGCTTTTGAAAGAACCTGCCAAATTGATCTGCATTGGCATCGGTTCCTGGTAGCACTATAATAGCTTCCCCAAAATTGAGTGGGGGACGAGTTGCCGATTCGTCATCATCAAATTCATAGTCCTCTGATATATCCCTTGGGAATTGCTGATTGAACAAGTCAAATTGGAGGACCTTGTACATGTGTGCGTTTAACCACATGTTTATGAACCACCAAGGACCCCCGAGGTTGCCGATGGGCTCGCCTAGCAATAGCTTCCTGGATACTTGTTGCAGGAGGTGGTATACCGATCCAAGGAGGTATCAGCCGAGAGGAAGTCTTTCTCCATCGGCCAGAAGCTCTGCTGCGGGAAGGTACATGGTGGTAGGTCCGACTGTTCTACCACAGAAGATAAACTTTTCTAACCACATGTTCAAGAGGGTGGCGTGCTCCCTCTGACCTACCGATCTAGTCTTTTGGTTCTCTCGGATGTATCCAGTCCAACCGCCGATATTGCGTGTGTTCACTTTATACTCAGCTTTCCTACTAAAAAGGTTGGAGGGATCGGTAGAAGAGACATCGAGGCCGGTAAGCATATGCACATCGGTAAGGGTGGGAGTAGCTGGTCCGTGTCCGAATAAAAAGGCATTCATTGTGTCGGACCAGAGATAGGAAGCGGCTATCATCATATTCTCATTCTTTGCCATATCGGCAATAGAGAGTCTAATGCACTGATCTAGGTTGCGCTCTGCCCAGTAAGCTTGTTGTGATCTGATTATTCTGAGATACCAGTTCTTCCATCCCTTGGTGGGTTTGGGCCATGAACCAAAAGCATCTTTCCATAACCCTAGGCTAAAGCACTCAGATCTGAAAGGAATGCGGTTGGTCTCTGCGTTGATCACATTGGTGGGATCGGTGTTTCCCATTGGGCCTAGGCAGTTAAAGTTGGATTGCTCAATGGGGATTACTACCTTGTTGTACATTTCCTAGGTTTCAGAAAAAATCAAAGAAAGAAAGGGGAAAAGGATTACAAAGTTGATGCGGAAAAGAAACTTGCAGAAGATGAAGCAAGAAGGGAGTAGATTTACTTTGGGAACTTCGAAGTTGATCGCCATTGAAGTTGTTCGTGCTCTGTTTGAGGAAAACGCCGTTGCTTGGGTTGCTGGAGGTGTTCTTTAGAGCTTCCGCAGAGGTTGAAGATGAGGGCAAATGAAAGTGAAAGTGGGCTCAGGGTGAAAAACAGATTGGATGGTGGTAACTTTTATAAGCCTGGTTAGGGGTATTTTGGAATTTTCTTCGCATTGAGCAGGAATATGGAAGGGTATGCAATAGGTATGCGTGGCAATCGAGGAGATATGATTGGGCTTACAACTGTTCACGCTGCAGTCGCGGAATTTTGTTGATAAATTGTGATTTTTACGTGCGGTAATCGAGGAGGTCGTGCAAGTATCTTGGAGGAAAAGGTTACAGTGGAGAAAAATTTGGCGCGTAAAATATTCTACACTCCGAAATTGGGGGGAATGTGTTGACACCGTTTTTTGGCATGTGTCAAATGGGCTGACTTGCATTGATCGGTAGCCGTTTTCTATTGGCATCGGAAGATCATCGGTCAATGTTACCGATGAGAGTGAATACTGCGAAAGGGATAAGTTTGTTGCCGATGGAAGCTGGACGATTCTTGTCGATAGGAGTTAATTGGTAAAGACAAGTTACCAGTGGAGGTGAAGAGTTGCTGATTGGAGGGTATTACCGATAAGGAGATGATGCTGATGGGCACAAGGTGACGTGGGGGTTGACGTCAGCAGGGGATTGCCGATGGCAATAGAAGGAAGTTGCGGATTGAAGAGTCTGCCGATGGAAAGTTTCATTTAAGAGAAGACATAAGGAAACTGGTGATCTCATACCAGTATTGTTTATAGAAGTTTGAGTCCGACTCTTGCACGAGTCAGTTGTTTCCTTAAAAATAGGAGTTTTGTTTAGGAAAGATATGAGTGTGTCTGTCTACAACTCCTTTTGCTGGGGTATAAATATGTACCTAGGGGTCGTGGAACAAAAAACAATCATACATCAAAAAAAATCTATTACTCTTATTTACTTTTCAAGCAATTTACCCTTTTATTGCATTAATTCTAGTCTATCTACGAGTTCTTCAAGTCTCGACGGGCTGCATCTCTTCGATCTCCGTCAAACCTTGCAAGTTCCGCGTGGGAGTAATCTGAGCTTTGACATCCGGGCGCATCGCTGTTGTCTTGTTCAACTCTGCTCTAAGTCTGAGTCTTGACATCCGGGCGTATCGCCGTTGTCTCTTTCAGATCTTGTTCTAGTTATCGTCTTTGTCGATTAACTGGTCAAATTGACTGGCACACCTTTGGATATCGAATTTGGGTATAAGCCCGAGATGTTCGCAGATCCTGACACTTTTTGTGTCAACACATCTCAAAACATAATTTGTGATGAATAATGTTATCATTACAATGAAGCGCACCGACAACATGTTCTATGACGAATCGCGTTTGGTAATACATGATGTTCCTACCGCCTTCGTCATTAAAAGTCAAGCCAAAACTTCGTCCTGAGTACTTTGTGATGACGCTAAATTTTTCGTCATAGAAAGATATCATTCTGTGACCAAAGTTGCCAGCATGACTAGAAAATCATGACTGAAGATCATATTTCTACTAGTGACTTAGAACTTACAAAATTGAATAATAATCTGAGACAATGCAAGTTATAGGTGTAGGAGCTCCCCCTAAATGTGTGAATGGGAATTTGAATTTCCAAACTTGGCATGAAAAGCCAAGATTCACACATTGGAGTGAAATAGGGTTCCCCCTACATCCATGGCTGTTGTGGGGTGCTGAAACAAAGTGTCACAAGTATATACGTGTAGAAACCAACCTGTCTCAAACACAACAGAGTGCTTGCTGTTGACAGCAGTTCGGCATTGTCGGCCTAGCTACCAACAGCAAGGCTGCGGAAGCTTGCACACGACCACACAACAAGATATAAAATAAAACTAAATGCATACTAATACAAGCATGATAAATATGAGAGAGTACATATCCACAAATGACACAAATAAAGTACTTAAGTGATAATATTACAATAAAATAGTTTCATGTTGCTCTCTCATCTCACAAACTAAAAACAAAAGATAACTCTAGCAGCTGCTCCTCCATGACCGTCGAAGAATGTTGTACCCCTTTCACTTAGTAATTCTCCCCCTTTGGCAACAAGTCATTAAAAAGAGGAAAAGAACTAAGCAAAAAGAATACAAACTAGTCGTTGTCCTCCTCCATATGGTCATCATCATCATCTTGTTCATCTTCATCTTCCTCTTCCTCATCATCATCAGGGGCTGTGAAGTGAACACTAGGAGCTGGTGCACGCTTGTTGCATCTCCTAGTCTATGGTTGTTGGATCTCCTCCTCATCATCATCCTCATCATCATCATTCTCATCAAAGGTGGACTCCTCACTGAGCTCTGGTAGAGGTGTAGGTGGAGGGATCTGACTTAGGCCCTGCTCCTGTCTGAGCTGCCTGATCTCAAGTATGGTCTGGTAAGCATGGTCATTGGCATAGCAGATGCCACTGAATATCTTTTTTAAGATCCTGTCAAGCTTACCCTTCTTCCTGCCTCCGCTAGCTGCTCTGGAGGACTTATGGTGATCTGTTGTTGTAGTGCTCTCCCTAGGAGGAGTGTTTATCTCCTGAACAGTTGTGGAGTGAACTGCCTTCTCTGCTCTATAAGGCTCATGGACTATGTCCTTGTTGTAGATCCGGCCAGTCACCATCTCAATTATGAACATCAGGTAGGGAGCATAGGGGAGTCCCTTTCTAGCAGCCTCAGCTGCAATGCATATCTCATCCCACAGAAAGCGAGCAACTGAAAAAGGTGGTGATCCACCTCTCATCCTCCTTAACACATTTTTGGATGTGTTATAGAGGTTCGAAGCATATCCCACCTTGGGATAGAGTGTGGTCCTGAAGAGTTTGTTTAAGATGTAGTACTTACTCCTCAAACCCTTCACAAGACCATCTACATATTGTGGCTCAATGTAGAGCTGAGAGATCTACTCATTTGTCAGCCCTCTTTCATCATGAATGTTGGAGCACTCTCTGTCCTCCTCTCCAAATCCCAGAAGGCGAGCAAAAGTCACATAGTCCACCCTATAGTGCTTGCCCTCTGTCATCCAGTGCATCACCATGTTCTCCCTGTCAAGATAGTAGGTGGAATAGAACTAGTAGATGATCTCTGTGTTCTAGCCATTCTGGAAACCCATCCAATGGTACATGCCCAACTGATTGCACTGATCAATGACCCTGTCAAACACAGGATCTCTCTTGTTCTCCAAGTGCTCCCAATCTACATACTTCATCTTGATGATCTTGGGTTTAG
Source organism: Microstegium vimineum (assembly GCA_022036555.1). NCBI lineage: Eukaryota > Viridiplantae > Streptophyta > Magnoliopsida > Poales > Poaceae > Microstegium > Microstegium vimineum. The sequence goes on along the minus strand of CM039129.1, from coordinate 12,765,268 downwards.
CAGCATGAAATAGGATAGTGGAATAATAATCAGAATGAAACACATTCCAAAATTTGTAGTCCACACCCATGTCCTTTGGCACATCATAAGGATAGATTGCCCTCTGCTATTGGACAAGCCGCCACTGATTTTGATAGCTTACTCTTGGCCTTGCACGGTCCTGAGGCTCTCTAACAAGCACGTCCTCAGGATGCTCAATAAGGTATGAGCCATCAAAGAAACCAAGATCTAGAGGTGTGTTAGGGCAAGCACCCTCCATGATGGTCCTCCCTGTCCTCTGCAATTCCTCCTCTTGAATTATCCTTTGCCTGGGATTCAGGCCATCATAAGCTATGGGAGTACGAGCCTTTGATCTTAGCACATTTCCTCTTCCACCACCCCTTGATCCTCCAGCGTCCATCTATGCATTTAAAAAGGAGTAAGGGTAAGTTGTTGCACTTAGACAGTGGATAGAAACTCTAGTGGAGAGATTCAACCAAAAACGAGAGTCTATGGTGGATTGGGGAAGCAAGTGCACTGGTGCTGCTGCCCAGAGCCCGGCACTGTCGTCCTGGTGTAAACAGCACTTATGCAAGTTTTTCCAATCCACCATGGAATCTAGGTTTTGACAAAATCTAACTACTGGAGGTACATCACCATACATAATGCAACTACTAACAACCTAAATCTCATCTCAAAATCTAAACATTGCATAGATCGACCCAAGTTAGGGTTTCATGTTATTACCTTTGAAATAGAGGGAAGAGGATGAAGAAGGTCGGGCTTGAACGGAGCTTGAAGATCCTCCACACTTCCTCCAATGGCAGCACCTCCGAAGGGCAGCACTGCCGGGAAGAAGAGAGGGACCTCCGGGCTCCCTAGGTCTCCTTAGGGTTGAGAGAGCAAAGGGAGAGAGTTCTGTTGGGGGGAAATCTAATTGGGATGGAGTCCCCTCGGGTTTGGGTAGGGAATAAAAGAGAAACCCAAGAGATAGGACTTGGGCCCGACCCTCTCTGGTCGGTTAAGTCCCGGTACTGCCGGACACCCCGGCACTGCTGGACTAGGGGCCGGCACTGCTAGCCTAGCCAGGCAGTGAGGCACTATGCCACCTTATACTAAATATTTATGCAATTGTGGACACATACCCCTTGCCATATGTTGGTCAATAAGAAAACCAACACATTCAAGTTTCTTTCAAATTGGTTTTGAAGCACATAATTGAAATTTTCAAAGTTTTGCCTAAGTCGCTAGGTGGACAAACAGATGTGTGCTATAGTTCAAACCACGTTACGAGAATCAAGTATATTTAGCTCACTACACAAAGAACGAAACCTTGTCTCATCGAGAAGCTTGGTGAAGATATCGGCTAGTTGCTTTTCGGTGCTCACATGGCGAGTTGCGATATCTCCTTTTAATTTGTGGTCTCTCAAGAAGTGATGACGGATGTCTATGTGTTTGGTTCTAGAGTGACTAACCGGGTTATTTGCGAGTTTGATGGCACTCTCTTTATCACACAAGAGAGGTATCTTGGTGAATTGACATCCGAAATCTTTTAAGGTTTGCCACATCCAAAGTAGTTGAGCACAACATGCGCCGGCTGCAACATACTTAGCCTTGGCGGTGGAAAGGGCTACACAATTTTGCTTTTTAGAACTCCAAGACACTAGGGACCGTCTAAGGAATTGACACGTCCCCAAAGTGCTTTTTCGGTCTACCTTGCAACCAGCGTAATCAGAATCCGAATACCCAAGTAGATCGAACTTAGAGCCCTTAGGATACCATAAGCCAAGGTTAGGAGTGAAAACTAGATATCTCAAAAATTCTCTTAACTGCCACCAAGTGGCACTCTTTTGGGTTAGCTTGAAATCTAGCCCACATGCACACACTAAGAATTATGTCTGGCCTAGATGCACATAAGTAAAGGAGAGATCCAATCATGGAGTGATATACCTTTATGTCCACGGATTTCTCTCCTTCATCAAGATCAAGATGTCCATTAGTTGGCATGGGGGTCTTGATTGGCTTTGCATTCACCATGTCAAACTTTCTCAACATATCATGGGTGTACTTGGTTTGGCATAAGAAAGTCCCTTCCTTGAGTTGCTTGATTTGAAAACCGAGGAAGAACTTTGGCTCACCCATCATAGACATCTCAAATCTCTTAGTCATGATCCTACTAAACTCATCACAAAAGGATGGTTAGTACTACCAAATATTATGTCATCGACATATATTTGGAACACAAAGATATCATTATTGAGCTTATGAGTGAAGAGAGTAGGATCCGCTTTGCCTATTTCAAAGCCTTGTTTGAGTAAGAAATCCTTAAGGCATTCATACCATGCTCTTGGTGCTTGCTTAAGCCCATAGAGCGCCTTATGGAGCTTGAATACATAATGAGAGAACTTGGGATCTTCAAAACCCGGTGGCTGTTCAACATAGACCAACTCTTGGATAGGGCCATTAAGGAATGCACTCTTCACATCCATTTGTTGGAGCTTGAAGTCATGATGGGCAGCATAGGCCAAAAGCATTCGAATTGCTTCAAGCCTAGCCACCGGTGCATATGTCTCTTCAAAGTCTAGGCCCTCCACTTGAGTGAAACCTTGAGCCACCAATCTTGCCTTGTTCCTTGTCACCACGCCTTGCTCATCTTGCTTGTTGCGGAAGACCCACTTGGTTCCAATCACATTAGTGTTGGGTCTTTCCACCAATGACCAAACCTTGTTCCTTTCAAAGCTATTGAGCCCTTCTTGCATAGCCATCACCCAATCTGGATCATCGAGAGCTTGCTCAACCTTGAGAGGTTCCAAAGAGGAGACAAAAGAGTAAAATTGACAAAAATTTGCCAAATGTGAACGAGTAGTTACCCCCCTTCGGAGACTTCCAAGTATATTGTCAACGGGATGATCCTTTTGAATTGTTTAACTCAATCTTGGATGTTCTGTGGCTTCTTGTTGGTTAGCTTGGTCATCATACTCATAATCTTCAAAGATAGGTTGTAGGTTTCTTAGAGTTGCAGGTGAACTAGCTGCTGCCTGTCTGCTTGGTCCGGCAGTGCTGGCCACTGGTCCGACAGTGCCGGCCACAAACACAGAGCCCTGACCAGGGAGCACTGTTGGGCCTCCTTCTTCGAGTCTTGGAGCAGTAGCTTCATCACCCTGAGGTTCCACTTCTGTAGCTTGGATTTCTTGTGGCCTGATGTCACCAATAGCCATATTATTGATTGCTTCACAAGGTGGTTCCTCATTACCTACAATCACTTGATCAATTTGCTCTACTTGAGAGCCATAAGATTCATCAAATGTCATGTCTATCATGATTTCAATTTTTCCTAAGGTCTTGTTGAATACACGATAGACATGCTCATTTGATCCATAACCAAGAAGAAAACATTCATTAACTTTAGGTGCAAACTTAGAGGTTTTGGGTTTCTTGTTAAGTATGAAACACTTGCACCCAAAAACTCTAAAGTATGACGCCATTGGTTTGTTACCGGTTAGGAGTTCATATGAAGTCTTCTTCAAGATCTTGTGTAGATAGAGCCGGTTGATAGCATGGCAAGCGGTGTTGACAGCTTCGGCCCAAAAGATATCCGAAGTCTTGTACTCATCTAGCATTGTCCTTGCCATGTCAATGAGTGTCCGGTTCTTCCTCTCTACTACACTATTTTGTTGAGGGGTGTATGGAACTGAAAACTTATGCTTGATGCCCTCATCATCAAGAAACTCCTCCACTCGAGTGTTCTTGAATTCGGTTCCATTATGACTACGAACTTTCTTGATTGGGAAACCGAATTCTCTTTGTGCTCTTCTAATGAAGGTTTTCACCTTTTCTTGCACTTGTGCCTTATCATACATGAAAAACACCTAAGTGAAACGAGTAAAGTCATCAACAATAACTAAACCATGTTTGTTACCGCCAATGCTTATGTAGGCCACCGGTCCAAAGAGATCCATGTGAATTAGCTCCAATGGTTGCTTGGTGGAGACAATGCTCTTTGGTGGTGAGGTGCACCTACTTGCTTTCCGTCTTGGCAAGCGCTACAAATTCTATCCTTCTCAAAATGAACATTGGTTAGTCCAAGGATGTGTTCATCTTTTAGGAGTTTGGCCAAGTTCCTCATCCCAACATGAGCTAGTCGGCGATGCCATAGCCAACCCATGCTAGATTTTGCCACTAAACAAGTCTCAAGCTTAGCTTTACTTTTGTTGAAGTCAACTAGGTAAAGTTTGCCCTTCCAAACGACCCGTAAATACAATAGAGGAATCCTCCCTCTTAAAGACTTCCACACCCTTATCCGTAAAGAGACAATTGTAGCCCATCTCACATAATTGAGAAACGGACAACAAGTTGTAACTCAACGAATTCACATGTAATACATTAGAGATGGAATGATCAAGAGTAATAGCTACTTTACCAAGTCCAATCACTTCCCTTTTGGAATTGTCACCAAAGATGATATTCTCACTTGCATTTAAAGTTGGGAATCTGATGAGAACATACTCTTCTCTCCGGTCATATGATTTGTGCATCCACTATCAAGCACCCAACTTGATCCACCAGAGGAGTATGCCTACAAAATAATTTAGTTCCTAGATTTAGGTCCCCAATCAATCTTGGGGCCTTGCATGTTAGTAACCACAATCTTAGGAACTCAAATGTTCATGCTTCTCTTATCATGTTTCTCATCACCCACAAATTTTGCAATGACTTTACCACGGTCATTGCATTTCAACATGTAGCATGAGGACAAACTTCCTTGTGGTGACCTTGCCTTAGGTTGATAGGCAAACTTGTTTTGGCCACTCAGATTGAGTCCTTGGGTTTATGAGAAACCTACTTTTGCTTGGGCATCCTCTTGGCATGGACTTGGGCTTTAGCTTGATCAAGTGAAGCTTTGGTAGCCTTCCCTTTAGTGGGGCGCGGCACTGTCGGCCTCTGGTCCAGTAGAGCAGCTGTCTGTGCAGGCTTATCTGCACCAATACTTCCCTTCTTCTTAAACTTGACACACTCAATGCCTTTCACTATTTTTCTTTCATTGGTTTTACCTCCTTGAGTGTGTCCAAGCCCATCTTTGATTGATGGATGTCTTCCATCCTTGTATTAGATCTTCTTTGGCTCAACTTTATCTTTGTCATTCTTCTTTAAAACTGAGATGACATTGTTGAGCCTTGCTATTTCTTTCTTCATAGCCTCCATGTTGGCAAGGTTAGTGAAATAGGCATTCATATCAATATTATAACATTTTCCACAACCTTGGCTAGTGGATGGAGAAGAGGCATCATTTGCTTTAGGAAGGTGTGAGTTGCCCTCCCAAAGAAGAGAGTACATATGCTCACACTATTAGTTTGACATCTTTGTGCCCATGACTTGTGAAACAGAGTCATCAACCAATATATATGTTGATCTAATATTCATGTATATCCTTACACGAACTTCAATTAGGGATAACTTTACAATAATCATACAAGTAAAAGAGTTTCACAAACAATTCTCCTAATTGGCAATCGATATAAGTTGCCTTTATGGATATTCATTAAACTCAAAATACGTATTATGGATACATCGCAATATAATCATCTCTATGATTACCTGTAGGGCATATTTCTAATACACCTCTCTAACCCCATGCATGCCCCAATATTCTCAGCTCTTTAACAAATTTCTTAAAACCTAGTTGGTGATGGTGCATATAGCTAGGTTGCATAGGATTGAATGGGTGCAAAATCACGATTAAATCTTGTTTAATATTGTGGGACTGACCCTAGCTAAACTCTAGAAACACCGTTTTTGTTTAAACCGAAAGCATGTGTATATATTGCACGGATAAATTGAGTAATAAAATAGAGAGAGAGAAAATGGAAAGTAGAAAAGAGGAAGAGAAGAAAACAGGAGTCAGCCGCCAGCACGAGCCAGTGTGATCCCTGGCCTAGCTCTCTACCGTGCAGCACGTGCTCTCCGTCTTCTTCCTCGTGTCCTCTTCTCCCCCTCCCATATGCCCCGTTCAAACAAAAGCAGCATGGCGGGTGTGCCGGGGCGAATCCATGGGTGAACATTCGACCTATTCTTTTCGTTGGTAGAAGAAATATACGTGCTTAGTTGCTCATGTTAAGACCATGATGTCAATGTCTTCATTTAAATCGATTGACCCTGATTATTTTCTTGTATTATTCAGCTATTTGTCCAATCTGAACTTTTGGGTGTTTGTTCAGTAGATCCATGCACATTCATTGTTGTGGCGTGCATTTTGTTGGCTTGGCCTGCAGAACAGGGCAAGCCTGACTGACACTGCTGATGTGGTACAACGGTCGGCAACGTAATGTCACGAATTTTGCACATGTGCATTTGCCTTTGTTTTGTATTGATCACGTTTGCATCAAAGGATTCTGGTTCTGGAGCTTGGAATCAAATTGTGTCATGGTCGTTTGAGCTGTCTAACTGCTGGGAAATAGTAAAAAGTTGAGTGACAGAATCAAACATACTCTCTTCGTCCCCAAAATAAAGGATTCTGGTTCTAGAGCTTGGAATCAAATTGTGTCATGGTCGTTTTGAGCTGTCTAACTGCTGGGAAATAGTTAAAAGTTGAGTGACAGAATCAAACATACTCTCTTCGTCCCAAAATATTTGTCGCTTTCACTTTCCGATAAACAAATTTAATAAAATATATATTAAAATATATATATATATATATATATATATATATATATATATATATATATATATATATATATATAGAGTAGGTCATTAGTATCATTGAAAAGATTTTAAATCTATTTTTAATAAAAATTATTTAAAGATATAAATGTTGTATGTATTTTTTTACAAATTTATAGTACGAAAACAGAAACGACAGATAATATGGGACAAAGGGAGTTCGGTTAAGGAGTTCAAACATCTGTGCTCACCGTGAAGTGGTACACCTTATTGACACAATCATCAAAGTCCACCATTTCGGTAGACAACATATTGTTAAATAATGATCAACTGATGTTGTTGTTGTTTTTTTGGTTAGGAGAAAAAAAAATATTATACTGATAAGCTAAACTGATAAATTAAGCGAACAAGCTCAGTCCAAAACATGAAACAAACAATTTATTACCTCTTTCTTGTGCTCTCTATTTTCACTGATCTAGTCGTGTTTACTCAGACAGACAAGTGCACAGGATCCACAAACACATCAGCGCGCTGCCATCCAAGATCTTCACACAAACATCCACGGAAATGCACAAACTCCATAGTCCATACACACATACCAGCATCCTACCTCCCAAGATCTTCACAATTCACACAAACAGCCAGACAAATGTACAAGCTCCAGACACATTTCAACATGCTCCCTTCTAAAATATTTGAAAGTTCAATCAGGGATGCTCAGGCAAAACTAAAAAATGGCGAAAGAATCATATGGTACATTGTTGTTAGTTGTTACAGTCCCAGTCTCCATCTGTGAAGCATTACATCAACTCACCAACTAGAATCAATCAATCCTCATAAATGAGTCCTTCATCAGGTATCTGGAAAGTGTTTTTGTCCTAAACACAGCAGTGGTGTGGGGGGGCCATACCGCACTATTAGGCCAACATACTGCATACAGAAGCTGGCTCTTGAGAGGAACCTACTAAGTACATCAACCCTGCCTGTGGCGAGTCTTGGTCAGAAGAATCAGGTTACAGAAGCTGGCTCTTGAGAGGAACCCACTAAGTACATCAACCCTGCCTGTGGCGAGTCTTGGTCAGAAGAATCAGGTTAGCTTTTGTACAAACAACTCTCTCCCCAATTCTACCAGGAAATACAGCTACAGAAAGTCACTCGGGAGCATCATTCTTTTGGATGCCATGTCTGGGGAGAACAACCACGGCCTCACAAATCAGCTCCCTTTGAATCAACCCACTTACAGTTAAAGGTGAAATACCAGCAGAAGCAAGTTCAATGCAATGAAATAGTGGAACTTCAGTTAGCGCTTCAGAATTATCAGTGCCTGGTGATTCAAGGAAAATGGTAGGTGGAGTCCGGGGATGGGTGCAGGTTAAACTTCTGAGGAAGGTCGTATCACAGACACATGGCCTGCAGAAATCACCAAACCTCAAATCAGAATAATAATTTATTTGACATGCTAGTTTACGACAGTATTAAAGAACAGAATGTCATAAAAATAAATATTTCCTACTACTAGGATGCAGATCCATTCAGTGAAGTAAACTTCGGGTCTTGACTCTGGACACCTGAAAAGGCAATAGCAGTACGATGGAGTATTGATTTGGTGTGTCTAACTATGACTAGATCTGTTGTGAACTACTTAGCTTTTGGCTTTTTTTACTACTGCAGTAGAACTACTAAATGCTGCACCAGATGCTATATCCTTTAAAAAAAACATGGCACCCATATAGAGTTATAGACTATAGTTGCCAGTGATCAATATGATGTGTTACTTTTGCATCAGAGAGAATCCTACTTTTAAAGAATGATACTGCATTTGCTATATTATCTTGTCTTCATGGAAAGTTGTATTATCCTCTAATGTTAACAAATCAGCACATAAGTGCATACCACAATGTAACTACATGTTTGGAAACGCCCTAGAGGCATTACATATAAACTAGTAGCATGGATTCTTGAATCCTGCATACTTTTTAAGGGGCAGCAAACAAACACAATAGAGAATCCATGTGGTGGCATATTATCTCGATTCTGCTATAATGAAAGAAAAGATACCTATGTCACAATATGGCATACAAAACAAGGTAACCAAAGACTGTATCATGTTTCTGTTATTTGGAGAGAAAAGATACCTATGTCTCCATCTCACTTCAAAAACAAGATAAGTAGGTAACCAAAGACTAAAATAGGCATTCCCACCAAACAAACTTATCGTATCTACAAGAGCAACATATGAAGCCATAATGTAGAGTTCCTCAACTAGGGATAATACAGAGGGCACAAAAGTAGAAATCTCTTACAAGCATGTGAAAGGACATAGGCAAGGAAATATCCTCTAGTGTGTAGTACTTTACAAGCAAACTTCTGGTAGTGTTGCCATATCTTCAGCATACCATAAACACTCTAATAAAGTCCTTGCACTAGGTTGGAGGGTTGTGTAAACTGTGCCGGATAGACATAATACCAAACTTACATAATTCCTTCTTTTAGACTGATAGCCTAATTCCATGTAGTTAGTTAATCAAACTATTCTGGTGCACATCCAGATTTAAATTTCTCTTAAGACATAACACAAAACTAGTATATCCCCCTCACTGTCCATTGCATATATGAAATATAGTGAATGCGTGCAGTACAATCTGTTCTCTCTTAAATGGAAAGCCTCTAGGCACAAAACCATGTATCATTATTGCTCAAAGGTAGATCAATTTCTAATAATACTGAGGAGAGCAAGCATACCCAAAAGGTAAGTTTTAACTTCCAACATTTTCTACCATCCAAGACTAGTCAAAGTGGCTGCAGCTAACAGATCATTGTCCTACATAAGCCAAAAAAAAAACAAATATACACTAAGAAAATGCCCGGCCAAATTTGGCAATTTTTCCACCATTTTGGTGAACACAGGATTTTCAACTACATGGGTTTCATTCGCATGGACCTCTAGAGCAATTGACAGTCTGGACAAATGAGTTACCTCAAGATTGTGGAAACTGAAGTTCTACAATCACACCATGATGCGGCTCCACCCTTGGTACCACACTTCCTCCACAAACAACTTTAGAGCTGAGGATGTTCTTGTGGGTTCTCCATTAATGCCCTTAATATCATGCCCGCTCTCCGCTTCTTATCATCCTTTGCTTCCTCTTTCAAGAAGGAAGGATCTTCTCTCAGGTCCAGGGCTCTTGAATTCAGAGCTGCTGCTAATGGCTTATGAAATCCAATCTTGAGATGCACTGGAGCCCTCTCTTTTGGAACAATGCTCCCTGATGGTTCTAGCTTGAATAGCCAGCGCAAATGCCTCAAGGACAGAAAGTTTCTTCTTTTCAGGAGGCAGATCAACCTCGGATACATCCTTCTCTCCAGGCATCAATGCTGGTTGAAGAAATGGATTCCTCTTCGTCCCAGCTGCCTGTATCTCCTTCCCCTTCTCCGCACTATCCTGTGCCACTGCAACAGCCGGACGAAACCCATCCGCACCAGCCATAGCCAGCCTTCGTTGCAGGCTAAGCAGGGACTTCTCAGCTTTCCTCCTTTGCCGTACCTGCTCCACCTTGTCAACCCTATCCTTGGTCGCCGGCGGCTCAACCCACATCTCCGTCCTCACATAGGTGTGCGGATCTGGGAACGCAGGCAGCCACTCCGGCACGTGCCTCATCCCAGTCTCCCTCCCCATCACAGCGAAGCTGGGAGAAGGCTGCGGGTCCACGCGCTGGATGGGGAACCTAGGCAGAGGCCGCGCGAACGGCACCTCGTCCTTGGAATGGACAAACACCATGAGGTCCTTGACGACACCGGAGCCGACGAGGCAGTGGCCCGTGGTCGCCGCGCCCGCGAAACCATCCGTGTCGGCGCCGACCTCCTCGAGCGCCTGGATGACGTCGAGCTCATTGGCGAGCGCGCGGCCGGCGAGGTTGGCGTGGAAGGCGGCGGAGCGGCCCAGGTGGGTGATATAGCGCAGGACGATGTCGACGACCGCGTCCACCGCGGAGCGGTGCGCGCAGTCGAACCCCGCGGCCTGCAGCACCTGCGCCACCGCGGCCCGCGCCACCGCACGCCCGAACTCGTCCCCGCTGCCGCTGCCACCGCCTCCCTTCATATCTCCGCTGCTTCTCCTTTCCCCCGCTTTCCAGCCACTCATGCCGCCGAGGCGTCGAGCAGCTCGCCGGCGCGGGTTCCAGATCCGGACGGCGCTAGGGTTCTGATCCCTCCTACCGCGCCACCGCCCCGCACGAATCGATTATCCAGGCTCAGCAGCGCATCGAATCGAGCTCCGCCAGCCAAGCTAATAAGGAGAGATCTCATAATTTGGGTTTCAGTTCGCGTGCCTCGATGAATTAAACACCCAATTCGCAAGTCTTCTGAGATTTTACGAGATTTTTGCTAATTACCGGTTTAAAGATTGAATTTCCTCTGTTTACGACTTCAAAGATTGGATTCGCATACCCTTTTGATTTTGCTATTTTATCCCATTTCATTTTATTTATTTTTTTGGAGCAGATGGCTACATGAAATGAAACTCGCCCCTATCCAACGAGTGATTCACACATGCTTGCTTGTTAGTTACTGTACTATTATTCGTTCTAATTTTATTTTATTTTGTAAAGTGCACAAGTGGTTTTTTTTTGACAAGGACAAGTGGTTTCTAAATTTATGCTTTGTATCGTTTCGGTCTCTAAACTCACAAATCGATCTTTATCTGTGTCATCTTGATCCCTAAACTTTCTAAACTTATTCGAATGTATCATCCCAGTCTCTAAACTAGCAAATCGATCATTTAGGTTCTTAAATTTATTCAATTGTGTCATCCGAGTCCTAAACTTCGTTTTAAGTCTCACCTGGATTCAAACATGACGATCTAATAATTTGATATTAAAAAATAGTTCATAAGTTCTTCACATAAACTTGAATGAAGACAAACTTTATATCAAAATTGTAACCGTTGACACAATCTATAACTTTGTAGTTAAAATTTCGACACAATCTATTGAAGACAACATTTTTTATATAAAGTTTGTTTTCATTCGAGTTCATCTGAAAAAGTATGAATGATTTTTTGATATCAAACAAAATGGTTTCCCCACAGCTTATAAATTGTCCTCTCATAAAAGTTTGAGGTGGGATGAAGCCAAAACTAGTGGTTTCATCCAACTTTACCTTATCCTAGTGGGCTCTATATAGGTTACGTGAGAATATGTTTTAAGAAGCTCTACATGTGAAATTATTTTGCCAAACAGATTTATCAAAACGCTTCAGCTCCATCAATGGAGTTCTTAACGGGGCTGAAGCAAAAAAAAAAAAAAAGGCTTCACTAGGGAACTAGAACCGTGCCAAATGGGACCTTATTAGCAAAGCTTCGCCTCTAACTGCAACAATGACTTTTGCGGAGGATCAATACCAAACACTTTAAGCAAAGAAACCATTTTGTAGTGAATAGTAAAGAAGTCTTAGCCATTTTTTCTTTTTTAGAAAAAGTTACAATTTCTAGCTTCTATGAAAAAGCACTTAACAAGGAGCCATGCAAATAAGTCATTAACAATTGGAGTATGACACAAAAAAATTATATCTCTTATAAAGTTAATTTCCACCACAAGTCTATCTCAACATGCAAGCTATTCACATCATCCCCCACTAACTATCAACACAATCTCTCACTAATAGGAATGTCACCCACTAACTTTCAATCTTTTAATGCAAGCTATCAACATCATTTTCACTTAGGTTCATTTTAACTTCTTTTGCAGTGCCCACAACAACATGTGGGGTAGCTTCTAGCATTCATAAAGACTAAAGGCACAATACACTAAATAGAGGTGCTAAAAGAGGCGTGAAATAGATCTTTATTTTTCCTTTGACCATACCATTAAGGCCCCTTTGAAACACGAGATTTTTTTCCATTTTTGCATTTTTAATGTGAAAAATGAATGAAATCCTATGAAATTTTGAACACTTTCTATGAAAATTCTATGTTCCAAAGGGGTTCTAAGATGTGAGGGCAAGGCATTCATCTTAAGAAAGCCTGAGTCAGAGCATTTGGATATGCAAGAAACTAACTCTCAGTCAAGATCATGGTAGTGACTCCATTAGAGAGGTTGTAAGTCGACGATGTCAAAGACAACGAATTGGTTAAGGTTGGACTTAAAATGGGCAATGAAAATGCACCAGAGTATACGTCGGATGATAGGGATGAATTCTAATAGATTGTTGAATTCTAATAGATTGTCCGGTGGTACAATCCTCTAGGTAGTAATGACTTTGTAGTAGCACTAAATGGTCATAGAATTATTTAGTGAGGTCTATTTCATGGTTACAACCATTGTTCGCCTACACGGTCATGTAGCCCGTTTACACACCATTTAAACGCTACACGGTGGTACACCGTTTTCGTTTAATCGTCTGTTTTGACCGTTTAAATTTTGTTTTGCCCGTTTAAACACCCGTTTTCCCGAATAAGGGGCTAAACAGAAGGTGATCGACTATTTACCGTTTAGCGTTTAGGATAACACTACTTACAGCTACACATCCAATGCCTCCAATGTGATTCCCTAGATCTCATGGCCACCCTCGAAGTCCCGTTGGCACACATGACCTTGGATACATATAATTCACCTTGCTCTCTACACTATTAGTGCCTCTGCGCTTGTGCGGATCAATTTTCTTCGTTGGTTTGTGATGTCTCTTCTTTCCACCGTCTCGAGCTAGGGTTTTCAAGTGAAAGGGTGGAGAAGGAGATGAGTTGAGGAATATAGAGCATGCTTTGGCTAGAGGATGATGGAGGTCAACATAAGTCATAGAGGCAAGCTAGCATGTCTTTTCTTGCTTTGTTTTGGGTTATCGTTCGATGTGGCACTCGGGTCTAGATAAGTTTGCCCAAGGGCTTAGCAGGAGCAGTAAGATTTTAAGTGGCACGTGTGGAATTAGATTTTTTTTTATAACTGACATGCAGGTAATTGTCTCATATGATAAAGGCTCAAGTCATTTTCCTATGACTCCAATTGGTGAAGCATTGTATTAGTAGTGTGTATCTTTTTTTTGCGACGAAAGAAAAATTATATTATATAAAATCTGGGTACATTAATATGTTACAAGCACTCTGCAATATAAAATAGTACCCATGTTGTAAATAACATAACTCAAAACCTAACATGTTAATTGCTTTGCAGTGTGGATGGCCGTACAAGAAAACACTCGGCAAATGGCCTGAGAACATCTGCCCAAAGAACGACGGCCAACATTCTTATAGGTGGAATTGAAGATCTTTTCTTCTTTCTGGTGTCTTCCTTCTCACTACTACAGAAATTATTTACCGTGGCGGGCAAGATTGCTTAACCGTGGCGGGCAAACCAACCACCACGGATCAAAGGTCACGGTTAATAAGACCTTTACAGTGGCGGTCCGATGCCCGCCACGCTTCATCGCTTTATAAAAAGAAAAGAAAAGCCCGCTGAGCCCATCACGGACGCGCCGAGCCAATCGGCGGATCCACCGCCGGCACGCCCCGCCGCCGCCCCACAACCATGGTTGCTGGGAGGGGACGCCCGCGCGCAGGGCCACCACCGCCGCCGGATCCGGCCATCCGCAGTCGGGATCCGGTTGCACACCGCCAGATCCGTCGCCGCCCCACGACCGAGGTTGCTGGGAGGGGACGCCCGCGCGCGGGGCCACCACCGTCGCCGGATCCGGCCATCTGCCGTCGGGATCCAGCCGCGCTCGATGTAGCAGCCGCCGCCGCTGGGTCGCGCGGGCTCTTGGCAGCAGTCGCCGCCGTCGGGTCACCTGCGCGGCATGTTGCCGCGGTCGCGTGCTCCGTCTTCGTCGACCGAAGGTAGATGGAGAGAGGCTGTCGGCCAAAGGTAGAGGGAGAGTCAGGTGAGGGAGGGAGAGGGAGAGACGGGAGGAGAGCGAGTCGGGTGAGGGAGGGGATACGGGAGATCGGCGCTGAGAGAAAGAGGATGAGTAGTAGTTAGGGTTTTCCTCTGTTTATGTATGGTGTGATTAATTTGGGCCCAGTGGGCTTTCTTATGGGCTCGGCCTTTTTATCGTGGCGGGTCTCTTTTATGCAAACGTCACCATAAATAGTCATGTTTTGCCAGGCGGGCCTCGTATAAGTAACCGTCTCGGTTAATATATTTTGAGTGGCGGGTTTTTAACGGCCATGGTTAATAAAAAATGACCGCCTCCGCTAATCCCTCGATTAATCATGATGGTTTATAGGTTTGACCATCACGGTTAATAATTCTCAAGTGCTATGCAAAATAAATTCTGTAATAGTATCTTTTTCTTTCTGCCACTGAAGAACGAGGAAGGCTGATGTAAAAAATATTCTCTCTAGTCTTTCATCGTGGCCAGATCTAACCATAACAAAATGAAGAAAATACTGGAAAAAATTATTCCATGACGGTGACATCATCTCCGCCTTATGTCGATGTCCGAAAACAAAAAGCTTCATGCTATCATGTTAATAAAGATGATGACGCCAAAATTGTCGTCCTTATCTTCAGCGAAGCCGCCGTGAAGACGATTTCACCTTTCTCTTTCACCATTGTCGGAGAGGAGGAGAAGAAAGAGATAAGACTCCAATACCAAAAACTTCACATGGAAACTCTAACCCTAATAACTCAATTTACTAGAGAAACTTATTAAAATCAATAGATTCTCACTCTCTTCAGCCTTCTGACGATAGGAAAGAGAGGGGGACCGACGGTTGTGGACGGGGAGGACGGGCAGCGGCAACTGTGGCGGCTCACGTCCCTATCCTGGCAGGTACGGACGAACCTAACGCATGCATGGCATGGCTGATTATTAATGTGTATCTATGTGAACGGTTTCCTGTTTAGTTTCCTTCGAAATTCTAAATTTCTTGTCACATCGAATCTTTATTGAATCTTTGAACGCATTCATGTAGTATTAAATATAGATAAAAACTATAACTAATTATATAGTTCATCTGTAATTTGTGAGACAAATCTTTTGAATCTAGTTACTCCATGATTGGACAAATAATTACTACATACAAACGAAAATGCTACAGTATTAAAATTCCAAATTCTTTTGGATCTAAACAAGCAGTCATGAATTGTTTTGAAACGATTTTTTTAAACGATTCAGTCATGAATTGTGGAGATTAGCATATTGTCATATTTCTTTGTCTAATAATGAAAAAGAAAAAGACCGCAACAGCATCGCAAACCCCGGCCGTTTGAAAACATGAAAGGCTAGCTTGATTAACGGGCTGAAACGTGTAGCTGATGGGCCGTCAGCAGGGACCAGAAGAGAAGGTGCACAGAAAAGCTGAAGCGGCTTCCACTAAAAAAAAGGGCTGAATTGGCTTGCTCAAAGAAAGAAAAGAAAAGCTGATTGAAGCGGAGTTGGGTGTCACAATCGCCTAGGCCTAGAAAAGGTCGTTTGTGAATTGTTATTAAAAAAATAACCATTGAAGGTTCTCTTTAATCGATTTTTTTATCAGGATCCATTAATGAATGGTCTATCTCACCAGAAAAACAGAAGATACGGTTATACTCCCTCCATGTAAAAGAAGTTATTTGGACAACTGTCTCCAAAGTTTGACATTGATTTCATATTTCTATAAAAATATTTATTTAAAAATAATGTATGTATGTATGTTTTTATAAAAGTATATTTTAAGATAAATCTATTCGTTTGGTTTTCACATTTTTAAACTTAACCACTTAAAGTTATTTATGATTTGTATTCTTAATATTTGACTAAAATCTTGTCTAAAATGACTTTTTTTGAGGGAGTGCCCATGCATTGTCCAAATTCCCAAAAGGTCAAAACAAAACAATTATTACGTACCAAAAAATTTAATGTGATAGAGCGAAAAGTCTTAAATGAAATCTAAACATATCCTTATACTTTTTCTAGTTGCATGCTCTGAATTCTAAAAATAAGCTATACTTCGAAGAGAGGGAAGAGACTGTAAATGTCATAACCCTGTCAGAAGTTACAACCATGGCGTGCTTCTGTGCTCAAACGGTCCCAACCACAGAGCCGGAGCGTCGCCCATGATATCTGACCGGTTACAAAGCGTGCATTATGCGAGTCATGGTCTCATGTCTCATGGTCAGGGATGAAAACGGTACGGATATTTATTTGACCGTCCGTCCGACCGAGAGGAGTTTAGACCTGTCCGTATCCGAGTCCGAAATTGACATTCGATACCGTATTCGTATCCAAATACTAAAATCGGTATATTTATGATGTTGATATCTAATCGTATCATATCCGATATTTCTGATACTATTCGTATTCGAATCCGAATCCGAACAGAAATATGAAAACAAATACAATATCAACGATATCCGTTTGTATCCGATCCGTTTTCATTCTTACTCATGGATGACCAAGAAAGTCCAGTCCAGCCCTTAGTGTATAGTACGCGACTGGGAGTACTGCATTGATGTTGCATGTTGCAGTTCAGTTGCGGGAAACGGACCGGGTACAAGACTACATACTATACTACTCCGTACAGTAGTAGTAGAAACGAAAGGGTCTGGTCGTGGTGACGAACCGACGGCTGCTGCGTGCGGCTGTACTAATTTATAAGCAGTCGTTTGACCACGTCTTCTAAATAATCCTTTTGTTAATCCCTGTGTTTTGTTGTCGTTGGTTCATAGGGTAAGGTCTTGCCCTTTTTTTTCTCTCTCTCTCGATGATAAAGTAAGCGCTTTAGTCGGGTCCAGCATATTCTGACTTCCTCTAGACTCTAGTATCAGGGCCTGTTTGAAACACAGGAACACAAAACGAAGGAATATAAAAAAATGCACTGAGTAAATAGTGGAAAACTATAGGATTTCAAAACACATGAATAAATACTTTTAGCTGTTTGGAATGTAGGAACAAACATGAGAAAGAAGAGAGAGCAAAGATTCTTTCCTTTGGGTTGGAGTGAATGTTTTATTTTCTTTGTTTTGCACTACTATGGATTTCTTTCCTTTGAAAAGGAAATCAACATTCCTTCCTTTCAAACACCATGAAAGGATTCCTTTTAGGTCTGTTTGGAACGCGGGATTTTTTCCTGTTTCTGTATTTTTTTATGTGAAAATGAACTGATTCCTGTAAAATTCTTGTATTCCTTTGAAATGAATTCCTTCAAAATTCCTTTGCAAATCCTTTCATCAAACAAGCCCTCAGTCGTGGGTGAGAAAGGCAACCTCTTGTGCCCTTCATCATCTCTGGCTGTCGGACCCTAGCTAGAGTCAGATTCAGAGATGCCAGCGTCGGCGGGCACCACGCGTCGTCCACGAAACGCCCATCACGCAATGGACATGGAATTGGAGCCCTGCTACATGTGTATGATGTGAGGATGAATGCAGTGACACATACACATGCACGATGTAATGGTGCGAGGCCACATCAAATATTTAAATAATAATTTAGAATATTAAATAGAGACTAATTAATTATATAGATTAAAACTAATTTATAGAACAAATCTGTTAAACCCATAATTTAATAATTTGGTGCAGTAAACATGTCCATATTGGTGCAGTAAACATGTCCATATTGGTCCCGGCCTGATGATGAATTGATGATCGAGATCTGAATTATATTGGATTACATGCCCACACGCGTCCAATGGTGATATAGTGTCGGATGACAAGATGTGTCCAATAATGTTATGGCGTCTAACTCCTAACATGTATTGTGATAGATGACATAATCCTTAAATAAATCTTTGAGCCACAAGTTGTTTACTTACCTGCACCATAAGTTGTAGATTTCGTTGCAACGCGAGGACTTTTACCATAAATATAATAATACGACTATTTGAACCTCCACCTACATATAATAAACAAATATTCACTACTACATATCTCACTGCCTAATTACTGGTTTTAGGACCAATCAACATTAATATCTCACTGTAAAAACTGACACTGTCAGTTTGTGGTTTGAATCGGTAGTAATATGTAAAAAACTTCATAACTTTTCCATATGATGTGCAATGAAGACAAACTTTATATCAAAATTGTAGTACTAGACAAGATCTATAACTTTTTAGTTCAATATTTTTATTTAAGATTGTTTGGATATCCAAATATATATCACAAGATTTATAGAGTTAATATCAAAGAAGTTCATATGCTCCATAGTCATAAATGAGTGTGTAGTGGTAGTTAAGAATCTCAAAAGGATTAGCGTCGAAAACATTGTAGATCTCAAAAGGTTATACGATTTTGTATTTCACAACTTTTTTTATCTCAAGACGTTATGATGTCTCTACTTGATTCACAAGATTTCATAGAAGTTAACACCAACTAAAGCCATATGTTCCATAGTCATAAGTGAGTGTATAGTGATATTTAAGGATTTTAGATGGAGAAGCGACCAAAATAAAAGTTGTAGATCTTGAAAAGTCATGCAACTTTATATTTGACAACATTTTCATTTGAAACTAAATGAAAATTAATTTTGATTTCTCAAAATTAAAATTCAAAATTTTCAAACAACCTTAGATGGAGAAACACCCAAAACAAAAGTGGTAGATTTGGAAATGTGGTGTCACTTTGTAGTTGGCAATATTTTCATCTGAACTTTCTCACATTTGAAATTCAAATTCGTCAAATGACCTCGGATAGAGAAATAAACGAAATCAAATTATAGATCTCAAAAAGTATAAAACTTTGTAGTTGACAACTTTTTCATTTGAATTTATTTTGAATCTCAAATATTCATTTCAAAAACATATAAAATGGGGAGGACAAATATCCCAGATAGACACAAATATCTTATAGACGAAATGGTTAGGGACAAACAGGATCTAGGGTAGTGATTTGACGAAATGGTTAGGGACAAACACGATCTAGGGTAGTGATTAGGTATAGATATTTTTATGGGTCCTTAAAGCAAATCGTGATACTTGTTATTTAAGGGTGTGTTTGGATAGAGTCCAGAACTTGCCGCACCATTCCACAACTTGCTTGTCAAAGTTTTGGCATGTGTTTGGTTCACTGAAGAACTTGCGGCACGTCACAGCCTCGTCAAAGCCTTGCCAAAACAACTCAGTTAATTTTCCATGCCAAAAGCTGCCACAATTGCGGCAGACATTTTGCTCCCCATAACTTTGGCGGAGCCACAACATCGGTGTTGGTATTTCTTAGAGCACACGAGTAAATTAATTATCCGCAAGTACACAGATAAACACTGATTTAACACTTCACCGAGATAACCCAGTTTTAAATATCAAACCCAAAGGAACGGTGTTATGACCAAGACTAAGTCTATATTAACTTAACCCATTTCACAAACAACTATAGATAACTATTGATAAGAGGAGAAAGAACCAAGGATTATCTAGCTCTCGTCACTGGGTAAGCATTATATTTTATGATCTTCAAGAGTGGTGACTTAAATAAGAGCAGAAAACAGAGTTCTCTCCTACTAAGCACCTATATGCCTGTCGAACCTATTACGGGAAACAGACTACAGAGGAATCAACGTAGCTATAAGAGTCACCTACGCGAGCTACCGTTGTCTAGAAAATCAGGGGACATTCACAAGTAAACCTAGCCTAGGCACCATGCCTACACTACGAATTACTACTTTAATCAAGAAGTTATCAAGATCAAAGCACTCAAGAAGAATTGCAAACATAAAGAACAATAAGGATATTGTTTCTTACTTGAACCAGAAGTTGACTACCAGGGTATCTCAGAATACAGATCCTGGGCGAGAGAATCTGATCCCAAAGAATACAGCAATGAAGAAGCACTGATAGGCTGGAACTCCTCCAGAACTACACTCTCCAACTCTAAATCTCTAATCTCTAAATAGAGCTAGATCTAGATGGATCTAGTCTCTCTTGATTGTTGGCCTAGATCTATTAGATAGGAATTAGGGCTTCATGCTCTTTAGCTTCTGATCTGGCTTGGCTCCAGAGGGGTACATGCCTCTATTTATAGCCTGGTGGGATGAATGACAGCCATTGGATCAAACCGACTTAACCTAGGGCCTAGATGACTCCTCATAGGCGGTGGAGAAACCTTCCAAAAGGCGGTGGCAGGCGGGCCTAGGGGGATGCCGCACGACATGGGCCCAGTCCGGCCGACCCTCTAGGTGGGCCTTTCGGGCCCCGCTTCCTTCGGGTGGCTTTTGGGTCCTTCCTGAGTCCGATGGACACTATCTCCCCGCGGATTTATTTTGATATTTATCCTGATTTGCTTTCCTTTATATGCTTTTCTAGAATAGTCCCTGGAATATAATAGAACGCCAAAACTCGTGGAATTTGTTAATTAAAACCCTATATTTCTAGATTTTATATTTTATTGATCCAATTATCATGTTTATAATTGCTTAAAAAGTTGACGCTAACGACCGTCAACAAGCACCCCCAAGCTTACCCTTTGCTTGTCCCTAAGCAAAGCCTATCTAATAAACTTGGATCAGGAGTTGCTGCAATGCTTTCATACCTTAAAAGTTCACATGCTTTCAAACAAAAATTCTTCTATGAATTAGAAAAAACTACTCTAACTTTCAAACTTACCCGTATTACCTTTAACCATGGGGCTTTAACTATCACTTGGGTCTTGAGCAATCGAAAGACAGAGTAATCCAATCAGGCACTATATCTCAAACTCTTCACTCTACCAAAATTCTGGGTTTTGTAAAGTTTTCGAAATAAAACTCAGAGCTTAATTGTATGACATCCTCAAGTCTCTTATGTATGTGGTATTTGTGGATCTCACTGAGGCATTAATAATGTCTTTCCTTCCTATACTAGTAAATATAGTGGAGTTCATAGGAATGGCTTCACAAGGTTATCATACTTACTTTGTATATATTGTAAAGTCAAACAATAGATTCACAGAGAGTCAAGTCATACAATCAAATCAAGATGTGCATGTGTGTGGGTATGGTGGATATATGGTGGTAATGATGAAAAACTAATTCCACTTTGCTCCTTGGAATGAATCTCTCTTTTGGAATTTTGAAATTTTGAATAACATGGCTAGAGAGTATGAGCTATCTTATTCTTTTTTTTCTAAGAGGTGTGCCGGTCACTTGTCCATTTTTAATTCCTCTCTTCTTCTTATTCTTCTTTTTCCTTCTTCTCTCTCTTATTTTCAATAGCTTTTGCATAGCTCATACCTCCATCACCAAGAAAAAGTGTTGAGAGATTATAACAAGGACTTTGGAGCATTTATTGAATGAATGGAAATGGAATGGATATTTTTGGTGGTAGTTACTCTCAATGTAAGAGTAAGACATTTTTCTAGTGGATGAAATGGCATGTTGTTGCGCCTACTCTAGTGTAGAGTTTTGCATATTTGGGTGGTGTGTACGTGATCTTGATTTTAAAAGCATGACGAGACTCTTCACAGGGTCTAAAGGTTGGCAACACTCAATACAAATATAAGTAGCATGAATGAGTCTTCCTAATCTAAATGTATGTAAATGTATGGCTTTGGTAGGAATTTAAACTATCATACAAGAGCTCATCATGTAAGATTTTAAATTTTCAAAATATAAATCACCAGAACTTAGTATTGCTATGAATAAGATAAATAGTAGCTAGACTTTCATGTCATATCTCCCAACGACTTGGACTTAGTTTAAGTATATGCCTCCACAAGTTTTAGGTTCAGAGTAAATTATTATATCAAAGCAGTTCTAACCAAAACTCAGGAGAATTTAAGTTTGAAAACTAGGTACTTGTAGGGGATTACGGCAGAGCAACTATTCATCATCTCCAAGATAAAATTATTGTTCATGGCCTTTTTCGACTCTAGACAAATTAAACACACACCCTAACTATATATATATATATATATATATATATATATATATATATATATATATCTTTGTTTAGGACTCTTAAGACTCGACAGACATGGACTTTCATGTGCCCACATATTTTTGGCAATTTTAAGTTTTCTTATGATACTATGGTGAACCTTCCTGGGCTCACATATTTTTAATATTTTATGACTATAAGATAGATGTGATAAATAGCATAGGTATATGTTCACGATCCTTAAATACCAAATTCAGTCGTCAACTAAACAAGGAAAAGGATCTAAATGAAACCAATACCTAGAAATAGGGTTTATACTAATAGAATTCCACAAGTTTTGGTGAATGTCTGTTTCTGCAGGGGGTTACCAGGAAATATGAAGGATAGGCCCACATGTAAGGATTACATAAAGATAATTATCATCCGTAGGAAAAAGAATATTCTAGAAGGGTCAAGAAGACAGAGGAAGGAACGAGAGGGCCAGTGGGCCCAGGGCAGGGCGGCCGCCCTAGGGCAAGAACCAATCAGGTTCTGCCTCGCGAATCTCCCATCCACCGCCTTTGAGGTTGCATCTAATCCCTCCATTAAGGTCGGTATGATCCGACGTCCGACGTTCATTTGAGGAGGCTATATAAGGAAGCCCCCCTAGCCCTAAGGAAAAGCCAACAATTCATTATTCAATATTCATCTCAAGAGGAGAAGTCCCTGATCAAGCCCTAGAGCCACCACATCAACTAGATCTCTAGTTTAGCATAGCTATATAGGTTAGAACTAGGAGGAGTCAAACTTCGATTGGTTTCCGGATCTGTCAAGAGGATTCTTGGTAATTCTCTCTCTAGTTCTTCATTTGTTTATCATTGTTCTTCAATATTATGAATATGACTTTGCTCTACTTCATTATATTGATTATTACTTTACTCTATTCGAATATGTTCTCAATTATATTGTTCTTAGTTTATTATGATTATATGTTTGGCTTAGTTAGATCTGAATCATATTCATGTTTAGGATCGTATAGCGTTTATCCATCAGTACTATGGGTAAATGATAAGTATTGTGTAGGCGTGGTGCCTAGACCGTATTTATCTGCGATTGTACCCTATATTCTGTATCGAGGGGTAGATCACGGGAGTGACAGTCCTGTTGAGTCCTTTGTAGTCCTCCTCCCGTTTATAGGGAAGGCAGAGCGGAACCATTATGGGGAAATGATTGCTATGTTTCTCATCTTCCTTAGTAGTCTCACTATGCATGATGATAATCTTATCTCGCCATGATTCCGAAGTATAATTGCACTAATCATAATATGCTAGACTGTATAGTTTAGAATAACGTAGGAAATATTATCGTAGTTCGTCCTAATTCCATGCTAATGACTTACTAGAATATCTGTTGAGGTGCTTATCATTATCTTATGTGGCTATATATATATGTTGATCAATATTTATCTTTTGTCACTATTCATTCATTATCTATATCTTATGTGACATTTATCCTGTATTGAGAGAGATAGATGTAAACTCTCCATTACACATGCAGTGATACTCATTACTCATTTATTCCTTAGCATTCCCTTCCCAATGGTAATAATATAAATAACGATACCTGGAATACTCCTGGTTAAAATGCTACTTCGGTATAATCTGTACGCTTGCAGAAACACATTTATATATTTAGGAGCAATTGCATATTTCAATACCGCATCTCTCTGTCATGCTGGGGATGAAAACTTGGCTTAAGTGGCATGAGAGGTGGTTAACTATTTTGGCGCCGTTATCAGGAATAGAAAATTAATCTACTTTTGGTAACGACGCTAAGAGATGTCAACAAGTATTTTTGGCGCCGTTGCCAGGGAAGGTTGATTAGCTATCAAAAGGATTAAATGAGTTATCACATGCATCACTAATGAGATCAAGAAACCATCAATTCTCTACCATACAGCCTTACCCTTGTTCTTGCCTATTTTTCCTATCATTTTTATGCAGGGTAATGTATGAATAGGATTGATCTTACACACAATTTTGTTGAAAATCCCGAAGCATTAATCAAAAGGACAAAAGCCAAGCTCAAGAAAGTAACAGAATCATCATCATCATCAACATCTCAGCTTGAAGCTTCATCCAGTCAAGAGGATCATCAAAACATCGTTCGAGACTTGACATCAGAGTTCGAAGCCATGGCAGACAAGTCGATCCACAAGTTCTCAGCTCCCACCACGGACAACATCCGTACTGGACCTGCTGCAAACATTGATCGGACATTTGAGCTCAAGCCTGCGCTCATCAACATGGTGCAAGCAAGCCAGTTTTGTGGGAAAGCGCATGAATGTGACACCCTGTGTCAAGCTTGCATTAGGATCATCATTAGCCACTAAACATGAGCGTTTCATTGCACTCATGTTTGCATATGCTATCATTTCATGTGTGTATTTATAAGTTTTAAAACTAGATTTAAATAGGTGTTTTGTGTTCAATCTTGTGATCTACCTGTTTAGTTAAACCTTGCTATGCTTAGAGTAAAGTATGATCTACTTTATGTTTAGTTACCCTGCTTAGTGTTATCAAATAAAAGAAAATGGGAAAAAGGAACTCAAAACCGGAACAGGCCGAGTACCACCGCTCAGCCTCAACCGCCGCTCGATATGACGGACCGAGGGTCGACCAAACGACCTCGAGTCAGAGGCTCGACCGAGCCAGCGGCTTGACCAGTCAACCGATCGACCCCTCCCCTCGACTTCGACCCCTCGAAGTGACGGACGGAGGCTCGATCGAACGACCCCGCGCAGGAGGCTCGACCGAGTCGGAGGCTCGATCACCAATCGACCCCTCCCCTCGATATCGACCCCTCTCCCGTGCGCTTGCCCGCACGCATGTGCCACGCACGCCCGCACGCACTCACCCGACCGCGGCTGAACCGTACGTCAGCGTCGTCCGCCGCATGGCCAACGATGCCTGACCGCGGAAGTGGAACACGCCATCGCCGCCGCTGCGGCCCTGCACCGACATCGCTGTCGCCGCTCGCTCTGTCGCAGTCGCGTCCGCACTCGCACCCGCGTTAACGGCGCTAGGACCGAGCTTGCATCGCTGCACCGCCGCTGACGCCCTGCTTAGCCGCCGCAGACCTGCCAGCCGCCCTGCCGTGCGCCGCGCCGTTGTTTCACAGTAACGCCGCCGCAGTGCCGCGTCTGATCAGCGCCCCGCCTCGTCTCTTTTGCACTCGAGCGCGAATCCGCGCTAACGGCGCGTCGACCAAGTCCTGCTCTACGCCGCTCACCGCAAACACGCCAGCGCCGCTGCCACCGTCGCACCATCACGTCACGGCCCCACTGGCCGCGCCGGTCGGCCATGACCGTACAAGGAGGAGCGCCTATACCTCCTCCACTTCACACACTCGTCCGCACTCATCCTCACTCGCTCACTCGCTCGTACTTCTCTGCCATCACCAGTCGAGAACTCCGAGCACCGCCAGCACCTCCTTCCTACGAACACACCACCACCCGAGCTTCTCTTCTCGATCCATCTTGCACTAGCTTTCGCCTTCAGGTTCAAAGTTTCAAACAATGTTTTATTCGGCCACAAGTGTTGTGGTGTAAGTATTACTTTCATTTGGAACAAAGTGATGTAATAACTTATTTCGTACTTCAAGTATTTCCGGTTATTTGTGGCTCGTTCGAATGTGCATACCTGAGTTTGCGCGATCCTATTTTATATACGATTGTTAGAAATCCTTCGAGATTTCCGGACTATCGGGATTATATGGGCTCAAGTGTTTAAAGTGGCAGTAAGTCAGCTACTTTGGTACTTGATCTCTTATAATTTGGACGGTTCCGTCACATGAAGACGCTGAAAGATCTCTATTGTTTTGGGTAATTGATGAAACCTAGGTACTAACCTAGCTCTAAGTGTGAGTAGGTTAAGTACACAAGGTGAAGAGAAAAGGGAACAAGTGATGGAGCAAAGGTGGCTAAGGAGAAAGATAGCAAAGGTTCCACACTTGGAGAAGAAGAGAAGAGGAGGAGTCCCTAAAGCTTTTCAAGGAAAAGGTATTGCTAGGGATTTCCATTTTGGTGATCAAGACACCTAGTGGGTGTGATCACATTTAGGATAAGTAACCGTACTATTAAGAGGGGAAAATAGTTAGTGGTTACAACTATCAAGTGCCATTAGGATTGATCATGTTTGCATTGCATCTAAAACCTAATGAGCAACCCTTGTAAAACTTGTTAAAATATGCCACACACTTGCACAAGTAAGTGAAACACTTGGTGGTGGCACATGAGATCAAGGGAAGCAAAGAGAAAGAAATTCAGAGCAAGATAGAAGCGTCGGACCAGTTTGCATGGAAGCTCCGGACCAAGGCAAGTGGTCCGGTCGCTGCTCCCAGCACTAGAGTCCAGGCAGTAAAGCGTCGAACCAGGTGCGAAGAGGAGCTCCGGATCATAGACGAGTGGTCCGGAGGCTTGGTCAGAAGCTCAGCAGAAGATCAAGGAGGCGTCGGACCAGTCTGCATGGTCCAGTGCTCACGTCCGACGGGGTAGTCCGGAGCTCGGGTGCTCCCTGCATGAAATCGACAAGTCTCGGAGGAGGCTCCGGACGACTCGGCATGGTCCGATGGACTAGTTCGGAGGTCAGGTCCGGAGCATAGGTGCTTACTGGATTCAGACTTTGGCTGAGGCCAAAGCTTCGGACGAGGCGTCGGACCAAGGCGAGTGGTCCGACGGTGACTTCCAGCGCGCCAACGGTTGTTTTTTCAAAAGCTCCGGACCACCTGCTATAGTCCGGTGGCTACGTTTCAGCTGCTCCAAAAAGAAAAACGGCTAGTTTCTTTGAGGAGGCTATAAAAGGGTGTGTGGCTGGTTCAAGGAGTCTCTCTTGCACATTTGGCTATTTCATACTCTTGTGAGCAAAACACACACACTCCCACTCATCTCATAGTTGATTTGGTCATCCAATTTGAGTGAGTTGAGTGATCAAGTGCATTGCATGAAGTGATTCATCTTAGTGGCACTTGGGAGTTGATATCGCTGCTAGTTTCTTGTTACTCTTGGTGATTTCCTTCACCTAGACGGTTTGGAACAAGCGGTGTGGATTCGAGAAGCTTGGTGATTGTGCTTCGTCGACCACAAGTGAAGTTTGTGAGGGGTTCTTGTGCCTTCCCCGTGGGAGATCGCAAAGGTAACTCTAGTGGATTGCGCGTGTCGTTGAGTGCCCTTATCTTGTGTTGGTTGTGAGGCACCCGGTGACGGGTTTGGCATGTGATGCCAATTAGCTCTTGAACCTCCAAGTAAGTGAGCCGACACAACAAGGACGTAGCTAGTGGGCAAACTAGTGAACCTTGGTGAAAAATCAAGTGTCATCCTTGTGTGATTGATTGGTGTTCTTGGAGCTCTCAACTTGATTGGATCAATCCTCTACTCGGCGGTATAATCACCCAACCTATCTCTTTCATACTTGCAAGTAGTATATTAGGTTGTGCCTAGAGGGCTATTAGACTTGAGTAGGATTTGAGTGATCTTAGATCCATATTAGGATATCAATTGTGGTTAGGAGGCTTCGCTTATCTTAGTTTGCTATTGCTAGTCAAACTTCGTCATTTAGTTATCTAACTTGTTGTTGAGAATTGTTTTAGATTTCGATTTAGGCTATTCACCCCCCTTTAGCCTTGGGATAGGACCTTTCAGACGCTAATGCTCATCTCCAACACTTATTGCAGATTTGAAGCACAATCACTATCAAGGATATCCCCAGAAACGCCATACTACTTCGCCTTTTCCCATTTTCACTCTTGGGAAGAGCGAAGTAGTGGTTCTATGCAACAAAGGAGAAGAATACTACGTGGGCACTCTACTCCACCAACTTTCTAGCAAAGTTCTTCCTCATGGGAAAGACCAATGCTCTCTGTGGGAAGATTTCAATTTTTCAGCAACAACATGACGAGTCCATTCCAGAAGCATGGGAGCGATTCCAAGATTATATCCTAGAATGTCCCCATCATGGAATGGAGAATTGGCTACTTATGCAGACCTTTTATCATGGGCTCAGTAACAACACACATGAAACCATGGATGCTGCTACCAGAGGAGCATTCCTATCATTTACAATACCAGAAGCCACAACTCTTGTGGAGAAGATGGCATCCAACCAAGGTTGGAGTGAAAAAGAACAAAAACTTGCAAGAAAAGTGGAGGTATGCACCAACTCAAGGAGGTAGACATGCTGTCTGCAATGCTAGACCTGCTCATGAAGAGACTCGATGAGAAAGCTAGAGAGAATAAAGAAATTATGCACATTTATGACTCTCACATGACCTGTGAAGAGTGTGGAGAAACTGGACACTCAGGCAACCATTGTCCAGAATTGTAAGAGGATGTGAACTACATCAACAACAACAACAACTACAACCGTCCTCAGCAAAATCAAGGTTGGAATCAACAACAAAGGCCTAACTACTCAGGTAACTACTTAGGTAATTATCAAGGTAACAATTCTTTCAATAATCCTAGTTTCCCACCTTTAAGAGAGTTAGTGTCCAATCAAGGAAAGTTAATGGATAACCTGTCTAAGAAATTAGCATCCAATGATAAAATACTAGAAACTATAAATAATAGGATGGATAATTTTTCTACTGCCATTAAGAATCAAATTAGGTTTAATAAAATGATTGAATCTCAGCTAAACCAAATAGCTGCTGCTGTTCCGACCACTAACCCCAGTATTCCATCACAACCGGAAGGATTAGAATCTGCAAATCTTATAGACATATTTGATGCAGGTGCTTATTGGAACAACCCCACAGAACAGTGGTGTGGCGACTCTATGCCAACCAAGAAAGGTGATCCGGGATGACCTGTCATCCCGATCTCCATTGGTGTCATGGACTTTCCTAAAGCACTTCGCGACTTTGGCGCAAGCATCAATACATGTCCAGAGTAATCTATGAGAAATTCTTTAATTATCCTTTATCAGATACAACCCGATGTTTGCAGCCTGCAGATCGGACACTGTGCTACCCAAGAGGAATATTAAAAGATATCCGTGTCCGGATTGGTACCTCATATGTCCCAACAGACTTCATGGTGATAGAGACCGGTGTTGATGAGAGGTCCACCATTATCCTAGGGAGGCCACTTTTGAACACTGTTGGAGTTGTCATCTATGCTAGCACTGCCAAGATCAATTTCTTCATCAAAGGGAAGAAGGATACATTTACCTTCAAGAACAAAACCCTACATTTCCCTGAACAACCCCAACATGAGCCAAGGAAGAGGACCAACAGGAGGAACAAGCAGAACAAAAACAAGAAGCAAGTACGGACAAAATTAGCAAAGATGGTCAATGCAATCCACAATAATCAAGATCACCAAATCAAGTCCCCTTATTTGATCAAGAAAGATGACCTAGGTGTCCCAACCATTGAATACACAATCAACAGATTCTCCTTCTAGAGAGCAATCTGCGACACCGGATCGGGCGTCAACATTATGCCCACGTTGACCTATGAGTTTCTGTATGGCACAATGCCTCTACACCCAACTCCAGATGGTGGATCAGACATGCCACGTCTTCGAAGGCATAGCAAAAGATGACCCCATCCAAATTGATGACCACTTTATCCCTAGAGACTTCCTAGTCATTGATATGGGAGAAGATGATTATGATACACATATCATCCTTGGAAGACCGTTCCTAAGAACCACCAAAGCTATCATCTACATTGGGACAGGAGAAGTGCACCTACACTTCCCCTCTGAGAAGGTATGTCGTTACTTTAATGCTAACTATATCATTGAAGAATCTAAGCAGAATAGAACGAGAAGAAGACGTCGCTACTGCAACCAGAAGAAGAAGAACACCAAGGACAGATGGGCAGACTATGAAGAAGAAGTGTCAATATATGAAGAGAGATACCCTGAAGAGGAGGAGCCAATATACGCAACTCCACTCTCTAGGCCAAACACACCAGCAACTCCAAGATTAGGAAATGAAAGATCATTCTATGACTACCATAGGCAAGAGAGCGGAGAATCCTGGAAAGAAATAAAGGTATGTCCCCTCAATTTAAATAAGTATCCAGAAAAGAGGGCTTTTCCTAAGGAGGCCACAACACCGACATGAGGGTGGAAAGAAAAACAAATCATAGTAGAAGAAGAAGCACAGCCGGAGGCACCAGCTACGTCATCTGACGAGCCTCGGGACAACTAAGGACGTAAGGAATCCTGCTCGGAGGACTTAAACCACCGAACGCCGTGCCAAGAGGTAAAACTTGGTAGTTATCCCTTTTCCCTCAATTATTACTTTCCCTAAATAGTTAATCATATGTTCACTATCTTAAAAAAGAAAATAAAAATGTTTAAAACTGTTAAGCCCCATGTGAATAGACTCATTGCATAAAACCCATAAGTATATTCGCTGTGGTGGCATAAAAATAAAATAAATATGTGTTTGTCTTATAAAAAAATAAAATAAAAATAGTAAGTTTATGATCCTGATAAATGATAGCATCCATTAGAGGAAGCTCGACATGATTCAGGCTAGATATTTATGACTAACACTTAATCAGTTCTACAAGCTTTGTTGTCTATTTGAGCTTCATAGAATTCAAGGATCAAAGGAGAACAACAACCAGAGGACATCCTTCCCACTGTCAAGAGTACTCTGACAAGACAAGGACACCTCTGCTACCTGCTAGTTATACCAGAAGAAATTACGTCAAAATCTAGCTTGGGGAGAGCACCCCCACGTACCAGAAGAAATTACGTCAAAATCCATCTTGGGGGAGAGCACCCCTATATACTCAGCTAAGTATTTCTACCTATCACCTTTTATATCTATACTCTATTAAAAATAAAAAGATGCATAATCATAAAAACCCAATAAATATTTTCCCGTTTATATATATTTTTTCTTAATGTAGAAGTTTGATAATAAATAATACTCCCTCCATCCCAAATTATAAGACGTTCCAAGAATCTTGGAAAGTCAAAATATCTCAACTTTGACCAAATTTATATGTCAATATAATAACATTTGTGATGTCAACTAAGTATTATTAGATTCATTATCAATTATATTTTCATAACATGTCTATTTAATTCCATAAATCTTTATAGTTTTCTCTATAATTATTGGTCAAACTTGATATGCTTTGACTCTCCAAGATTCTTGGAACGTCTTATAATTTGGGACGGAGGGAGTAAGAGAGAATAAAATAAAGTAGCTATGCTAAAATAAACCTAATAATAAAACTCTCAACATGGAGATGATGAATAGTTGATCTACCGTAATTCCTTACAAGTACCTAGTTTTTAAATTTGAACTCTCTCTCTCTAGTTTAGGCATAACTTTATGATTTGAAATTTGCTCTAAACCTGAACTTGTGGGAAGAGTACATAATCTAAAGTCTAAGTCGTTGACGGATATGATATGGAAAGGTTTGAGTTGCTATTTATCTGTTCCTAGAGATACTAGAATTCTGGAGAATTTTATCTTTTGAAAACCTTTAAAAAATACTTCATGATGAGTTCCTGTATGACGAGAGTTTAAATTCCTACCACATCCATATATACATGCTTACTAGATTAGATAACCACATATTTACATACGGCTTATGAGCATTGAGTGTGGTCAAGCTGTGTAGACCCTCAGGAACTAGTCATGCGGTCTGAATCAAGATTCACGTACACTCCATCCATACACGATGCTTCTATCTCAGAAGTACGCATCCACATACATCCATTCATTTCCATCTCTAGATCAACCCAAAAATATTCTGCTCCTAATCCGAGAGAGAATAGAAACATATATATTCTCCTATTCCTGTTTTCCCTGTAAAATAAATACTCTAGTTAACTTGTAGCTACCATTTGCTTTATCACTCAAAAATAAGGAGTGCTCGAAAAAAAAGACGAGGAAATAAAAAGGGGCAAGTGTCCGCCAACCTCGAAAGGAAAAAGTGCGAGAAGAGAGGTAAAAATGGGCAAGTGTCCGATAGTAGAATTAGGGGTACAAGATACCCACCTGAGAGAAAAAATAACTAATAATAATAAAATATTTCGAGCATCTCATCCCTTCAAAGGTTCCAAATACGAGAAAGATCCATCAAAGGGAGCAAAAGTAGAATTAGACTTTCACCACTGTTTTCATCACTACCACCATCATCATCATATACCATTCATTCACCACACATGCACATCTTGATTTCACTTATTGACATGTTCATCTAGATCCACGGTTTGACTATGCAATATATGTCTTGTAAGTATGTATACTCTACCTCCCACCTATAAGCTCCAGATATCAATAGCCTTATTAGAAGTAGGGTGAGAGAAAGAGAGATGGCACTATGCCACATCTTAAAAGGCATACACCATCAATGCCTTGGTGAGGATCCAGAAATACCACAAAGGAGAGATTTGAGAGAGTCATACAAGCAATCTCTAAGTTTTATTTTGAAAATCTGCAAAAACTCTGGAGTTATAGTTGATCAAAGAGCAAGAGACATGGCGCTTGACTTGACCGTTCTATCTTTCAACTACTCAAGACAAAGGTGACGGTTAAAATCCCCATGGTGGAAGGTAAAATGAGTATGTTTTAAGTCTTAATAGTTGATCTAACCTAGAGATGAGATCTTATTTGAAAGCATGTGTACTTTTAAAGCATGAAAGCATTGTAGCAACTCCTGATCCATCACTGAGCCTATCTTTGCTCAAGGACGAGCAAAAGGTAAGATTGGAGGAGTTGTTGACGGTCCTCAAATACCAAATTCAACCGCCAACTAAACAAGGAAAAGGATCTAAATGAAACCAATACCTAAAAATAGGGTTTATACTAATAGAATTCCACGAGTTTTGGTGAATGTCTGTTTCTGCAGGGGGTTACTAGGAAATATGGAGGATAGGCCCACATGTAAGGATTACATAAAGATAATTATCATCCACAGGAAAAAGAATAATCTAGAAGGTTCAAGAAGACACGGGAAGGAACAAGAGGGCCAGCGGGCCCAGGGGCAGGGCACCCACCCTACCCCCTGGGGCGGCCGCCCTAGGGCAAGAACCAATCAGGTTCTGCCTCATGGATCCCCCCTCCACCGCCTTTGAGGTTGCATCTAATCCCTCCATTAAGGTCAGTTTGATCCGATGACCGAGGTTCATTTGAGGAAGTTATATAAGGAAGGCCCCCTGACCCTGAGGAAAAGACAACAATTCATTATTCAATATTCATCTCAAGAGGAGAAGTCTCTGATCAAGCCCGAGAGCCACCACATCAACTAGATCTCTAGTTTTGAGCATAGCTATATAGGATTAGAACTAGGAGGAGTCAATCTTCGATTGGTTTTCGGATCTGTCAAGAGTATTATTGGTAATTCTCTCTCTAGTTCTTAATTTGTTTATCATTGTTCTTCAATATTATGAATATGACTTTGCTCTACTTCATTATATTAATTATGACTTTACTCTATTCGATTATGTTCTCAATTATATTGTTCTTAGTTTATTATGATTATATGCTTGGCTTAGTTAGATCTGAATCATATTCATGTTTAGGATCATATAGTGTTTATCCATCAGTACCATGGGTAAATGTTAAGTATTGTGTAGGTGTGGTGCCTATACCCTATTTATCTATGATTGTACTCTATATTCCGGATCAAGAGGTAGATCGCGGGAGTGACAGTCTTGTTGAGTCCTTTGTAGTCCTCCTCCCGTTTATAGGGCAGGCAGAGCGGAACCATTACGGGGAAATGATTGCTATGTTTCTCATCTTCCTTAGTAATCTCACTATGCATGATTATAATCTTATCTCACCATGATTGCCAAGTATAATTGCACTAATCATAATATGCTAGACTATAGTTTAGAATAACGTAGGAAATATACTTGTAGTTCGTCCTAATTCCATGCTAATGACTTACTAGAATATCTGTTGAGGTGTTTATCATTATCTTATGTGTCTATATATATATGCTGATTAGTATTTATCTTTTATCACTATTCATTCATTATCTATATATTATGTGACATTTATCCTGTATTGAGAGAGATAGATGGAAACTCTCTATTACATATGCAGTGATACTCATTACTCATTTATTCCTTAGCATTCCCTTCCTAGTGGTAATAATATAAATAACGATACCTGGAATACTCCTGGTTAAAATGCTACTTCGGTATAATCTGGGCGCTTGTAGAAACACATTATATATTTAGGAGCAATTGCATATTTCAATACCGCATCTCTCTGTCATGCTGGGGATGACAACTTGACTTAAGTGGCATGAGAGGTGATTAACTATTTTTTGCGCTGTTATCAGGAATAGAAAATTAATCTACTTTTGGTAACGACGCTAAGAGATATCAACAATATACTTACCTGATAACTGGGGGATGCCCTCCCCAAGCTGGATTTTGCTATGGTTGAGTTTGAATGATCCTTGGAGTCAACTTCTTGGTAGTAGCCTCCTGATTGGACTCACTCCTTTATGGTGCTTTTAATCCTGCATAGTTATACTCTGACAAGAACAAACAAAACTCAAGGCTCCATTATGATAAGAGGTTAGAGGTCAGCCAAAAGAGTATTTGAATATTCTTATGAGCTAATTTAAACTTTAATAGATTCTAGCAGGAATTAAATATCGCATCTCTTTTTAAGATTTTCTATTTTATAATGCAAGAGAAATAAAATTATTTTTATGCCACCACAGTAAATTCCCTTATGGTGTTACCATAAGTTCTTTCACATGGGGCTTAAAGATTTTTCTTTTTATAATGCAATGCAGAAATGTAGATATGCAATGGTAAAGATGATTATGCAATGGAGGATATGAGGAATGAGAACAATGCTAGGGATACTTATAAGTGATATGCTGGAATGCAACTAATGCAATGCATAAGTAAATATGCAGATAACTTACCGAGTTTACCTTTCGGCTAAGGTTCGAAGATTTAGGTCCGTCGAACCAGACTTCTCTTCTAGTTCAAATAACTTTAGGAGCATTGTTCAATCTTGATGAGGACTTGGATGTTTTCTCACCTTATTGATGTTTTGATGAAGTCTCTTTCTTATTCCATCCTTTCTTAGTCTGAGGTTTCACTTCCTATGATTCACTGCTTTGAGGTCTGCTTCTTCTTTGCTCTCTGTAGCATGTGATACATTCTCTGTTGGTGGTACAACTTTCTTCCTCAGGAGATCTTTTATCTTTATTATTGGATTGGTCTTCATATCTTGACTTTCTCCTAGATAGTTTGCTCATCCATCCTTGGCGGCTTGTTTCAATTAGCATTGAGAGCGATGCCTCCTTGATTTGTGTTTCTTTGTCTTCTCACAAGTGGTGTGGCTATTGAAGTAACAGTATGCCTTCTCTTCAGGAAGTTTGAAGTGGTCCTCTCTTGATATGAATATGATTGCGCTAGTGGTGTTGAGGAAAAGTTTTCCTTGAATGAGGTGGACTCCATCTTCATCTCCCATATATAGAACCATAAAGTCAATGGGAATATAGTGATCTCTGATCATGATGTCTTTTGTTATTCCCTCCGGAATCGGAATGATTGGTCTGTCAGTTGTAGTTGCACATATGTCTGGTACAGAGGCTGTAGTTGCACATATGTTTGGTACAGAGATCTATTTCCATATGAATGTTGATATGTTATCTCAGACATTATGTTGTCGCTTGATCCAATATTGCATAATATCTTGTAGAATTTACTTTCCTTGATCTTGCAATCAATGATAGGTACTCTTGGATCACCTATCTTAGCAAGGTATTGTGATAGAAGGAGTTAGCCATACCCTGAATCAATACTGCTGACCATCTGGGTCTTCTCTTGGTTGTTGAGCTTTACTATTTCTCCTTCTATTGTTGATGTTCTTCTTTCTTGTAGCAACAGTTGTATCCTTGTAGATGTACGACCTCTAAGTATGAGTAAGAACCTTGAGTGTATGCTTCATGAAAGTGAACCTCTCCTTCTCATCCTTGATTGTGAAACAGATCTTGACACTATCCGTGTTAAGGATGAGCGTCCCAAGATAATGAGTGATCTCTCATCTCTGCCTGTTTCTTAAATCACAAGGTTTACCAGTACGAACGAGTGTCCAACTCGTATGCTGATATATTAAGGAATTCCTTAGGGTAGCATAGTGTCTAATCTGCAAGCTTGGCATGATGCTGACACTTGCTCCAAGGTCATAGACAGCTTCTTCAAGAGTGTAAGCTCCAATGAAGATTGGGATGATAGGTCTTGAATCTCCTATCTTCATTGGTAGGGTGTCATCCACCCATACTCTTGATAGCATTGTGAAGAAGTGTCCTGCTCATCTAAACAAGGCAGAGATCAAGTGCATGGGCTCTGTTGGTGGGAAAACATCAACATAACCAAAATTTGATTCATTCTTCTCTAGCCTAAACATATTGAGCAAAATTGAGTATTTTGTTTAACCATAACATGGGTGATAAGATCAAAAGATAAGTATAAAAGCATCACTTCGACAACACTTAGAAAATTAAATTGCTTAAGCACATGGAAGGATTTGTCTATGAATAATGCATAAATTTTATATGATTGAGATTATCATCTTCCAATGTTGAATGTGCAACATATCAGCCTATATGGTTAAATTTGTAAGAACAAAAATGTGGTATTAGGAACAAGCTTTAAAGAACCTTAACATGTCGAGCTAATGAGGTTGGAAATAAAGTTGTAGCACAAACATGTTTAGCTCTTTTCTAATGTAAATACCAGAATAAAAAGAATGCTTTTAGAGTGATGATTACTTACCTTTACTTTTGTTGAAGAATGATGGTGCTATAACACCTCATAGAAGCTTTCTTTGATCGACTGGTCGTGCCTTAATCACTTGTCTCCTTTGTTCCTCTGATCTTGACATTTATGTAGATCTTGTCTTGAAGTTTTTATTCACCCTCTTCCATGGACTGAGTGGGTTGATTGTTCTTTGTCATCTCCTTGCTCCATGGGATTCATCTAGCATGATGAATTAGCCATGTCTTCTTTGTGAAAGTTGTTGAAGTTCATGTGTCTCTCTTCGTCTCCATATGAGTTCATCTTAGGACTTTCCCAATTTGGTATTGAAAGTTTTCCTATATGGGTTAGTCCAACAAAATATCCAATATCTACTACAGCAAACTATCAGTTCAAAAATCAACCTAGACACCATGTCTAATTTGATTTAGGAAGACATTTTAACCTAAGCACTGTTGACGGTCGTTAAGTATCAATTTCTATATGTCAACACGAGATAAAAAGGACTTAATTGAATCACCACCATAGACTTAGGGGATCCAACTGACAAAATTCCACAAGTTTTGGTGAGTTTATGTTTTTACAGGGAGTTATTAGGAAAAGAGCAACGGAAGGTCCACATGTCATGTTTACATAGAGATAAAGGACCTCCGTACGATCAAGAATACTCAGGAAGACTCTAGAAGGGACTGGACCAAGTCGGAGGCCGAGAGGGCCCACACCCAGGGTGCCCACCCTAGGGTTGGGGGCGGCCACCCTACCCCTGTGGCCAATCAGGGCGAAGCTCGAGGATTATGCCTAACCGCCTTTGAGGATGAATCTAAACCACTCGATTAAGGTCGGTTTGATCCGACAGTCCATGTTCATTTGAGGGGCCTATATAAGGAAGGCCCTGTCACCCCTGAGGAAGAAGAGAAATCATTATTAGAGGAAGCCATCAAATCTAGGGTTTCATATCCCTCTCTCCACCAGAGAATTAGAATAGCTACTCCCAATTCCTTCAAGTTCTATAGGATTGATTAGATAGATCTAGAGAAGTAGAGCATCGCACTCTGGATTTCGGATCATCGTCATAAAGATCGGTATTATCTTGTATCTTTCTCTACGACTTTATTATTAATATCATTATGTTTCTATTTATTATGTTCTTAGTTTGATCTAGTTCTATACTTGATATGGTTATGATTGATAATGAGTTTATGTATGAGTTTGCAAAGCACTTAGCTTTCACCCTAGGAGAGTTAAGTGGTAGATCACATGTGAGCGTGGTGCTTAGATGCTATTTACCTGCAAAGTATCCTATTGGTCGGGTCGCATGGTAGTTCATGGAAGTGACAGTTCCATTGATTCTTATATAGTCCACCCCCCGTTGGTAGGACAGGCAGAATTGGTATTGCAGAGTAAGTCTTGTTATATCCTGGCTTTCTTTAGCAATGTTCCTTATACATAGATGAAGAGTCCTTTATTGCTATATATGATTGTATATGTGCTAGAGTAGATTATGACTTAATAGATTATAACCTACTTAGAAGTTATTCTCTTACTAGTCCGACGTCACATTACATTTATATGGAGTAATCTATATCTAATCTATGTGTTATTTATCTTTGAGCTTACACTTCAATATCTTTATTATAATTATTATGGCTTACCCCCTGCCGAAGCAAGTGACTGTGTGACTGAGTTTCTCATAAGTAATCATGCTCTGCAAATCCATCTCTAGTCTTAAACCCTTGTTAGTTCATGCCACCAATGTTTGCTTTTCCTTTAGCAAAATATAAATAAACAATACCTGGAACTTACTTCCTGGTGAAGTGCTACAATTGGTATTTTATCTGTGCGCTTGCGGATAGAATAAATATATTTTCTAGAGAGCCTTTACATTCATAAATACCACCACACATTTCTAGCACCATGCTGGGGATGACAACCCAGTATTCAAAGTGGTGTTAAGAAATGTCAACAAGCACCACGCTTAATTTAAAAGCCTCTAGAAGTAATATCCAAATACCTTTGATTTAAACTAAGCATCATGCATAATTTAAAAGATATATGAACATTCTTCAAAACCTAAACACACACTATAGCAAACAAAGGTGACATGAAGGTATTATGGAGATCTAGTCAAATGAAGATGAACGGGCATGGTTAGCAATTTAGCATATTGAGCATGCCTTAAAAGTATGAACAACCTAGGTAATGTAGCAACATGGCAAAAGATATTTTTATGGTGGTTTATCCCCCAAGCTTGAATTTTGCAAAAATCAAGATTGGATGAATGTAATTTCAATATCGCATAATAATTGGTTGGACATACCTTATGCTTGTTGTTCCCTCAATCTTTCTACGCCAAACATGGAAAGTTTAGTGACAGGAATACCCGAAGGAATATAATATATCTTTATGCTCATTTCACAAGACAACAAAAAGGTGAATATTTATATTAGGATCTAAGTGGTGATGGTTTTTAGGACATTAAGTTGTCCTGGGGAAACCTTTTAAGATGTGATTTAGTAAAGTGGTTTCCCCTCCATCACTTATTTCAAGTTTTAAGACAACGAGATCTGCAATATTTATTATAAACATATGCATCAACAACTACCCTTTTGAAGTTTTTGTAAACATAAAGGTTGAGGGTGTTGAAGATGTCATATAGAAGATATGTATCATATGAGCTTGGGTATAATGAAATAGTTATGGAGTAGATTTCATGCACATTGATGTCATCTTCCTCACTAATCTCTATGGTTGATTGTATGTTTAAAACTCCACTTGGATTGGTGAGTCTAGAATAGTTTTCATCCAGAGCCTCCTCTATAAAAGGATAAGTTATGTTTTTGGCTAAAAAGGATTGTTTCCGGATCATACGTATCAAATATGGATGTAGCTCATAGTCATCAAAGAGGATAGGCTTAGCTGATTATGCTAGAATAGAGTTTTCATCCATGTGGTAATAGTAAAAATAGGGTCGATTTGAATATGTGTGCTTGATAAACGAAACTACAGAATCCATAATTTAATACAGAAAATTAAAAAGAAAGATAAAAGTATAATACAAGATTAAGCTAAACTTAAAGTCAATCTCATAGAAGAAAAAAATGTTCCCGACAACGGCGCCATAAATGCTTGTTGGTACTTCTTAGAGCACACGAGTAAATTAATTATTCGCAAGCGCACAGATAAACACTGATGTAGCACTTCACCGAGATAACCTAGTTTTAAATATCGAACCCAAAGGAACGGTCTTATGAGGAAGACTAAGTCTATATTAACTTAACTCATTTCACAAACAAGTATAGATAACTATTGATAAGAGAAGAAAGAACCAAGGACTATCTAGTTCTAGTCACTAGGTAAGCATTATCTTTTATGATCTTCAAGGGCAATGACTTAAATAAGAGCAAAAATAGATTTCTCTCCTACTAAGAACCTATATGCATGCTGAACCTATTACGGGAAACAAACTGTAGAGGAATCAACGTAGCTATAAGAGTCACCTACGTGAGCTACCGTTGTCCAGAAAATCGGGGGACATTCACAAGTAAACCTAGCCTAGGCACCACGCCTACACTACGAATTACTACTTTAATCAAGAAGCTATCAAGATCAAACCACTCAAGAGTTGCAAACATAAAGAACAATAAGGATAATATTGATTACTTGAACCAGAAGTTGACTACCGGGGTATCTCAGAATATAGATCCTGGGCGAGAGGATCTGATCTCAATGAATATAACAATGAAGAAGCACCGACAGGCCGAAACTCCTCCAAAACTACACTCTCCAACTCTAAATCTCTAATCTATAAATAGAGCTAGATCTACATGGATCTAGTCTCTCTTGATTGTTGGCCTAGATCTATTAGATAGGAATTAGGGCTTCATGCTCTTGAGCTTCTGATCTGGCTTGGCTCCAAGGGGCTACATGCCTCTATTTATAGCCTATTGGGATGAATGACGGTCGTTGGATCAAACCGACTTAACGTAGGGCCTAGATGACTCCTCATAGGTGGTAGAGGAACCTTCCAGAAGGCGGTGACAGGCGGGCCCAGGGGGTGACGCCCGACATGGGCCTAGGTCGGCCGACCCTCTAGGTGGGCCTCTCGAGCCCTGCTTCCTTCGGGTGGCTTCTAGGTCCTTCCAGAGTCCGATGGACACTATCCCCCCGTGGATTTATTTCGATATTTATCCTGATTTGCTTTCCTTTATATGCTTTTCTCGAATAGTCCCTGGAAAATAATAGAACACCAAAAATCGTGGAATTTGTTAATTAAAACCCAATATTTCTAGATATTATATTTGATTGATCCAATTATCATGTTTATAATTTCTTAAAAAGTTGACGCTAACGACCGTCAACAACCGGCGTGGCATTCTGCGGTAACCATCTAAACGCTCCCTAACTCTATCGACACATGTAATGTGTAGAAAGTAAAGTTATGTTATATTCACGAGTAGACATTTATATAGTTTACAATGAAAAAAAAATCTATCAAAATTCTACCTTAATTTGATATGAATTTAATAGAGCATTGTCATATTATTACCAATATTAATTTATATTATGGTTGTCATGGACATCATTAATAAATTATAAAATCTCACCTATTGACATATTATATTAGGGGGTGGTTTTTTATCATAGGGGGTGTTGGTATTTCTTATGACTATTGGATAAATTCGCAAGTGTACAGATTATACCATTGTAGTACTTCACCTAGGAGTATTCCAAGGTATCGTAATTTATATTTTCCCAAGGGAAAGCGGTAGCTAGAAATGATAATTAGAGAGAGATCCTAGAGAGCACCTCAACTTAGTACCAACTAGTATATTGGGGTAATCGAATAATGTGATAGGAAGGTGATGAATGAACAAGCCAAGGTAAATGATAACTAAGAATAACTTGTAAGTATATCTAGGTGGGAGGACAACAAGAGAGATAAGGATTCTTATGTAATTCACTTCTACTGCAATGTACTTAGCAAATTAATTAGTATAAACACAACAGTTTGCCTCCTCAAAACAAGTATGCTAGGAGAGAGGATAGATCAGTAGGAGGACAAAACTCCTACCGGACCGCGCTCTCTTTTTATGGGGGCTTACCTTTTAAGAACTTGCCTAAGAACACATGGTGGAATACAAAGACTAGACAAGGTTGTCACTCTCTTTCTAGATACCACAAGAAATTCGTGCAGCAAGCGGTAACCAAGGGTAAGATGATATAAAAGCACCATGCTTACACACAACTCACTACTTTAATTGTGATCTACAGTCAAAACACCTTATGACAGGCAATGATCGCATACAGGGATGACCATGAAGGATCATAGACTATTGATGTAAATACTAGTAATAAGAAAAAGCACATAACAATACTACAAAAAGTATAGTAATGCTCAAAGTAAATACAAAGTAAAGTAGAGGAAAAGTAATATATTAAATAAGATAAGTCAGATAGAAAAGGAATAGTACAAGAGCTATATCAGACTCTCTATGAGACAATTCCAGAAATTCCGAGCACAACTTAACTCTACTCTAACTCCCACACTAGACTAACTACTAAGATAATTCTAAGTGCTTAAGCTTGTAGGCTTGTCCACCATGTGTGAAGAGGGGGGTGTGAGCCTCTATTTATAGTGGGAGGTGGAGTAGGGGCTACTCCACCACCACGTCATCAATCCAGGAGAGCTCCACCTTGAGCCCTTGGATCCACCGCCTCCAAACCGCCTCAGAATGGAGAGCTCTGATTTCCATCATGCGGTAAATGTGATGGAAAGTCACCAGGCACTTCAAGGGCTCCTTGGGGCCGTCAGCCGATGGCCATATGATAGGTGGGCCCATCCAGGCCTTCTAGAAGGAGTCCCCACTGGCCAAGGAACTAGTGGGAGGTGGTAGTCCCCATAGGGGTGTCGGTCGACCCTCCCTAGGGGTCTTAGGCCCACCACCACCTTCTAGAAGGTGGTCCCACCTGTCATGGAGTGTGGTCGACTCTTCTGAGGTGTTTGTCATGTTGATTCTCTTGATGTGGGCCCATGGATCCTTATGCTCTTGATCTGGTTCGTTGAATGAAAGCACAAGTTGCATCCAAGGGTTGAAATGACTTTGGCATGGATTGTGTTGACTTGGATGGCCAGAGGGGTCCAAACCCCAGTCGGTCGATCGGAGTTTGGCTCCTTTGGAGCTAGGCTTCCTTGTGGCAGCTCCTAGACGTGTCAGGAGTCCCATGGTATAGAGGTTCTGGAGTTTGGCTCCAGTCACACGTCGATCGACGTGCAAAAGGAGCTTCCAGCACACCTGATTGTCCTGAAATGTCATTCCCTACAAACAAGAGTTATCCAAGTACATGTGGAACTTATTAGTGGTAAATATGTTCATGAAGTGTTATTCTACCCTTGAAACCGAGGCTGTTGATGGTATTTTGAGTACGTAAAAGTGTGCCATTCTTAGCGTCAACATGGGGCTAAGTTAATTTCCTATCAAGATAAGTTTTTTAAAAGGAATATATTAACATTCCAGCTTCTGCATCGATTAATGCGTATGACTGTTCATTATTACAAGTAAGCATAAAACTAATCGAGGAATCTTCAAAACTAAGTTTTGAGCCATGAAGATGACAAAATTATCAAATGGAAACAACTAAAGAGCGATTCTATTGCTAAAACTCCAACCGTATCTTGCAAACACCTCCATCGCGGCTGACTCAATAGTCCTGCAACCCATCTTCATCAAATGTCGATCCTCATCTCTATACTCCTATATTGCAAAGACCCACTCAGAGGGTCCCCTCCAATCAGGTGTGAGTATTTCCTAAAAGTGATGTCATCTTACATCAGGTGATTTCATTAGCCCACTAACCCTCATTTATCTTCCCACTAGCTATTTCATTTTGAAATAGGAAATAATCCATAGCACCTAAACCAAGTATCATAATTAAAATCCAATTGCACCATGGTGTTCCTTGCAAGAAACTCTTCAAATCCTATATTGCAAAGACCCACTCAGAGGGTCCCCTCCAATCAGGTGTGAGTATTTCCTAAAAGTGATATCATCTTACATCAGGTGATGTCATTAGCCCACTAACCCTCATTTATCTCCCCACTAGCTATTTCATTTTGAAATAGGAAAAAATCCATAGCACCTAAACCAAGTATCATAATTAAAATCCAATTGCACCATGATGTTTCTCGCAAGAAACTCTTCAAAACAAGATCCCACATGGATATATTTTGATAACTCTCCCGTGCGCCTCTAGGGCCGAAACCAGTGTTTCTGAGCAAAAATGTGCTAAAACTGCATATCACATGGATTTTCTGAGGTCCTCCAAAACGCCTCAAGGAACCATACACAAAACTACCAGAACTCTTGGGAGGGGAGATGCCCCTCGGGTATATTATGCGAAGAGGGTTCGTTTGAGTGAAACCTCGGGGTGAAATGCTTCAAAACCACTAAGGTTTACGATGAGCCTCTAACTAGGCTCCACCGAAAGTCGGT
The DNA here is from genome assembly GCA_022036555.1 of Microstegium vimineum. Lineage (NCBI taxonomy): Eukaryota > Viridiplantae > Streptophyta > Magnoliopsida > Poales > Poaceae > Microstegium > Microstegium vimineum. The sequence continues at coordinate 12,720,636 of CM039129.1, read as the reverse complement.
CACTCCCCCGGTCGTCGTAGTTGGCCCGTGGTCCGCCGTGGCTTTGGAATACCCGAAACCAACTGAGAAAAACGTGGCAATACTGCATATCACATGGATTTTCTGAGGTCCTTCAAAACGCCTGAATGATCCATACACAGAACTTTTAGAACTCCTGGTAGGGGAGATGCCCCTCCGGTATATTAGGACGAGAGAGTTCGGTTGAGTGAGACCTCGGGTGAAATGCTTCGAAACCACTAAGGTTTACGATGACCCTCTAACGAGGCTACAGCGAAGATCGGTCACTCCCCCATCCGTCGTGGTTGGCCCGTGGCCCGTCGTGGCTCTAGAATACCCGCAACAAGGTGCGGGGTATCCACCTAATTTTTTCTTAAGTAGGGTCCAACACCTGACCCGATACGTCCCTTGATGATAATCTGCAAAGTACTTCCTTCATATTAAATAATAAGATGTTTGATTCTTTTCCACACCCGTCTGACAAAATTTGGTGTAAAATGTCACTTTTTTGTCGTGGCCTACATTATTAATAAAAGATCTTTAAATGATTTAAATTTGACTATATTTTCATAAATGTTTTGAGTAAGAGAGGTGATCAAACTTAGAATAAAAAAATGCCTTATAATTTAGGATAAAAAAATATAAATCTGTCATGTTTACTATGCACAAGAACATCCCAACTGTTGGTGGTGGTTGGAACGAAGTGGTGTGTAGTCAACGCCCTTTACTCTTGTTATTACTCAATGCACGATCGATCCATCCACCGTCCATCCTCGATGCGCGCGTACAAGCATGTGGCCTCCACATTATTGAAGGCCGTGCATGGATATAGCCATATATAGGCATAGTCGGCAGCGCAGGCAACGGAGGGAGTAGAACGTCGTCATCACTCATGAGGGATTCAGGGCGCTTGCTTCCCATGCAGGCCGGCGTGCCGACGATCACCAGGTGCATGTTCCTCATCGAATGCTGATGCTGAGTATAGGTGACGTGATTAATTATATTATAGCCTATTTGCATTTAATTTGCATGCGTTGTTTAGAAACCTCTACGGGTGGCGTCCGATGTCCCTATGTCAGATCAGATGAAAAAATCGGAGTACAATGCACGTGTTATTATTGACTAACAGTAGCGGAGCCACAAAGTCTGTGAAGCCTGGGCGAGATACAACAACACCATCCTTCCTAACTCTAACAATCAGTGCATATAAATATATAATTTTAAACCAAAATAATAAACCGAAACACAACTTCAGAGGCTTCGAAAATGTAATATAAAGAGCAGAATTAGGTGATATTTTGCTATGATCAAATCACCGGTGAAATTGTTCCATCTGGATCGAGATAGCTCCTTGTATCAACAAAAAAAACACCTCATTCCTATGGATGACAACGGGACGATTTCGGGGTGGATATCTGTAAATTTTGGGTTTAGCGGGTTCGGGTTTGGACATGATTTCTCATCCACAGATTTTAGATTTGGGGCCCTAACACATCAGGTTCGGTTTCAAGTTTAGTTTTCCACCCATGGATATCAAATGGATACCCAAATATATAATTTGAAATTAAAACCCATGTTTTATATAATAGACTAACAATAACTTGTTTACTGGGACTATTAAACTTACTCTAAGTTGTCTCACGAAATTATTAACTATTTGTTGCCTCTTTGTTTATACATGTGAATATGCATATATATGTCATGCGTATGTTTATAGAAATTCCTTATTGCTCTTACTATATTGCCATATAAAGCGGGTTTTGGGTATCTAACCGGGTTTCGGGTATCCGTGGGGTTTGGTTATGAGGATAGAGTATCACCTGAATCGGTTTTCATAACGGTTTCGGATTTCATGTTTGGGTGCACGGAGACTCCACCTCGTCTAAATCCAACCCGTTGCCATCGTACTCATTCCTAAATCAAAATCACAAGAAATAGGGATTCATTAATGTATGGTTGTAGATCATTCATCCAATTTAATCCATGCATATTAGAAAACTGGAATTTACATGTGTTACCGAAGTGCAATTTAACCCATATACTACTTGTAATGTTTGCTCCAAACTACAAACTTAAACGCAGAGATGGCGACATACATGATAGCACCAAGCATGAGTGTGGCAATGTTGCCCTCTACTACTTCGGCCAGCAGCCCGGAGCCCGAGCACCGGCCCAGGGTGGCTGGGCCTTAACTCCACCACTGTTAACTACTACAACACATTTCTCCTATAAGTTTTTCCGAGACAATATGAAATATATCGTTATTGTTTAGCCATGCATAGAAATTATGAAATATCTCTTATAATAAATTGCTCGTGTATATACTACTTGTCACTTCCTACATTGCAAATTATAAGACAAAAATCAAAATACGTGATGCATGAAGTAGTAGCTTAGCACAACACGCGGCATCACCAACAATACGCGCGCAGTAGAGACTCGAGATCCGTCGACGATCGAGATGAGCTAGGCCAAACGCTCCATGCCTCCGACGTGCACATGCATGGTTCTGTGTCCCACGACGCCGCCACGTGGGATGGGAAGGAGAGGACCCGCCGCCAGCCTGATCGCCACATGGCAACGGAGATAGCTACATGCATGGTCTATCATGAAAGTTCCGTGTATAAGGCTAGATGAAGAGTTTCATAAGCTTGTTTTTAAGGCTGCTATGTCATATAAAATTAAATAAAACTTGGATGAAACACCTACTCTCAGGCTTTGTTCGGACGTGCATGTATATCCTTCAAACCATATGTGTTGGAGTGTATTTGAACTGATTTTTCCTCTAATCCACTTCAATACATGTGGTTTGAGGTAGATACATGTATATCCAAACAAGGCCTCAGTGAAGAGTTTCATTTTTATAGTTTTAGAGAGTTGGTATTCGTGACAAGAGAGTTTCATCTAAATGAAATTCATTTATTCTCTCTTCTTAAATACACTACCATATCATCAAAAATGGCTACGTAGTAACATATTTAATGCGAACGAAACTCATATGAAATCTCTACTAAGACTGGCCTAACAGGTGCATCGTAATCTTGACTTGTTCCTTGTTCTGGATCGCGTTGAAATTAGATAAATTCTTAGAGCATATCTAATTAACCCTTTATATTCTTTTCTAATTTACAAAACAAATACCCTGTAACAACCTTTTTGACTGATATTCTCTATTTTAAATTTTTCCTTGTCAAACATAGAGGAGGATGACTAACTAGAATATACACTTCAAATGATGATTTAGATAGCAAAAAGCTGTTAGAGGCTACAAAGATGTAAAAAATAATTTTTGCTCAAATAACACTCTAAATAATGATTTAGATAGTAAAATTTGGAAAGATTTTTTCTAGAGATGCTCTATACAGTGCAAATAAAAAACTACACTTTATTTGACCCTAGCAAACCGGGTAGTTTTGTGTCGTCCGAGAGCATCTCCAACAGTTTGACAATTTTGGTTTGACAAAACATGAAATTTGTCAACTCTAAAATGGGAACGTATGCTATGAAAACCAGGTTCTCGTGGAAACTATGGAAACTCGTATGTGGATTGTTGGATCTAAATCCGATGGTGGGAGAGATTAGCAATTAACCCCTCCCACTCATCCACGCCGAGTGATTAGATGTGGATGCAGTGGGAGGGGTTAATTGCTAATATCTCCCACCATTAGCCATATTCATCGGATTTAGATCCAGCAATCTACGTGCGAGTTTCCATAGTTTCCACGGGAACCTGGTTTCCATAGCATACGTTGTCCTCTAAAATACATATGTCAAAGGTAAAAAGATGCAAACTCCAACAGTTTCCCATATTGACTTGACAAAAAAAGAAAATTGTGGATCCATATGTTTTTTTCCGGGGTATATTCTGTTTTTTCGCAGCATCCTGGGCGAGTCCGCGGCTTCGTCTTCTTCCGCCGTCGCGGCGAGTCCGCGGCCTCGTCGTGGACGCCGGCTCCTGCCTTGTGCCGTCGCCTCGTCTACTACAAAAGCTAGTGCAGAACTGCGGATCGATCCGTCTCTGAATCCCAAGGACAGAACGCCGTACTATGCAAGCACAGAACACCTGAACGTATGTGATCAGCACCTACGCAGCTTGACAACACCGGCGTCGTTGAAGATGGACTCGCGTGGACCTGTTTTGCGGGAAGGACCGACGGCACGCGAGGTACCGGTCGAGGGAAGAGATGACGGGCGAGAGAAATGTGCGCGCGATGGGTTTCCATCGGTGACTTTCGCAAAAATGACAAGCCCAAATACTAAACTGTTAGACACCATAATTTTCAGTTTTTTTTCAAAATTAAATATATCAAACTTAATCATCAAACTGTTGGAGTTGCTTACATAGAAAAAAGAAGTCCATAAAGAGGAAAGAAGGAAAGAAAGAAGCAAATATAGTTCATGCAAAGCTTTTTTTGTGCGCACATATATTACATGAAAAATTGTTATCATTAATGAATACTACGAATAGAAAATAATGTTAATAACCTCTAAGAAATAGTGCAAATTACATACTTTAACTTCAATGGGAAGAGTGTTGCATAAATAAAATTGGTGTATTAGCACACATCACATACCCGCTCTATCCCAAAATAAATGTAATTATATGACAGGGCATGTAAACTAAGACTAAATGTGAAATTATAAAAATATCTCTTGACTCTTGTAAGTTACGAGTTATTTTTCTTTCTTTTGGTATGAGAAGCTTTCGGATATTACCTATTGTTTTCTGATAGGTAGATCAAAATAGAATTTTTTTATGGGACAAATTTTAAACTTTAAAGTTACAGTTACTTTGAGATGTAGAGAGTATGTAGGGATGAAAAGTGGATGGATATTTATCCGATCGTCCGTCCGACCGAATTCGTTTAGAGGAGTTTAGACCTGTTCGTATCCGAGTCCGAAGATTAACATACGATACCGTATCCGTATTCGAATACTAAAATCAGTATATTTATGATGTCGATATCTAATCGTATCCTATCTGATATTTCTGATACTATCCGTATTTGAATCCAAATCCGAACAGAAATATGAAAACAAATACAATATCAACGATATCCGTTCGTATCCGATCCGTTTTCATCCCTAAGAGCATCTCCAAGAGTCTTTCTAAATCTCACTCTTTAAATCATCATTTGAAGAGCCCCCATTTACATAAAAATCGTTTTGTATATCTTTTCATTTTCCAACAGCTTTTCTAAATCACATGCATACTCTAAAAAGTTATTCTCGTCTTCTATATTTATCTAGCGAAAAATCCGGAATAAAAGATTGTTATATTTAGAAGACCATTTAGATAAGCTATTGGAGGGTAGTTTTTATCAAAATCTCTATTCCTAGCATATAGGAAGGATATGGAGAGTCTCTTGCTCAAATCCACTTGGTATTCTTATTTTTTTTTGGAAAAAACACGAAAACACCTCTCCAACAACTCCTTAAATCCACTTGTTATATTTACTAACTTGGTAAATATCGTCCCAGACTTGATAAATCTCCGCACTTAGTATATTTTTTTTGACTTGCCAAGTTAAAATATCAACTTGTTGGAGATAGACATTTTTTTTACTTGTCAAATATTTTAGTAATTTGCTAAACTATAGGATTTGGTAAGTAAATTTTAAAGATTTGTTGAAGATAGTCAGTATGCATGATATCTAACCTCGCCTAAAATTGCCCCTCTCGTCAGCCTCCACCGCTCCATACTCCGTTCCATTGGATCCACAGTACAAAGCTCGAGGCTCAGGCCTGAAACGGAGGAATCATCTCCCACGTACCACTGCCTAGGGGCCCAGCACGTGTAAAGAACCGTGTCTGCTCCCTTCTTTGCCGACACCCCACCCCAACCGGAAGGGAAAGGGAAAGCCCCATAGGGAAAAAAATCTCGCACTTGAAGGGAGCGTTTGGAACGCATGATTTTTGAAGGAAAATCATAGGAATCTGAAAACAAAGGAAATGATGTTAACTTTAACGTTTGGAACGTAGGAAGTGTCGATTCCTTTCCTTCATTTTTCTGTAGATGCTCATTTCACAGGAACTAAAAAATCCATCTAGATCTCTTGGTTTTCTTTCCTTTGCGCTTGCCCGATGCACTGCCCGTGAAAAAACAGGAAAGAAGGAAGCGTACAGCACGTTGTCAGTGACCTAAACATTTCAGCTAATGTCAGCTAATGCAAGTGAAGCTACACGTTACTATTTTTTTTCTTTTTCCTAACGAAGGTTCCTACTATTCTTGTGTTTCAAACACCATCTTCTATATATTTTCTGTGTTTTTTCTATCCTTTGTTTTGTCATCTCATTTCTCCGTTCCAAACAAGCCTGAAGCGGGGACACATGGTTAGTGTGGGCCCACTGGACAGTTGGGACAGGTGCGGACGGGTTAGGATCCGAAATGCGACCGGCCAACACCAGGCACGTCAGCAGGTGCCGTGTCGAGGACAGCGACACGCTGGACCCTGTGGGGGAGTTGCCTCTCTTTGCAGTGGGTTCGCTAGATATTTCTGGAAGTATCCGGGTCTTTTGCTACAGAGGTGAGTCTGGGCCCACTGCACAGTGGGACAGATGTGAGGGTTAAGTTGATAATACGGTATTTGGACATGATGAATCGATGATGTTGACATTAGAGGGATGTTTATTACACCTAGCTTGCTTTGACACGGGAGCTCCGTTTTGATCTTTTCGGAGATGAAATATCCACTACGATAGGAACAAGTGTGTACGTTGGCGGGAGAGTGAGATTAACCTTTTTCAATTGAGTTGTTTGTCACACAAAAAAAAATAAAAAAAAAACTTTTTGGCTTGAGTGGTAGGAGCTCTGGTTACTTGAGCCGCTAGCTAGGAGAAGGAATAATTGAGAGTCCGAAGTCTTAGGGATTAAGAATGCACCGTAGCGTATGTTTTCCATCTCAAAAGTAAAGTTGGCTTTCTTCACGCACTGAGACTGCTCGCAGCGCTTTACTGCATCGGTTCTGGAGGAGGCCAAAACGCGCACGGGAGACGCTATACACGCGCTATGCAATCTGACACAGGCACAGACGGTATTTGTGAAGGAGATCGAGCGGCTCTGGCAGGGCTGGTCTGGTGGGGTTCACTGCCTCGATCTATGTGCAATATCATTTTAACTAGCTAAAAACTATTATAACTCACAAACTAAAACACAAAATTAAATTCCATTTATACCAGTAAATTTGTTTCAATTAATCCTTCAAATAAGATCTCACATGAATATATTTAGATAAGTTTTATTTAAAAACATATGGGTCCCACTGTTAATAGATAATATAGAGTATGAGATATAAAGTATGATAGATGCGGAAGAAATATGTATAGAGGAAAAAAATCTCGCTGACTAAGACGAAATATTCCTTTTAGAGAATAAATATATATAGAATACGGATAGCCTGATTCTGCTCGGGAATTGGGAATATATAATTGGGGCCACGCATGAGATACCCATGGAGATTTAAGTGTTTTGCAGGAAAGAGTGACAAGAACAAAGTGATTGATAAAGAGCCATTTTTGTGGCCGGTGCTGCCCTGCTGCGGCTTTGATTGATTTTGTATAATGCTTCCCTCCAAAAAAAATTATTATAGAATGCTAAGTATAGTGTGTACGCATGCAGTGCTTTCTTGGAAGCGCACTTAATTTTCGGGCATGATGCACGCTTGAAACTTTCTGCAACATTTATTATATGAAATACAAATAATTAGCTCCTTTTAGATCCAAATAGATCTACTTGATAGTTTAGATAATTTTTAGCTAAATACCAACCTAACAACTAAATTATTAATTGAACAACACTAGTTAATAGCAGTAAATATTAGTTGTGTCCTATTTACCGGCTAACTATTAATAGTTTATGAATCCAAAACGGTGCCATACAGTTGCACCACTATGTGTTTTGAACAATATTACAAGTGCTACCATATAATCAACCTTTTTTTTTTTGGCAAAGAAGTATAAGAAGTATAGTACGAGTAAAAGAGTTAATAGAATCGGGGTCCGGTCATTTTTCCGATGAAGCAAAACGGAAAAACCACTATAAGAAAAACGAAAACAGAGGAGGTAATTAATTCAAGTGACAACAAAAAGAAACAGTTGATCTCAAACCCATGAGAATATATCAGCACAGTACAAGCACAACGTGCACAGGCATCACAACAACTGCCTGATTGTGATAGAGAGAGCCCAGCTCTTTATAATTCTACCGCCACCACAAGTCCACAACCACAAACCGCAGAGCTTTGATCGCACCACGCAACCGCTAACCAAAACACACCTGCCCACCCGCGCTCCACCCCTCATCTCACTACCCAATTACACAGCGTCACGCAAGGATCCTACGACGATGCTGCTGCAACGCGCGCGTACTCCCCTCCTACAGGCTACAGCAGTAGATCCCATCGAAACGGCCACCCTGGCTGGGACGGCGACGGCACGAGACGGCAGCCCAACACCCAAATGAAGAGATTGACAAGTCATCGTACGTGGTCGTCACCGTCCGTCGAGGAGGGGGAAAAAAGAAGACGGACAAAGACGGCGCAGAGAAGAAACAAAAAACCGTTTGAGCGAGAGCGAGGCGACGCACGCAGCGGTCGCAGGTGGCTGGCTGTCTGGTGCTAGCTCGGCGCTGTACTACGGCGGAAGACTCGGACGCCGGCAGGCCGGTCCGCCTGCCGCCGTGGAAAGACTCAACGGATTAGCTAGCCATGTGTACGTACTCCTAGGACATGCTGACTTTTGGACTTTGTGTTGAACTCCGTGGTGCTATAGTTTATATATAGCTGGCAAATTATTCGAATAAAAACTATTTGGATGCATGTGTACTAATATATATTAGTATAAGTACCTATATTAGCATGTATTGGTGGCCTGTTGATCGAGCTAATAGTTAGTAGTCCCTTACTTAATATATAGTAATAAGTCGGTCTATTAACATGTCTGTTTAACTTTAGATCCCTAGTTTTTCTAGCCTTCTGCTAATACTTTTTCCGTTTTAAATATGTAGTAAAATATTATTTATTTTGTTGTGACTAATAAAAGCTTTTAAAAAATGACTCAAATGGATTATAAATTTGGAACATACTGATTAGGCTTAAAAAATTATCTCATGAATTAGCCACGACTTTTGTAATTAGTTTTAAAACTAGTACATGTTTAGTCCTCTTAATTAGCATATGAACATTCGATGTGACACAGACTAAACTTTATCCCCTGGATCAAACACCCCATAACTATTACCATCATTGGATCCAAATAGGCCCGTTGTTAGTTTTTTGACGACTTTACACATCTAACGCTAGTACTAGGTATTCAAATATAAAGTCGATGTTACCAGGAGTCTAATAAAAATTAATTTATAATTTTGAATAGTTTTGTAAATGTATATTGAACTTAAAAGTTTAAAACATTTAGGAACTAAGATGACATAATTGAACAAGTTTGATAATTTACAGTTTAGGAATAAGGATGACATAGCCAAATAAGTTTAATAACCTAGACAAGTGATTACTAGTTTAGGGACCAAACTAACATAGATAAATAAATTTGAGGACATAAATAATCGATTTATATGTTTAAGGACTAAAATGATATAGTCAAACAAGTTTGAAGACTGCTTGTGGACGTTACTCTTCTTTCTCTCATAGACTCATTTCATGAGCATCTATATCACATTGAGGATACCCAATCTCCTATATGCAGCTAAAGTGGATTGATAAAACAAACTTTTAGATTATAGAGCCATATTTTCTTACTTAAAAAAGTATCATAAAGAGAATGCTTCGAGTCTTAGTAGAGCCCTTGGCTTCGCAGAGTATTGCTCTAACTTAAAAAGATGTGTAATAAACAGTGTTAGTTGAAAAAGAATAAACTGATTGAATATTGTTTTGTGAGAGTTAATAAGTTGAAGAAAGAATAAGAATCTTACAGTAATTCAAACGAATATAGACAAAAAATAAAAGGAGGAAATGTTTACAAGTGACGTGTACTAAAAGCGTAGAGCTCCGGGGCCTTGGGACACCCATGAGGACCCATCCTTGTCAGTGCACAAGACGCGCTTGCGCTTGTACTACCCCTCCCATCTTGCTTTTCCTTGCCTTTTTAAACGCACGCCACGACGCCGATCGGCCCCCACCCACGACCTTCGAATTCTCCTCCTCTCCCTTGGCCTGCCTGCCCCTCCTCTCTCCTCCTCTGCAGCGCCGACCGAACCCCAACGGCACGGCAAGCTAAGCGAGGCTGCGAGGCGGTGGCCGAGGGTTCGTCAAGCCAAGCGGAGCGGAGCGGAGCAAGGGTTTGCTCGCCCCCCATCCGCCGCGGACGAGGTGAGCGCTCGCGATCCTACCGAATCTGCTGCTGCGCGCATGGGGTGAGGGGGTTGGGATTCGGCGCGGGGCTGTTCAAATGAAATCCTCGGGGAGTCGGGGAGGGCACGGACGGAGAATGCGTGATCCCGTGCGGGCGCGGATCCAGGCCCCGCCGCCGCGCTGCTTGTGCTTAGCAACCGCGTTGGCTCGCCGGATTCGGTTCGGTTTGTTTTGTCCTTGATCCTCTTCTGGGCGTTCCGGTGCAATCGGAGGCTGGATTCCTATCACTACGCTGAAATCGGAGGAAAAATTTGGTTTCCGTGTGGGAGGTTGAGGCTGGATTTTGTTGCTGTTTTGAGGCGTGATCCCCCAAGGGAGGGAATGCGATGAAGCGGTGGGGCTTGCTTTTTCCATTTAAACACGCCTTCCTTTCGTCCCCAGATCAGGAAAAATCGTCGAGGCCCCCGTGGTTGCGTGGGGTACCGCCGCACGCATTATATTTTGCAGCTCTAGTCTATACGATGCTAGTACTTTTGTTTGCCAGCGATGCGATATTATTATTCTTGCTAACGAGCTGGCGTCTCACGGTTCATTATTCTTGCTGCTGCTGCAGGCTCTGCTTCTCTGCGTGACAAGCCTGGCGAACTGCCATGGACCTGGTGGGATCCTTGCTCGTGAGCATGGCACGTTTGCTTGACCCCTCCGGGCTCCATTTCTTGGGCTGGCTCGTCACCGCGGGCTCCATTGGTCTTGCAGCGCTCATCTACGCCCTCCTCAGGCTGCAGCGCGAGGCGGCGCTGTACTGGACCAAGGCGGCCAGGGAGAAGCGCGTGGCATGGAGGAGATCGCGGTGCCCGAGCTCCTGCCACTCGTGGTCCGAGGACCACTTCCACGGCGGCCAGCCGTCGACGTGCTGCGTTTGCCTGTCGTCCCTCGGCTCCACGCAGGGCGCCGACGACGTGATTCACCGCTGCTCTGTCTGCGCCGTGGCCGCGCACTCGAACTGCTCTCCCCGCGCTGACAAGGACTGCAAGTGCGTTGCGCAGGCTGGCGCTTCACTTTTGCTGCATCACTGGTCTGAGAGGTGGGTGGAGCTGGACGACAACCCGGAGATATCCTCCTTCTGTTACTACTGCGATGAGCCGTGCGGTGTGCCTTTCCTTGGTGTCTCACCTATATGGCGTTGCCTATGGTGCCAGCGGCAGATCCATGTTGATTGTCATGCGAAACTGTTGAAAGAAACCGGGAACACTTGTGATCTTGGCCTTCTCAGGAGGCTTATTGTTCCTCCCCAATCAGTGAAAGAAGTTGGTCAAGGTTCAGGAATTAGTGGAATGCTCAACTCAATCAAGGATGGGTTTGCCAATTCAACAGTTGGGAACCGTAAGAGGTCACGCAACAAGAAACGCGTGAATAACCATCCTGGTGGCAAGACAAATTCCATTCCTGCAAAATACTCAGTCCTTGATTCAGTGCTTGAAGGATTTGCTAGATTGAAGGGCCTGGATGGAAAGTATGCACTGGCAAAGCCTTTGTCTCAAAATTCTCTAAAGCAAACATATCGATCTGATAATCCTAATGGACAAGTGAGAAAGTATGAACTTGTTGATTTGCCACAAGATTCAAGACCACTGCTGGTATTCATCAATGGCAAGAGTGGAGGACGAAATGGACCTTCTCTTAGAAGAAGGCTGAACATGTTGTTGAATCCAATACAGGTAATCAATGTTGTTATTTTTCTAGCTAGAAAAAAAATATAGAAAAATTATTCCTATCAGCTGCTGAGTCAAATAAACCTTTTTACGAGAATTCATTTTTTTTAATAATTGAGTGTATCCTCTGAAATATTTTAAACAATAATCTACATTAGATGTAGAGATGTAGTCCAATGGTCCTACATGATATAAGTACTGAACGAACTGTCACCACTTAACACTGCACTGCTGTAGTAATCTTTCTTTATATTTTCTCTTTTGTAAGCACTTGCATTTTACTAGGCTCTGAAATTTATCCATGAGTGTTTTAGTTGAAATATGATTACTTGTTTCCTTTCATTGGCAGTCCTGATTGCAACCAATTTAATACTCTTAGCTTGACTTGACAATTCCAATCCTTGTTTCAGATATTTGAGCTAAGCGCTTCTCAAGGACCTGAAGTTGGATTACAACTATTCCACAATGTGAAACACTTCAGAATCCTTGTTTGTGGTGGGGATGGAACTGTAGCCTGGGTTCTTGATGCCATTGAAAAGCAGAACTATGAATCTCCTCCCCCTGTGTCCATTCTTCCACTCGGAACTGGAAATGACCTATCGCGTGTTATGCGCTGGGGAGGGGGTTTATCTTCTGTTGAACGACAAGGAGGCATATATGCACTTTTAAATGATGTTGACCATGCAGCTGTTACAGTGCTTGATCGCTGGAATGTAGCCATCAAAGAGAAGAATGGAACAGACGGTCAATGCACCAAGCAAGTAAAATTTATGACTAATTATTTAGGTATAAGTTTTCTCATTTAAACTTCCACCGTCTTACTCAATAGTTTGGTATATTTTTAACAGAAATACATTACTTACTGTTGTAACTTATAATGTGCTATAAATATATATTTTGTTTTGGCCTGTAGGTATTGGATGTGATGCAAAGGTTGCTTATGAGTTCCACACTACTAGGGAGGAGAAACCAGATAAATTTTGCAGTCAGGTAGGGATGTATATTCTATTTTTATTGTACAGTTTATGCTTAGGATGTGGCAATGTCCTATATTTCTGTTGGAAATCAACAGTTTCTTTTCAATTCCTGGAAACCTACTGAGAAATCTCTGCATTATAAACACTCGTGGTCATATATTACCTTATTTGCTTAATGCTTACTATATACGTTGGCAGAAACTTAAATGCATTACTTTTATCCATACAGTTCGTCAACAAGCTGATATATGCTAGAGAGGGTGCAAAGGATATGATGGATAGGTCATGTTCTGATTTACCATGGCATGTTAGCCTTGAAGTTGATGGGGAAAACATTGAAATTCCAGAGGTAGCCTTCTTTTCATCTTTGTTCGTCACAACTTTGTGATTTATCTTTGGAGGATCCTTTCTTATCTGGTATTCTCATCAGGATGCAGAAGGGGTGATTGTAATGAATATCCATAGCTACATGGGTGGTGTTGATCTGTGGCAAAACGACAATGACCATGATGATGATTTCAGTTTGCAGTCACTCCATGACAAAATACTTGAGGTGGTTTGTATATCGGGGACATGGCATCTAGGCAAACTGCAGGTAGAGATAGTCTGCTTCCTCTAAATCTTTCAGTTATTGTCATCCATTTTCAAACCGGGTGCTGTTCCCTGTGATATTTAGTGATGAAAGGTAGCATCTTAGAATCATTTTTCTGTGGTTGATAGGTCGGACTTTCAAGGGCACACCGGTTAGCCCAAGGAAAAGTTATAAGATTGCACCTCCACAGTTCATTCCCTGTCCAGGTTGATGGTGAACCATGGATCCAGCCACCTGGGTGCCTTGAGATATCTCACCGTGGACAGGTAATTTGTCTCTCTATGCACAACGGATCTGCAAGGTAGAGTTTACAAGTGCTTCCATGTAATGAAATAAACTTGGTTGGTTAATCAGAGTATGATTGAGGTAGAAACTGGACAACGGACAAACATAATTGTTAATTTCAGCACCCTGGTTTCTACATTTGAGTACACTAATATTTAATAAAACAGCTTAATGGACTGTCCTAATGTTGTGCAGATGTTCATGCTGCGGAGAACGTCTGAAGAGCCTACTGGGCATGCTGCTGCAATCATGAGTGAGGTCCTTGTGAATGCAGAGTGCAATGGCGTGATCGATGCGTCTCAGAAGAGATTGCTTCTCCACGAGATAGCACTCCGCTTATCCTCCTGACACCATCCAGTCCTGCACCCTCATCTCACAGGGCTAACCCATTTTGTATCCTTTGATACCAAACCTATTGTCTCTGTTGAGAAATCTCTTTGCACAGACGTAAACTGCAATGGTAGAGTTCGTGTATACAATACATGGAGATAGAAGGTGCATACAATACGAGGAGATAGAAGGTGTATATAATACAACGAGGAAATAGAAGTTTCCTTTTGTGTTTGACTGTACCTTTTAAGATAGACCCTCTGCTTCTTTGTGGCTGGTCTCATAGGAGCAGCTGTTGAAAGAATTTTGTAGCGCATAGAGCCATTGTAACTGCAACTAGGGCTCAATGAGAAATGTAACTAGAGTGGATGTCAGTGTTTTTTGTGACGTTGATGCAATTGTTACCACACTTTTTTGAGAAGATCTGTAATTTTTGTGGTGATGTCATGGATTAGCTATAATCTTGCTGGCTGTGTTCCTTTACTAAGTACTTCTTCCGTCTCAAATTATAAGACTTTCCAAGAATCTTGGAGAGTTAAAGCATTTCAAGTTTGACCAATAATTATAGAGAAAACTATCAAGATTTATGATTTCAAATAGACATACTATAAAAATATAATTGATAACGAATCTAACGATACTTAGTTGACATCATAAATATTATTATATTATCATATAAGTTTGGTCAAACTTAAGATAGTTTGACTCTCTAAGATTCTTGGGATGTCTTATAATTTGGAACGGAGGGAGTATATAGCACTGTCAGTTAGTGCTTGTTTTGTACTCAACAAAAAAAAAGTTAGTGCTTGTTTTGAACTCTCAAGAAAAAAAAAGTTAGTGCTTGTTTTGAACTGACATCAAAGTGACAGTCGCAATCTGGTGAAATCACAGTCGGTTTTACCTATTATCACTGTTGGTTGCTGTCGGATCATATCTAGAAGAAAATGGTGATAACTGAATTATTACTGTCAATTTTACTGTAAGTGGTGAATTTTGTTATAGTATCACAATCCGAGATAACGTTGCTGTGAACACATTTATACATCAGTTCATAATTTCACATACACGTTTCAGCATTCACTCGCAGACAGCTCTTCAATAGTTGTACTGTTACGTAACTCATGAATGGTTAACGAAGACGACTTCACGAAGGTATGTGTAATCAAATCAAAATTGTTATCACGAAACTCAAACCATGTTTATGGATGACCAGTGAATTCAGAAACCCAACGAACTATTCCAGATGGTTATGATGTAGGAAGTCCTATAGTATATGTTATGATTGGTTTCCTACATAAGTGGTGTCTTGGGCTACAGAACGAGTGTAAGAGGAAGGGCGTGAGGCCGAGGGGACTCAGGGGTCAGGGGAGTGAGAGGTTAGGGTTTGGTTTTGGGCTGGGCTGTATGGGGATCCTTTACATGGGTCTCTACATATTTCGGTTATTGTGGGTCATTTCGGTTAACCGAGTGCTGGAACCGAAATAACCGTACTAATTTCGGTTCCTGGAGCCGAACATGGAACCAAAACCGATCGGTTCGGTTAATTTGGTTTCGGTTCCGGTTACTTCGGTTCGGTTCTCGGTTTTTTGTGCCCAAATTGAGCTAGATACCCAAAATTTGGATGCAAGTGAGGTTGCTTTGAACATAGTGCTAGCCTGCATATGAACTTGTGCAGGCAACAAAATACGAATGAATTGCACTATGGGGCCTAGATAAGGGGTTATGCAGGCAACAAAAAAAACGTATATGACTAGAAGCTGATATACATATTAAACTCAAAAGAAGTGAAAAAGGGCAAACTATGTTTCTACCCTCATTTCCATCTCCAACTGTGTGTTTGCTCCTCCTTTTTAGAATTTATAGATTTGCCCCTGTTTTATGAAATCAAGTACTTCGTTTGCCCACACTGTTACCAGAAGCTACTCCAAATGAGCCAAAATGACTCTACAACTTAGTTTTTCATCCATCTCTTCCTAACTTATCCGTAGCATCAGGCCGCATGGAATTGTGGTGTGAGCGGTTGAGTAAGGTGGCCGACATGAGGGCCCACGTGTGTGGCTAGCCGGTGGGAGTCTCTACGCTGGTGGGTGGCCAGCGATGAGAGTTTACGTGCATGAACGAGTGGCCGATAGCGAGGGCGGGTGTCTAGCTGCGTAGGCGGGCGACCGATGGCGAGGGTCTAGCATGTGGGCGTCTTGGTTGCATGGGCAGGTGGCACAACAGTGGGCAGGCGACGCAGCGGTTTTCTCCGACGATGATGGAGTTGCTTCCTCGAGAGATTGTGTAAGCTCTTCAACCCTGTTATATGTGCAGAGGTGCAATGCAGTCCTTAGAAGATTTAGTGTAAGATCTAGTGTTTAGATTACTGCAAAAGGATGTGATATGTAGCCGCCTACATTAGAGGATGCTTCTATTGATATTAAAACTAATAATGATAAACTTTTAGAATAGTTTGGATTGAACGAAGAGAACCGAACAATGCACATTGATGCCCAGATCAATGAGTTTGGATTGATCAACATTGATGCCCACGAAAGGCAAGAATCCTAATAGAAAGGACACAAATGTTGATGAAGAGACAGTTGGAGTTGATGAGGAGGGCAAATACTCTAACTCAGAATCACTTGTTGCACTTAGCGACAGTAGCTATGAGAGTGACTTGGCTACATCCTCTCTGAAGTGTGTGGTTGACCTATTGACGGATGACCCAACAATAGGACCAATGGAATACAAGAAGTATGAAATGGAGATTCCACATGATAGGGTTTTCAGGGGCAAAGAGCCTCTTATATGACATTTGGGAAGTGGGATGACATTTATGACTTGCTGCCCGCTTATAGAGGTGAACTCCTCAAATCTGTCCAGCAAGCATTGTTGAGATAGACACTCAAAAACATCAAGGGGTTGTGTGTTTCATGAGATACTTTGTGGCTCTTAAATCATGCATTGATGGGGTTTTGCAAGGATGCAAGCCCTATATTGCCATCGACGCTACCCACCTGATAGGAAGGTCTAGAGGTCAGTTAGCGGCTATTGTTGCATTATATGGTCGTAATTGGCTATTTCCAATTTCTTATGGTTTTATTGAAACTGAATCACAGAAAGTTGGACATGGTTTATACAGAACTTGAAGAATGCTATTGGCGCGCCTACTGGCAGGTAAAGGAATTGATGCAGTCGTGGATGATGTGTATCTAGGAGTGGAACATAGAAAATGTATGAGGCCTTTATGAAAAACTTTCAAGAATCATTACTATGGTAATTATAACAAGTGGCAGCTACCAAGGCTTGCACCATTGAGAAATTAGTTATCACATGTGAATGATACAGAAGAAGTACCCTGTAGCCATAGCACACTTAGAGGAGAATCATCCCTACTTGTAGAGTAGAAGCAAATTTTCTGATCATTGCAAGGTAGATTACAATAATAACAACCCATTCAGGATTCTTCTCTGAATGGGTTGTTATTAACCATTCAAGTATGTGATGATATGTACAACTAGGAGCTCACCTAGTCAATCATTCAAGTATGTGCTGATCTGTACTCATTCAGTTTATTATATTTTGAATTAACTACCACCCGCATGATGCATTTGCATAGTTATAGATGCAATTTCAATCCATCATTTTGAAGTGTTACTCCAAGTTAGATGGAAGGAGGAACACTGCCACTAGAATAGACAGAGCAAGAGGAGGGGTGTTTCAAGCCTTGCCGCTTGGTTTAATGCTTAAAAATGACAATTCATTTGGATATGTAATGACTAGTCACCTAGACATGCCATCTTGTCAATTAGTGACATTATTTTGGTCTTGGATGTGATCTCGACATGTTAGATTGACATATAGCACTAGTAGAAAACATGTTTTCACTGATGCCCTCCAAAACACACCACATGCGGTTTTGGTTGTCACGCCGCCTGTGGCGTGTTTTGGCCCGGGCAGACTTTCCAACTGCCTGTGGAGGTTGATTACCATTGGCGGTTGGCATAACCCAACCGCCAGTGTAAATCATCCATTTACACTGGCGGTTGAGTTATGCCAACCGCCAGTGGTAATCGATCTCCACTGGTTGTTGGCATAATCCAACCGCCAGTGTAAATGGGGTGATTTACACTGGCGGTTGGGTTATGCCAACCGCCTGTGGTACATCACATTCTGCCTATATATACCACCCTCCCGACCCCCACTCTCTTCTTCCTCCCGACCAGCTACAGTTCTAGCCATCACCTTCCATTGGAGGCGATTTTGGAGGTCCAATTTTTTCAAAATACAAGGGAGAGGTTTTGATCTTCATTTCTTGGAAGGAGGTTGTTAAAAAAAAGTTACTTTATGTCCCTCTTGCCTCATTTAGCTCATTTTTGCTCAATTTTAGCCACATTTTGGATCTAGGGTTTCACCATGAGTGAGAGAGAAGAATACCTAGGTGTTAAATTTAGTTTATGCTATATATATTTACTTGATGTTTGCTCTCCATCTTCAGGTTTGCTTTTTAATTTAGGTTATGCTATATATATTTACTTGATTTCATGAATCAATGTTGTGTTAAATAGAATTTATGTATAGAGGGAAGAAGGGAAGTGTAGTTTTTTTGTTAGTTTTTTTAATTATTGTACTTAGGTTTTTTGTTATGCTTTTTTTATTTCTCAATTTATTTCATCCACTATATGCACTTATGTTTCATTAATTTTGTGTTTTTAATAATGATACTTATGTGTTTTTAATTTAATTATGATACTTAGATTTTTTACTTTAATAACTAGCTAAATAATCCCTAGACCCTAGCTAATAATCACTAGGTAAATCATAAATCCTTAGCTAAATAATCGAGT
This sequence comes from Microstegium vimineum, assembly GCA_022036555.1. Classification (NCBI taxonomy): domain Eukaryota; kingdom Viridiplantae; phylum Streptophyta; class Magnoliopsida; order Poales; family Poaceae; genus Microstegium; species Microstegium vimineum. The sequence goes on along the minus strand of CM039129.1, from coordinate 12,701,610 downwards.
GACCCTCGCTAATAATCCCTAGTTAAACCCTAAACCCTAGATATTAAACTCTAAACCCAAGGTAAATCCTCTCTAAACTTCATTTACACAGACAAGGGGGCATTTTGATTTGAGGACTGTTGGAAGGAGGTGATTTTGGAGAGCCACATTTATCAAAATACAAGGGGGAGGTTTTGATCTTCATTTCTTGGAAGGAGATTGCTAAGAAAGGTCAGTTTTAATCCATTTTCTTCAAGTCAGGTTGATTAAGATGGTTACATAATATTTGTCGTCTCTCCCTTTTAAAAGTCAGGTATTGATCGATGAAGAAGTCATTCTGGATGTATAAGTTATCAAGGCTAGATGCATCATACATACCCGAGGTTCATAAGTTTATTGATGCCACTAAGAACCATGCTTGGAGAACAAAGAAGACGCACATACATTGTCCATGAATGGGCTGTAGGAATGTTGTTGTATTTGATGACCATCAACAAATCCTTTCTCATCTTGTCTATCGAGGATTTATGAAGGATTACTTGATTTGGACAAAGCATGGAGAGGGTAGCTCTGTGCCTTATACAACTGTTAGTCATGCAAATATCAACACCGATGGTCCAGATATGCTTGTTGACAGTGGGTTTTAGTTCGTACACGAGACACAACAACCTGTCACCGATGGTCCTGATCATGGTTTCGTTGGAGGAATTGAAGGCATCAGAACTGATGTGATGCAAAATAATATGGCTGCAGAAGATGCAGAATTCCTAGAGGCAATGTTGCGTCGTCATGCAGAAAATCCATCAATGTTCTTCAAGAAAGGTATGGAGACCCTGATGAAGGCAACAAAAGAGCCTTTGTACGATGAGTCTAAGGGTTGCACCAAAGAGTTCACGACCTTGCGTTCGATGCTAAAGTTGTTGGTATGCAAAGCTAGGTTTGGTATTTCTGATGTTGGATTTGATGCCGTCTTGAGTATTATCACAGACATATTTCCAAAGGAAAACAAAGTGCCTGCTAACACGTAGAAACTAATCAGTCCACTCATGATGGGTGTTAAGAAGATCCATGCTTGTAGAAATCACTGTATCCTATATCGAGGTGACGATTGAAAGGACATGGAGAGCTGTCCAAAGTGTAATGCAAGTAGGTACAAAACGAATAAATACTACAAAGAGGAACACTGTGCTGCCTCGGTGTGTAAAGAAAAGAAGCGAAAGAAGACCCAACAAAGTTCAAAACCCATGAGCAAAGAAAAAGACGAAGTAGACTATTATGCGTGGAAAAAGATTCCTGCTTTGGTGATATGGTACCTGCCTGTGGTCGATTGACTGAGGTGTTTGTTTGCTAACCCAGAGGATTCCAAACTTATGAGCTGACATGCTTCTGATGAGCACATCAAAGACGATTGGAAGCTTCGGCATCCAGCCGATGGCAAGTAGTGGATAGATTTCAATAACAACCAAGAAGACTTTGCAAAGGAACAAAGAAATGTTAGGTTTGCACTGAGTACTGACTGTTAGCACAAAATATGATCCACTTTTACATAACTAAAATGATGCCACCAACCTCAGGATCAAGGATAAACAAACACATCATGAGCATTTTTTATCAAATAACTAGTTCCACATGTCCATGAGTGTTTGAGTGCAGGAATAAAGAAATGGAGCAAAGGAGAGCCAGTGGGACCCACATAGGTGGTCAGCCGACCACCCTATGGGCCCACTTGGCTCTCCCCTCTCGGCCATGATCCAAGAGAAGCACTCCAGAGTGATTTCCAGCCTTTGGATCACTCTGTGTTTTCTCTCAACGGCTCACATGCATAGCACATGGATGCATGGGCCCACTCCAAGGAGATAAACGTGACAACCACCTCAGAACCAACAAGAAACCTCAATGACAAGTGGGACCAACACCGGGGAGGAAGAAGTGGGCCAGGCACCCCAAGGGGGGTCGACCGACCACCCCCTGGGCCCACCTGGCTCCCACCTAGTCCCCTGACCAGTTGGGCCACTTCCAGAGGTCAGAGGGGGGGGCACCTGCCATAGGGGGGGGGGGTCGGCCAACTGCCCCCTTGGTTGGTTCACCTCCCTCCAACTGCCATATGCAATTCCCACATGCTAAGATCCACACCGTCCACCCTTGGTCGGTTCAAGGGTCGGTTGGATCCAAGGGTGGAGAGTTAAAGGCCCTGGATCGCTGACGTGGTGCTGGAGTAGCCCCTACTCCACCCCCACTATAAATAGAGGGTCACTCCCCCCTCTCTAGACATGGTGAAGAAGCCTACAAGCTCTATTCCTTAGATTGTTCTAGGAGTTAGTCTAGAGTGGGAGTTAGAGTTGAGTCGAGTTGTGCTCGGGATTTCCGGAGTTGTCTTCTGGAGAGTCTGGTATAGCTCTTGTATCTTTCCTTCTTTGTAAGACTTTATCTTATTCAATATATATCTTTCTCTCTACTTTACTTAGTATTTACTTTGAGCATTTCTATACTAGATATACTCTTGTTATATGCTTTTGCTCTTTAATAGTCTTTATACCCATAGTCTGTGATCCTTGTGACCTTTCCCGTATGCGATCATTGCATGTCATAGGGTGCTTTGATTATTGATCATAGTCAAAGTAGTAAGCTGTGTGTAAGCGTGGTGCTTATATATCATCTTATTCTTAGTTATTGTTTGCTGCACGGATTGTTTGTGGTAGGTAGCAAGAGGTGACAGCCTTGTCTAGTCGTTGTATTCCACCACGTGTTTATAGGCAAGTTCTTAAAAGGTAAGGGCCCCGTAAGAAGAGGGCGCGGTCCGGTAGGAGTTTTGTCCTCCTACTGATCTATCCCCTCGCCTAGCATACTTGTATGGAGGAGACAAACTATAGTGTTTAGACTAGTTAATTGGCTAAGTATATTGAAGTAGAGTGAAGTACTTAGGAGTCCCTTTACTCTCTCGTTGTCCTCCCACCTAGCTATTCTATCTAGTCCGTTCTAAGTATCTTTTACCGTAACTTCTTCATTCATCAACCCTTCCTATCACATATATCGTTTACCCCCCTATACTAGCTGGTACTAACTTGAGGTGCTCTTTAGGATCTCTATCCAATTATCATTTCTAGCAAAGATTTCCCTTGGGAAAATATAAATTACGATACCTTGGAATACTGTGAAGTGCTACAACGGTATAATCTGTGCGCTTGCGGATTTATCCAATAGTCATAAGAAATACCAACAAGCATTTCTGGTGCCGTTGTCAGTGAAAGCTTAGCCAAGAAATTTTAATTAGATTGAATTCAGAGATTCTCGCTAACTTAGATATCAATTAGTCATAGGGGCTTACCCCTGTCTGTGTCTTCCTTTCTTGTGAAGCTAGACAATGTATGAGCGGTTTCCAACTACCGGGGAATTATCTTGAAGATCCCGAGCAGCTGTTGAGGAGGACTAGACGTCGTCAAGTTCCCCCTCAGAGGTTCCTCTCGAACCAGAATCTATTCAAGGAAGGAGGCTCTACACCACCACTCAAGGAAGCTATGGGCTAGAAGACGATCTCTGACTTCTAAACTCCGTCCGCTACCCACGTAGCTCAGGGTCCCGAGGTCAACTTCGGGGATGCCACCTTCGAGCTAAAGCCCGCCTTGATCCGCATGGTGTAAGCCAATCCGTTTTGCGGGAAGCCCCATGAGGATGCTAATGCTCATCTCCAGCACTTCATGGAGTTATGTGGCACATTTACTATCAAGGGAGTGGCGTCTGACGCCATTCGCCTTCGTCTTTTCCCATTCTCGCTATTGGGAAAGGCGAAGCAATGGTTCTACGCCCACAAAGAAGAAGCCACTACATGGGAGAGGTGTGCTAATGCATTCCTCAAGAAGTTCTTCCCGACGAGCAAAACCAATGCTCTTCGTGGAAAGATCTCGAGCTTCCAACAACAAGCTGATGAGACGATTCCCGAAGCATGGGAGCGTCTCCAGGAGTACATTCATGTCTGTCCTCATCATGGGATATACGACTGGCTCCTAATTCAAGCATTCTACCACGTGCTATCTAGTATGGCCCGTAGTCACCTTGACGCCGCCGCTGGAGGGGCATTCCTCCAACACACAGTGAGGAATGCCAAGGACCTCATCGAAAAGATGGTAATCAACGAAGGATGGGGTGACGAACGTCTCCAGCCAAAGAGAAGAGGTATGCACACCGTCAGTGAGGTGGACATACTCTCTGCCAAGATGGACCTCTTGATGAAAAAGATAGAAGAAGGTTCCAAGAAGGAACGAGAGGCCATCTACCCAGTCTCCGCCGCACAAGCTATTGAAGCCGATCCATGGTGCGAGGTGTGCGGAGGCAATGATCACTCGGGCAACAATTGCCCCGAGACATCGAAGGAGGACGTGAACTTCATCAGCAATAACAACAACAACAACAATAGCAACAACGGGTATCGACCCCAACAACAAGGAAGCTGGAATTCACGCCCCTTCTATCAAGGTAATGGAGGTAATAGCAATTACAATAATTACAATTCTTACAACATATAGATATGAGTAATCATCACCAAGTCTTGGAGAAGTAACCCTTCTCACAAATATCTCCCAATGCCATAGTCCAAGGCATACATTTAATAGTTCAAATAAAATCCATAAGCAATGCAATGCCATGTCTCCTGCCTTCATACCCAAGGTATGAAGCTGCATCGTTATGCCCAATAGACGATGTTGTACTGGTACGGTCGCGGCTAGAAGCAACGAATAACTCCATATGCCAATGCAATGAAGGTATGCAATCCAAGTGCCATAGAGAATATGATAAACACATACACCATCATACCAAACTACATATAAACAATAAGCCTCATCCCATTAAGCCATATTGAGCATCATCACATATGAGAACATAACAACTGCTGATAGCAAACCACTGCTGCGTTTACTTGCCTCCAACGAAGGGATGATCGTTTTACACGTGATCCGGAGCACTACCACCTTTAGTGTTGGAATGTCAAACTGCTGCATACTTGGACCCAATTGCATTTTCAAATTCATAGACAGAAGCATAGATTGGATACGATACATTATAGAAGGAATAAATGTGAAGCTGTGTAAAGTAATTGCTGACATCGGCGACATGACAACTATGCACAGTTCGGGTGGCAATTCAACTGCATTCTTACTGCTTCTTTCTTTTTCTTTTATATAGTTACACTTGTGGAGGAAGTTCCGCACTTCCACAAGTTTACTGGCCTTCAAGAGAGGCTGATCTTCAAATGTTAAATCAAGGCCATGCCTTTCCTTAAAATGGGTTTTGTAGCTAAGAGAACTCTCAGGCATAAGAGAATTAGCATCCAAGTCAGGAAGAAAGCCAGAAACAACATAAATCATGCCATTATGTGGGGTATAGACAATAGAATTTTTAAGTATACACGGGCAGAAAGAGACAACTTTTGTCTGCACTATACCAGTATCTTCACAAGAATGGCAGTGTTTCATATCCATGTTAGTAGTTTCAGGCATTTCTGAGGCTGAGAACTTTGTTTTTGCGAACATCTGAGGCTGAGAACTTGATGCTGCACCAATCAATTTTTCCAGAAACCAATGGCAAAAGTAGATACATAGCTCCAGGAGATACTAGCATTTCAAGTAAGTTCTTAATAGAATTGTTGACCTCCGAAAGGTCCTTACTAATAAGCAAAGAAAGAATCGTTGTCTGAAATCTTCTCGTGACAATTACCTGTTCTTGATTTAAATGAATGATGCCAACGTATCTCATGGTAAAACTCAAATAATCTTGCACACCCCACACTTTGAATGAGTTCGAGATGAAGTCAGATCCCATATCACATTTTACAGCTAATACTATATCAGCTGGAGTAGTTTCAGAACAACCTTCCAGTGAGATCATGTAGCAATAGTAAAAGCCACGACGAGAAAAAGACAACCAAGTATCCACTAATTGCTCTGGAAAATAATCAGGCAGCCCATTTTTGTATTTATCCATAACAATGTGAGGTTCATCTTCACATGGAACACTCGATTTGGGCAAGAGAGAATCTGTGAGAGCACCAACAACATGTAATTCCTGGCAGGCCTTGAGACAAACAACCTTCTTGATTATCGAAACTTCTCCTTTAGCATAAATTGTCTGTACAGGACTGCTCATTGAAAGATGCAGTGTACATGTACCTAATGCCATGTAACTAATGCCTTGTTAATATTGAATCTTGGTTGAGGATTAAAATACTCATCCGATGGTAGCTTTGAGTAGAAAAGGTAAATCAATGCAACACTAGAGTTCAGAGTCACAATTGCTCCACTAGATTGAACACGATAAAATTCCGCATCGCATAGAGTGTTTGGAAGAGGTTGACAACAAGTAGATTCCAATCTCTGAGATTTTTCACGCATGATTTGCCCACTTTCGAGAAACTTTTCTGTCTTAGAAAGAGCATTGGCATCTCCCCTTCTAATAAGTAAAGCATAGTCAGAATTTTGCATCCTAGCACGACCACGTGACTGTATAAAGCTGCATACAGTTGTTGCCTGATCAAAACGGATTATCAAGTTACAACTTGGCAGAACCAGTCCCTCCTCCAAGATTGGTGTGGCAATAATCAGGTGCACCGGCGATGTTTCGAATCAAGGTGATGCGGTAAGGCGAGGATGGACGTAGTCATGCAAGCTCGCTTTCATGGCGGCGTCCATCCTCGCCACTTGATAATCCGTTTTGATCACTCAGCAACTGTATGGAGCTTTATACAGTCACGTGGTCGTGCTAGGATGCAAAATTGTGACTATGGTTAACTTATTAGAAGGGGGAGATGCCAATGCTCTTTCTAAGACAGAGAAGTTTCTCGTAAGTGGACAAATCATGCGTGAAGAATCTCAGAGATTGGAATCTACTTGTTGTCAACCTCTTCCAAACACTCTATGCGATGCGGAATTTTATCGTGTTCAATCTAGTGGAGCAATTGTGACTCTGAACTCTAGTGTTGCATTGATTTACCTTTTCTGCTCAAAGCTACCATCGGGTCAGTATTTTAATCCTCAACCAAGATTCAATATTAGCAAGGCATTAGGTACATGTACACTGCATCTTTCAATGAGCAGTCCTGTACAGACAATTTATGCTGAAGGAGAAGTTTCGATGATCAAAAAGGTTGTTTGTCTCAAGGCCTGCCGGGAATTACATGCTATTGGCGCTCTCACAGATTCTCTCTTGCCCGAATTGAGTGTTCCATGTGAAGATGAACCTCACATTGTTATGGATAAATACAAAACTGGACAACCTGATTACTTTCCAGAGCAATTAGTGGATACTTGGTTGTCTTTTTCTCGTCGTGGCTTTTACTATTGCTACATGATCTCACTAGAAGGTTGTTCTGAAACTACTCCAGCTGAGATAGTATTAGCTGTAAATGTGATATGGGATCTGACTTCATCTCGAACTCATTCAAAGTGTGGGGTGTGCAAGATTATTTGAGTTTTACCATGAGATACGTTGGCATCATTCATTTAAATCAGGAACAGGTAATTGTCACGAGAAAATTTCAGACAACGATTCTTTCTTTGCGTATTAGTAAGGACCTTTCGGAGGTCAACAATTCTATTAAGAACTTACTTGACCGGAGAATTCAGGCGGGTGAGACACTTTGTTGACCTGGACCGCAGCTGTCATGATGTGGGTTTCTATCTTCTCGATCTCAGGTGTGCCGGGGAGCTTGGACAGCTCGCAGGCAGCGCGGTGGGGAATTTCTTTTAACACTTTTTTAAAACTATTTTCAAATTTAACACCGAAAAATATTTTTTTTCATATCTAACACTTTTGGTCGCTCCACAGCTTATGAAGCGACATATCAATGTTGCCGCTCCATGCATGTCGGAGCGGCTACAATCTGACGAGGCACTAGTGGACAGGTGCCATGATAGACCAAACTTGAAAAATTGAAAGGTATGAATACATATACTGATGAAAAATTGATTGATATGCCTCGAGTACCTACAATACTATTGTAGACCATCTTGGAAATGCATGTATCTAAGGCGGAAGGATTGATGAGCTGCAAAATGGAGAAACTACATGACTTTTAAATTCCACACACGATATTAAAGTTGGCAACATGCAAGCTCCCACAAAACAGGAAAGACATTGCACCAGTAAGTAGATGCAGGATCCTTAACGATCGTTTGCTTGTATTCCCTACTCCATAGCACATATCTTTCCATGTGGATCTCCACCACACAAATCACAGCGTAATAACTAAATGATGTGCCTAACTTCAACATTGATCTAGAAAGGTGGAACAGAAAAGCTGGGGTCCCTGTAATTTTCAGTACTCGTGTGCACGTGGGGAAGTAAGCTGAAGTTAGAAACCACTGAAGCCGAAGCCCGATGGTAAAGCAGAGCATGATACCTAATCAGTAAATGATCAGCCTAATCCAATTTCCTATTTTACAGAATTTAATAATCCTTACTAGCACAAGGGAAGGGAGTAAAACATGACCTAAATCCCACGTCATTTTTTTAAACCCCATTTTTTTCGGAAAGCTGCACTAGCTCCTCAGTCCCCAGCTTAATTGGGTTCCCATGGGCAGCATCAACTAGTATCAATTTTTGGTTCAAGAAAACAAAACAATGAATCTATGGAACTATGAATGAGTGGATTCAGCCTAGCTGTTACACATCACCTGTGCAGCACACAAGTTCACAAACAAGGGGAACATAGGTGAAAGATTTGGATCTGATTGGGAGCACCAATCCAGCTCTTGCACAAGCTTAAAGAATCCATCCAAGACAGCAAAACTAGAATGGAGTGATTAGTCACCAGAAAAGCCAAACCCAACTCAAGACCGCACCGGCAGATCTCCACCATCACACCACACGACCACAAGAGGAGCAGCCACAATGGTGGGTGGAGGATCAGCAGCAGCGAGAAAGGGAAGCCAGGGACCTCCCTCTCTGGCTATCTCATATTCGTAGATCGTAGCTCCTTATACACCTTCCCGACGAGTTCGTCTCTCCCCCGCGCTCTTCGTTTGCCTTGAGAGAGTGCTACCTGGGACTGGGAACAGAGTGGCGCCAGGCAGTGGAACGCTATGGCCAGTGGAGGAGCCGAGAGGATGTCTAGTGGTTTGTGTGAGCGCATGGAGACCACCAATCCAGCGGCCATTAGGAGTGCAGGGCAGCCTTGCTCGTTGTCTTGTCCCTGTCCTCTAGAGTCTGGAAGAGAAAAGAGGGAATGGTGAGGAGAGAGAGTTGGGCAAATTTCCTGGATTGTGACCAATTTTATGTTTTGTATTTCCTTATTAATATCGCTATCTTAAGCACACTAAAAACAGATCATCAATGTAGTATTATTTGAAATGTATTTACCATAGTATTATCATGATTAATCAAATGCTACTGCCATTAGGTAGTATAGTTGTAGTATCTAGTCTTTCACCCATTTTGCTAATGTGGGTAACTGCACTTTCCTTACTAATAACACTCTAGCTAATTTGGGGATCCATAATTCTATAAGGCTTACTTTGGCAGCAGAGGGCAATTAACCTAGGGCACGGAACCCTCCAACGGGATTTTATTGGACAATTTGATCCCCTTCCACCTCCAGGGGAGATATCCACGTTTGGGGGAGTTTCCCTGCTGCTGTTTGGCAGTGCTGTCACATTCCCTGAGTATGTGGAACGACGAATATTAACAAGTTGTATGATGTATGTACAAGCCTTATCAAATGGAATCCTCCAAGGAGCAGAACAACAACAGCTTCACTGAACACTATACAATAATTTTTTGAGTCTTTTCCATACATGCCATTAAAAAAGTTGTATGTTCCATTGAACTCATTAAAAAGTTGGGTTGGTCACGTGTGTCATTCAGTTAAAAAATTTTACCACTCACGCCATTCCGTCCAATATAGATACAAACGGTGCCTAACGAAGCTTCCAAAAGACACAATTGCCCTAGCAGACTTTTTTTTTTCTTGACGAGGGCCTCAACAGACTTTAAGCTCAGCGGGCCATCGCGTTCATCGTGTCCGGCAGCTTCACGCCGCGCAGCCGCAGGAAGCCGTCCCCGGTGCAGTTGAGCCGCGTGACGCGGCTGCACCCGGTGGAGCTGTCCCTGAGGTCCCAGTCCCGCGGTGACGCCGGCGCGAACCCGCGCACACAGTCGCACGCCGGCGAGCCGTTGTTGGTGTCGCAGACGCCGAAGGCGCCGCAGTGCGCGTAGCTGTCGCACTGGTCCCGCGGTAGCGTCCAGTAGAGGCTCCACCCCTGCCCGCCCGACGGCCACACGTAGCGCTGCACGCTCGACTGGTTCAACACGAACCGCGACACGACACCGCCGCCGTCCACCAGGAACGTGTAGTACACGTATCTGTCGTTGTCGACGAACTCAAACTGGAAGTTGCTGTTGTTGGGCTCCATCTCCGGATCGCCGCTGAACTGCAGCCCATTCCAGGCCCCGCTCCGGTAAACGGGCGCCGTGCCGTCGCGGGGTATGAACCCCTCGGGGACGCCGCAGAGGTCGAACCCGAACGTGTAGTCGCCCGGCGACGGGTCGCCGGGGCTCCTCCACGTCGTCAGCTGCCGGTCCAACCCCGTGGTCAGGTCCCACCCGAGCTTCATGCCCGGGAGCAGGGTGTCGGACGGGTAGTCGAAGCTCTGCCACAGGACGGCGCCGGCGCCTCGGAGCACGAGGTTACCGCTGTCCAGCAGCTGCGCGACGGCGCCAGTGCCGCTCACGTTGGACGGCAGCGACGACCGGAACACCCGCCCAGAGGAGTCGGCGAGCACCAGGCTGCCGGTGGCGTTGATGGCGAGGCTCGCCGTGGTGCCGGTGATCGGTGCTTCACGGTTGGCGACCCAGACGACGGTCTATGGAGCGAGGCCTATGTACCAGATGCCCAGGAACCTCGCCGTCGAGCTGGCCGGAGTGAAGAAGCCCAGCTGGAACACTCCGGCGGCTGAAACGAGCGTCTGGCCATCGCTGAGCGAAGAGTTGGTGGTGATGGTGTCAGTAGCCACGGCGCCAGGGGAGGAGAAGAAAGTAACGAACAGGAGAAGCAACAGAGCTAATGGTGGCCGCACAGCTGCGGCCATGGCTATCGCGACTATTCGGCCAACACAATGCACATGCGATTCCCCGGCTCGACCCAACTATGACGATTGACGAGGTATAATTCTACTACCGTGAAATTGAGGCTTCAGCAGCAGCACTGCAAGTTTTACCGGGAAGGGATATGATGCTTGTGCAAACAACAAATCCATTGAACCCTCACCTGCCCGTGCGGAACGTTCGTGCGCATCCGCTTTTAGCAAATTTCAACGTGCGAGGAACGAGGATTCAGAAGCCAAGCTTGACCGCGCAACAAGTGGGTGTTGATGGTGATGTGTTCGAGACATTCTGAGTTCTTACACGAGGAGAAAAATGCCTTTACTAGTCTCTGTTTTCTTCCCCGACGGGCCGACGGCGACCTCTGGAACCAGAGGCTCATCTGTTGACGGAACGAGGACTACGGGAAAAAAGAAGAGTTCCTCGCCAGGGAACTACTAGTAGAGGAGGGGTGAATAGTCTATTGAGGACAATTGTGTCTTTTGAGAGCTTTGTTAGGCATCGTTTGCACCCAGATTGAACGGAATAGTGTGAGTGGTAATTTTTTTTAACTGAATGGTACACGTGACCAGCTCAACTTTTTAGTGGCTTCAGTGGAACATGTAACTTTTTTAATGACATGTATGATAAAAACTCTAATTTTTTGGGTACGTTCTTGTCATTATTCAGTAACGCATGATGAAACAAATCAGAAATAATCTCTACAAAAATAAAAAAAACAAAGAAAAAACGTAAAAAGTTAATTGCTATAGAAAGTCACCACTAATCAATGTCAGAACCACAAAATCATGAAAAATCTTTGGAAGTCTCTCCATATAAATACAATGATATTCAAGACCTGAAATTAAGTCTACTTAATGCAAATGTATAACCTAAAATCTAGCTAGAGCCAAGTAGTAGCATTCATATAGGTGCTTCTCCATCCTTGCATCCCATAGGTAACGTCATCATGACTTGATCCATGAACATCTACAATTATATCGTGTCACATCTTTCCACATCTATATAGAAGATGAAAATGTGCAAAAACCACTACAAAAAGTGACCATATTTCACTTATCTGAAATCATACATTACTTCATCCAAGCCCTCTGGAAGTATAACACACACAAAATCAAAGAAGGTTAATAATGAACACAATGTCAAACTAGGATGATATAATAATTAAAAACTAATTATTAAATTAACCTAAAAATAGATAAGTTTTGTTGTGCAAGATGTAGAGATGTTGCTCTAGTGCGATTGGTGCTTTTGTAAGACTGTATAAATAGTGTTAAGACGAATCCCAACCTAAAGAAACCATTGCAAAGTCTGGAGGCATTTACTGAAAAAATGTATTTTTCTTTAGAAAGAACTCTGGAAAAAAACACAAAATTCAGGTTAGGTCAAGGACCTAATTATGCTATTTTGATCAGATAATAAAGAATCACCCTTTTTCTTTTCCATGAAGTGCTATCATAGATGAAGTGTGAGTGTGAGAAACAAAAATATTATGTATGGGCAACCGTTCTGTTCCTATTCAATTTGTTCTTCTAAATTTCATATCCTTCTTTTCAGATTTAATTCATTAATATTGGATAAAAAGGGCGTGGTCAGTTATATCCAAACCTAGAAAATATGATAGTCATATTAAACAGCAATACTAACTCCACGAGGCAATGATCAAAAGAGCGTAATAAAAAAATACTCCTAAAATAGAAGTACCAAGAAAACTAAAGAGTCAGCAGCAATAACAAAATGGCTAAATCGATGACTGCCTCCCGAACCGTGAAGGCACAATCTCAGCACTGGTCTCTATCCTCTGCTTGAAGCAGTAACCTCATACTCGAGTGCTATGCGGAACCTTATTATTCAAACCACTGAATAATTAAAAACTCCAAACACACGCAGTAGCAGATGAGCACCAGGCTGCTGCCAAGAATTCAGATCAGAAGAAAACAAGGAAGTTACTAGAAGATTATTAAAAAGCAAAACTTACAACTCTATTTAAGTTTAGTCAGCATCCTGCTATTGTTGATTGTCAGACTTCCAATATGACTTCTTGCTCTCCAATGCGATGTCATATCTATAGAGATCTTTAATCTTGGTGACCTGCACTGTTGATCAACAGTGTCAGCCCGTTTCCCCTCACATTTCCCTGTTCATTCCACAGTGCAATCATATGGCCCGTCGGATCCTTCAGCCGGGCAACGGATGGCCGCCACACAGGCACACACACAACCAGCAGGCACACCCTATCCGTTCTCGCAAAAAAAAAAAACACCGCTGACGCCGCCGACAAAACCCGCCGCTCCTGCAACCTCCGCCGTGCTCGACGCGACCCCGGAGCACCGCCCCACCAACGCCCTCCGACTGCTGCAGCCTGCAACGTCGCCCGGAAGCAGCGGCGAGCCGCCTCCACCCACCTCACCGGACCGCGGCTCCCAGCGGCGCGCCACCGCAGCAGTTTGGCCGCGGCGCCGTCGAGTTTACCTGCGCGGAATCCCAGCGCCTCGCCTCATCGTCTCCTCTTCGGCCTCTTCCTCTCCGCCTTCGCCTGCTCTTCCTCTCCACCATCTGCGACCTCCACCGCCTACAACCGCGGGGCTCCGTCCCTCCGCGCGGTTGGGCCGGCGGCGTACGAGCTGTGCGGCGCAGCACCGGCCGTGGCCGCTTCCTGGTACGGCTCTATACAGGCAACGCCCGTCGGTGGCCGACGCGGCCCTGGTCGACGGCATGGCGTGGGCAACGGCGACAACTTCCCCTTCGTTGTTGCGCAAATCTGTGCGAGCAAACCCTAGCCGCCATTTTTGCCCAGGTTAGCTCACGGCTCACGCAATCACCCTGCTTCACCTTCTTTGCATCTTATTGTTGTTGATTGTTGCTTCATACTAGCGGTTCCCTCTTCTACCTTACTTGCTAATCAGGGAGTTCCTCCTTTGCACGAAGTGGAACAAGCCCCACCTCCTTCGTCTGCCACAGAAGAGCAGTCCCTCAACCTGAAGGACTATCACGCAGGTTTGCTTCCGTAGCCTTCATCAATCGTTGCATCGAGGGTGCACCACTCTTTCCCCGAAATCATATTAGTTATTTCTGTGATGCCCTGAGGTCCACTCCTGTACAGTTGTCAATTTCTTTGTAGTTACTATTGTCATGTATGACTGAAGATTATTTTGTACGGAATGCTAGGTGCTCTCTGTTTTGACCAAAAAATTCTGGAAAGGTTCTTCAATGTTCATGATTATGGATCCGTCACCACAGCTAGGATCGATTTGTTGGATTGGGGTACACACAAATGACTATGTTGCTTTCTATACAAATGATTGAATAGAGATGTTTGTGTTTTGGCCTCACACTTCATTTTCCATTGCTCAGTCAACAGAAAAGGTCATAAAGCCAATTTAGTTACAGATTTGCATCTGTCTTCATGTCGTATTTAATGTAGGATTTTTTTGCCTAATAATTTTAATGCACAAAAAAAGTCATCAGCTTAGCCTTCATACTTCAGTACTTTACCATAACTACTAAGCCTGCAATACATATGCCAAAACTGATTACCCTCTGTAATTCTCTTCCATGCTTAGACTCTATTTATCGTTTCTGTGTTAAACATATAAGTTCATATTCCCTTCGTGCCTATGTTTCCTATTTAAAACTGCCTTTGCTCAAATTGTTGTCGGACCAATTCCTAACCCTGGAATGTTGTCAAATATGTACAGTTGCTGGATTGCAGAGATGAATATGCAGTTCAAATTGGTGTCAAACTTGACAGGCCAATAGCTTATTTTCCTATTGCCGAATTTGATTTGGTCTACCTACAGAATTCATGTAAGTGTACCAGTACGTTCAGATGGATTGAATGAAGGACACCTATGTAGTATTGTCTCAATTGTGGTCAGATTTATGTTTTTAGAATTCAGTGCTCGGGATTGATTGTCTTAGGTTACATAGAATATGACTGCTTATTTTTTTAGATGCCTCCACTGAACCATGGAAAGTGATTTGAGCCCACTCTTTTTGGCTGCTTTGAGAAGATGCAAATGTTCATATCATGGCCACTGCTATGGATCGTGGACGACAAGGTAGGTTACCGACCTGTTCTATTACTCTTTACTGATGGTGATGATTGTACCTAGATTGCCACAATATTTTTTTTAACTTACGCTAATACCAAGTGTCTGATCTTGGCTGGACGAACTACCTGGTCATTTAATCAGATCCAGTAGCGTTTGCGTATATTCAGCAACAATTAAAATAGCTTCTATCCTCAGTTCACACCCTCTCTTTTCAGTACAGAGAGACTGTATTTCCAGAGCAAATGAACAATAATTCAATTGTTCATACATTTTTTAAAATACGGCTAATATCAAGACTCTGATCTTGCCTCGACTGAGTACCTCATTACTAATAATCTGATCCACCAAAGTTCGTGTATATTCAGCAACCACTAAAATAGCTTTCGTCTTCAGTTCATACCTTTCGTTTTCAGTGCAGAGACATTGCATTTCTAGAGCACCTAAACAATAATCTAATTGCATCTCAAATCATGAAATAGTCGTCCCTGCAACCATAAAGGCCTTTAGTATAAGCACATGATTTCCTTTGCCTTCTTAATTCAGTTCTAGGTCAAATGCGAACAAATTAAATAGTCCAACGAATAATTGCTCAGTATCAATGTATAGTGTTACTGACAAATATATAATGCTCACTTGGTGCAGGATTGAAATTGGGCATGTGCAAGCTGACAGATAGGCTACTCTTCAATGCTTCAGTCCACACAAATGTTTCCTTCTTATTCTACCTACTCACCTTTCATGATTATAATCAATCTGATGGAAGACATTTTTATAAAATGACTCGCTCACCAGGCGGACATCTTTACCAAACATCAATTTGTTTGGACCATTGGCAAAATGAGTCTTTGTATCCTACTGAAACAACTATGTACTATGCTAACACTATCTATGAAAGGCTGAAATAGTCAAATGAGAACACATTTGTAACTAATGTTACTAACCTTTTCTTTCCATGTATAATCATATATGATATGTTGTGATATAATTCCCGCTTGCTAGCCCGTGCAAAGCACGGGGGTACCTGCTAGTTGAGAATAATATGTGGAGAAACCTTGCAAACTTTTCAGCCTCAAAATAATGGATTGTTCGTTTGCATCACTGACATGAACATTACAGAGATTCCTGATATCAGTCTTACCATTAAATGCATCATGTATTTTTCTTGAAAAATAACAAGGCCTCAAGCTAACAAAAAGATACATTACAACAGTAGTACCAAGACTAAAATCTGCCCATTCCTATACAAGTAAAGTCCTAGTACCATTCTCCTCTTGATGCATACATGTTTGCAGCCTAGAGCATGAGTGTATCAAAATATCTGGCCACTGGCCACACCACCAGCAGACATAATCCTATATGCATGCAATTAATTTTCAGGGTAAAATTATATTGGTTAATTTTTCATGCTAACATTTGGAGAGTGCATTCAGATGCAACATGCAGTAAGAGTTTGATTAATCTCCAGAGACCCTTTTCAAGTTTTGCTTGTAGCATAGCCCATCATTTATCTACGCGTGTATCTGCATAACTTGATGGAAAGCACACCTACATCCAGGGGGAGGCAGACCTTACTCACCTTGCACCTTCGAGCCATGGACGGCGGAGGCACACCTGGACCGGAGAGGTAGGGATGAGCTCCTACTAGTCTGCTACTCCTACTCGTCAGAGGCTGAAAAGATGTCGCCGCCGCTCCTGCTCATCTCCGCACCTCTGTTTCCCCAAGATCTACAAGAAACGGTGTGAGGAAAGGACAAAACCTAGTACGACATGGCGATGCTGGCAATCGGCGGAGGCCGCTTACCTGTGGAGGCAGAGGGACTAGTGCGGCGACCCGAGGCTACGACGACGGCAAAGGAGAAATCACACGGAGGGGAGAGGCGGCGGCATAGGAGAAATCGCACGAAAGCGCGCAGTGGCAGTCTCGCTCGGGCGACTCGAGGCGACCCCGAGAGTGAGGGGGGAAGCTGCCCGGCCTCCGTCGGCCGGGGTGATTTCCGTGTCAAAGTTCCCCGCATCTCAGGCTTCCAAACGCGCACGCTGGGTACCCAGTGGAACCATTCCGCGTGGGGTTTCCGCACGGGGAAAACGCCGGGAACCCGGCGGGGAACTGTGTTGCCAAAGTAGGCCTAACAGGTCTGAATGCCCGATGACCATTCTTGTGTTGCATCCTTGTAACCACCGGCTGCTAGCATTTTTTTCAGAGCAACCCTAAAGGAGACTAAGCGAGGTACAGAACGAGCAGGGCTTACCTTGCTGGTCCGGACTCCGGAGGGATGGCGTGGCCGCCTTGCTGGCGCTCCAGCAGATCTGCAGAAGAGAAGGAAAGAGGTGAGGACGGGGAGGATCTGGGCCGAGGACCAACCCTGGTGTCACAGTCGACGCCGCGAGGAGGAGAGGGAACAAGCCGGCGGCGAGGACGGTGCAGATCCGGCCGCCGGATCCGTGAACCGCGTCCGCGCAGCACAGCCCGGCAGTGGAGGTAAGGGCGCGCTCAAAATCGATGATGACTGAGGAGGAGGAGGAGGAGCTGGCGACTCAACTGGGACAGCGGAGGGACCTCGCCGGAGCGGGCCGAATTTTCGCTGGAGGACGGAGGTGGAAAGGACAAGTGAGGCGTCTGGAGGCGGTGCGGGGCAGCAGAGGAGGCCCGCGTGCTCGTGTGGCTGCGGACGGAGGCGTGGTGGCTGGCGGGCGGCGGGAATCAGGGAGAAGGAGCCGCATGGGGTAGGCCGAGGCGGCCAGGATGCAGAGTCATGCTGCGGGTGAGCAGCTCGCCGACGGCGGCAGCAGGAGAAAGTGCGCCGTCGGGAGGAGGAAGAAGAAAAGGTGGGGGGAGTGGGAAGGGGGAACGACGGAGAAAGTGTGATTCGAGTCAACATGGGGTGGCAAATGACCGCAGCTGCCCTGTCCTATTGCTAACACAGTCGGGCACGCACTCACCGTGCATGGCGGCACATACGTCTGGCGCGGACGCATTTCTGTTTCGACAGGGCCTGGATGTAACATGCGCCTGCTCATGGCCTGGACGTATTGTTTTTTTTATTTTATAGCCGTATAGTAGTACTCCCTTTATCCAAAATTGAGTCAAAACATCTCAAGTTTGACCAAGAATTATAGATAAAATTATAAAGATTTATAACATCAAATAGGTATACTATGAAAATATAATTGATAACGAATCTAATGATACTTATTTGACATCATAAATATTATTATATCGTTCAAACTTGAGAAGCTTTGACTCTCGAAGATTCTTGGAATGACTTACAATTTAGATTGGAGGGAGTAGTATTTTGATGTCATCTCCGAGATGGCGAGAGCAGAGGAGAGGCATAGAGCAGAGAGCGCCGGTAGCGGGCGAGCTCCGCCCCAGCTTGCGCGGGAGAGCTAGCTGTGCCGACCACCGAGTGCCAAGCCACGTACAGGCCGGCGTCTAGAACAGGACGGCGCTGTAGCTACAAGTTTCATGTGTGGACAAGCACAACGAGCAAGTGCAGCTCAGCAAGAAGCCTACTAGAACAATGGCAACGTACGTTTGGTACGGCAAGACCTGCTCATCTGGTAGTAGTCGCATGGTCTTGCGCCACGGCGCTTGCTCTCGCTACGGTGGTGGCTGACTGGCTGTTGCCTCCGGGACGAGAGACGACGAGACGGCATCGACGGGCGAGCTCGAGGTTACCTCGGCAGCCTCCAGCGCGAACGTCACGTCACTCTGCCGGTCGACGCCATACCCGCGCGCGTGCGAGACCGAGCTCGCGTCGGCGGAGGCGCGGTCGGCGCGGGACCCGTTCGCGGCGTCTGTCAAGTTCGCGATGGCTCGGGCGACGGGACGGCGCGCGCTGGCGCCTCTCCGCGTCGGCGCCGGCGCCCTCGGGGATTCACGACTGCGCCGTGCATGTCTTGTCATCATAAAATAATTTATTAAATTTTATAAAAAAGATCAAAACATAAATAAATATGTATTATTTATGTCATCGTTCAAATAAACATTTACTAGTTTTTTCCGTTGCAACGCACGGACACTTTTGCTAGTAACTAAAAAATATGGATTTTAGAGTATACAAACATTAAAATTTTACCTTCTAAACTCAGACATGATCTTGAAATGTATGGATGTACTCAAACATATACTTGCGATAATATTTTTTTTTCACAGCACATGCTGTTCTGATTTTAAGTCATTCCGGTAAATGAAGATATATTTTGTTTCTAGAAAAACCCATATTATATATTACAAAAAATTATATAATTGAATTATTTACATGGGAAACATTGGAATGAATAATACGACTACATTAAATTTTCACCCTAAAAGATAATGTTAGCTGTTAGTATCTTTGAAATTTGACTATGAGTAGAGGGGAGATTAGAAAGTTGTGTGTTTAACAAAATAGCAAATGAAGCAAATGGTTATCTAATTAGACTTTGATGATGACACTTTTTGATTTTAGACATATTATAATAGTGTTATTTGGTCCCTTGCTGAGTTTCAAATATATTTCTAGGTTTCTAAACTTGTTAAGTGATGTACCGTGGGTCCATATGCCACACACTAGTTGGTGGACCAAACCAATTAACAACGTCTAATAGTTGCTATGAACTAGCTAACCGTGAGAAGTTAATGGGTCCAAAACTCCAAATGGTCTAAATATCTTGGTCATGTTTGGATATATTAGCCGCTAATAATAGTTAGCTAGACAATATATAGGATAAAGTTCTAAGTTTATGAGTTCTGTTTTTTTAAGATGTATAATAAATAGCTAGACATATTTTAATAGCTTTTTAAGGGACATGCTAATAATCAGGTGCCTGAAATACATGCGACGTATGTGAAGTGCCTGATGTTTAGCATGTGTCATTTTATCCCTCCTTTTGCTTGTCTGATGTTTGCATATAATTAAGTTGTCGCCTGAAATCTCTACCATTTTCAGGCACCTGAATCGCAGGAAGGGTGGCTTTTTAAAGATGTATAGTGAAATCTAGACATAGTGTTTATTTAAATGCTGTTAAGTAAAAACTATGAAAAAGTTAGAATGATTGAAGGATAGCGCCGTGTTCGCTCGACTTATCAGCCACTGAAACAGTGTTTTTCTCTCACAGGAAAGCAGCCAAAAACACATCAGCCTGCTTATCAGCCACTGGAACGATAAGATGAACATGGCGAGTATTATTCGGGTATTCATATAGAAGGGACGAACATGACGAGTATTATTCGGGTATTCATATAGAAGGGCTCCCTGACGCCCTCCCAAGTCCCACCCTGCGGCTCCAATCTCCTCGATCCAATATTGCGTTGCGCACTTGGGCCCCTCCTTCGTCCCACTTCTCGCTACTCTGCCCATTCTCTTCTCTGCTCACATATTCGTTCCCTTCCCTCTCGCCACCGGAGTGCAAGGAGTAAACGACATTCAAAACGCACGACCTTTGTCGTTCTCTCTTCATTCCCTTTTTCTTCTTTCTGCGTCCATTCATTCAATTCATGTTCTTCCTTGGACGCAACGCAATGCCAGTTGCCACCACCACTAATAATCGGCGAATGGGACTCGTGGCTAATAAGCTCACGCCATGCATGGCATGATGGATCGATGCATCGATTGGCGACGTGCTAGTGCTACGTACACATCGGCGTACATGGTGCAACTGCATGCACATGACGCTCGTGTACCTACTTAATTTACGTACACGTGCTAGCTATGGCTACTGGCTAGTCTAGGACTATGACTATGAGGCACACGACGCATAGGGGAGCGCACAGTGGATATACTCGTAGAGCGAGCACGAACAACGGAGGTGCAGGTCCCGAGGTTGACGGTGGAGTCGCTCGCTGTCACTGGGGCGGGGCCTGCCCTGTCTCTATGTCACGAACCAGGTCCGCGACGAGGAGGGCTCACCGGCGTATACGCGCGCTGATGCTCTCGGCGGCGCCGACAGACAGAGAAGTGAGCTCGTGAGAGCCGACGAAGGAGAAGGCAAAACTATTTTTGATTTTGCTTAGCTGTCCACCCATCCTCCCACACAGCTATTCATAGGTCCATAAAGGAAACTGGGCTAAGCCCACAATACACCCCTGCGGCTCCAAGCCGACTTACGGGCCCAATTACTTAGAGCTAGTGTAGCCCAAACCCATACGCTCAGCCCAATAGTAGCAGTTCGTGACACTCCCTCCCCCTTAAGCAGCGACGTGTCCTCGCGGCGCACCAATGTGAACAACTTCGGTCAGGAGAGCAGATACTGGAGAGCAGGTACTGACGATACTGGACGTTAGGTTGTCCAATGATCCGGACATGCCTCCGGCTTGATCTGTACAGATGAAACCATTATGTTACCAACCTGTTGCATACGAGAAACAAGTACTTGTGTAGGCTTCATAGAGTCGAACAGGGACAACAACTGGAGTTCATCATCCGTTGATAGCTTCGTGTCCGAAGGGATAGCCTTCTTCAACTGAGAGACGTGCAGAACATTGTGTATCTGAGAGTTAGCAGAGTTTGTAGGCGACCTTACCCACACGTTGAAGTACCAGATAGGGTCCAAAGTACTTGAAACTCAGTTTCTGATTAGTTCGACGACTGATAGATTGCTGAATGTGAGGTTGCAACCTGACATAAACCCAGTCTCCAACCTCAAACTGGCGCTCTGAGCGATTTCTGTCAGCTTGATGCTTCATTCGATGTTGAGCACGATCCAAATTGTGCTGAATCTGTTGCATCATGGCTTGCCTGGACTGTAACCACTCATCCAGATCAGGAACTGAAACAACATCAGATATGGATATGCCAAAGTGCTTCGGTGGATGACCATAGAGTGCTTCAAACAATGTATGACCATGAGCAGAATGGAATGTGGAATTATACCAAAACTCAGCCAAGGATACCCAATTTGCCCATTTGTTAGGTGCAGTATGTACCATACAACGTAAATGGATGAGCTTGAATGTTGGCAAACCATGCAGCTTGTAGACATTATGCAGAAAAGCTTGAGCCACTGACAATGTTGTATATGGATGAGACAGGCAAATGAAGTGTGCATATTTTGTGAACTTATCGATAACCACCAATATTGTATCATAACCTTTTGACTTTGGTAAGCCCTCAATGAAATCAAGGCTAACTATGTGCCAAGCATGAGGTGGAATTGGCAGAGGTTGAAATAGACCAGGCAACTTGTAGTGTTCAGGTTTAGCTTGAGCACATATCTCACAGTTGGATACATATTCTTGTACAAATTTCTTCATGTTGGGCCAAGCAAAAAGTGCCTTGACTTTGTTATAAGTTGTTGTAGTTCCACTGTGTCCTCCCAAACCACTTGCATGCAGAGCCAGCAACATAGCTTTGTGGGCTTCAATATGGGAACCCAACCATATCTTGTTCTTATATTTAAGTTACTCCGCCAGATAGACTGAGTCCTTTCTTATTGGTACCATTCAAACTCAATTCAGTCAATAACTGCTTGGAGTGATCATCGTGCTGGTACCCTTCAATGACAATCTCTAGCCATCTTGGTGTTACTGAGGATATAACATGAAGGGAGTTAGGTTCAGCTTGCCTAGATAATGCATCGGCAACTATGTTATCTTGCCCTTTCTAGTACATGATCTTGTACTGTAGTCCTAATAACTTCAGGAATGCTTTTTGTTGAAGGCCCTCATGTAACTTCTGTTCCAACAGGTGGATGAGGCTCTTGTGATCAGTAGAGATTACAAATTCTTGATGCAGTAAATATGCCTTCCATGTTTACACAACCATAATCAGAGCAAGACATTCCTTCTCATATGTGGAGTACTGCTGAGCCCTGGTTCCAAGTGCCTTGCTGATGTATGCAATTAGGTGTCCATCTTGAGACAACACAGGCCCAATGCCTACTGATGAAGCATCAGTTTCAACAGTGAATGGTTTAGTGATGTCTAACTGTGAACACATGGTGGATAAGTGCCCATGTAGTTCAGTTTTATGATGAGTGATTGCCCAACACTTGAGCGTTTTAGTTTGAGTGGCTTACCTTAACCTCTGCGAAAGCAGAAATGTGTGCTTGTCTATCGGCTTGTGGTGTGCAGGTGCTATGCCTAGTGACAGTGGTCAATGGCGTGGAGAAGGTCGAGTAGAGGCTTGCCGTGCCGATGTACTTAGAGTGGTGAAGGGCGGAAGCGGGGCTCGGACTGAGGGACCATGGGCGCCGGCGGACTAGCTGTGGTGGCTAGTACTTGGCACCAGCAAGTGCGAGAAGACATGGAGGTAGACCGAGTCGACCAAGTCAAGACGGTGGACGCGCGAGTCGAGCGGAGGCTCAGGGGACTCGGAGTCCGACCATGCGAAGACAAGGTGGCTCGCGTCGAGTGGTTTGGTGGTTTGGGCCTCAAAACCATCTGCGACGGTTTCCGAGTTTGGGCCGCAAAACTCGGGGTTCGGTAGTTGAGCCCAAAGCTACCGGTGGCGGGTTTCCTGGGTTTGGGCCTCAAAACCTAGGCGGAGCTTCCGAGGAAGCGGGGATGGCACGTGGCGGAATCCTGGAGGTTGCGTCGAGGCAACGGCAACTCCTGGCAGGAAGCGGGGCCGTCCATTCAAATAGAGGGAGATATTTACCGGAGCTTGGACTGCAATGCTTAGGCTAGGCAGTTCACTCATTGTAGAGATGATTTCTCGAGATATTTGCTTTTGCTCTCTCTTTTTCTCGAGATGATTTCTCTTTGTAGAGAGTAGCTTTGCGAAATCCGTTTGAACCAAGTTGTTCGTACTCATGAGGAGCAACTTTGCACTGGAGGAATTTTCCTAAAACCTCACGAGCACACAGATCGGGCGATTTCTTTGCGGTGTTCTTTGTTTTGCCCTTTTCCCCCAAATCCGAGTGTTCCCGGTTATTCTCTCCAAATTGAGCGATGATTTCTTTGGGATAGCTCCCCAACTGCACAAGGATCATGCCTACAAAATTTGGTTGCAGTTGGAGTTCATTTGGTTGAGTTTTGGAAAGATTTGGCGAAGAAAATCGGGGTTTTCGCGTTTAGTGCGCTCTGCTCGGGGGCGCCGGACGCTCCGTTGAGAGGCGCCGGACGCTAGGTCATGCTGACGTCAGCGTCCGTCACTCGCTCTGTTTCTGCTGTTCAAGTTCGTCTCGGACGCTCACCATCGCCCGTCGCCTGCCCGCCGGAGCGTTCGTCGGTCCTTGTTTTTGACAGGCTCTCTGTTGTTTTGCGTCGGACGCTCCTCAGCGTCCATCGGCATTGCGCTAGATGCGTTCGTCGGTTTTTCGGCCGTGCAAGCTCTCTGTTTGCTTTGCGTCGGACGCTGCAGAGCGTCTGTCGGGACTGCGTCAGACGCGTCCGTCGCCTGTGTGTCCTCTCGGGTTGCTCTCTGTTCTTGCGTCGGACGCTCGGCTTCAACGTCCGTCGCCTGACCTCTCAGCGTCCGTCGCCTGTCTGTCTTGCCTGTTTTGCCTAGGTTCTTGCCTCTTTTACTTAGGGGTTGAGAGTCTATGTTTTGGGGTTTCCAGTGAGTCTCAACTGAGTTTGGTTTTTGGGAAGAGTGGCCCGAATATTTCGAAAGAAATTTGAGGGTCCCATTCACCCCCCTCTGGTCGCCGTTCTCGGTCCTTCAATTGGTATCAGAGGTGGTTAAGGATCAGTCCACCTTACACGGTTCTTGATCCGCGAAGGCGACATGGAGCGAGGTGCTGGTAAACCTCCCTACTTCGATGGAACTAACTTTGCCTATTGGAAGGTACGCATGTCGGCTTACCTCCAATGGCTTGACACAAAGTTTTGGGAGATTTGTGAGAATGAGAACTACGTGGTTGTTGAGGCTCGGGTCACCGATGCCCAGGTTACGCAGCATGCATCTAATGCAAGAGTCTGTAGCATTCTTTTCTCTTGTCTGTCTCTTCCGGAGTTTGAGCGGGTTTTGAGTCTCACTACAGCATGAGAGATCTGGCAAACACTCTTGAGATATCATGAGGGCAACCCTCAGATCAAGTCCAGACTCTTCGACATGTACCGTAGAGAGTACGAGAACTTTGCTCAGTTGGCCGGCGAATTTGTTGACGGGATGTTTACTCGCTTCCAATCTATCGTCAACAAGATGTGTGCTAATCGAGCCAACTTGCCTTATGATGATCATAAGATGGCTATCAAGCTTTTGCATGCTCTTGATCGGAAGGTATGGGAGATGAAGGTGGCTGCCATTCAGGAGTCACCGGGCTATGATGCCCTGACCGTGGACGAGCTATTCAGCAAGCTCAAGTCCTCGGAGATTGACTACCAGACCCGGGCCAAGCTTGAAAACCCGTCGAAACCATCTATGGCGTTGGTTTTTGGCCCTGACGATACGTCTTATTCCTCCTCTGACCCTTCACACTCTTTGTTCGCTTTGTCTTTGATGTCTGTGATAGAGGAGCAAGTGGAGGCTCTTGGAGATGATGAGCTGGCTTTGGTCATCACCAAGTTCTCACGGTTTCACAACAACCGTTTGAACCGTCGGCGTGGTGGCTCAACCAAGGGGTGCTACCGTTGCGGTATGAGGATCACTTCATCACAAACTGCCCCAAGAAAGCTGCGGGTGACTTCACCAAGCACAAGGACAAGCACGAGCACCACTTCGAGGACAAGCACAAGCCCAAGGGTGGCTATCACAGAAGGTCCTCCAAGAAGGTGATTGACAAGGTGAAGGCCAAGCACCGAGCCTTCCTCGCCTCCCTCAGCGACATCGATGCCTCCTCCGACGGAGGTGCTTCTTCGAGCGATGATGAGTCCAAGGGAAAGGTTGAGAACAAGTTCAACGGCCTATGCTTCTACGCCGACGCCAAGCACAGTGGCTTTTGCACCATGGTGATTGAAGAAGTCAAGGTCGGGAAGCGCAAAGATGGCCCCGACTACGACTACGACTCCGATACACCCGAGGTACCACCCACCATTGCATCCCTCTCTCTTGAGATTGAGTCTTTGAACGACGCCTTGATGAGTCAAGATGCGTTGCTCAAGCGTGCTGCTGTCGAGAGGAACGACTTTAAGGCAAAGTACCTTAGCGCGCTTCATGAGCTAGATTTTGCTAAGGCGTCAGTGGTGGTTACTGAGGAGGTAGAGTGTGATTCTTGCGCCATTCACATGTCTGATCTTGTCACTCTCCAGGACAAGTATGGCACTCTACTTGAGGAGGTGAGTGAGCTGAAGGCTAGGCCTAGCTTACTTGGTGCGTGCAAGTCTTGCTTAGGCTTGCGTTCTGAGCTGGCACAAAGAGATGCTAGGATTGCTGTGCTAGAGAAGGTCATCTTAGATAGCACTAGAGAGTCAGAACACCTTGAGGCTTTGGAGCTTGAGATCGCGTCGTGCAGACACGACAAGATGCGTACCGAGGAAGAAAACACATACCTTCGGTCCATCTTGAGCTGGGTGTCTTGCCGAGAGCCGCGGTTGGGGATGATGCTCAGCCAATGCAAAGGGCTGGCCGCACGGGAGTAGGCTTTGCTATAGGTGGGAAGGACGATAGCATGTTCGGTAAGATCGGTGAGTGCAGTGGTTTGAGCAAGAATGAGAAACCCACCGCAACTCCCAAGCTTACCAAGATCACTTCACCTAAGTCTACCGACCCCTCTGAGTTTCCTGTGAGAGATGGTGTGTTTGAAGAGCCACCCAAAACCACTCCACGGAAGCAAGTGTGGATTGCCAAACTGAACCACCTTCGCAACCCACTTGACACACTGCTAGACATCTCTAGTGATCCCCTTCCTAAGAAAGCTAGAGCCACCCAACCCAACAAGAGAGTGCCTACCAAGAGTGCGATGAGGTACCATTGTGAGTATTGTGAGCGGGATGGGCATTTGGCTGAGTTTTGCTATAGGAGGAAGAGAGATGAACAGAGGCAGTTTGAGTTGAACAACCGGGACATGTACCACCCACGAGTTGGGGTGCTTGAACCAGAAGTTCGGAGGCGCACTTCTAGGCCTAGAGGTACAATGCCTCAAGGTGCTAGGCCTCAGGAGGTGAGACCACGTGGTGGTCGTGCCCGGCGGGGTACCGGTCGTGACCCATACGTCTATGGGCCTCGTGGCGGTGGCTTCACTCCACCCTTCTTTAGCGGACCACGTTTTCCCTATCGTGGTGATCGCTATTCCCCCGTGGGGCAGGAGATGTTTGGTTTTTCTCCTAACCCATTCTTTGGGCAAATGGGACAACACTGGTATCCTTCACAGTTTACTAACCCCAGTGTTGGTCCGTTTGCTCACCCTATGTCTTTTTTTTGATGTAGGAAGGAAGAATGGAGGAGACTTGGCTTGTGGATTCCGGATGTTCATGCCATATGACCGGAAGTGCCAAGTGGTTCTCCAGCCTCGACCCCGTGCGCCACACTGAGTACATTACATTCGGGGACAAGAGCAAAGTGAGGATGGGGTGGTAGTGCGCAACAAGGCTAGGTTGGTAGCCCAAGGCTTTTTTCAAAAGGAGGGAATAGACTATGAGGAAACCTTTGATCTCGTAGCTCATTTAGAAGCCAGTAGAATCCTTCTAGCTTTTGCGGCTTCTAAGGGTTTTAAACTTTTTCAAATGGATGTTAAAAGTGCTTTCTTAAACGGCTACATAGAGGAGGACTTTTATGTTAAACAACCTCCCGATTTCGAAAATCCCAAGTTTCCAAACCATGTTTTTAAACTTCACAAAGCTTTGTATGGTTTGAAACAAGCACCTAGAGCATGGTATGTCGGCTAAAAACCTTTTTGCTTGTTAAGGGTTTTAAAATGGGATCGGTAGATAAGACGTTGTTTCTCCTCAAGCAAGGCAAAGACACTCTCCTTGTCCAAATATACGTGGATGATATCATCTTTGGTGGTTCTTCTCATGCTCTTGTTGCCAAGTTTGAAGATATTATGAGCAGGGAATTTGAGATGAGTATGATGAGAGAGTTGACCTTCTTTCTCGGGTTGCAAATTAAGCAAATCCGGGAAGGGACGTTTGTGCACCAAGGCAAGTACACGAAGGACATTCTGAAGAAGTTTGACATGAGTGAGGCAAAGCCTTTTTCAACACCCATGTCGACTATGACTGCCTTGGATCCGGACGAGGTTGGAGAGGCGGTGGACCAGACGGAGTACTGCAGCATGATCGGGTCGCTTCTGTACCTGACGGCGACTGGGCCGGACATTCAGTTCGCCGTTTGCTTGTGTGCTCGCTTTCAGGTGTCCCCACGGACTTCACACAAGCAGGCGGTGAAACGCATCATGAGGTACATGCGCTTCACTCCCGAATTTGGTCTTTGGTTCTCCACCTCTTCCTCTCTTGTGCTTTGTGGTTACTCTGACGCCGACTTTGCCGGTTGCCGACTTGATCGGAAGTTCACTTCTGGGACTTGCCAGTTTCTCAGGTCTTCATTGGTTTCTTGGTCTTCTCGCAAACAATCTAGCATAGCACAATCGACGTGCGAAGCTGAGTACATTGCCGCTGCTAGTTGTTGCTCTCAGTTGATTTAGATGATTGCCACTTTGAAAGATTTCGGTCTTGAGCTTACTAAGGTGCCTCTGCTTTGTGATAGCCCGAGTGCAATTAGTGGCTAAAAATCTAGTGCTTCATTCGAAGACCAAGCACATTGAGGTCCACTTTCACTTTTTGCGTGATCACTACGAGAAGGGTGACATTGACCTCTGGCATGTCGAGACCCAAAACCAGCTTGCGGATATTCTCACTAAGCCTTTGGATCAAGCTGCGTTTTCTCGCCTTTGGGGCGAGTTGGGTGTCTGCTTTCCTTTTTAGAGGAGGAAAGTTTTGTGTATCATAGTTCTTTCTGGTTCTTTTTGTCTTTTCTTTGTCCTTCTTCTCTCTTGGTGTCTTGTTTATGTTAGTTGGTGTCATTGCTTTTTGCATCTCATTTGCATTTGTAACATAGTTCATTTCAAGCTTCATATCTATAGCCGATATAATGAATCTATGCTCTGTTTGAGGTGCTCTATGTGTCCATGGTGTTGCCTAACTTAGACTCCTTTTGATCTATATGATATGCGATAGAGCTAAGTTAGCAAAGCTTTAAAACTGAATTTAAATTCCCCATGTCACCTCTGAAATGGCACTAGCATGTGTAGGCTTTTGAAGATCCGTCTTGACTGTTTTGTATATAGCTTGTAACTATGGCTCTTCATTGTTTCATTCACTTCCATTGAGCACCATGATTAATATCTAAAATAAAATTGCTCTCTATTTTGTGAATTGGAAAGATCGAGTTGGGTTTGCATTGTGAGCACTTCACCGTGTGTTCGAGACTGCTTCCCATATGGGTTGAACTTGAGCGGTGTCGTGTATGACCATAACCGGTGTGTCAAGTCCTTTGACTTCGCCCGGTTGGTAAGTAGTGGCATCACTTTGCTTACAACCACTCGCATACAACTTGTAATGTGCCTAAAACTGAATTTTGGCTGCATAACTCTGAATTTTGAAAAATTCATTCACTTGGGACATTGGCTTGTTGTATGAACTTTGCTAAGGGATAGTTTTACCTGCTATACATGAGATTGCTTTGAGATAGATCCTATCTTGTTTGCCATGTTTAGTTGTCTCTAGGAGGTGATATCCATTCCTTACTCACACATGATATGCTCTCTAAAATAGCTTCTAAAGTGATCTTTAGCTCAACCTGAGTCTTTGTTGGGCACGTAGAGCTTTTCCTGCTCTCACTAGATCACATCACTTAGAGCATCTATTCATTGTCTTAGCTCTATGTATGAAGCTTGTTGCACTCATCTTGCATTTCATGGCGTTTGTAGCCGGATTTTGAGTTATTGATGTTTGATGAGCTACATGTGTCAACAAGGGGGAGAAAGCTTGCATTTGACCTACCTATTTTGGTAAAGGGGAGAGATGTGCATATTTCATTCCATTTTCAGCCATCTACTTCCAAGGGGGAGAAATTGTGCTGTTTGCGCTTAATTGGCATCTCTTTGATTCGACTCTTTTCACCCCTTCTTGGTATCTTGATAATGCTAGTTCCCAGGGGGAGTTTTTGCTAGATGTGTTGAGCCTTTGCCTCCTCTGGAGGATCTAGCTTGTTTTTATTGACTTTGATAGGTTCCGATTGCTTCTTGAGCATTAAGGGAAGTAAGTGGTTTCAATTGGTATCTTTTGAGCTCCCTTAGTGCTTAAATTGGTTCTTAATGTTTAAATTGGAAGTTTGAGCTTTGAGAGCTGTGATTGGTATCTTGGACTTGCTAGTGGTGTTGAGCCCGTTTTCTACCTCTTCTTGAGGGCTAGCTTTGATTTCCCTTGTGCTTTTGTTTTGGCATCAGTAAGTGGCTTTATCATGAGGTTTTTGAAGGATGCTTTTAATTGGTATCGCTTTGCCTCTTTCGGTCGGTGTTTTTTAATTGGTATCATGTTTTGAAGTCATCTCTATTGGTATCGGTTTGCTTCTCTCAAGTGACCCCGTTTTGGCTTTGTTAGATTTTTAGTCATTTGGAGAGCTTTACCTTATGGCTCAAATCTGAAACGCGCTTGTGTTGACAATGCACTCATCAAGGGGGAGATTGCGAACACATGGTGGATAAGTACCCATGTAGTTCAGTTTTATGATGAGTGATTGCCCAACACTTGAGCGTTTCAGTTTGAGTGGCTTACCTTAACCTCTGCAAAAGCAGAAATGTGTGATTGTCTATCGACTTGTGGTGTGCTGGTGCTATGCCTAGTGACAGTGGTCAATGGCGTGGAGAAGGTCGAGTAGAGGCTTGCCGTGCCGATGGACTGAGAGTGGTGAAGGGCGGAAGCGGGGCTCGGACTGAGGGACCATGGGCGTTGGCAGACTAGCTGTGGTGGCTAGTACTTGGCACCGGCAAGTGCGAGAAGACATGGAGGTAGACTGAGTCGACCAAGTCAAGACGGTGGACGCGCGAGTCGAGCGGAGGCTCAGGGGACTCGGAGTCCGACCGGGCGAAGACAAGGTGGCTCGCGTCGAGTGGTTTGGTGGTTTGGGCCTCAAAACCATCCGCGACGGTTTCCGAGTTTGGGCCGCAAAACTCGGGGTTCGGTAGTTGAGCCCAAAGCTACCGGTGGCGGGTTTCTTGGGTTTGGGCCTCAAAACCTAGGCGGAGCTTCCGAGGAAGCGGGGATGGCACGTGGCGGAATCCTGGAGGTTGCGTCGAGGCGACGACAACTCCTGGCAGGAAGCGGGGCCGTCCATTCAAATAGAGGGAGATATTTACTGGAGCTTGGACTGCAATGCTTAGGCTAGGTAGTTCACTCATTGTATCTAGGGGGGTCTTTGGGAAATAGCCAAAGCCTCTAATAAATAGAGGATGAAGGGGTATCCTCATCCTATCTCTTGAACATATCTCTTGAAACCCTAATCACTTGCCCCCTCTCTCTCTAGTTCATGAGATCCCTAGGTTTATTCCACCAACCTTTGTAAGAACTTGTTTTGCTGTGAG
Organism: Microstegium vimineum; assembly: GCA_022036555.1. Lineage (NCBI taxonomy): Eukaryota > Viridiplantae > Streptophyta > Magnoliopsida > Poales > Poaceae > Microstegium > Microstegium vimineum. Next base: position 12,670,105 of record CM039129.1, on the reverse strand, counting down.
GAATCGGAGGCCGTAACCTCCGTAAGCCATGGTGGCTTCGTTTTAGTGATTGTGTCCTCGTTTTGCTTGTGTTCTTCGCGTTTTGCTTTTGCTCTTTGTTTTTCTCGAGATGATTTCTCTTTGTAGAGAGTAGCTTTGCGAAATCCGTTTGAACCAAGTTGTTCGTACTCGTGAGGAGCAACTTTGCACTGGAGGAATTTTCCTAAAACCTCACGAGCACACATATCGGGCGATTTCTTTGCGGTGTTCTTTGTTTTTCCCTTTTTCCCCAAATCCGAGTGTTCTCGGCTATTCTCTCCAAATTGAGCGATGATTTCTTCGAGATAGCTCCCCAACTGCACAAGGATCATGCCTACAAAATTTGGTTGTAGTTGGATTTCATTTGGTTGAGTTTCGGAAAGATTTGGCGAAGAAAATTGGGGTTTTCGCGTTTAATGCGCTCTGCTCGGGGGCGCCGGACGCTCCGTTGAGAGGCGCCGGACGCTAGGTCGTGCTGACGTCAGCGTCCATCGCTCGCTCTGTTTCTGCGGTTCAAGTTTGCGTCAGACGCTCACCATCGCCCGTCGCTTGCCCGCCGGAGCGTCCGTCGGTCCTTGTTTTTGACAGGCTCTTTGTTGTTTTGCGTCGGACGCTCCTCAACGTCCGTCGACATTGCGCCACACGTGTCCGTCTGTTTTTCGGCCGTGCAAGCTCTATGTTTGCTTTGCGTCGGATGCTGCAGAGCGTCCGTCGGGACTGCGTCAGACGCGTCCGTCGCCTGTGTGTCCTCTCGGGTTGCTCTCTGTTCTTGCGTCGGACGCTCAGCTTCAGTGTCCGTCGCCTAACTTCTCAGCGTCCGTCGCCTGTCTGTCTTTCCTGTTTTGCCTAGGTTCTTGCCTCTTTTACTTAGGGGTTTCTGGTGAGTCTCAACTGGGTTTGGTTTTTGGGAAGAGTGGCCCGAATATTTCGAAAGAAATTTGAGGGTCCCATTCACCCCCCCGGGTCGCCGTTCTCGGTCCTTCACTGACAACTGGAGAACAGGAGCAGATACTAGAGCCTGCTTCAAATTATCAAGGCAGCACTACAACTCTGGTGTCCAATGGAAGAGAGAGTCTTTCTTTAGAAGATCTGTTAATGCTCTTGAAAGGTCCTAGATGGCTAAAGTGTGGTGAATAGCCTAAAAAAATTCTACAAAACACTAGAGAAAAGGTGAGTGTAACACTTAAGCGAAGCTTTTTTGCTCTAGCTCTACTAGGGGTGCAAAGCCACCTATCCAAGCAATTCTAGTTAGCTAAGTGCCTACCAATCAATAGCAAGAACCTAAGGCACTCAACTCTAGCTAGGAAGAACAACTAACAAGCTAAACAAACAAACTAGCAAGAGAGCTAACTCAGCAAGATATGAAGGAATGCAAATACAAGAGAGGAGGTGATTGATATACCGATGCCTTGTGATGTATGGATGTCAATATGAAGAACCAATCACAATGAATACCAAAGAGTAGCCGGGACACAAGTTGACACAAGATTTTTCTCCCGAGGTTCACTTGGTTGCCACCAAGCTAGTCCCCATTGTGTCGACTACTCAAATGGTGATTCGGTGGATAATAGGCAATCACAAGCCTAGCCCATTACTCAGGCGCCACAAGAATCCACCCAAATGAGAGTAACTCAATGACACGAGCAATTTACTAGAGTTACCCTTTGGCGCTCCGCCGAGGCGGGTACAAGCCCTCTCACAATCGATGAAATCAACCATAAACAATCACCAACTCGTGTTGACTCCTCGTTCATGCTCCAAGACGTCTAGGTGTTGGCAAACACCAAGAATAACAAGAAAACTGTAGCAAGAACGATCGCCAAGTGCTTCTAGATGCAAATTACTAAGCAATGCACTTGGATGCACTCTATCCTCTTTTGGATTTAGCAAAAGATCAAAGAGATGAGTGGGAGAGGTGCTTGAGAGCTCACAAGAGTATGCAACAATAGAATGAGGCAAGAGCGTCAGCTCCAACCGGACAAAGCACTTAAATAGCCACCCCTCCAAAAACTAGTCGTTATGTCTGAGTTGAGGGCGTCGGACATTCTTCAAGTTTGCGACGGACGCTCTATTGCCAACGTCCGTCGCGCTTCCAGTAAGCATGCAGAGAGGTCCGAGGTCCGTCGGACTCGTCCGTCTCCTTGCCGTCGGACGCTCTCCAGCGTCCGTCGCTTGTGTCAGAGAGCTTCTCAATCCATCAGACGCTTATTTGAATTTTGTCCAGCATCCATTGCCTCTTCCTTCAGCGTCCGTTGACATCGTCCGTCGCACGAGCAGAGAGCATCCAGAGAGCTCCCAACTCCGTCGGACGCGTCTGTCGCCTTGTCGACAGACGCTCTTCAGCGTCCGTCGCCATTCTACGTTGAGGCTGACTTAGGGTTTTCCCAATGGACGCTCTGTCGCATTGATCCAACGCCTGGCGATAGTGTTCGTCACCCTGTTCTTGCTCCTTTCTTGTTTCTTTCTTTTCCAACCTTTCTCCATTGTGCCAAACACTTATGGTACTTCCTTAGAGAAAATGTTTAGCATATATTTTATGTCTTTTAAGCTAGGCTACGTTATTAGGTGAATTAATGCATATGCAAGAATGACAACACCTAGTAGCACTTGATAACCGCAATCACAACACGTTTTCCCCTTCTTGATAGTACGGTTATCTATCCTAAATGTGATCACACTCTCTATAGTGTCTTGATCACTAAACCAAAAATGACCCTATGATATACCTTTGCCTTGGGTCCGTTTTTGTTTTTCTCCTTCTTCTTTTCCTTAGACCATGGAGCACTTGATCCATCATGATCCTTTATCTAGCTCCATTGGTCAAGTTGGATCACCCTATCTTAATTATGCACTTAGAAATAGGGTTAGTCCATAGGTTTCATCAATTAACCAAAACCAAACTTTGGGCTTTCAATCTCCCCTTTTTGGTAATTGATGACAACCTTTCACACATGAATATATTGAATGAATTTTCAACTTTGGTAGTATTAGCTCCCCCTACATATGTGATAAATGAGTTTGGTTCATTTTGATCACATATGTATGAATAGGAATTGTGGGAGAGTGAATGCTACCAAATGATGCTAAGGTATAAGGGATGGACCTTTGAAGCGTGATACCAATCGGAGTGCAATGTTATATCATCCTTAGCACCATGAATGCCTAGAAACCACATGAGAGCAAACTTGAAATACCACTTGGAAAGCTTAAGCTCACAAGAAGAGTTAGGCTAAGACCTAAACATGCTAGTACTTCAAGCATCAAGTCAATTATGTTTCTAGCATTCACCACACAAGCATGTCATGCATTATAAATACATATGCAAGCAAGCACTTATGAATGCACAAAGATATGCAACAACTAAGTTCATAGGCTTTCTCCCTCTACTTGTGTGCTTTCATTTTTCAAAAATTTCAAAATATTCCTTTGTGGTACTTACTTCTCCCCCTTTGTCATCTATTATCATAAAAGATGTGCTCAAGGAGTTGATTATTGGAGAGAAGCTTAGATGTGGATCAATCTAGATTACTTGCTCAACATAGTTAACTCGGTTTAAACCATGAACAAGCTTCTTCACACATCCTAGAATGGTTATCTTGCACATGTTGAGTTAACCAATTGAAGTTCATAGTCTAGATCAAGCACTAGGATTGCAAGCCCACAAACATGTCATATGTTACCACTAGATCATATCAATCATAGAAGAAATAGTGGTACCATATAAGCATCAAATTCATTTGATTTTCATGAATGAGCCTAATGAGTTGATGTTTAGATGCACTAACAAGTTCTAATAAGGGATGAATGACATGTCAATAACCTTTTACCTTGCTTTGCTCGAAGGAGATGCATGTCATATATGAGGGTGCATCAACACATGTTTGAGTAATCAAGAATGTTCAACTCATTTCTTGATATCAGCTTTTGCTGTTTTAAGCATGCCACACAATTCATTCAAGCCCTTCTCCACTCCATGCATATGGTAGTTCGAAATGAAGTTCCCATAGCTAGGCGGAAGAGACGCAAGTATGAAATCAGTGGCCAACTCTGGGCCCATTGGGAAGCCTAGCTTCTCCAATCTCTGAGTGTGACCAACCATCTTGATCACATGTGGGCCAACTGCTGCGCCTTCTGCAAGCTTGGTTTTGACAAAAGCCTAGGAAACATTGAACCTTTTAGTCCTGGCTTGAGTCAGAAACATATCATTAAGCGCCACGATCATATCATACGCTGCATGATTATTATCAAATTGCATCTGGAGATCTGGCTCCATGCAAGCGAGCATAAGACAACCCACTTCAAGATCAGCATCACATGCTTTCTTGTAAGCGGTTTTCTCTGCAGCAGGTGCATTATCAGCAGGCTCATCTGGTAATGGGGTGTCTAGAACATCTTCCTTTTTCTCAGCCCTGAGAACAATTCTCAGGTTGCGGATCCAATCTGCATAGTTTGTTCCATTCAACTTATCTTTCTCAAGAATTGAACGCAAAGTAAATGGTTGATTACTGGGAGCCATCTACAACAAAAGTAATGCAAAATACTAAGACAATATATCCAAGACAGAGTAAATAAAATATACTCCCACTAAAATCAATATCCCTCTATTGAAACTTAGTGATTCAAGACCCGCAACTAACAAGTCGACTAGTGAGCTTTAGCATCACCGCTAGGCGACATGGTAGATCGGCAATCAACTCCTTGCTAATCATATCACATATGACTCTTGTTGTTGGGTGGCATCTCCATGCTTGTGTTACCAACAACTAATGCTTCAAGGTCTCTAACCGTTAGGATAACCTTGTTCAAGTAACCAAACCTTCTGCATGTAAGTGTCCAACACGAACCTGTCTAGTCAAGGAAAATCAGTGGCACCCTAATTTCATAGACCTACCACCGATCGTACAAGACACGTGATAGTGCAAGGTTTGGGGAAGCATTACGACTTAAACATTGCTGAGGGATCGTTCTACTTCACTACCGTATATGTAGACAAAAACATTATCGTACGTGAAAATAGAACATCGTAAGAATGACATAAACACAGATTTGACTTGGTATAGCCCATTATTCCTTTGGAGATCTCCATCTCCACCAATCTGTTCATCATGGTGATCGCCATCTCCATGATAGAAATATGCCATCCTCCGTGATGAGTCCACCAAGACTATCTATCAGTACCGTAACATAGTGAAGTAAAATTACATAGTCGTAGGATCATCACAGATTGGCACGCAGGCCATTACATATGAATTGACAATATATGTGGCTCCAGCCATATTGTCTTAATCATGACGCGCAAGCCATGAATTAATTACATACATGCATCACATACACATAAGGGCTATACCAATCACGAATACCTGCAAAACAGAGTTAACCGATTCCGACGTCTAAACTTAAAACGCCGAAAACTCAATTTTCTGGGCCAAATTTCACAAATCTAATTTTCGCCAAAACCGCCAAAGGCTGTCGTTTAAGGTTTTTCTCGTTCCGATGTCGTATGCAAAAGTTCTGGCCGTTTTACCGAACAACACTTTTCTGCAAATTTCCCTCCGACGGCGGATCCAATCCGCCGCGGCCTCCACATCTCATGCGCTTGGAACTTGACCTAGGTCTGATTCGATCAATCTTATTGATCTCCAACTCACCGTAATTGGGTTTACATGTATCACTTAACTCGGATGGCGGAATCCCGAACGGTACGAGTAGATCGTTACAATACCAACGTGGCAAGATCACGAACCATGATCAGAGATTGATCCAAAACCTTGCATATCTCCATATGCACACACCCGAATGTATAACGAGGCAACTAACGGCTCTGATACCACTGTAGGGTTATGAGGTTGCTACGCTAGCCAGAAACTAGTGCTAGTTATAGATCACGGGGTTACCACTAGACACGCAGGTGCAGCGGAAGCGACTTGATGTAGTCGTGCGTGTCGCAGCAGTGCCGTGTAGTTGCGAGGTCGTCCGTCTCAACGTCTCTTACTCGCGGTTCGTCCTTGTGCTCCAGATGCAGCACCTCCGAGGAATCCCACACGTGCAGGGAAGAAGCGTCACGCCTCTGGACTGCTAGGTCCGTGAGGAGTACTAGGCGCGAGCGTGGGGAGGGCGACGGCGGCTGCCAAAGGACGTGAGTGCGACTCACCCCGCATCTCCCCTTGCTTATATAGGTGACCTAATGAGCTCCCACGTTGGAGGTCCATTAGCAACCCTAAACCTAGTCTAATTCGAGTCCAACCCAAATTAGGCTTCCAGCCCCTTAAGCGTGCGACCCTATGGGCTCACGCACACATAGACATGGCCCAAGTACTCTTACTCGACCAATAGTTGATAGAGGCCTCTAGCAAGGCATGTCAACTCCTATGCATACGCTATGATCATATCAGACGAACCACCACAATACAATATACTTGTTATTCCTTTGCCTCACGATATTTGGTACAACTCGTGGGTTAACACTTAACCCAAGCACGGCTATGCATTTCATGATCTAATCATTTGAGTAGTCCAGTGATATCTCTCTCATATGAAGAGTGGCAAATTCCATCTTGATTGACTATATCTCACAGCATGTTTCCCGACAAACCCGAAAGCCACCTTTATAACTACCCAGTTACGAAGTAGCATTTGGTAGTCTCTAAGTAGGTTGTTTCACATCTTGAGTACATACGACAATCTCAGGTCTAAGGACATAAGGTACATTATGTGTATAGAGACAATCTCATGTCGGGTCTGTCCAGCACCATGTCCTAAATGTGCCCACATTATTAGTTGATGACTATGTTTCACAAGTCATGGACATAATAACCATACAAGTAAAAGAGTTTCACAAACAATTCACATAATTGCTTATCGATACAAGTTGTCTTTAATGGATATTCATTGAACTCATAACATGTCATGGATACAAGGAAATACAATCATCTCTATGATTACCTCTAGGGCATATTCCCAATAGGGATACCATAATCCAACATCTTGTGTATGCTTCAAGGTACCTCAATATTATTTGTGTAGCCTTCAAATGACTTTATCTTGGAGAGACTTGGAATCTTGCACACATGCATACACTAAACATGACATCCGACCTTGAAGCGGTCAAATAGAGTAGACTTCCAATCATAGACCGATACAACTTTTGATCCACCATATTGCCACTAGCATGACTATCCAAGTGTCCATTAGTGCCCATAGGAGTGCTAATGACTTTTGATTCTTCTAGACCAAACTTCTTGATCATATCGTTGATGTACTTGCCTTGACTCACAAAGGTGCCATTCTTTAATTGCTTGATTTGAAGTCCAAGGAAGTAGCTAACTTCACCAATCATTGACATTTCAAACTCATTTGCCATCATAATGCCAAACTCTTCACAAAAATCTTGATTGGTTGAACCAAATATGATGTTATCAACATATATTTGGAGCACAAATAGATCCTTGCCAAGCTTCTTCGTGAAAAGAGTAGTATCAACCTTCCCCATGATGAACCCTTTGGATAAGAGGAAATCCCTCAATCTTTCATACCATGCTCTAGGTGCTTGCTTCAAGCCATATGAAGCCTTTCTCAACTTGTACACATGGTTGGGCTTCTTGTCATCTTCAAAACCGGGAGGTTGCTCAACATATACTAACTCATTGATGTATCCATTCAAGAAAACACTCTTGACATCTATTTGATATAGACTGATGTTGTGTGCACATGCATAGGCCAATAGGATTCTTATTGCCTCTAATGTTGCAACCAGTGCATAAGTTTCTCCAAAATCAAGACCTTCAACTTGAGTGTATCCTTGAGCTACCAATCTTGCTTTGTTTCTCACAACTATACCATCTTGGTCTTGTTTGTTTCTAAATACCCATCTTGTGCCAATCACATTGTAATTCTTGGGTCTTTCAACTAGCTCCCAAACTTGATTTCTTGTGAAATTGTGGATCTCTTCATGCATTGCATTGACCCAATCAACATCTTGTAAGGCTTCTTCAATCTTTGTTGGCTCTATGGATGACACAAAGGAATAGTGTTCACAAAAGGATGCCAATCTTGATCTTGTTTGAAAACCACTTGTAATATCACCAACTATTTAATCAATGGGGTGATCTCTTGCAATGTTGGTTGGTTGGAGAATAGGAACTTGATTGCTTGAGCTTGGTTGAGATGAACTAGAAACTTGTTGATCTTGCACTTGAGAGCTACTAGCTTGCACATGAGGTGAGTTGAGTACTTGATCTTTGTCATCTTCAATGTCAATCACTTGTCTTGGCCTAATATCACCAATATCCATCCTCTTCATAGCATTTTCCAATTGAGGTCCACTCACATCTTCTAGATTCTCATTTTCAACTTGTGAGCCATTGGTTTCATCAAATTCAACATCATGAACTTCCTAAAGTATACCACTAGCCAAATTCCAAACTCTATAGGTTTTGCTTGTGGTTGAGTAACCAAGTAAGAACCCTTCATCACACTTCTTGTCAAACTTTCCAAGTCTTGTGCCTTTCTTCAAGATATAACATTTGCAACCAAACACTCTAAAGTATGCAATGATGGGCTTTCTTTCATTCAATAGCTCATATGGTGTCTTTTCCATCAATGGGTCCGGTTGCTAGACTAGCAAGCGGTGTTGATAGCTTCGGCCCAAAAGGTATGACTCACATTGTACTCACTAAGCATAGACCTTGCCATATCAATCAATGTTCTATTATTCCTCTCAACAAGGCCATTTGATTGTGGAGTGTACTTGGCCGAGAATTGATGTTTGATTCCCAATTAATCACATAGCTCATCAACTCTTGTATTCTTGAATTCACTACCATTGTCACTTATCACTTTCTTGATGGTGATCTCAAACTCATTGTGACATCTCTTGACAAAAGATTTGAATGTGGCAAATGTGTCACTCTTGTCATTGAGAAAGAATACCCATGTATATCTTCTAAAATCATCCACTATCACAAATCCATATTTGTTCCCACCGATGCTAGTGTATGTTGTTGGTCCAAATAGATCCATGTGCAACAACTCAAATGCTCTACTAGTGCTCATCATGCTCTTCTTGGGATAGGTGTTACCAACTTATTTGTCGGCTTGACAAGAGCTACAAAGTTTGTCCTTCTCAAACACAACATCTTTCAAGCCTCTTACTAAGTCATGCTTGATCAATCTATTCAATTGCTTCATTCCAACATGATCAAGCCTTCTATGCCATAACCAACCCATACTTGATTTAGTGAGCAAGCTAGTTGACAATTGAGACTCACTAGCATTGAAATCAACTAGATAGAGGTTCTCATATCTAAAGCATTTGAAGATCAAGTTTGAACCATCTACACTAATGATCTCAACATCATCTACTCCAAATATGCATTTGAATCCAAGATCACATAATTGAGCTACCAATAGCAAATTGAAGTTTTCAAGCTCTCAACTTGCATGACATTTTATATGCTCAAGTCATTGGATATTGCAATCTTACCAAGACCCTTGACCTTGCCCTTGCCATTATCACCAAAAGTAATACTATCAATGCCATCATTGGTGTTGGAGTTGATTGATTTGAACATTCTGGAATCCCCGGTCATGTGTTGAGTGCACCCACTATCAAGCACCCAATGTCTTCCTCCGGCTTTGTAATTGACCTACAAAACAAATTAGTTCTTCTTAGGTACCCATACTTGTTTGGGTCCTCCAAAGTTAGTGACCAAGGATTTAGGCACCTAAATTGCCTTCTTATTTGGGCCAACAATGGGTGTACCAACATACTTAGCAATTACACCATCTCTCCCTTTGGTAAGCATATAACATGAATCAAAATGCATGGAGGTGGCTTTAGCAAACTTGGTTTGGCTCATGTTAAGTTTGCAATATTGGTCAACATGCCCCACTTGCTTGCAACTATTGCAAAGTCGACCATTGATTCTCATAAAGCTAGGCTTTGGAGTTACAAAGGTGAAAGGTTCTAGATGGCTAGAAGGGAGGGGGGGGGGTGAATAGCCTAATAAAAATTCTACAAATCACTAGAGCAAAAGGTTAGATAACACTTAAGCAAAGCTTTTTGCTCTAGCTCTACTTGGGGTGCAAAGTCACCTATCCAATGCAATTCTAGTTAGCTAAGTGCTTATCAATCAATAGCAAGAACCTAAAGCACTTAGCACAAGCTAGCAAGAACAACTACTAAAGAAGCTAACTAGACAAGATATGAAAGAAGATAAGTACAAGAGAGGAGATGATTGTCATACTGATGCCTTGTGATGTATGGATGTCAACGTAGAGAACCAATCACAAGAATACCAATGAGTAGCCGGGAGACAAGTTGACAATCGATTTTTCTCCCGAGGTTCACTTGGTTGCCACCAAGCTAGTCCCCATTGTGTCGACTACTCAAGTGCTGATTCGGTGGCTAATAGGTGTTTCACAAACCTAGCCCACTAACTCGGGCGCCAAAAGAATCCACCCAAATGAGAGTAACTCAATGACACGAGCAATCCACTAGAGTTACCCTTTGGCGCTCCGCAGAGGTGGGTACAAGCCCTCTCACAATCACCGAAGCCATCTAGGTGTTGGCAAATCTAGGTGTTGGCACACAATCACCAAATGCGCCAAAGCTTCTCCTCAATCGCCAAGCCATCTAGGTGTTGGCAAACACCAAGAATAACAAGAATTCCCGCGGCAATGACGATGACCAAGTGGCACTTAGATGCAATGCAATGATCAATGCACTTGGTTCACTCAAACTCTCACAAGTATGCAACAAGAGTGAAGAGAGTGAGTTGGGGGCTATCTCAAGCAAGCACAAGTGTATCAAATGAATGAGAGGTGAAAGAGAGAGCCCTAGGAGCTGGCCATATCACTTATATAGCAACCCAAACCGAGCTACCCGTTTTGCTCCTCATTCCCTGCTTTCTGCGTCAGTCCGGACGCAGTTTGCATGGGGGGTCCGGACCAACGTGCATGCGTCTAGACCCTCCTCCGTTTGAAATCTGCCGTTCGCGCTCTGCTCTGCTGATGCCACATCACCTCCAGACACACAACACAGTAGCGTCCAGACCCGCTTTACGTTGCGTCCGGATCCAGTCCAGAGAGGATTCAGAGAGCTCCAAGCTACGGACTCGCGTCCGGTGCCTTGCGTCCGGACCGCATTCAAGGTCCGGATAAATACCTCCAGAGAAGTCCAGTGAGCGCCGAGCTCCGGACGCGCGACCGGAGTCAGCGTCCGGACTCACTTTTGCGTCCGGACCTCCTGTCCAGAGAGCCCAAGGGCTAGGGTATGCCACCGGACGCATGTCCATTGGTCCGGTTGGCCTTTGCCCTGCGTCCGGACCCTCTCTGAGTGGCCAACCGAGCCATTTCTTCTTCTCCAAGTATTCAAGTGCTAACACCTCATGATCCAATCCTTGTCCACCTATGTTAGCCTTTGCAACATATCTTTCTTGGATTTGTTTTAGTTTGTGTCACTTTAGGTTCATTTTATGTGTATGCAATGCAAACCTAGTGGCACATGATAACCGCAATCGACACGAGTTTTCCCTTCTTGATAGTATGGCTATCTATCCTAAATGTGATCACACTCTCTATAGTGTCTTGATCACTAAACCAAAAATGGCCCTATTGATATACCTTTTCCTTGAGCCCATTTTTGTTTTTCTCTTTCTTCTTTTCCTTAGTCCATGGAGCACTTGATTCATCATGATCATCCATCTAGCTCTATGTACCAAGGTGAACCACCCTATCTTGATCATACACTTAGTTCAAGGGTTAGTCCATAGGTTTCATCAATTAACCAAAACCAAACAAGGTCTTTCAATCTCCCCCTTTTTGGTAATTGATGACAACCTTTCACAAATAAATATATATGATGAAAATTTTCACTTTGGTAGTATTAGCTCCCCCTACATATGTGATATATGAGTTTGGTTCATTTTGATCACATATGCATGAATATGAATTATGGGAGAGTAAATGCTACCAAATGATGCTAAGGGTGTAGGATGGACCTTTGAAGCGTGATACCAATCGGAGTGCAATGTTAAACCATCCTTAGCACCATGAATTGCCTAGAAACCACTTGACATACACTTTGAGAGAACTAGATACCACATGAGACAATGAGAGCCTAAGCATGCTAGTTCTTCAATCATCATACAATCTAGTTTCTAGCAATAACCACACAAGCATATCATGAATTTAAGTACATATGCAAGCAAGCACTTATGAATGCGCAAGGATATGCAACAACTTTATTCATAGGCTTGCTCCCCCTACTTGTGTGCTTTCATTTTCAAATTTTCAAAATATTTTTCTTTTTCTTACTACTTACTTCTCCCCCTTTGTCATCTATTATCATAAAAGATGTGCTCAAAGGTTTGATTATTGGAGAGAAGTTTAGTTGTGGTTCAATCTAGATTACTTGCCCAAGCTATTTAACTCGGTTTAAACCATGGACAAGCTTGTTCACACATCCTAGAATGGTTATCTTGCCCATGTTGAGCTAAACATTTGAAGTTCATGATCTAGATCAAACTCTAGGATTGCAAGCCCACAAATATGTCATATGCTACCACTAGATTAAGTCAAGTATAGAAGCAATAGTGGTACCATATAAGCATCAAATCATTTAATTTTCATGAATGATCCTAATGAATTGATGTCTAGATGCACTAACAAGTCATAATAATGGATGAATGACATGTCAATCAACATGTACCTTGTATAGCTCGAAGGAGAGGCATGTCATATATATATGTGGGTGCATCAACACATATTTGAGAAGTCAAGAATGTTCAACTCATTTCTTAGCTTGCAAAACCTCTTCTCATCTAATGGCTTGGTGAATATGTCCGCAAGTTGATCATCGGTGCCAACACTTGTGATTTTGATATCACCCTTGAGTTGATGATCCCTTATGAAGTGGTGCCTCACATCAATGTGCTTGGTTCTTTAATGTTGAACCGGATTGTTGGTTAGCTTCACCGCACTTTCATTGTCACATAGCAATGGCACTTGCTTGAAGTTGATCCCATAGTAATTCAATGTTGCTTTCATCCAAAGCAATTTTGCACAACAACTACCCGCACTTATGTATTCGTCTTCGGCGGTAGAGAGTGCAACACTATTTTGCTTCTTTGATGACCAAGATACAAGTGACATGCCTAGCAATTGACATGTGCCCGATATGCTCTTTCTATCAATCTTGCATCCCGCATAGTCCCTGTTTGGATCCCAGGGCTAGAGCTAGTTTGGGCTAGTTTACACCCAACTAGCCCAAAAGTATCCAAACAGGAGAGCTAGTTTGGGCTAGTTGCAACTAGCCCACCCAAAAAAACTAGCTCCCCAAAGAGGTGATTATTTGGGCTAGTTTGGGCTGGTTGTGGTGGAATGTGGGACCCACCTCATATGCAACTACAAAAAATGTTATAACTAAAAACCAAACATCCAAATAAAATTCTGATTACACCATTGAATTCGTTACAATAAATACTTTAAAATAAGATCCCACATGGATATATTTGGATGATTTGTAAAAATAATTTATTATCAAACTAACCCAAACTAGCCTTGAATCCAAACACCTCCTTGGCTAGAGCTAGTTTGAGCTAGTTTATAAACTAACTCTAACCTCTAGCTCTAGCCGAGCTAGAGTGATCCAAACAGGACCATAGTCGGAGTCCGAATATCCAATTAGCTCAAAGTTTGACCCCTTGGGATACCACAATCCAACATCTTGTGTATGCTTCAAGTACCTCAATATTCTCTTTGTAGCCTTCAAGTGACTTTCTTTTGGAGAGGCTTGGAATCTTGCACACATGTATACACAAAACATCACATCCGGCCTTGAAGCGGTCACATAGAGTAGGCTTCCAATCATAGACCGATACAACTTTTGATCCACCATATTGCCACTAGCATCACTATCCAAGTGTCCATTAGTGCCCATTGGAGTGCTAATGCCTTTGGACTCTTCTAAGACAAATTTCTTCATCATATCCTTGATGTACTTGCCTTGACTCACAAAGGTGTCATTCTTCAATTGCTTGATTTAAAGACCAAGGAAGTAGCTAAGTTCACCAATCATTGACATTTCAAACTCATTTGCCATCATCTTGCCAAATTCTTCACAAAATTCTTGATTGGTTGAGCCGAATATGATGTCATCCACATATATTTGGAGCACAAATAGATCTTTGCCAAGCTTCTTGGTGAAGAGAGTAGTATCAACCTTCCCCATAATGAACCCTTTAGATAGAAGGAAGTCCCTCAATCTTTCATACCATGCTCTAGGTGCTTGCTTCAAGCCATATAAGGCTTTCCTCAACTTGTATACATGGTTGGGCTTCTTGTCATCTTCAAATCCGGGAGGTTTCTCAACATATACTAGCTCATTGATGTATCCATTCAAGAAAGCACTCTTCACATCCATTTGGTATAGCTTGATATTGTGTGCACATGCATAGGATAATAGGATTCTTATTGCCTCTAATCTTGCAACCGGTGCATAGGTTTCTCGAAAGTCAATACCCTCAACTTGAGTGTATACTTGAGCTACCAATCTTGCTTTGTTCCTCACTACTATACCATCTTGGTCTTGCTTGTTTCTAAATACCCATCTTGTGCCAATCACATTGTAGTTCTTGGGTCTTTCAACTAGTTCCCAAACTTGGTTCCTAGTGAAATTGTTGAGCTCTTCATGCATAGCATTGACCCAATCAACATATTGTAGGGCTTCATCAATCTTTGTTGGCTCTATGGATGATACAAAAGAATAATGCTCACAAAAGGATGCCAATCTTGATCTTGTTTGAACACCACTTGTAATGTCACCAACTATTTGATCAATGGGATGATCTCTTGCTATGTTGGTCGGTTGGAGGATAGGGACTTGATTGCTTGAGCTAGGTTGAGATTATCTAGCAACCTTTTGATCTTGCACTTGAGAGCTACTAGCTTGAATTTGAGGTGAGTTGAGCACTTGATATTTGTCATCTTCAATGTCAGTCACTTGCCTAGGCCGAATATCACCAATATCCATGCTCTTCATAGCATTTACCAATTGAGATCCAGTCACATCTTCTAGATTCTCATTTTCATCTTGGGAGCCATTGGTTTCATCAAACTCAACATCATGAACCTCCTCAAGTATATCACTAGACGAATTCCACACTCTATAGGCTTTGCTTGTGGTTGAGTAACCAAGTAAGAACCCTTCATCACACTTCTTGTCAAACTTCCCAAGTCTTGTGCCTTTCTTCAATATGTAGCATTTGCACCCAAAGACTCTAAAGTATGCAATGTTGGGCTTTCTTCCATTCAAAAGCTCATATGGTGTCTTTTCCATCAATGGGTGACAATACAACCGGTTGCTAGAGTAGCAAGCGGTGTTGATAGCTTCGGCCCAAAAGGAGTGACTCACATTGTACTCACTAAGCATAGACATTTCCATGTCAATCAATGTTCTATTCTTCCTCTCAACAAGGCCATTTGATTGAGGAGTATACTTGGCCAAAAATTGATGCTTGATCCCAAGCTCATCACATAGCTCTTCAACTCTTGTATTCTTGAATTCACTTCCATTGTCACTTCTCACTTTCTTGATGGTTGTTTCAAACTCATTGTGACATCTCTTGACAAAAGATTTGAAGGTTGCAAATGTATCACTCTTGTCATTGAGAAAGAATACCCAAGTGTATCTTGTAAGATCATCCACTATCACAAAGCCATATTTGTTGCCTCCAATACTTGTGTATGTTGTTGGTCCAAATAGATCCATATGCAACAACTCAAATGCTCTACTAGTGATCATCATGCCCTTCTTTGGATGGGTGTTACCAACTTGTTTGCTGGCTTGACAAGAGCTACAAAGTTTGTCCTTCTCAAACACAACATCCTTCAAGCCTCTTGCTAAGTCATGCTTGATCAATCTATTCAATTGCTTCATCCCAACATGACCAAGCCTTCTATGCCATAACCAACCCATACTTGATTTAGTGAGCAAGCAAGTTGACAATTGAGCTTCACTAGCATTAAAATCAACTAGGTAGAGGTTCTCATATCTAAAGCTTTTGAAGATCAAGTTTGAACCATCTACACTAATGATCTCAGCATCATCTATTCCAAATATGCATTTGAATCCAAGATCAGACAATTGAGCTACCGATAGCAAATTGAAGTTCAAGCTCTCAACTAGCAAGACATTGGATATTGAAATCTTACCAAGACCCTTGACCTTGCCATTATCACCAAATGTAATACTATCAATGCCATCATTGGTGTTGGAGTTGATTGATTTGAACATTCTAGAATCCCCGGTCATGTGTTGAGTGCACCCACTATCAAACACCCAATGCCTTCCTCCGGCTTTGTAATTTACCTACAAAACAAATTAGTTCTTCTTAGGTACCCATACTTGTTTGGGTCCTCCAAAGTTAGTGACCAAGGATTTTGGCACCCAAATAGCCTTCTTCTTTGGGCCAACAATGGATGTGCCAACATACTTAGCCATGATACCTTTAGCACTTTTGGTAAGCATATAACAAGAATCAAAGTGCATAAAGGTAGCTTTAGCAAACATGGTTTGGCTCATGTTAAGTTTGCAATATTGGTCTACATGCTCTACTTGCTTGCATTTTGTGCAAAACCGACCATTGCCCCTCACAAATTTAGGCTTAGGAGTTACAAAGGCCGGCTTGCCTTTCTTGGGGGTATAGCCCAAACCCTCTTTGTAATGAGAGAATCTTTGGCTACCCAAGCACTTTAGCAAGCGGACATCTCCACCATATGTCTTACCCAAAGCATGAGTGAGTTCATTAACATCATTTTTCAATTCTTCATTTTCAATCACTAGTGTAGCATCATCCTTTGAGCTATCACTAGTAGATGTGCAAGCGGAAGTGCTACATTGTGTTTTGGTTGGGGCAACAATGATAGGAGTGAAAAATGATTTATCTAGAATATCACAAGTTACTCCAACATTGCATGATGCAACAACCTTATCCTTGCTTTGATCAAGGAGGGAGGAGTGAGCCTTTTCAAGCTTGTAGTGAGTCCTCTCAAGCTTCTCATGGGCTTCCATTAGCCTCTCATGAGAGCCATTGAGCTCAGCAAAGGATTGTTCAAAAGCCTTAAGCTTCTTGTTCAATTCTTTGCACTCCTTTCTCTTCTTCTCAAAGCAATCATAAGTTTGCTTCATCATATCAACTAGTTCCTCCTTGGAGTACTCCTCCTCATCATCACTACTATCATCATCACTATCACTATCATCATGAGATTGTACCTTAGTTGGCTTATCCATGAAGCACGATGGAGTGTCGAAGATGGATGGCTTGTTGTTGATAGCGATGCTTGCCAAAGCCTTCTTCTTGGTCTTCTTCCTCTCATCATCACTAGAATCATCATCGGAAGAGTCACTATCATCCCAAGTCACCACATAAGATTCACCCTTCTTCTTCTTGGTGAAGTATAACTTCTTCTCTTTCTTGTCATGCTTTCTCTTCTTCTCATCATCATCACTATGATTGGGACAATCCACAATCATGTGACCGGTTTGCTTGCACTTGTAGCATCTCTTCTCATATTCTTTGCTCATGAAGTTATCTCTTCTCTTCCTAGTACCATAACCCTTCTTCTTCATGAACTTGCCAAACTTGCGCACGAAGAGGGCCATCATCTCATCATCATCATCACTAGCTTCTTCATCATCACTTGACTCTTGCTTCTTTGCTTTGCCCTTGCTCTTGGATGAAGAAGCCTTGAATGCTAAGCTCTTCTTTTCTTTCTTTTCTTCCTTTATCTCTTCTTCTTCACTTTCCTCATTGTATTGCTCTTCGGTCATGATCTCACCAAGTACCTCATTGGGAGTGATCTTGTCCAAACCATCTCTCCTAATTATTTGCCTCAAGGTTTTGTATTTCTTGGGCAAACAACCAAGAAACCGGTTTGAGAAGTCTTCATCCTTGACCTTCTCACCCAAGCTCTTGAGATCATTGATGATCACTTGGAGCCTATGGAACATCTCTGGGATGGACTCATCATCCTTCATCTTGAAGTGAGATAGCTTGTCCTTGAGCATGTACAACTTGGCATTCTTTACCGTTGAAGTGCCTTCATAAGTATCTTCTAGTCTCTTCCACACTTCACTTGCCTTCTCAAGATCTTTGATTTTCTCAAACACTTTTGAGTCAATGCCATTGTAGATCACATTGAGAGCCATTGTGTTGCATTGCCGGTTCTCTTGCTCTTTTGGTGTGGGAGCGGCTTCATCAAGAATGACAAAGTCATGTTCGGTCACACTCCACACCTTCTCATGTATTGAGCCTAGATGCATCTTCATCTTCCTCTTCAGATAATCAAATGAGGTGCCATCAAACATTGGCGGTTTGCTCCCTACATGGTTGAATGATATTTGAGCCATCACTAACACCGAAGGTTGTTAAGCCTTGATAAAAACGGTGACCACGGCTCCGATACCACTTGAAAGGTCCTAGATGGCTTAAGGGGGGGGGTGAATAGCCTAATAAAAATTCTACAAATCACTAGAGCAAAAGGTTAGATAACACTTAAGTGAAGCTTTTTGCTCTAGCTCTACTTGGGGTGCAAAACCACCTATCCAATGCAATTCTAGTTAGCTAAGTGCTTATCAATCAATAGCAAGAACCTAAAGCACTTAGCACAAGCTAGCAATAACAACTACTAAAGAAGCTAACTAGACAAGATATGAAAGAAGATAAGTACAAGAGAGGAGATGATTGTCATACCGATGCCTTGTGATGTATGGATGTCAATGTAGAGAACCAATCACAAGAATACCAATGAGTAGCCTAGAGACATGTTGACAATCGATTTTTCTCTTGAGGTTCACTTGGTTGCCACCAAGCTAGTCCCCGTTGTGTCGACTACTCAAGTGGTGATTCGGTGGCTAATAGGTGTTTCACAAACCTAGCCCACTAACTCGGGCGCCAAAAGAATCCACCCAAATGAGAGTAACTCAATGACATGAGCAATCCACTAGAGTTACCCTTTGGCGCTCCGCAGAGGTGGGTACAAGCCCTCTCACAATCACCGAAGCCGGCCGCACACAATCACCAAATGCGCCGAAGCTTCTCCTCAATCGCCAAGCCATCTAGGTGTTGGCAAACACCAAGAATAACAAGAATTCCTGTGACGACGACGATGACCAAGTGCCACTAAGATGCAATTCAATGATCAATGCACTTGGTTCACTCAAACTCTCACAAGTATGCAACAAGAGTGAAGAGAGTGAGTTGGGGGCTATCTCAAGCAAGCACAAGTGTATCAAATGAATGAGAGGTGCAAGAGGGAGCCCTAGGAGCCGGCCATATCACTTATATAGCAACCCAAACCGAGCTAGCCATTTTGCTCCTCATTCCCTGCTTTCTTTGTCGGCCCGGACGCAGTTTGCATGGGGGGTCCGGACCAACGCGCATGCGTCCGGACCCTCCTCCGTTTGAAATCTGCCGTTCGCGCTCTGCTCTGCTGCTGCCACATCACCTCCGGACGCACAACACAGTAGCATCCGGACCTGCTTTACCTTGCGTCCGGATCTAGTCTAGAGAGGATTCAGAGAGCTCCGAGCTACGGACTCGCGTCCGGTGCCTTGCGTCCGGACCGCATTCAGCGTTCGGATAAATACCTCCAGAGAAGTCCAGTGAGTGCCGAGCACCAGATGCGCGACCGGAGTCAGCGTTCGGACCTCCTGTCCAGAGAGCCCGAGGGCTAGGGTATGCCACCGGACGCATGTCCATTGTTCCGGTTGGCCTTTGCCCTGCGTCCGGACCCTGCGTCCGGAGCCTCTCTGAGTGGCCAACCGAGCCATTTCTTCTTCTCCAAGTCTTCAAGTGCTAACACCTCATGATCCAAACCTTGTCCACCTGTGTTAGCCTTTGCAACATATCTTTCTTGGATTTGTTTTAGTTTGTGTCACTTTAGGTTCATTTTATGTGCATGCAATGCAAACCTAGTGGCACATGGTAACCGCAATCGACACGAGTTTTCCCTTCTTGATAGTACGACTATCTATCCTAAATGTGATCACACTCTCTATAGTGTCTTGATCACTAAACCAAAAATGGCCCTATTGATATACCTTTTCCTTGAGCCCATTTTTGTTTTTCTCTTTCTTCTTTTCCTTAGTCCATGGAGCACTTGATTCATCATGATCATCCATCTAGCTCTATGTACCAAGGTGAACCACCCTATCTTGATCATACACTTAGTTCAAGGGTTAGTCCATAGGTTTCATTGATTAACCAAAACCAAACAAGGTCTTTGAAAGGGCCACCTTGTCTTTCTTGGGGGTATAGCCTAATCGCTCTTTGTAATGGGAAGATCTTTGGCTACCCAAGCACTTTAGCAAGAGGGCATCTCCACCATATGCCTTACCCAAAGCATGAGTAAGTTCATTAACATCATTTTTCAATTTTTCATTTTCACTCACTAGTGTAGCATCAAACTTTGAGCTCTCACTAGTGGATGTGCTAGTGGAGGTGCTACAATGTGTTTCGGTTGGTGTAACAATGATAGGAGTGAAAAATGATTCATCTAGGATATCACAAGTAACTCCAATGTCACATGAT
This sequence comes from Microstegium vimineum, assembly GCA_022036555.1. Classification (NCBI taxonomy): domain Eukaryota; kingdom Viridiplantae; phylum Streptophyta; class Magnoliopsida; order Poales; family Poaceae; genus Microstegium; species Microstegium vimineum. The sequence continues at coordinate 12,649,496 of CM039129.1, read as the reverse complement.
ACAACAACCTTATCCTTGTTTTGATCAAGGAGGGAGGAGTGATCCTTTTCAAGCTTGTAGTGAGTCCTCTCAAGCTTCTTATGGGCTTCCATTAGCCTCTCATGAGAGCCATTGAGCTCATCAAAGGATTGTTCAAGAGCCTTAAGCTTCTTGTTCAATTCTTTGCACTCCTTCCTCTTCATCTCAAAGCAAGTATGAGCTTGCTCCATCATATCCATGAGTTCCTCCTTGGTGTATTACTCCTTGTTGACACCGTTTTCTGTACGTGTCAATATGAACTGGATACACTAATCGGTGTGAAAGGGTAGTTGCACCGATCGGTAGAAAGATGGTTGCTTTTTCTTATCGGCATCAGAATCCCACCAATCAGATTGTTGACACCGTTTTTCAGCACGTGTCAAATGAGCTAAGGCTTGACTGGTCGACAACGGTCTTCCATCGGCATCGCGAAAGCATAGCCAGTAATGCCGATGGGAGTATGCTGCGGGAAGACCAAGTGCGCTACCGATGGAGGCTGGATGATCTTTGCCGACAAAAGTTAATTGGTGAAATCTTGCTGATGCTGACTGCCGATGAAGAGACATTGCCGATTGCCGATGAAGGGTCATTGCCGACTGCCGATGAAGGGTGGTTGCCGATTGCCGATAGGGAATGATTGGTGAAGACACTACCAGCACAAGGTCGCTAATCGGGAAATGTTGCCGATTGCTAGTGGGGAAAGTATTGCCGATGCCGATGGGCGTGACTTAGCACTTGGTGGCAGCAGAAAACTACAGGTGGCCAAAGAAGGAAGTCGCAGGGATTTGCCGATGGAAAGTTTCCATCGAGGAGAAGTATAAGGAAACTGGTGTTTTACCAGTATTGTTATTATTATGGTAGTTTGAGTCCGGCTCTTGCATGAGTCGTTTATTTTCCTTTAAAATAGGTGTGTTTGTTTAGGAAAATAAATATTATTGTTTTAGATCCGACTCCTGCGTGAGTCAGTTTCCTTAAAGTTAGGAGTTTGTTTTAGGAAGGATACGTGTCGTGTCTTTGTACAACTCTCCATGCGAGAGTATAAATATGTGCCCGAGGCCTACCGAAAATATATCAATCCAATATCAAACAAACCAATTTTACTCTTATTCTACTTTTATCACAATTTAATTTTTTACTGCATTAGCTGTAGTTTATCAACGAGTTTTTCAAGCTTCGACGGGCTGCATCACCTTGATCTCCGTCAAATCCTTGCAAGTTCCGCGTGGGAGCACCTCTGAGCCTTGGCATCCGCGCGCATCAGTGTTGCCTCGTTCAGCTCTGCTCTACTTATCCTGATCAAGTCCCAATCCCAGCATCCGGGCACATCGCCGTTGTCTGGATTGGATCTTGTTCTAGTTATCTTTGATCAATCTGAGCTTTGACATCTGGGCGCATCGCCGTTGTCTCGTTCAGTTTTGCTCTAGTTATCGTCCTTGTCGATTAACTGGTCAAATCGACTGACACACCTCCGGAATACCGAGCTTTGGGTAATAGCCCGAGGTGTTCGCAGATCCTGACGCTTTTTGTGTCAACACCTCTTTTGGCACGCCTAGTGGGACGCGATTGTATAAATTATATATCTATCATGACTAATCCAAGGAGTGTCATTGAAGTCTCCACAGCAGATATGACGAGTCATCAGAAGCAGGCTATGGAGCAGGCGATGGAGGAGTACAAGCGCTTATATCTTAGATCCTTCAGCCTAAACGGGATCGGCGAAACAGTGCAGAAGCAAGATCCGCCGTCGCCACGGCAGACTACTTTCTATGCCGATCCTGGTAAAGTACAAGATACGGTTAATTATGCATTTAAAGAGGTATTAATTAGCCAATCCAACGTACTGTCCGATACCATGTGCAATGCTGTCAAGCAAGCTTTCAAGGGACAGACACCATATCATGTTGGTCCAGAGTATCGTCAGCTCGGATCGACATCTGCGGCGACTCCATCGGCGGTTCCAAGTGTGTTTACACCAATTATGAGCCGATCTGCCGATGAGATCGCGCCACCAAGATTAAGCCCAACAAGCACTACTCAGGTGAACACGAATCTGGTGGCTTCAACGATGTCTGGACCCGTGATCCAGAATCAGCCGACTTCAGCCAACTGCTGGGGATACGGCATGTCTCCAAGTCTATCTGCTGATTCCAGATTGGTCCAAGATAACCATGCAGGGTGGGAGGTTCCCATGGCATCGGCAACATCTGTACAGCTGATGGTTCCAATGATCCATTATGCTATATCGTCTCCAATGGTGCAGTTGCCGACAGGGAATCTGCAAACGGCAATACCCAGGGTGCCGTACGTCCAACCACCGGCAAATCACTTGCCGATACAACAATGCACAGCAGTTGCGAGTCAACCCATGGCGGCAATGGTTCTTCAAACTGGAACACTCGCTAATCAAGGTAGCTATGCTGTTGATCATCCGACGCCCCAAGAACAACAGGCGTCAGCTGGCTATCAGCCATCGGTAACTTCTTGGCCGATGCAACAGGGTATGCCGATTGTCAATCGATCTGTGTCGGCAATGACTGCTCAAGTTACCGATCATCCGAGGGTACAACAAGAACAAGCATCAGCCGGTTATCAACTATCGGCAAATACTTGGCCGATGCAACAAGACGTGCCAATAGTTAATCAGCCTATATCGGCAAATTCTTGGCCGATGCAACAAGGCATGTCAAATGTCAGTCAGCCTACATCGGCCGTAGCTGCTCAAGCTACGGTGGCTACAAATCAAAGCTATCAGCCAAGAGTACAAGGGCTGCAAGAGTTAGCTAGTTATCAGCCATTGGTAAGTTTTGTGCCGATGACACCTAATGTAGGTCAGATCGGTCAATTGCCGATTCAACGGCCATATGTGCAACCTGAACACCAAGTGGCGGGAGTTCCGCGGCACCCAGCGAGTTTTCCGAATGAAGTATCGGTACATCAACCGATAAGTACTACACTGCAATACTCGCAAGAAAAAGTGTACAATGAGACATCGGTACAGCAACCGATGAATGCAATAAATATAACGCCACAACACAAGCTAGCAACTGTGCAAAATTACTCATCGGCAACACAGCCGAAGCATGGTATTCCAATAACTGGCACTGCGCACGCACCGATCATTTCAAACACTTTGACGTCAAGACCTGGAGAGATAAATCAACCTACTCAGCCAGTAGGCGTTCAGAGTTACCCATCGGTTAACCAGCCGATGCATAATATCCAACAGATTGGTGCCATTGATGGGTCGATGGCCTGTTTAATACAAAGATCCGAAAAAGTACATCAATCCACTCAGCCAGTAGGCGTTCAGAGTTGCCCATCGGTTAAGCAGCCGATGCATAATGTTCAACAGATTGGTGCTGCTGATGCGTCAATTGCTCCGACTTGCTCATCCCGGAGACATGAAGAGGTACATCAACGTGCTCAGTCGGTTGATGAGTCTGCGCATCGGCAAGATCGAAACACAAGGGTGTTTTCGACCGAGGAAATGGAAGTGTCAGACTCGGATGGAGAACCAAGTATCAGCGATGCTGAATTGGAAAGTTTCACCTTTGATATCATAGAGGCCGATCAGGATGTTGAATCATTCGAGCCCAAGAAGACTTGGAGCGCAAAAGTGCTCTTCGTTGGACAAGGGGACTCTGAGTCAGACGAGGAGGCGAACATCGGTACTGTTGAATGGGTGAAAGATGAGGAGCCGGTACCTTGTGCGCTCGATCAGAGGGTTGGAAAGTTCACCTTCGATGTCACGAGGGCCGATGGGATATTTGACTTATTGCTTCAGGAAGGGCGAATTAAGCTAGCCCTTAATCAAGTAATTCCATCGGCCGAGGAACTCAAGAAGACCAGGTACTGTAAGTGGCACAATGCAATTTATCATAGTACCAATGACTGCAAAATATTCAGGCAGCAGTTGCAGTCAGAGATTGACTCTGGACGAATCAAATTTGAAAATTCTAAAGTCCAGAAACCGATGGAAATTGATCAGTGCCCGTTTCCAAATAATATGGTGGAAACCAGTGGAAAGACTAAGGTGCTAACATCGGATGCTGCCAGAAAAAGTGCATCGGTAGATCCTGATCATCAAGTGGCTAAACGTGGTGAAGAAAGGTTTGCCGATGACAAGAAGGGCAAGAGGGTTGCCGATGAAGGTAACAGTGCCAATAGGGCTCCTGGCGTTGTGATCACTCACAAACAGTTAAGGAAAAAGTATCGGCAATCACGTGAAGAGCGATATCGGCAGGAAAAGGAGCACCAGGAATGGCTTCGGCAGAAAAACCACTGGAGGTGTCCCTTCTTCATTTACTGTTGGGAGGAAGGCATTAAGCTACCTACTGCTGATAACTATCCTGAATGCAACGGGTACTACACTACCGATCGGTTGGGTAAGAAACCTTGTTTGGATGATCGAGCATCAGGTTATGCCAAGCCACTCAGAGAGAAGATGTCGGTGCATGACCGACTGGGGGGCAAGCTTAGTGCCCATGACAGACTTGGCAGGCGTATTGAGCAAAGGAAGCCTGAGGAGATGGCCGATGCGATAGTACCCGATGAAGACGTGCTCTTTAGAGGTTCAAGCATCGGGAAAAAGGCCGATGCAAACAATGAAAGGCAGCGTCAGCCTGTCTGGAAAACTGAACTCCCTTGGTGGTGCCCTAAGGGTCTGACCAAGACCCAGAAGAGAAGAATTCAGCGTGAGCGCCGTAATAACTTATGTGACACTAAAGTTTCTTCAAGGGAAAAGCAGTGGAGGCCAAAGCGCAAGGATGGATATCCATCGGCAGATGGCAATATATTGCCGATGGTCTAAACCGGGGTCAATCTTGGGCGTTCTGGCTTGGGGGCCGCACTCGGCAAACTCTGGCGATTCCAATTGTTATACTTGAGGGCACCGGCCGGTTAAGTAAACAGTTTGTGTATTAAAAACGGCACTGCCGGTGAATTTGTTAACTGCCAGAGGAAAATGATTGTAAGAATGATTCTGCCGTATGATGATTAAACATGTGGTGCAAGTGTTTTAGAGGTTGCTCCTTGTGCTTTCTTTGGTGGATCTGTCGGCACTGTCTGAATTTCGTTCCGATGGGAGTATGAAATTTTGTTGCCGATTATTGCTACCTCAACCGACGATCGGGCTGAATACCAGGCTACGCTAAAGAGTTGGGATTACTCAAAGAAGATTTCAGCCGATTCGATAAGTCACGGTGTCGGTAATGGTTGCCGATAACTAGGTGAGAGTTTGCCGCTGATACTCTGGTGTGGAGGTTGATTTTACCGATTGGGACTAACTTCTAGGCTTGGAAGCTGGTTTCCTAATCAGGGAGGTCTTTATCGGATAAGACAGTCTGCTCCCAGTAGTGCTTACATTCTGGAAACTATCGAAGGAGTCGATGTATAGCGTGCTCGTTTGAATGCCGATGAAAGGAAAATTATAATACATCGGTAAAAGTGTATTGACATTATATTACAGAGAAAAATGAAGTATCAATATTACATTTGCCAATGTGACAGAGTTTGATAAGTTACAACAGGGAGTGAATAACTGATATCGCACGCAGGCGAATTTGTTCTATCTCTTCTATCTCCCTAGCATCTTCATCGGCAGAGCCTTCAACTGACTTGATCTTCTTCTTTAGAGTGATGGCTTGTCGGGCATTGTCATCCCTCTCCTGTCGCAGAGATTTGATGGTGTCGGGAAGTTGAGATCTCTTCTGGGCGATTGCATCCAAGGACTCTTCAACCTTTCTCAGCTCAGCATGCAGTTCTTCCTTTCTTGCTGATAGTTGAATGAATGCCTGTTCGAGCTCAGTGCCGGAAGCCTCCACTTGGCCGATGTTCTTGTGCTTCTCATCGGCAATTTGCTTAAACTTAAGCATTTCTTCTGTGAGTTTGGATTGGGCATTTTGGTTGGCAATGCGGCTTGAGGCCCGTTGGTGTTGCAATTGGCGACTCTCAAGGAAGGCTGCTTGAAGGAGAATCTCTTCTGCATCGGCAGGTAGCTGGCCTTGGATATCTTTAAAAATTGCCCTTGCTGCAGTCGAATCCTGGACAAGCTGGGATGTATCTATCTGTAGCTGAGAGAGTAATGCCTCAAGCTTGGATTTCACTTCTGCCGATAGTACTGGAGCAGAACTTTGCTCATCTTCGTCCTCATCGGAAATATTGATGGCAAAAGAGAACAGGCTGTCTGCTCCAGCGGGGACTTGGTGTTCATCCTTGTCCTGAGGGTTTATGCCAAAGGAGAATAGGCTGTCTGGGGAGTCCTAGGCCTAAAAATGAAGGAGTTAAAATGTGCCGATCATAAAACTATACTGTGAATTTTTAGGTGACCGACTTACCATCTTGAAGCGTATTTCTTGCCTGGGACTTGGCATGTTGGAGGGTCCAGCCTCATCTTAGAAATCGGCAGCAATTGCCGATGAATGAGCTTCTGTTGCTGAAGCTGTTGGTGCTAGTGGTGCCGGCATTGTTTCCAATGTAGTGGCTGGCTCCCTTGGTGGCGATACCGCTCTTTCATCGGGGATCTCGGTTGGTGAAGGCGCCGATGCCGATGTCGCCGCTACTGCTGCGACAAGTGGAGTCGTCCCTTGGTTAGGACTTTCATCTGGTGCAGGCACTGGTGCCGATACCGATGCTGTTGGTTCCTGTGGTGGCGACGCCGTGTTCTCATCGGGGATTTCGGCCGGCGCCGATGCCGATGCCACCTCCGCTGCTGCAGCAGGTGGAGTTGTCTCCTGGTCAGGGACGTCATCCAAAGGATTATCAGAAATTGGAACCATCGACGGTCCTGCCAATGGTGCAGTGGTAGCTGGTGGCGCAGTTGAAGCCGATGGCGAAGATGGGCTAGCCAGCCTCAGGCGCCTTTTCTTCCTTGGCGCGGCAGCAGGAGATCTAGCCTGTTTCGACGAGGACTAGGGGGCATCAGCAGCCGAACTTGGAGGTGCTTGTCTGCTTGGAGCAGCTGCCGATGACCTCATTGCCTGAAAGTATTCAATGCAAGTTATACAAAATAGAATATCACCGATGAGGCATTATGTAATCGGCGTGAGTGAAGATGAATTTACTGCAAACACCCGTGTCAGGGCAGCAGCAGCGGCCGATGTAGCCTTGGCTTTCGCAGGTGTCGGCGTAGGTACCTGGTTAGGAGTGAAGGCGGCTAATGTGGGGGCCTTGTTGCCGATGAGTGATACGGGACTCATCATTCGGTGCTTGAAGGGCTTGCCACTCCTGCTCATCGGAGGAATCGGATCGTCAACCTGCTGAGTGTGAAGGGTCAGATGCCGATGACAGGGGTAAAGTAATAAGGAATGCATCAGAATAAAACTTACTGCATCATCGGGGACGATGTGATTGACGTCAATCATGTGCCGATAGTAGTGTGATGACTTCGCAAACAGTTGACACCTCCATTCTTGCCACCAGGACTTGTACTCATTTGTAATGAAGGAAGTTGGTGACCAGGAGGACAGGTCAAGGTCTGACACATCGACATTGGGAGGAAGGTTGACAACCTTGTTCCAGTCCAGAGCACTGGAGATTGTCTGCCTAGGCTTCACTACCTTGGAGTAACAAAGCTTGATCGGCAGTTGACCAAACGCCAGTTGTCTTGCCGCTACCGATGGGTAATAGAACTCAAATGATGGAGGGGTATTCTTTCCCGATCCGAAGATGTTTACTGGAATAGCTCGAGGAGTGATGCTGGCCTTCATAATTATCTGGTTCTCAGGCACATTCCCATCGGTAAGGTTAAATAGCAGTGGGAACTGGTTGTCTTCGTCGGCATATGGCCACCAGAGCCGTTCTGTGGCGGGAATTCCATTATAAAACTTCTGAAAGAATAAACCGAATTGCTCCGCATTGGCATTGGTCCCTGGCAGCACTATAATTGCCTCTCCAAAGTTGAGTGGAGGGTGGGTTGCCGATTCATCATCCCTACACTGATGGTCTTCCGATATGTCTCTCGGGAATCCTTGGGCGAACAAGTCGAATTGAAGTGCTTTCTGCATCTGTGCGTTCAGCCACATATTGAGAAACCACCAAGGGCCGCCAAGGTTGCCGATGTGCTCGCCTAGCAGTAACTTCTGGGATACTTGATGGAGAAGGCGATATACCGATCCTAGAAGATATCTGCCTAGGGGAAGTCTCGTCCCATCGGCAAGTAGCTCAGCTGCTGGAAGATACATGGTAGTGGGTCCAACTGCTCTGCCACAGAAGATGAACTTTTCTAGCCACATATTCAGAAAAGTGGCGTGCTCTCTCTGGTTTACCGATCCTGTTTTCTGGCACTCGTGAATATAGCCTGTCCAGCCGCCGATGTTCCGAGTATTCACTTTGTACTTGGCTTTTCTGTTGAATAAGGTGAAGGTATCGGCAGAAGAGACGTCCAAGCCGGTCAACATATGGACATCGGCAAGGGTCGGGGTGGATGGTCCGTGTCGGAAAAGGAAAGCGTTCATCGTGTCAGACCAGAAGTAGGAGGCAGCTATCAGCATGTTCTCATTTCTCTCTATATCGGCAATGGAAAGCCTGATACATTGGTCCAAGCTGTGCTCTTGCCAATAAATTTGCTGTGCCCTAGCGACTCTGAGGTACCAGTTTTTCCACCCTTTGGTGGGCTTGGGCCATGACCGGAAAGCATCTTTCCATAATCTTAGGCTGAAGCACTCAGATCTGAAGGGTACTCGGTTGGTTTCTGCATTGATTATGAAGGTGGGATCCGGATTGCCCATGGGGCCTAAACAGCTGAAGGTGGAACCAGCAAGTGGGATCACTACCTTGTTGTACAGTTCCTAGGAAAAATCAGAAAGGGAACGGGGATGAATCCAGATCTGTGCGAGAAAAGAACCAGCAGAAGGTTGGATTGGGAAGAGAATAGACCTTACCTTTGGGATGTCGACTTGGATCGCCATTGGAGTTGAAGGGTGCTTGCAGTTCGTCCTTGGATTGCGGAAGGGTACTATTGCTCGAGCTCGTGTTCTTCAGGGCGGCTGGAGGTTGAAGACGGAGGCAAGGAGGTGAAAGTAAAAATGGACTCGGGGTAAAAAGGTAGTGTGGATCCCGGTAACTTTTATTGGCTTGCCCAGGGGTATTTTGGGGTTGCGGTCCACGCTGTGCAGGAATGTGGAGAGGTCCGGGGTAGATACACACGGTGATCGAGATGGTCTGCAACTGTTTGTGCTACAATCGAGGGATTTTATTATTAAATTGCAGTTCCACACATGGAGATTGAGGAAACTGTGCATTTATCTCGAAGGTAACGGCTACAACAATGGCTATAGTAGAGAGAATTTCAGCACGCAAAGTACTATACGCTCCGAAACTAGGGGGGCATGTGTTGACACCGTTTTTCAGCACGTGTCAAATGAGCTAAGGCTTGACTGGTCGACAACCGTCTTCCATCGGCATCGGGAAAGCATAGCCAGTAATGTCTATGGGAGTATGCTGCGGGAAGACCAAGTGCGCTGCCGATGGAGGCTGGATGATCTTTGCCGACAAAAGTTAATTGGTGAAATCTTGCTGATGCTGACTGCCGATGAAGAGACATTGCCGATTGCGGATGAAGGGTCATTGCCGACTGCCGATGAAGGGTGGTTGCCGATTGCCGATAGGGAATGATTGGTGAAGACAGCTACCAGCACAAGGTCGCTAATCGGGAAATGTTGCCGATTGCCGGTCGGGAAAGTATTGCCGATGCCGATGGGCGTGACTTAGCGCTTGGTGGCAGCAGAAAACTACAGGTGGCCAAAGAAGGAAGTCGCAGGGATTTGCCGATGGAAAGTTTCCATCGAGGAGAAGTATAAGGAAACTGGTGTTTTACCAGTATTGTTATTATTATGGTAGTTTGAGTCCGGCTCTTGCATGAGTCGTTTATTTTCCTTTAAAATAGGTGTGTTTGTTTAGGAAAATAAATATTATTGTTTTAGATCCGACTCCTGCGTGAGTCAGTTTCCTTAAAGTTAGGAGTTTGTTTTAGGAAGGATACGTGTCGTGTCTTTGTACAACTCTCCATGCGAGAGTATAAATATGTGCCCGAGGCCTACCGAAAATATATCAATCCAATATCAAACAAACCAATTTTACTCTTATTCTACTTTTATCACAATTTAATTTTTTACTGCATTAGCTGTAGTTTATCAACGAGTTTTTCAAGCTTCGACGGGCTGCATCACCTTGATCTCCGTCAAATCCTTGCAAGTTCCGCGTGGGAGCACCTCTGAGCCTTGGCATCCGCGCGCATCAGTGTTGCCTCGTTCAGCTCTGCTCTACTTATCCTGATCAAGTCCCAATCCCAGCATCCGGGCACATCGCCGTTGTCTGGATTGGATCTTGTTCTAGTTATCTTTGATCAATCTGAGCTTTGACATCTGGGCGCATCGCCGTTGTCTCGTTCAGTTTTGCTCTAGTTATCGTCCTTGTCGATTAACTGGTCAAATCGACTGACACACCTCCGGAATACCGAGCTTTGGGTAATAGCCCGAGGTGTTCGCAGATCCTGACGCTTTTTGTGTCAACACCTCTTTTGGCACGCCTAGTGGGACGCGATTGTATAAATTATATATCTATCATGACTAATCCAAGGAGTGTCATTGAAGTCTCCACAGCAGATATGACGAGTCATCAGAAGCAGGCTATGGAGCAGGCGATGGAGGAGTACAAGCGCTTATATCTTAGATCCTTCAGCCTAAACGGGATCGGCGAAACAGTGCAGAAGCAAGATCCGCCGTCGCCACGGCAGACTACTTTCTATGCCGATCCTGGTAAAGTACAAGATACGGTTAATTATGCATTTAAAGAGGTATTAATTAGCCAATCCAACGTACTGTCCGATACCATGTGCAATGCTGTCAAGCAAGCTTTCAAGGGACAGACACCATATCATGTTGGTCCAGAGTATCGTCAGCTCGGATCGACATCTGCGGCGACTCCATCGGCGGTTCCAAGTGTGTTTACACCAATTATGAGCCGATCTGCCGATGAGATCGCGCCACCAAGATTAAGCCCAACAAGCACTACTCAGGTGAACACGAATCTGGTGGCTTCAACGATGTCTGGACCCGTGATCCAGAATCAGCCGACTTCAGCCAACTGCTGGGGATACGGCATGTCTCCAAGTCTATCTGCTGATTCCAGATTGGTCCAAGATAACCATGCAGGGTGGGAGGTTCCCATGGCATCGGCAACATCTGTACAGCTGATGGTTCCAATGATCCATTATGCTATATCGTCTCCAATGGTGCAGTTGCCGACAGGGAATCTGCAAACGGCAATACCCAGGGTGCCGTACGTCCAACCACCGGCAAATCACTTGCCGATACAACAATGCACAGCAGTTGCGAGTCAACCCATGGCGGCAATGGTTCTTCAAACTGGAACACTCGCTAATCAAGGTAGCTATGCTGTTGATCATCCGACGCCCCAAGAACAACAGGCGTCAGCTGGCTATCAGCCATCGGTAACTTCTTGGCCGATGCAACAGGGTATGCCGATTGTCAATCGATCTGTGTCGGCAATGACTGCTCAAGTTACCGATCATCCGAGGGTACAACAAGAACAAGCATCAGCCGGTTATCAACTATCGGCAAATACTTGGCCGATGCAACAAGACGTGCCAATAGTTAATCAGCCTATATCGGCAAATTCTTGGCCGATGCAACAAGGCATGTCAAATGTCAGTCAGCCTACATCGGCCGTAGCTGCTCAAGCTACGGTGGCTACAAATCAAAGCTATCAGCCAAGAGTACAAGGGCTGCAAGAGTTAGCTAGTTATCAGCCATTGGTAAGTTTTGTGCCGATGACACCTAATGTAGGTCAGATCGGTCAATTGCCGATTCAACGGCCATATGTGCAACCTGAACACCAAGTGGCGGGAGTTCCGCGGCACCCAGCGAGTTTTCCGAATGAAGTATCGGTACATCAACCGATAAGTACTACACTGCAATACTCGCAAGAAAAAGTGTACAATGAGACATCGGTACAGCAACCGATGAATGCAATAAATATAACGCCACAACACAAGCTAGCAACTGTGCAAAATTACTCATCGGCAACACAGCCGAAGCATGGTATTCCAATAACTGGCACTGCGCACGCACCGATCATTTCAAACACTTTGACGTCAAGACCTGGAGAGATAAATCAACCTACTCAGCCAGTAGGCGTTCAGAGTTACCCATCGGTTAACCAGCCGATGCATAATATCCAACAGATTGGTGCCATTGATGGGTCGATGGCCTGTTTAATACAAAGATCCGAAAAAGTACATCAATCCACTCAGCCAGTAGGCGTTCAGAGTTGCCCATCGGTTAAGCAGCCGATGCATAATGTTCAACAGATTGGTGCTGCTGATGCGTCAATTGCTCCGACTTGCTCATCCCGGAGACATGAAGAGGTACATCAACGTGCTCAGTCGGTTGATGAGTCTGCGCATCGGCAAGATCGAAACACAAGGGTGTTTTCGACCGAGGAAATGGAAGTGTCAGACTCGGATGGAGAACCAAGTATCAGCGATGCTGAATTGGAAAGTTTCACCTTTGATACCAAGTGCGCTGCCGATGGAGGCTGGATGATCTTTGCCGACAAAAGTTAATTGGTGAAATCTTGCTGATGCTGACTGCCGATGAAGAGACATTGCCGATTGCGGATGAAGGGTCATTGCCGACTGCCGATGAAGGGTGGTTGCCGATTGCCGATAGGGAATGATTGGTGAAGACAGCTACCAGCACAAGGTCGCTAATCGGGAAATGTTGCCGATTGCCGGTCGGGAAAGTATTGCCGATGCCGATGGGCGTGACTTAGCGCTTGGTGGCAGCAGAAAACTACAGGTGGCCAAAGAAGGAAGTCGCAGGGATTTGCCGATGGAAAGTTTCCATCGAGGAGAAGTATAAGGAAACTGGTGTTTTACCAGTATTGTTATTATTATGGTAGTTTGAGTCCGGCTCTTGCATGAGTCGTTTATTTTCCTTTAAAATAGGTGTGTTTGTTTAGGAAAATAAATATTATTGTTTTAGATCCGACTCCTGCGTGAGTCAGTTTCCTTAAAGTTAGGAGTTTGTTTTAGGAAGGATACGTGTCGTGTCTTTGTACAACTCTCCATGCGAGAGTATAAATATGTGCCCGAGGCCTACCGAAAATATATCAATCCAATATCAAACAAACCAATTTTACTCTTATTCTACTTTTATCACAATTTAATTTTTTACTGCATTAGCTGTAGTTTATCAACGAGTTTTTCAAGCTTCGACGGGCTGCATCACCTTGATCTCCGTCAAATCCTTGCAAGTTCCGCGTGGGAGCACCTCTGAGCCTTGGCATCCGCGCGCATCAGTGTTGCCTCGTTCAGCTCTGCTCTACTTATCCTGATCAAGTCCCAATCCCAGCATCCGGGCACATCGCCGTTGTCTGGATTGGATCTTGTTCTAGTTATCTTTGATCAATCTGAGCTTTGACATCTGGGCGCATCGCCGTTGTCTCGTTCAGTTTTGCTCTAGTTATGGTCCTTGTCGACTAACTGGTCAAATCGACTGGCACGCCTCCGGAATACCGAGCTTTGGGTAATAGCCCGAGGTGTTCGCAGATCCTGACGCTTTTTGTGTCAACACAGATTGCCGATGAAGACAGGAGATTGAGGAAACAAAAGAAGGTATTGGCCAATCAGAAGGGTGTTGCCGATGGAAACAGGAAAACATTGCCGATGGATACAGGTTGATCTAGCTGACGTTAGCAGGAAGTTGCCGATGGTAATAGAAGGAGATTGCGGATTGAAAGAGTCTGCCGATGGAAAGTTTCATCGTAAGGAAAACGGATAAGGAAACTAGCGATTTTATGCTAGTATTATTGTTTTAGTTTGAGTCCAACTCTTGCACGAGTTGTTTTATTTCCTTAAAAATAGGAGTTTTTGTTTAGGTATGAGTCGTGTCCATGTATAACTCCTTTTACCGGAGTATAAATATGTATCCAGGAGCGGTGTAGAAAATATTCAATACAATCAATACAAATCTATTACTTTTTATCTACTTTTCCAGCATCTACTTTTGTCGCATTAGTTCTAGTTTATTCACGAGTTCTTACGACGTCTCGACGGGCTGCATCTACACGACCTTCGTCGCCTTCGCAAGTTCTGCGTTTTGATCAAGTTGAGCTTTGACGTCCGGGCGCATCGCTGTCGTCTCGTTCAATCTTGTTCTAGTTATCGTCCTTGTCGATTAACTGGTCAAATTGACCAGCACACCTTTGGATATCGAGTTCGTGTATAAGCCCGAGGTGTTCGCAGATCTGACGCTTTTTGTGTCAACACCTCTTTTGGCACACCCGGTGGTACCCTAGATACATCTCTTGATCAAGATCATGGGTGGTTCTACTGACGTTGATCCAAGGAACGTCATTGAAGTCTCCGAAGCAGATCTGAAAGATGATCAGAAGCAAGCTATGGAGCAGGCTATGGAGGAGTACAAGTAGCTATACCTGAAATCCTTCAGCCTAAACAGGAGCGGCGACGTAGTCCAGAAGCAAGATCCGTCGTTGCCTCGGCAAGTCACTTTCGATGCCACTCCTGGTAAGTTGCAAGATATGGTTAATTATGCATTAAGTCTGGCGCTCATTAGCCATTCCAATGTGCTATCCAATACTGTATACAATGCTATCATACAATCTTTCAAAGAAGGACATCCACCCAGGTATGTTGGTCCAGCGTATCATCAACCTGGATCGGCATCTGCCACGACTTGATTGGCGGCTCCAGCATTCCAACTTGTGAATCCTTCTACCGATGAAACTACGCCACCGAGATCAAGCCCTGCAAGCGTCGTTCGGTTGAACACCGATCCGGTGGCATCGACAATGTTAGGACATATAGTCCAAAGTTAGCCAACTCCCGCTAGCTGGTGGGGATACGGCATGCCTCCGGATTCATTTGCCGATGCTAAACTGATCCAAGGTAATAGCGCATCGGGAAAAGCCTCTATGGAGTCAATAATATCGGCATAGACGATGAGTCCGATAGTGCATTACGCTACGTCTTCTCCAAATGCACAGTTGTCGCAAGGAGATCTTCGGATGGAAATACCTAAAGTGCCTTACGGGTAGATGCAACAAGATTTGGCAGTGATGAATCATCCCATGATGATGGCAAATCCTCAAGCTGGGACATCAGTGCACCAAGGAGGTCAATTTGTTGATTATTCCAAAGTACAGGAGCAGCAGGCGCCGGGTAGTTATCAATTATCGACAAGTCACATGCCGATGACTTATAATCCTGTATGGGCCAGTCCAGTTCAACAACAGGTGGTACAACCTGGATACCAAGTAGTGGGAGCACAACAGTACCATTACCCGACAAACTCTCAGAATGAGACGTCGGTATATCAACCGATGAATATCATGCCGTAATATGCCCCAGTGAGCGTTCAAGGTTATACATCGGCAAATTAACCGGTGCATAATATTCAGCAAGGTGGTGCCACACCTGTGCCAACCGAACCAGCTTATCCGCCACAGAGGCAAGAAGGGGTATATCAACCAGTCCAGCCGATGAATATCCAATCAGTACATCGGCAGGATCAGGATGCATACTAGGTCGATAAGATCGCCGAAGTAATGAAAGAACAATTCGGTATTAAGCCTAAGGTCAATACATACTCTTATCGGACGCCATACCTTCAAGCCTATGATCTGATTCCACTCCCAAATCGGTATAAGGTGCCGGATTTCACGAAGTTTTCTGGCCAAGATGATACATCGACAATGGACCACATCGACCGCTTCATTATCCAGTGTGGAGAGGCAGCTAGCCGAGATGAGCTAAGGGTAAGGTTGTTTTCATCATCCTTATCTGGATCGGCGTCCACATGGTTCATCTCGCTTCCTCCAAATTTTGTGATTACTTGGGCCGATCTGGAGAAGTAGTTTCACAAATACTTCTTCTCTGGCGTTCATGAGAAAAGGATTACCGATTTGGTCAAGCTGAAGCAGCGTAATGACGAATCGGTAGAGAGCTTCGTCCAAAGGCTTCGAGATGTGAAGAATAAATGCTACAACTTAGTGCTGGATGATCGACAATTGGCAGATTTGGCTTTCCAGGGATTACTGCCGCACATCAAGGATAAGTATGCATCTCAAGAATTCGAAAGTCTGAGCCATCTCATGTAGAGAGTTGCCGATCAAGAAGTTAAAACCTTCAAGCCTAGAAAGACTTGGAATAAGACGGTGTCCTTCATTGAACAAGAGGAAGATTCTGAGTCAGATGAAGGGATGGATATCGGCGTTGCTGAGTGGGTAAAAGATAAAAAGCCGATATCCTGTCCGTTTGGTCAAAAAGAGGCTGAAAGATTCACTTTTGATATCGCTAAAGCTGATAGGATATTTGATCTGTTGCTTCAAGAAGGGCGGATTAAACTAGCGCCCAATCAAGTGATCCCATCGGCTGAAGAACTTAGGAGGATGAGGTACTGTAAGTGGCATGACGCAACCTCACACAGTACCAATGATTGTAAGGTCTTCAGGTAGTAGTTGCAGTTAGAAATCGAATCTGGGCGAATCAAGTTTGAAAATTCTAAAGCTTAGAGGCCGATGAAAATTGACCAACATCTGTTTCCAAATAATATGGTGGAAACTAATGGGAAAGTCAAAGTACTGATGTCGGAAGTGGCCAAGAAGAATTCATCGGTGGATCCCGAACATCAAATAGCTATGCAGGACGTAAAGGGAAAGCGGCTTGCCGATGAAAGAGAGGGTAAAAGAACTGCCGATGAAAGCGGTGGTTCCAGGAGGCCTCAGCGATGTTCGTCGTATGATGTTGTGATCACGCACAGAAGACCGCGACCAGAGTATAAGTGTTCGCAAGAAGAACAACATTGGCAGCGGGAAGAAGAAAGACGCCAAGAATGGTATCGACATAAAGATCATTGGAAATGCCCCTTCTTCGTCCATTGTTGAGAAGAAGGCATCAAGCTGCCCACTGCCGATAATTGTCTTGAATGCAACGGGTACTATCCTACTGATCGGTCAGAGAGGAAGTCTCGCTTTGAAGGCCGGGGATCAAGCTATGCTAGGCCGATCAGAGGAAAAGAATCAGTACATAATCGGCTAGGGGCAAACTCAGTGTACATAACAGGCTTGACAAGCGTATCCGTCAAGAGGAGATCGAAGAGGAGGCTAATGCAAGGGTGCTCGATGAAGAGATATTCTCTAGAGATCCAAACATAAGGGGTAACACAAGCCGACACAGTGAGAAACAGTACCAACCTGTTTGGAAGACTAAGCTTCCTCAATGGTGTCCCAAAGGCCTGACAAAGACTCAAAGAAGGAGAGTTCAGCGTGAACGCCAGAATGATCTGGGTTATAGCTCTTCGAAGGGAGAACCTCCAGTTTGGGAGTGGAGGCCAAAACACCAGGAGAGGAGTCCATCGGCAGAAGTCAACATGGTTGTTATGTTGCCGATGGAATTTATGGCACCTACTAATGCCAAGGGAGAAGCTGCTAATATGGCTTAGCTAGTGCTAGATCCGATGGCAGCTGTCTTTGAAAAACCCTGCCGATGATGAAAGGCAGCATCTGAGAGCCTTATTTGTCAAGGGTAAAGTCGATGGGCAACCGGTGACAAAGATGTTAGTCGATGGTGGAGCGTCGATTAATATAATGCCATATGTCATGTTCAGGAAGCTTGGGAAAGGTGACCAAGACTTAGTCAAGACGGACATGAAGCTGAAAGATTTTGAAGACAATGTGTCACCAGCTGTGGGGGCCATATGTGTCGAATTGACCATCGACAGTAAAACTTTGCTGACGACATTTTTTGTGATCAGCAGCAAAGGGACCTATAATTTGCTTCTAGGAAGGGATTGGATTCACGCTAACTGCTGCATCCCTTCTACGATGCACCAAAGCCTTGTGCAATGGGTTGGAGACAGAATTGAAGTCATCCGGAGTGATGTCCCGTCAATTGTTGCATCGGAAGAATCGGAGACCTATGAACAGACCAAGTGCATATCTGGTGAAGCTTGGGATACAGAATTCCTCAAGGTGGCCGATTACTAGATTACACCAATTCAAGCAGTCGGTTCTGAAGAAGAGGTTTAATGGATCAGTTCGCCAATGATGGAAAACTTGGACAGGGGTTTACGTCAGCCGATGATTTGCTAGAAATAGACATCGGCGATGGTAGTAAGCCTAGGCCAACTTTTATTAGTGCTAAGTTAGATTCCCAATGTAAGCAACAGTTGAGTGATTTGTTAAAGGAATATAAAGATTGTTTTTCTTGGGATTATACAGAGATGCCTGGTCTGGACTGATCGATAGTTGAACATCGGTTGCCTATTAAGTCGGGTTTTCAACCACATCGGCAACCATCGCGCCGGTGTAACCCTACTGTACTACCCGATATTAAAACTGAGGTTACAAAGTTAATCGAAGCTGGGTTTATTCGGCAATGCCGATATGCCGAATGGATTTCTAATGTGGTTCCTGTGTATAAGAAGAATGGAAAACTTCGTGTTTGTATTGATTTCAGGAATCTCAATAAAGCTACGCCAATGGACGGCTATCCAATGCCTAATGCCGATCTACTAGTTGATGCTTCTGCTGGACATAAAATTATCAGTTTTATGGATGGTAATGCTAGATATAATCAAATATTCATGGCTGAAGAGGATATATCCAAAACTTCTTTTAGGTGTCCAGGTCACGTCGGTTTTTTTGAATGGATCGTAATGACTTTTGGGTTGAAGAACGCCGGTGCTACTTATCAAAGAGCGATGAATTTTATTTTTCATAAGTACATCAGTACGTTGGTAGAAATCTATATCGACGATGTGGTGGTTAAGTTCGGAGACATTGAAAAGCATCTCGCTGATTTGCGGAAGATTCTAGAGTGCACAAGGGAGCATGGGCTAAAGATGAATCAAAATAAGTGCACGTTTGGCGTATCGACGGGTCAATTATTAGGGTTCATGGTGCATCAAAGGGGCATAGAGATCGGCAGAAAATCTATTGATGGAATTAATAAAGTGGTTGCTCCTACGAACAAGACTGAGTTGCAATCTTTGATCGGCAAGATTAATTTTATTAGAAGATTCATATCTAATCTGTCTGGGAAGATTAAGTCTTTTAGCCCATTGCTGAAGCTAAAGACCGGTTAGGAATTTGTGTGGGGAGAGAAGCAGCAATCGGCTTTGGAAGAAATTAAGAGGTATCTGGCGAATCCTCCGGTTTTGATTCCATCTCGACATGGGAAACCCTTCAGATTGTATTTGTCTGCCGATGATGGTGTTATCGGGTCAACCTTGATTCAAGAATTTGAAGGAAAAGAACGTGTGATTTATTATTTGAGTAGAAGCCTGGTGGATGCTGAAACCAGGTATTCGACCGTTGAAAAATTATGTTTATGTCTATACTTCTCTTGTACCAAGTTAAGGCATTATTTGCTATCGGCCGAGTGTACTGTCATATGTAAGGATGATGTGGTCAAGTATATGCTATCAATGCCGATATTGAGCGGAAGAATCGGCAAGTGGATTTTGGTGTTGTCTGAATTTTATTTGAGGTATAAATCAACTAAGGCAGTAAAAGGGCAGGTGATGGCCGATTTTGTTACTCAGCATTGCGGTATGCTAAATTCAGTAGAGATTGCTCCTTGGACTTTGTTCTTTGATGGTTCCACATGCAATTAGGGAGCAGGTATCGACATTATCTTGATTTCACCCGAGGGAAAAAGTATGAAATCTCATTGCCGATTATTGCTACTTCGACGAATAATCAGGCTGGGTACCAGGCGTTACTGAAGGGGTTGGAATTGCTCAGGGAAGTGCGTGTCGATGCCGTGGAAATCTTTGGTGATTCTATGTTGGTAATCAATCAATTGGTTGGAACATATGAGTGTCGAAGTGATATTTTGATTGCATATCATGGCAAGTGCTTGCAGTTATTAAAGGAATTCAGAGAATATCGTCTTGAACACATTCCTAGGTTGCATAATGAAGAAGTCAATTGATTAGCGCAACATGCTTCGGGATATCAGCCGATTCAAGAAGTAATGACGTCGGTAATAGTTGCCGATGACTGGAGAAAAGACATTGTCGATTACTTAAGAGATCCGTCTAGGAAAGTTGAAAGACGGTTGAGGTTTTAGGCTACCAAGTATGTGCTCCTTGATGATGAATTGTATTATCATACAATTGATGGAGTTTTGCTCAGATGCCTTAATGGGGAGGAATCGAAGAAGTTGATGGGTGAAATTCATGAGGGAGTATGTGGAGCGCACCAATCGGCATTCAAGATGAAGTGGATGATTAGGCGAAATGGATATTATTGGCCGACAATTCTTGAGGATTGTTTTGAGTACTTCAAAGGGTGTCAAGATTGTCAGAAGTTCGGTAATGTTTAGAGGGCACGTGCGTCGGCAATGAATCCTATAATCAAGCCTTGGCCATTTAGAGGATGGGCCATTGATATCATCGGCCAAATTTACCCACCGTCGAGCAAGGGGCATAAATTTATACTTGTTGCCACTGATTATTTCACGAAGTGGGTTGAAGCTATTCCTTTGAAGAATGTGACATCAGTAAACATGATAGATTTTGTGAAGGAGCACATTGTTTACCGATTTGGAATTCCTCAGACTATTATGACTGATCAAGGGACCATGTTTACATCGGGGGATTTTGATGAATTTGCTATCGGTATGGGGTTCAAAGTGTTGAATTCTTCTCCTTATTATGCTCAAGCTAATGGTTAGGCTGAAGCAACTAATAAGGGAATAATTAAGCTTATCAAGCGCAAGATTGAAGAGAACCCTAGAAGGTGGCATGTAGTACTGAATGAAACTTTGTGGTCGTATCAGATGGCATGTCATGGTGCTACTAAGGTTTCGCCATATCAGTTAGTATACGGACATGATGCTGTCCTACCTTGGGAAATTAAAACTGGTTCTAGACGGTTGTTTTCCCAGGACCAGTTAGCAGCCGATGAGTTTGATATCCTTATGAAGGATGAGTTAGAAGACCTAGCGGGTCATCGGCTAAGAGCTCTAATCAGTATTGAGGAGAACAAGAAAAGAGTTGCCGGATGGTATAACAAGAAGGCAAAGGTGAAAGAGTTTGCCGATGGTGATTTGGTGTGGAAACTGATTTTACCAATTGGAACCAAAAGTTCGAAGTTTGGGAAGTGGTCTCCTAATTGGGAAGGTCCTTTTCGGATAAATCAGTCTGTTCCGAGAAACGCTTATATTTTGGAGACTCTCGAAGGAGTTGCATTTTCCAAAGCAATCAATGGTAAATATTTGAAAAAATATTATCCTAGTATCTGGATAGATGCATCAAGTAATACAAATGTAAGTACCGATGATAAAGTCATTATGCGAAACATCGGCAAATGAAACGTTATATTACAAGAACAGTCGTTAAGATCACAGTTATCGGTACAACAAATTACAATAGAGATTGGATGGATGAAATCGCACGAAGGCGAACTTGGTCAACATCCTCTATTTCCCTGGCATCGTCATCGGTAGTACCCACAACTGTCTTGATTTTTCTTCTCATCAGAAGAGCTTCACAAGCGTTGTCATCCCTTTCTTGTTGCAAAGCTTTGGTCATAGTAGGGAGTTGGGTTTTCTTCTGGGTGACTGAATTTAAAGCTTCATCTACCTTCTTCAACTTGGCCAACAGTTCTTCTTTCTGTGCCGCTAGACGAACAATCTCTTGTTCAAGCTCGGTACTAGAAGCTTCTAGACGACCGATGTCCTTATGTTTTTCGTTCGCGGTCTGCTTGAGCTTGAGTATTGCTTCTTCAAGTTGTGCTTGAGCAGTTCTATCAGTGATGCGGCGTGAAGCCTTTTGGTATTGAAGTTGTCGGCTCTCAAGATATGCTGCTTGGAAGAGCGTCTCTTCGATATCGGCAGGAAGTTGACCTTGAATCTCTTTGAAGGCTATCCTTACTGCGTTGGAATCTTGGACCAATTGGGATGTATTCTGCTGCAGTAAGAGTAGCATTGCTTCAAGTTTGGACTTTACTTCTGCCGATGTGATGTCTGGGGCTGGAGCAGAGCTTTCTTCTTCATCGGCATCATCTGGAATGTTGACAGCAAAGGAGAATAGGCTGTTTGGGGAGTCTTGGGCCTGAAAGGATAAGAATTGAAATTTGTTAGTTAGAAGCTTATATATCGTAGAGTTATGATGAATGTTCCTAGTTTACCTGCTTTAGAGCGATTTCTTGCCTTTGGCTTGACGTAGCTGACGCAACCGTATCTTGAGGATCGGCAAAAGTTGCCGATGAATTTGCCTCGGCAGGAGGGACGGTTGGTGCTGGTGCTGAGACCGATGTTGCTTCCATTGTTGTAGCTAACCCCTATGGCAATGGGACCGTTCCTTGGTTGGGGGTTTCATCCGGTACTGGTGCTGGTGCCGATGCCGGCGCTGTTTCCGTTGTTGCGGCCATCTCTTGCGGCAACGGTGCTGTCCCTTGGTCAGGAATCTCAGTCTGTGGCTGCTCAGGGATAGGTGCCGATACTGGCTCCAGTGTTGGTGTATCAACAAGAGCTTGAGGAGATGCAGCTGGAGCTGATGGCTTCTTACGTTTTGGTCGGGGAGCAGCACTTGAAGGGCCTTGGCGTTTTGACCCTTGCACTTGAGGGGGCATAGGCAGGTTGAGCCATAGAGGTTTGTACACTTAGGATGGCTGCTGCAGAAGAGAATTTGGTGCAAAGTGAGTAAAAAATTGTCGATTAAGCATGTTATGATCGATACAGATAAATGAAGACTATTACTGTGAAGGCTTGTGCCAAAACGGTGGCGGCGGTGGTAGCGTTATCAGTTGGTAATGTCCGAGTTCTGATAGTGACCTTGGGAACTGCCTTGTGAGGCATAAGGGCAGACAATGAAGGGGCCTTACTGTCGATGGTCGATGTAGGGTTCATCGGTCGCAAGTTGAAGTGTTTGCCGCTCTTGCTCTTTTTGGGGATCAAATCATTAACCTGTTGATAGAGGGTTAGTTACCGATACATTTGAAAAGTTAACGAAGTAGTATCGGAAATAAGCTTACCGCGTCATCGGGAATGATATGATCAGCATCAATCAAGTGCCGATAGTAGTGTGATGATGGAGCAAATAGTTGGTCCTTCCACTCTTGCCACCAAGACTTGTATGTTTCAGTAATGAAGGATGTCGGCGCCCAAGAAGATAAGTCGATGTTAGTTACATCAGCATGAGGGGAGAGAGTGACAATTTTGTTCCAATCCATAGCACTGGAGATGACCTCTCTTGGTTTTATCACATTCACATAGCTAAGTTTGATCGACAATTGACCGAATGCTAGCTGTCTTGTCGCTGCCGATGGATAGTATAACTCGTATGATGGATGAGAGTTCTTCCCGGTCCCGACAACATTAACCGGAATAGCTCGGGGGATGAGGGTGGCTCTCATGATTGCTTCGTTTTGTGGTATATTCTCATCGGTGAGGTTGAAGGAGAGTGGGAATCGGTTGTCTTCATCGACATAAGGCCACCATACTCGTTCTGCAGAAGGGATTCCGCAGTAGAGTCTCTGAAAGAACATGTCGAATTGGTCAACGTTGGCATTAGTTTCTGGTAGTACTATCATGCCTTCCCCAAAATTGAGTGGGGAACTAGTTGCCGATTCATCATCGTCAAAGACATAGTCTTCAGATATATCTCTTGGGAACTATTGGTTGAACAGATCAAATTGGAGACATTTGTGCATATGGGCATTCAACCACAAGTTGATGAACCACCAAGGACCTCCAAGGTTGCCGATGGGTTCGCCTAGCAGAAGTTTTTCTGATACTTGATGTAGGATGCGATAAACTGAACCAAGGAGGTATCGACCAAGGGGAAATCCTCCATCGGCCAGAAGCTCTGCTGCAGGAAGATACATGTTGGTGGGTCCGACTGTTCTGCCACAGAAAACGAACTTCTCCAACCACATGTTAAGGAAGGTGGCATGCTCCCTTGGTCCTACCGATCCGGTCTTCTGATACTCTTGAATGTATCCAGTCCAACCACCGATGTTACGTGTGCTCACCCGACGCTCGGACTTCCTACGGAAGAGGGTAGCAGGATCGACAGAAGAAACATCGAGGCCGGTGAGCATATGTACATCGGCAAGTGTAGGGGTGGCTGGTCCATGTCTGAATAAAAAGGCATTCATTGTATCGGACCAGAAATAAGAGCCCGCAATCATCATATTCTCGTTCTTGGCCATATCGGCAATAGACAATCTAATGCATTGGTCAATATTGCGCTCTGACCAGTAGAGTTGTTGTGATCTGGCTATCCTGAGGTACCAGTTCTTCCACCCTTTGGTAGGTTTAGGCCAGGAACAAAAGGTGTCTGTCCATAAACCTAGATTGAAATGCTCGGATCTGAAAGGGATGCGGTTGGTTTCTGCGTTGATGAGATTGGTTGGATCGACATTCCCCATTGGGCCTAAGCAGCAGAGATGTTCTTGATCGGTAAGGATCACTATTTTGTTGCGCATTTCCTAGATCCAGAAAGTAAGAAAGGAAAGGGGGAAGGGATTGTAAAGCAATACAGAAGGATGAAAACTGCGGTACATACAACAAAGAAAGAAGGGAAATTACCGCAGAAGCCGTGAAATTGATCGCCATTGAAGCAGAGTTCTTGCAAAGCTCGTGCCTCCTGATGAAAGAAGAAGAACCGCCACTGAAATAGTACTCTTTGAGGATGACGTTGGGATGAAGGTGAAAATGTGAGCCCAGGGTAAAAGAGAGGACGAATGGTGGTCTTTATAGACCTCGGTTAAAGGACGTTTTCGAGTTTTATTTTTTGATTGAGCAGGAATATGGAAGGGTATCATGTTGATTTGTGCGGTGATCGAGGAAATTATAACTGTTGGAGCTACAGTTGCGAGGGTTGTTGGTAATTTACAGTGACAACGCGCGGTAATCAAAATGGCAGTGGTATTTTGGAGGGAAAGATTACAATAGAGCAAATTTCAGTGCATAAGATATTTTATACTCCGAAATTGGGGGCATGTGTTGACACCGTTTTCTGTACGTGTCAATATGAACTGGATACACTAATCGGTGAAAGGGTAGTTGCACCGATCGGTAGAAAGATGGTTGCTTTTTCTTATCAGCATCAGAATCCCACCAATCGGATTGCCGATGAAGACAGGAGATTGAGGAAACAAAAGAAGGTATTGGCCGATCAGAAGGGTGTTGCCGATGGAAACAGGAAAACATTGCCGATCGGGAATATTGCCGATGGATACATGTTGATGTGGTTGATGTCAGCAGGAAGTTGCTGATGGTAATAGAAGGAGATTGTGGATTGAAAGAGTCTGCCGATGGAAAGTTTCATCATAAGGAAAACGGATAAGGAAACTAGCAATTTATGCTAGTATTATTGTTTTAGTTTTAGTCCGACTCTTGCACGAGTCGTTTTATTTTCTTAAAAATAGGAGTTTTTGTTTAGGTATGAGTCGTGTCCATGTATAACTCCTTTTACCGGAGTATAAATATGTATCCAGGAGCGGTGTAGAAAATATTCAATACAATCAATACAAATCTATTACTTTTTATCTACTTTTCTAGCATCTACTTTTATCGCATTAGTTCTAGTTTATTCACGAGTTCTTACGACGTCTCGATGGGCTGCATCTACATGACCTCCGTCGCCTTCGCAAGTTCCGCGTTTTGATCAAGTTGAGCTTTGACGTCCGGGCGCATCGCTGTCGTCTCGTTCAATCTTGTTCTAGTTATCGTCCTTGTCGATTAACTGGTCAAATCGACTGGCACACCTTTGGATATCGAGTTCGGGTATAAGCCCGAGGTGTTCGCAGATCTAACGCTTTTTGTGTCAACACTCCTCATCATCACTATTATCATCATCACTCTCATCACAAGATTGTATCTTAGATAGCTTAGCCATGAAGCATGATGGAGTGTCGAAGATGGATGGCTTGTTGCTGATAGCAATGTTTGCCAATGTCTTCTTCTTGGTCTTCTTCCTCTCATCATCACTAGAATCATCATCAGAAGAATCACTACTATCCCAAGTCACCATATATGATTCACCATTCTTTTTCTTGGTGAAAGATAGTTTCTTCTCCTTCTTGTCATGTTTGCTCTTCTTCTTCTCATCATCATCACTTTGATTGGGGCAATCCACAATCATGTGATCGGTGCTCTTGCACTTGTAGCATCTTCTCACATATTCTTTGCTCTTGGAGTTGTCTCTTCTCTTTCTAGCACCATAGCCCTTCTTCTTCATGAACTTGCCAAACTTGCGCACAAAGAGGGCCATCATCTAATCATCAATGTCACTAGCATCTTCATCATCACTTGATTCTTGCTTCTTTGCTTTGCCCTTGTTATTGGATGATGAAGCCTTGAATGCTAAATTCTTTTTCTTCTTCTCTTCTTCCTTGACCTCTTCTTCTTCACTTTCTTTAATGTATTGCTCTTCGGTCATGATCTCACCAAGAACTTCATTTGGAGTGATCTTGTCCAAACCATCTCTCCTAATTATTTGCCTCAAGGTTTTGTATTTCTTGGGCAAACAACCAAGAAATCATTTTGAGAAGTCTTCATCCTTGACTTTCTCACCCAATCTCTTGAGCTCATTGATGATCACTTGGAGCCTATGAAACATCTACGGGATTGATTCATCTTCTTTCATCTTGAAGTGAGATAGTTTGTCCTTGAGCATGTATAGCTTTTGAGCTCTTAACTTTTGCGGTGCCTTCACATGTATCCTCTAATCTTGTCCACACCTCACTTGCTTTCTCAAGATCTTTGATTTGCTCAAACACTTTTGAGTCAATGCCATTGTATATCACATTGAGAGCCATAGTGTTGCATTGCCGGTTCTCTTGCTCTCTAGGTGTGGGATGATCTTCATCAAGAATGACAAAGTCCTTTTCGTTCACACTCCACACCTTCTCATGTACTGAGCCTAGATGCATCTTCATCTTCCTCTTCCAATAATCAAATGAGGTGCCATCAAACATTGGTGGTTTGCTCCCCACATGGTTGAATGATATCTGAGCCATCACTAACACCGAATGTTGTTAAGCCTTGATAATAGCGGTGACCACGGCTCCGATACTACTTGAAAGGTCCTAGATGGCTAGAGGGGCGGGGTCAATAGCCTAAAAAATTCTACAAAACACTAGAGAAAAGGTTAGTATAACACTTAAGCGAAGCTTTTTGCTCTAGCTCTACTAGGGGTACAAAGCCACCTATCCAAGAAATTCTAGTTAGCTAATGAAAGGTCCTAAATGGCTAGAGGGGGGGGGGGGTGAATAGCCTAATTTAAAAAATTCAAGATCACTAGAGCAATTGTTAGTAACGCAAATGGCGATAAATGTGGTTTGCTCTTGCTCTAATTGTTATGCAAGCCACCTATTGCAATTCTAGTAATTATAGTCTCTATGACACTCAATTTGCTAGGTCTCTAAAGAACCAATAGTGAGCAAAAGGATACTCTAATTATAACTACACAAGCAACTTCTACTCTACTAGAAATCAATACTACTAAGCAAGATGAGAATAAATAAATGCAAGGAAGAGAGGTGATTTTAATACCGTCGTTGGAGAGTAGAGATCCAATCACCAAATAAATAATTCCAACAATATATATATATCAACCAAATCAATTCACCGGGAGACAAGAGATGACACACTTGATTTTTCTCCCAAGGTTCACTTGCTTACCGGCAAGCTAATCCCCGTTGTGTCCCTCTAAACCACGTGGTTTGGTGGTTAATCGTATCACACACCGAGCCACTCAAGGGCGCCACAAGAACCTACCAATGGTAAGAGGTTGAATAACACGAGCAATCCACTAGAGTTGGAATTAGGCACTCCGCCGGGGAACCACAACAACCCCTCACAAATTCACCTTGATTGGGGGCGGACACAATCACCAAATCCCCTCACCAATCAATCCAACACCAACCGTCTAGGTGATCGTAATCACCAAGAGTAACAAGAATACCACAATTACAATCACCACCTAGTGCCACGAAATTGAATCACAAATGCATGCACTAGGGTTTCCCAAATTCTCTCACCAAGTATTACCAACCATGGAGATGGAGAGGAGAGGGAAGGGATCCTCTTGGAGCTCTCAAATGGATCTCACGAGCAAGTCCTCTCACTTGATTTAGGCTCAAATCAAAGGAGTGAGAGAGGGGAGATGAGAGCTTTTCTTTCTCTGTAGTGTTCTTGCGTGAATGAGCAGAGAGGAAGAGAGGTGTGTCTGAGAAGGAAGGGGGCGCTGGACTTTAACACAGCCAGGCTCCCGAGCCTCCCAACGGGGTGCCCAACGCCCACAAGACCAAACGGTCGGCCACAACAAACAACAACAGCACGCAACAGCAGCAAGCATGCCCAAGTGCCTACACTTTGCCTCCTTAGAAAAGTCCATGAAACTTAATTGTGTTCACACATGCATGCTGCACCCATGTCCATTTCTTTCTCACACAAAAGTCAACAAGCTTGCATGCATGCAGGGGCAGCAATACTCATGTGTGGGAATCCCTCTCCATTTTCTTGCATGCATACAACACACGCACACATGCACGCATGCAGCAGCAGCACACGCACACATGCACTCTCTGTTCTCCATTTTTATTTCCAACCCTTTTAGGTGCTAACTCCAACAAGATATTCCAAAATAAATTGGGCACTTGAGTCAGCTTATCACGAATAAATCTCAGGGTATAAAACCTCACCACGTCACTAAGCGCAATGCATATGCAAATGAGACTTACAGTTAGTGGCACTAGATAACCATTGCAATTAAAGAATTCTCCTCTTTATATTACGGTTATCTATCCTAAATCCGATCACACACTCTATTGGGTCTTGACCGGTAAAATAAATATCCTATTTTATACCTTTGCCTTGATTCCATAGGATTTTATATTTCTTTGTTTCCATTCCAAGTATGAGCACATGATCAATATTTTGGACTATCTCCATCCACCATTATGCGTCATCTAGCTCCATCACTTAGATCGGACCACCTTGTCTAATTCAACCACTTAGTACAAAGGTTAGTCCTAGGTTGTCATTAATTATCCAAAACCAAACATGAAGCTTTCAATCTCTCCCTTTCTGGTAATTGATGACAACCCTCACAAAGATTAATTTGTAATTAAAATTTTGAACTTGTCATGCTTGTCCAAGCTTTTAGATCATGAATAAGATTTCGACATTCATCACAAATTCGATTTTGGTAGAATTAGCTCCCCCCTACATATGCGTCAAGTGTTTGGATTTGAAAGGCTTTGCACCTATGCATGGATAAAAAATTGTGAGAGAGTAATTTTACCAAAATGATGCTAAGGTGTAAAGAATGAACCTTTGAAGCGTGATACCAATCGGAGTTGCAAATTTACACCATCCTTAGCACCATCCATAACTAGACATTCATCAGAACTCAAGAACCCCATGAAATCAACATTATAGGCATGGTTCTTGATTCACTTGAAAATTCATGATAATACAATACGTCTAGTTACCACCTATGCATTTTAGTACTTTATTTCACCATACAAGTTCTAATTCTAGCATACACCACACAACCATGAATAGGGAATTTAAGTACATATGCAATGAGCAAGTCATATGTTAATGCACACACAAATGCAACAAATTGTTTATGAGCTTGCTCCCCCCGATTGTGTGTTTCAAAATTTTATTGATCCCCTTTCCTTTCTCATATCTCTCCCCAACATTATCTTTGTGACTTATCTCTCCCCCTTTGTCATCTATTTCTAAAAAGGTATGGTCAAGATGTGGAGAGTAAGATCTTTTGATGGGATTTATTAGGATCAAATTTTACAAATTTGGTTCAACCTAGAATACTTGCCAAAGATATTTAATTCAGTTTGAACCAAAGACAAGCTTCTTCACACCTCATGAAAGGGTTATCTTGCCTATGTTGAATTAAACACTTATAGCAAATTTTCTAGATTCAACACTAGGATTGCAAGCCCACAAACATGTCCTATGTCACCGCTAGGTCAAAATAAGCATAGAAACAATAGCAGTGCCATTTATACATCAAATTCATTTAATTTATCATGAATGCTCCAAAGTGCTACTTGTATGTCTATATGCACTAAACAAGTCCTTAGCAAAGCATAAATGGTATGTCAAACAATGATACCTTGGCTTTGTCGAAGGAGAGGCATGTCATATATATATATATATATATATATATATATATATATATATATATGGGGTGCATTCAACTCATGTTTGAGAAATCAAGAATGTTCAATTCATTTTTGAGCTTGCAAAATCTATTCTCATCAAGTGGCTTGGTGAATATATCAGCTAGTTGATCATCGGTGCCCACACTTGTAATAGAAATGTCACCTTATTGTTGATGATCTCTTATGAAATGATGCTTAATGTCAATGTGCTTTGTCCTTGTATGTTGAACCGGGTTGTTTGTCATCTTGATTGCACTTTCATTGTAACATAGCAAAGGCACTTTCTTGAAGTTGAAGCTAAAGTCCTTCAAGGTTGATTTCATCCATAGTAATTGAGCACAACAACTACCCGCACTAATGTATTCGGCTTCGGCAGTGGAGAGTGCCACAATATTTTGCTTCTTAGATGACCATGACACAAGTGATCTTCCAAGTAATTGATATGTGCCACTAGTGCTCTTTTTATTTATCTTGCATCCCCCAGAATCAGAGTCCGGATAACCAATCAACTCAAAGTTTGACCCCTTGGAATACCATAGTCCAACATCTTTTGTATGCTTCAAATACCTCAATATTCTTTTAGTTGCAGTGAGATGACTCTCTCTTGGTGAGGATTGATATCTTGCACACATGCATACTAAACATGACATTCGGCCTTGATGCGGTCACATAGAGTAAGCCTCCAATCATAGACCGATATAACTTTTGATCCACCATATTTTCATTTGTTCCAATGGGAGTAGCAATTGGCTTTGAATCTTGCATTCCAAACTTCTTCAACATGTCCCTTATATACTTTCCTTGGCTCACAAAAGTGTCATTCTTCAATTGTTTGATTTGGAGACCAAGAAAGTATCTAAGTTCACCAATCATGGACATCTCAAACTCTTTTACCATCATTTCTCCAAATTCTTCACAATAGGCTTGATTGGTTGATCCAAAAATGATATCATCAACATATATTTGCAAAACAAATAAGTCATTGTAAATCTTCTTAGTTAAAAGAGTAGTATCAACCTTGCCCATTTTGAACCCCTTAGAGAGTAAGAAAATCCCTTAACCTCTCATACCATGCTCTAGGTGCTTGCTTCAAGCCATATAATGCCTTCTTCAACTTGTACATATGGTTGAGCTTCTTGTCATCTTCAAAACCGGGAGGTTGTTCAACATATACTAACTCATTGATGTACCCATTGAGAAATGCACTCTTCACATCCATTTGATATAACTTGATATTGTGAGCACAAGCATAGGCTAATAAGCTTCTAATTGCCTCCAATCTAGCAACTGGTGCATAAGTTTCACCAAAGTCAAGACCTTCTATTTGAGAGTAACCTTGAGCAACTAGTCTTGCTTTGTTTCTCATCACAATGCCATCTTGATCTTGCTTGTTTCTAAACACCCATTTGGTTGCAATTACATTGTGGTCTTTTGGCCTTTCTACCAATTCCCAAACTTCATTTCTAGTGAAATTGTTGAGCTCTTCATGCATAGCACTGACCCAATCCGCATACTTTAAAGCTTCATCTATCTTGGTTGGTTCAATGGATGAGACAAAAGAGAAATGCTCACAAAAGTTAGCCAATCTTGATCTTGTTTGCACACCACTTCTAATGTCACCAATAATATGATCAATAGGGTGATCTCTTGCAATATGAGTTGTTTGGAGCACTTGAACTTGATTGCTTGAGCTAGGTTGGTCATTTGATTTATCTTCATGAGATGAACTAGCAATTTGATCTTGCACTTGAGAGCTACTAAGTTGCTTCATTGGAGAGGAGAACACTTGATTTTTATCATCTTGAATATTAATCACTTGCTTTGGCCTAATATCACCAATGTCCATATTTTTTATAGCATACACCAATTGATATCCTCTCACATCATCTAGATTTTCATTATCTTTGAAGGACCGGAAACGGCGACCAGAGGGGGGGGGGGTTAATGGGAGCCTCAAATTTCTCTCAAAATATTTGGGCCACTCTTCCCAAAAACAAACCCAACAAGGAAGCTTACTCTACCAGCAAGATCACG
The DNA here is from genome assembly GCA_022036555.1 of Microstegium vimineum. Classification (NCBI taxonomy): domain Eukaryota; kingdom Viridiplantae; phylum Streptophyta; class Magnoliopsida; order Poales; family Poaceae; genus Microstegium; species Microstegium vimineum. The sequence continues at coordinate 12,617,249 of CM039129.1, read as the reverse complement.
ACCCTAGAGAGGGTGGATACCTATGGTGATGACCAAGAGGTACAACGGATCTTCCGGAAACAAAAAACTCAAACTGAGACACCGATAGTGTGACTCTCAAACCCTAGAGAGAAGAGAAGAGAGCTCACCCAAAAATAATTATGAGAACTGGTCTCACAAGTGCTTCATCAAGTTCCCTGTGTGATTACGAAACCAACGCAACAAACGGAACTCAATTCGGAGTCCGGACGAGGGAGAAACGGCCAAAACAGCGACGAAGAAAATCCTGAAAACCTTGCTGGAAGGGCGACGAATGCTGACAGAGGGCGACGGACTGAGTCTGACGGGCGACGGACGCTGGTCCGACACGAGCGTCGGACGCTCAAAAAAACAGCCCAAAACAGCCCCAGCGACGGACGATCGCAACGGACGTTGTCGTCAGCACTATGTAGCGTCCGATGCCTCCGACGGACCGTCCGACGCCAAACTCTGGAGCGTCCTACGCTCCTGAAATCTGCACACTGAACCCGAAAATCGTTTTCTCTCCTCCAAATATTCCCAAAACTCAACCAAATGAACTTCAACTGCAACCAAATTTTGTAGGCATGATCCTTGTGCAGTTGAGGAGCTATCCCAAAGAAATCATCGCTTAATTTGCAGAGGATAAACGGGAACACTCGGATTTGGGGGAGAAAAGGCAAAACGAAGAACGCCGCAAAGAAATCACCCGATCTGTGTGCTTGTGAGGTTTAGGAAAATTCCTTCAGTGCAAAGTTGCTCCTCACGAGTACCAAGAACTTGGTTCAAACGGATTTGCAAGAGCTTTCATCTCGGGAAAAAGAGAGAGCAAAAGCAAAAACGAAGAACACAAGCAAAAACGCGAGACACAATCAAGTAAACAACGCCGCCATGGCTTACAGAGGTTACGACCTCCGATTCCTCGCAACAAACTCAAGTTCTTACAAAGGTTGGTGAAATCAACCTAGGGATCTCATGAACTAGAGAGAGGGTAGAGAGAGAGAGAGAGAGAGTTGGGGCAAATGATTAGGTTCAAGAGATGAGATGAGGGATACCCTTCACCCCCTACTTATCGGGCTTTGGCTATTTCCCAAAGACCCCCTAAGATACATTGAGTGAACTACCTAGCCTAAGCATTGCAGTCCAAGCTCCGGAAAATATCTCCCGCATTTTGAATGGACGGCCCCGCTTCCTGCCATGAGTTGCCGTCGTCTCGACGCAACCTCCAAGATTCCGCCACGTGCCATCCCCGCTTCCTCGGAAGCGCCGCCTAGGTTTTGAGGCCCAAACCCAGGAAACCCACCACCGGTAGCTTTGGGCTCAACTACCGAACCCCGAGTTTTGCGGCCCAAACTCGAAAACCGTCCTCGGATGGTTTTGAGGCCCAAACCACCAAACCGCTCGACTCGAGCTAGCTTGTCCTCGCCCGGTCGGACTCCGAGTCCCATGAGCCTCCGCTCGACCCGCTTGTCCACCGTCTTGACTCAGTCGACTCGGTCTACCTCCGTGTCTTCTCGCACTTGCCGGTGCCAAGTACTAGCCACCACAGCTAGTCTGCCGGCGCCCATGGTCCCTCAGTCCGAGCCCCGCTTCCGCCCTTCACCACTCTCAGTCCATCGGCATGGCAAGCCTCTACTCGACCTTCTCCATGCCATTGACCACTGTCACTAGGCATAACACCTCCACACCACAAGCCGATAGACAGGCACACATTTGCTTTCACAAAGGGTTAGAATCAAGCCACTCAAACTGAACCGCTCAAGTGTTGGGAAATCACTCATCACAAAACTGAACTACATGGGTACTTACCCACCATGTGTTCGCAATCTCCCCCTTGATGAGTGCATTGTCAACACAAGTGCATTTCAGATTTGAGCCACAAGGTAAAGCTCTCCAAATGACCAAAAAGTTGAGAAAGCGAAAACGGGGTCACTTGAGAGAAGCAAAGCGAATCCAAAACTTGGTTCTCAAAGACATGGGCAACGACTCGACGCAACCAAGCAAAACAAAACTAGCCCTCAAGAAGAGGAAGAAAACGGGCTCAACACCGCTAGCAAAAACAAGATACCAATTGAAGCCTACCAAAGCTCAAGAAACCAATTGAAAACACCAAGGGAACTCCAAAGATAGCAATTAAAACACTTAACGTTCAAGAAGCACTCAAAACCTATCAGAGCCAACAAAGCAAGCTAGACCCTCCAGAAGAGGCAAAGGCTCAACACATCTAGCAAAAGCTCCCCCTGGGCAAAAGCACACTCAAGATACCAAATGAGCTCCTTAGGGAAAAAGAAGCACACAAACTCCCCCTTGACCAAAGAATCTCTAAACCAATGAAACCAATGAGATGCACTCTTTCTCCCCCTTGGAAGTCGATGGCTGAAAATGGAATGAAATGCACATCTCTCCCCCTTGTTGACACATCTAGCTTATCAAACATCAACAAACTCAAGATCCGGCTACAAATGCCATGAAATGCAAAATGAGTGCAAAAGCTTCATACTTAGAGCTAAGACAATGAATAGATTCTCTAAGTGATGTGATCTTGTGAGAATAGGAAAAGCTCTATGTGCCCAACAAAGACTCAAGTTGAGCTTAAGATCACTTTTAGAAGCTATTTTAGAGAGCATATCATCTGAGAGCAGAGAAAGGGCATCACCTCCTAGAGACAACTAAACATGGCAAACAAGATAGGGTCTATCTCAAAGCAATCTCATGTATAGCAAGTAGAACTATCCCTAGCAAAGTTCATACAACAAGCCAATGACCCAACTGAATGAATTTTCCAAATTTCAGAGTTTTGCAGCCAATTTCAGTTTTAGGCACATTACAAATTGTATGCGAGTGGTTGTAAGCAAGGTGATGCCACTGCTTACCAACCGGGTGAAGTCAAAGGACTTGCAACACTGGTTTTGGTCATACATGACACCGCTCAAGTATCAACCCATATGGGAAGCAGTCTCGAACACACGGTGAAGTGCTCACAATGCAGACCCAACTCGATCTTTACAATTCACAAAACAGAGAGCAATTTCATTTTAGATATTAATCATGGTGCTCAAAGGTAGTGAATGAAACAATGAAGAGCCATAGTTACAAGATATATACAAGACAACCAAGAAGGATCTTCAAAAGCCTACCCATGCTAGTGCCATTTCAGAGGTGACATGGGGAATTTAAATTCAGTTTTAAAGCTTTTCTAACTTAGCTCTATTGCATATCATATAGATCAAAAAGAGTCTAAGTTAGGCAACACCATAGACACATAAAACACCTCAAACAGAGCATAGATTCATTATATTGGCTATAAGTATGAAGCTTAAAATGAACTATGTCACAAATGCAAATGAGATGCACAAAGCATTGACACCAACTAACACTAACAAGACACCAATTTAGAAGAAGGACAAAGAAAAGACAAAAATAAAAAAAAGAACTATGAAACACAAAACTTTCCTCCTCTAAAAAGGAAAGCAAACACCCAACTCGCCCTGAAGGCGAGAAAATGCAGCTTGATCCAACGGCTTTGTAAGAATATCCACAAGCTGGTTGTGGGTCTCGACATGCCGGAGGTCAATGTCGCCCTTCTCGTAATGATCTCGCAAGAAATGAAAGCGGACCTCAATGTGCTTGGTCTTTGAATGAAGCACATGATTTTTGGCCACACTAATTGCACTCGTGCTATCACACAACAGAGGCACCTTAGTAAGCTCAAGACCGAAATCTCTCAAAGTGGCAATCATCCTAATCAATTGCGAGCAACAACTAGCCGCGGCAACGTACTCAGCTTCGCACGTCGACTGTGCCACGCTAGACTATTTGCGAGAAGACCAAGAAACCAAAGAAGACCCGAGAAACTGGCATGTCCCAGAAGTGGACTTCCGATCAAGTCGGCAACTGGCAAAGTCGGCGTCAGAATAACCACAAAGCTCAAGAGAAGAAGAGGTGGAAGACCAAAGTCCAAATTCGGGAGTGAAGCGCAAGTACCTCATGATGCGTTTCACTGCCTGCTTGTGTGAAGTCCGTGGGGACGCCTGGAAGCGTGCACACAAGCAGACGGCGAACTGAATGTCCGACCGAGTCGGTGTCAAGTATAGAAGCGACCCGATCATGCTTCGGTACTCCGTCTGATCCACCGCCTCTCCTTCCTCGTCCGCATCCAAGGCAGTCGTAGTCGACATGGGCGTCGAGAGGGGCTTTGCCTCAGCCATGTCAAACTTCTTCAAGATATCCTTCGTGTACTTGCCTTGGTGCACAAACGTCCCTTCCCGGGTTTGCTTGATTTGCAACCCGAGAAAGAAAGTCAACTCTCCCATCATGCTCATCTCAAATTCCCAGCTCATAAGATCTGCAAACTTGGCAACAAGAGCATGAGAAGAACCACCAAAGATGATATCATCCACGTATATTTGGACAAGGAGAGTGTCTTTGCCTTGCTTGAGGAGAGACAATGTCTTATCTACCGATCCCATTTTAAAACACTTAGCAAGCAAAAAGGTTTTTAGCCTATCATACCATGCTCTAGGTGCTTGTTTCAAACCATACAAAGCTTTGTGAAGTTTAAAAACATGGTTTGGAAACTTGGGATTTTCGAAACCGGGAGGTTGTTTAACATAAACTTCCTCCTCTATGTAGCCATTTAAGAAAGCACTTTTAACGTCCATTTGAAAAAGTTTAAAATCCTTAGAAGCCGCAAAATCTAGAAGGATTCTAATGGCTTCTAAACGAGCTACGGGAGCAAAGGTTCCCTCATAGTCTATTCCCTCCTTTTGACAAAAGCCTTGAGCTACCAACCTAGCCTTGTTGCGCACTACCACCCCATCTTCACTTTGTTTATTTTTGAAAACCCATTTCGTACCTATGGGGTGGTAACTATGTGGTGGAGGAACTAAGACCCAAATGCGGTTTCGCTCAAAGTTTTCTAACTCATGCATGGCATTAACCCAATCCGGATCCATCAAAGCGTGTCCAACATCCCCCCAGACCTAGACCGCGTGACTCGACGGTCGATGTCGCCGATGATGTTCTCCGACGGGTGCTGCCGCTGGATGTGACGGTGAGCCTGCCTAGACGAAGTGGCCTCCCCCTCAACAGCAGCTGGAGCTCCCTCAGGTGCAGCGTGCACTGTCTGAGGAAGCTGCTCGAACGACCCCCATGTAGAGGAAGTAGTCGGGTCGGGACCGTGAGCCAAAGTGGACGTCGCAGGGTCGACGGGGGCAGCCAGTGGAGTTGGCTCGGGATCACCCCAATCGGCATCATCCTGCTCCTCCTCCACAAAGATGCTAGTGTTCCCCTCATCATCACCTGCAAGCTCAAAAGTAGTGGAAAGACAGGGCATAGTCTCATCGAAGGTAATCTCACAAGTCTCCATCACTCGGTTAGTTTCAAGGTTAAGTGCACGATAAGCATGAGAGTGAGTAGAATAACCAAGAAAGATACCGTCAGAAGACCGTGATTCAAATTTATCCAACTTACCGCCCTTTTTGAGGATGAAGCACCTGCACCCAAACACCCGTAGGTGACTTACCTTGGGTGGTCTCCTAAATCGCAACTCATAAGAAGTCTTCTTCTTGAAAGCTCGGAGGAAAATGCGATTGGATGCATAGCAAGCAGAACTAAGTGCTTCGGCCCAATACTGCCTAGGAGTCCTATGCTCATCGAGCATCGTCCTGGCCATCTCAACAAGGGTCCGATTCTTGCGCTCAACAACACCGTTCTGCTGGGGAGTGTGAGGTGAGGAAAACTGGTGATCGAGACTCAAAGAAGAACAAAGAGTTGCAAAGTGAGCATTCTTGAATTCTATGCCATTGTCACTACGGATAACTCTCATGGCATTCTTAGGTAGCTCATTTTGCAATCTCAAAATTAGATCTCGAACAAGTGGAAAACCCTCATCCTTACTCTCTAAAAAGAACACCCAAGAGTACCTCGAGTAGTCATCAATGACTACAACCACATACCACTTCCCTCCTTCCGACCTGACCCGAGCTAGACCAATAGTGTCCATGTGTAAGAGCTCGCTGGGTCGAGTGGTCATGATCTCAGTCACAGGAGGATGGGAAGCAGCAACCATCTTGCCATGCCTGCAAGGATGGCAAACCAAATCCTTCTCGAACTTTAGCTTTGGCAATCCTTGGATAAGGTCCATTGAGCTAAGCCTTGCAAGCAAGTCAAAACTCAAATGTCCCAATCTCCTATGCCACTTCCAAATCTCGGAAGAAGAACCGGCAAGAAGACAATGAGAAGGTCCAGAAGAGATAGAAAAATCCGCACGAAAAACCTTCCCGAAGGGTAAAATCTGGCAAACAAGCTCACCACGAGAGTCCAAAATCCGAGAGAGATTAGGCTTGAAACTCACTTCAAAACCGTCAACATGGAGTTGCGAAACCGAAAGAAGGTTAAAATGCAAATTCGCAACCAAAGCAACATCCTTGAGGACAAAAGAAGAGTTCACTCGGATCGACCCTCGGGAGACAACCTTACCTTTACTCTTGTCCCCGAATGTGATATACTCGGTGTGGTGCACGGGGTCGAGGCTGGAGGACCACTTGGCACTTCCGGTCATATGGCGTGAGCATCCGGAATCCACAAGCCAAGTATCCTTAGGTCCTCCTTCCTACATCAATAAAAAGACATAGGGTGAGCAAACGGTGCAACACTGGGGTTAGTAAACTGTGAAAGATACTAGTGTTGAACCATTTGCCCAAAGAATGGGTTAGGAGAAAAACCAAACATCTCCAGTCCCATGGGAGGATAGTGATCACCACGATGGGGAAAACGTGGTCCGCTAAAGAAGGGTGGAGTAAAGCCACCGCCACGAGGCCCGTAGTCATATGGGTCACGACCGGTACCCCGCCGGGCACGACCACCACGTGGTCTCGCCTCCTGAGGCCTAGTACCTTGAGGCATTGTACCTCTAGGCCTAGTAGTGCAGCTCTGAACTTCCGGTTCACGCACCCCAACTCGTGGTTGGTACATGTCCCGGTTGTTCAACTCAAACTGCCTCCGATCATTTCTCTTCCTCCTATAGCAAAACTCAGCCAAATGCCCATCCCGTTCACAATACTCACAATGGTACCTCACCGTACTCTTGGTAGGCACTCTCTTGTTGGGTTGGGTGGCTCTATCTTTCTTAGGAAGGGGATCACTAGAGATGTCTAGTAGTCTGTCAAGTGGGTTGCGAAGATGGTTCGGTTTTGCAATCCACACTTGTTTCTGTCGAGTGGTTTTGGGTGGCTCTTCAAACACACCATCTCTCACAAGAAACTCAAAGGGGTTGGTAGGCTTAGGTGGAGTGATCTTGGTAAGCTTGGGAGTTGTGGTGGGTTTCTCATTCTCGCTCAAACCAGTGCACTCACCGATCTTACCGAACATGTTATCGTCCTTCCCACCTATAGCAAAGCCTACTCCCATGCTGTCAGCCCTTTTGCATTGGCTAAGCATCATCCCCAACTGCGGCCCTCGGCAAGACACCTAGCTCAAGATGGACCGAAGGTATGTGTTTTCTTCCTCGGTACGCATCTTGATGTGTCTACACGATGCGATCTCAAGCTCCAAAGCCTCAAAGCGATTCGACTCTCTAGTGCTATCTGAGCTGACCTTCTCTAGCACAACAATCCTAGCTTCTCTTTTTGCCAGCTCAGAACGCAAACCTAAGCAAGACTTGCACACACCAAGTAAGCTAGGCCTAGCCTTCAGCTCACTGACCTCCTCAAGTAGAGTGCCTGTTGACACCGTTTTTCAGCACGTGTCAAATGAGCTAAGGATTGACTGGTCAACGGCTGTTTTCTATCAGCATCGGGAAATCATGAGTCAACATTGTCGATGAGGGTGCTGCAGGAAGACCAAGTGCGCTGCCGATGGAGGCTGGATGATCTTTGCCAACAAAGGTTAATCGGTGAAGTCTTGCTGATGCTGATTGCCGATGAGGAGATATTGCCGGTTGCCGATGAGGAGACATTGCCGATTGCCGATGAGGAGACATTGCCGATTGCTGATGAAGAGTTGTTGCCGATCGCCGATAGGGACTGATTGGTGAAGACAGTTACCAGTACAAGGTCGCCGATCGGGAAGTATTGCCGATGCCGATGGGCATGAGGTGCCGATGAGTACATCATAACTTAGCGTTTGATGTCAGCAGAAGGCTACCAGTGGTCAAAGAAGGAAGGCTCGGATCGAAGGGATCTGCCGATGGAAAGTTTCCATCGAAGAGAAGTATAAGGAAATTGGTGTTTTGTATCAGTATTATTATTATAGTAATTTGAGTCCTACTCTTGCATGAGTCATTTATTTTCCTTTAAAATAGATGTGTTTGTTTAGGAAAATTAGGAGTCAGTTTCCTTAAAATTAGGAGTTTGTTTTAGGAAGGATACGTGTCGTGTCTTTGTACAACTCTCCGTGCGGGAGTATAAATATGTGCCCGAGGGCTACGAGAAGAAAAAAATCCAATATCAAACAAACCAATTTTACTCTTATTCTACCTTTTATCGCAATTTACCTTTATTGCATTAGTTATAGCTTTTCAACGAGTTCTTCAAGCTTTGACGGGCTGCATCACTCTGATCTCCGTCAAATCCTTGCAAGTTCCGCGTGGGAGTACCTCTGAACCTTGGCATCCGGGCGCATCACTATTGCCTCGTTCAGCTCTACTCTAGTTATTCTGATCAAGCCTCAATCCCAGCATCTGGGCGCATCGCTGTTGTCTGGATTGGATCTTGTTCTAGTTATCGTCCTTGTCGATTAACTGGTCAAATCGACTGGCACGCCTCCGGATACTGAGCTTTGGGTAATAGCCCGAGGTGTTCGCAGATCCTGACGCTTTTTGTGTCAACACCTCTTTTGGCACGCTCGGTGGGACACGATTGTATATTTTTATATCTATTATGACTAATCCAAGGAGTGTCATTGAAGTCTCCGCGGCAGGTCTGACAGATCGTCAGAAGCAGGCTATGGAGCAGGCAATGGAGGAGTACAAGCGCTTATATCTTAGATCCTTCAGCCTAAACGGGATCGGCGAAGCAGTACAAAAGCAAGATCCGCCGTCGCCACGATAGACTACTTTCTACGCCGATCCTGGTAAAGTACAAGATACGGTTAATTATGCATTTAATGAGGTATTAATTAACCAATCCAATGTGCTATCCGATACCGTGTGCAATGCTGTCAAGTAAGCTTTCAAGGGACAGGCACCATATTATGTTGGTCCAGAGTATCGTCAGCTTGGATCGGCATCTGCTGCGACTCCATCGGCGGTTCCAAGGGTGTTTACACCAATTATGAGCCGATCTGCCGATGAGATCGCGCCACCAAGATTAAGCCCAACAAGCACTACTCAGGTGAACACAAATTTGGTGGCTTCAACAATGTCTGGACCTGTGATCCAGAATCAGCCAACTTCAGCCAACTGCTGGGGATACGGTATGTCTCCAAATCTACCTGCTGATTCTAGATTGGTCCAAGATAACCATGTCGGGTGGAAGGTTCCCATGGCATCGGCAACATCTGTACAGCCGATGGTTCCAGTGATGCATTATGCTACATCTTCTCCAACGGTGCAGTTGCCAACAGGGAATCTGCAAACGGCAATACCCAGAGTGCCGTGCGCCCAACCACCGGCAAGTCACTTACCGGTACAACAATGCCCAGCAGTTGCGAATCAACCCATGGTGGCAATGGTTCTTCAAACTGGGACACTTGCTAATCAAGGTAGCTGTGTTGTTAATTATCCGGCGCCACAAGGACGACAGGCATCAGCTGGCTATCAGCCATCGGCAACTTCTTGGCCGATGCAACAAGGAACGCCGATTGTCAATCAATCTGTATCGGCAATGACTGCTCAAGTTGTGGTACCCATGAGTCCAAGCGATCATCCAAGGGTACAACGAGAACAAGCATCAGCCAGTTATCAGCTATCGGCAAATGCTTGGCCGATGCAACAAGACATGCCAATAGTTAATCAGCCTATATCGGCAAATTCTTGGCCGATGCAACAAGGCATGTCGAGTCTCAGTCAGCCTGCATCGGCCGTGGCTGCTCAACCTACGGTGGCTACAAATCAAAGCTATCATCCCAGGATACAAGGACTGCAAGAATCAGCTAATTATCAACCATCGCTAAGTCACGTGTCGATGACATCTAATGCAGGTTGGATCGGCCAATTACCGATTCAGCAACAAGTTGTACAGCCTGGGCGCCAAGTGACGGGAGTTCCGCAGTGTTGTCCGGTGAATCTTCAGAATGAAGTGTCAGTACATCAACTGATAAGTACTACACCGCAACACTCGCAAGTGTACAATGAAACATCGGTACAACAACCGATGAATATAATGTCACTACGCAAGCCAGCAACCGTACAAAATGGCCCATCGGCAACGCAGCCGATGCATAATATTCTGATGACTGGTACTGCGCACGCACCGATCATTTCAAGTACTTGGACGTCAAGACCTGGAGAGATAAATCAACCTACTTAGCCAGTAGGCGTTCAGAGTTGCCCATCGGTTAATCAGCCGATGCATAATATTCAACAGATTGGTACTGTTGATGGGTCGAGTGCTCTGGCCTGTTTAGTACAAAGATCTAAAGAAGTACGTCAACCTACTCAGCCAGTAGGCGTTCAGAGTTGCCCATCGGTTAAGCAGCCGATGCATAATGTTCAACAGGTTGGTGCTGTTGATGTGTCGATTGCTCCGACTTGCTCACCACGGAGACATGAAGAGGTACATCAACCTGCTCAGTCGGTTGATGAGTCTGCGCATTGGAAAAATCAAAACACAAGGGTGTTTTCGACCGAGGAAATGGGAGTTTCAGACTCGGATGGAGAACCCAGTATCAGCGATGCTGAATTGGAAAGTTTCACCTTTGATATCGCAGAGGCCGATTGGGATGTTAAATCGTTCGAGCCCAAGAGGACTTGGAGCGCGAAAGTGCTCTTCGTTGGACAAGGGGACTCCGAGTCAGATGAGGAGGTGAACATCGGCACTGTTGAATGGGTGAAAGATGAGGAGCCAGAACCTCGGGCGCTCGGCCAGAAAAGGACTAGAAAGTTCACCTTCGATGTCACGAAGGCCGATGGGATATTTGACCTATTGCTTCAGGAAGGGCGAATTAAGCTAGCCCTTAATCAAGTAATTCCATCGGCCGAGGAACTCGAGAAGACCAGGTACTGCAAGTGGCACGATGCAACATCTCATAGTACCAATGACTGCAAAGTGTTCAGGCAGCAGTTGCAGTCAGAGATTGACTCTGGACGGATCAAATTTGAAAATTCTAAAGTCCAGAAACCGATGGAACTTGATCAGCGTCCGTTTCCAAATAATATGGTGGAAACCAGTGGAAAGACTAAGGTGCTGACATCGGAAGCTGTTAGAAAAAGCGCATCGGTAGATCCTGATCATCGAGTGGCTAAACGTGATGTAGAAAAGTTTGCCGATGACAGGAGAAGCAAGAGAGCTGCCGATGAAGGTAGCAGTACCAATAGGGATCCTGGCGTCGTAATCACTCACAAACTGCCGAGGGAGTATCGGCAATCGCAAAAGGAGCAACATCGACAGGAAGAGAAGGAACAGGATTGGCTTTGGCAGAAGGATCACTAGAGGTGTCCCTTCTTCGTTCACTGTTGGGAAGAAGGCATTAAGCTACCTACTACCGATAACTATCCTGAATGCTACGGGTACCACATTGCCGATCGGTTAGGTAAGAAACCTTGTTTTGATGATCGAGCATCCAGGTACACCAAGCCGCTCAGAGAGAAGAGGTCGGTGCATGACCGACTGGGGGGCAAGCTTAGTGCCCATGACAGACTTGGCGGGCATGTTGAGCAAAGGGAGCCTGAGGAGATGGCCGATGCGATAGTACCCGATGAAGATGCACTCTCCAGAAGTTCAAACATCGGGAGAGAAGCCGATATGAGTAATGAAAGGCAGCGTCAGCCTGTCTGGAAAAACAAACTCCCTCAGTGGTGCCCTAAGGGTCTGACCAAGACCCAGAAGAGAAGAATTCAGCGTGAGCGCCGTAATAACTTATATGACACTGAAGTTCCTTCAAGGGAAAAGCAGTGGAGGCCAAAGCGCAAGGGTGGAGATCCATCGGCAGATGGCAATATATTGCCGATGGTCTAAACCGGAGTCAATCTTGGACGTTCTGGCTTGGGGGCCGCACTCGGCAAACTCTGGCGATTCCAATTGTTGTACTTGAGGGCACCGACTGGTGGTTTGTGTGTGAAACGCCATACTGCCGATGAATTTGTTAACTGCCAGAGGAAAAACAGTTGTAAGGATGATTCTGTCGTGCTTACACAATAATTAAGTATGTGGTGCAGATATTTTAAGAGGGGGTTGCTCCTTGTGCCTTCTTTGGTGGATCTATCGACAAGTGTTTGAATTTCGTTCCGATTGGAGTGAGAAATTTTGTTGCCGATTATTGCTACCTCGACAGACGATCGGGCTGAATACCGGGCTCCGCTAAAAGTTGGGATTACTCGAAGACGGTTTTAGCCGATTCGATAAGTCATGGTGTCGGTAACGGTTGCCGATAACTAGATGAAAAGATTTTACCGGTGGTACTCTAGTATGGAGGTTGATTTTACCGATTGGGACTAAGTTCTAGGATTGGAGGGTTTCCTAATCAGAGAGGTCCTTGTCGGATAAGACAGTCTGCTCCCAGCAATGCTTACATTCTAGAAACTCTCGGAGGAGTCGGCGTATAGCGTGCTCATTTGAATGCCGATGAAAGGGAAGTTATAATGCATCGGTAAAAGCGTATTGACATTATATTACAGAGCAAAATCAAGTATCAATATTACATTTGCCGATGTGACAGAATTTAATAAGTTACAACAGGGAGTGGATGACTGATATCGCACGCAGGCGAATTTGTTCTATCTCCTCCATCTCTCTAGCATCCTCATCGGTAGAGCCTTCAACCGACTTGATCTTCTTCTTTAAAGCGATAGCTTGTCGGGCATTACTGTCCCTCTCTTGTCGCAAAGCCGTGATGGTGTCGGGAAGTTGGGCTCTCTTCTGGCTGATAACGTCCAAGGCTTCTTCAACTTTTCTCAGTTCATCCTACAGCTCTTCCTTTCTTGCCGATAGTTGGGTAAATGCCTGTTCAAGGTCAGTGCCAGAAGCTTCTACTTGGCCAATGTTCTTGTGCTTTTCATCGGCAATTTGCTTAAACTTAAGCATTTCTTCCGTGAGTTTGGATTGGGCATTTCTGTTGGCAATGCGGCTTGAGGCCCGTTGGTATTGCAATCGGCGGCTTTCAAGGAAGGCTGCTTGGATGAGGATCTCTTCTGCATCGGCAGGTAGCCGGCCTTGGATATCTTTGAAAATTGCCCTTACTGCAGTCGAGTCCTGGACAAGCTGGGATGTATCTATCTGTAGCTAAGAGAGTAATGCCTCGAGCTTGGATTTCACTTCTACCGATAGTGCTGGAGCAGAACTTTGCTCATCTTCGTCCTCATCGGAAGTATTGATAGCAAAAGAGAACAGGCTGTCTGCTCCAGCGGGGACTCGGTGTTCATCTTCATCCTGGAGGTTGGGGCCAAAGGAAAAGAGGCTGTCTGGGGAGTCTTGGGCCTGAAAGTGAAGAAGTTAAAATATACCGATCATGAAACTATACTATGAATTTTTAGGTGACCAACTTACCATCTTGAAGCGGATTTCTTGCTTGGGACTTGGCATGTTGGAGGGTCTAGCCTCATCTTGGAAATCGGCAGCGGTTGCCGATGAATGAGCTGTTGCTGAAGCTGTTGGTGCTGGTGGTGTTGTTGTCGGCATTGCTTCCGATGTAGTGGCTGGCTCCCTTGGTGGCGATACCGCTCTTTCATCGGGGATCTTGGCTGGTGAAGGCACCGACGCCGATGTCGCCGCTGTGCTGCTGCGGCAAGTGGAGTCGTCCCCTGGTTAGGGCTTTCATCTGGTGTAGGCACTGGTGCCGATACCGATGTTGTTGGTTCCTGTGGTGGCGACGCCATGCTCTCATCGGAGATTTCGGCTGGCGCCGATGCCGATGCCGCCTCCACCTCTGCAGCAGGTGGAGTTGTCTCCTGGTCAGGGACGTCGTCCAAAGGATTATCAGGAATTGGAGCCATCGACGGTCCTGCCGATGGTGCAGTGGTAGCTGGTGGCGCAGTTGAAGCCGATGGCGAAGATGGGCTAGCCAGCCTCAAGCGCCTTTTCTTCCTTGGCGCGGCAGCAGGCGATCCAGCCCGTTTCGACGAGGACTGGGGGCCATCGGCAGCCGAACTTGGAGGTGCTTGTCTACTTGGAGCAGCTGCCGATGACCTCATAGCCTGAAAATATTCAATGCAAGTTATACAAAATAGAATATTGCTGATGAGGCATTATGTAATCGGCGTGAGTGAAGATGAATTTACTGCAAACACCCGCGTCAGGGCAGCAGCAGCGGCCGATGTAGCCTTGGCTTTTGCAGGTGTCGGTGTAGGTACCTGTCGAGGGGTGAAGGCCGTTAACGTGGGAGCTTTGTTACCAATGAGTGATACAGGACTCATCATCCGAAGATTGAAGGGCTTGCCACTCCTGCTCATCGGAGGAATTGGATCGTCAACCTGTCAGGTGCAAGAAGGTTAAATACCGATGATGGAAGTAAAGTAAGGAATGTATCGGAATAAAAGACTTACTGTGTCATCGGGGACGATGTGATTGGCGTCAATCATGTGCCGATAGTAGTGCGACGACTTGGCAAACAACTGACACCTCCATTCTTGCCACCAAGACTTGTACTCATTTGTAATGAAGGAGGTTGGTGACCAGGAGGACAAGTCAAGATCTGATACATCGGCATTGGGAGGTAGGTTGACAACCTTGTTCCAGTCTAAAGCGCTGGAGATTGTCTGCCTAGGCTTCACCACCTTGGAGTAGCAGAGCTTAATCGGTAGTTGGCCAAAGGCTAGTTGTCTCGCCGCTGCCGATGGATAATAAAATTCAAATGATGGAGGGGCATTCTTCCTGGATCCGAAGATGTTGACTGGGATAGCACGGGGAACGATGCTGGCCTTCATAATTATTTGATTCTCAGGCACATTCCCATCGGTAAGATTAAACAGCAATGGGAATCGGTTGTCTTCGTCGGTATATGGCCACCAGAGCCATTCTGTGGCAGGAATTCCATTATAAAACTTCTGAAAGAATAGACCGAATTGTTCCGCATCGGCATCGGTCCCTGGCAGTACTATAATGGCCTCTCCGAAGTTGAGTGGAGGGAGAGTTGCTGATTCATCATCCCTACACTGATGATCTTCCGATATGTCTCTCGGGAATCGTTGAGCGAACAAGTCAAACTGAAGCGCTTTCTGCATTTGTGCGTTCAGCCACATGTTGATAAACCACCAAGGACCTCCAAGGTTGCCGATGTGTTCACCTAGCAGTAACTTCTGGGATACTTGATGGAGAAGGCGATATACCGATCCAAGAAGATATCTGCCTAGGGGAAGTCTTGTCCCATCGGCAAGTAGCTCAGCCGCTGGGAGATGCATGGTCGTGGGTCCAACTGCCCTGCCACAAAAGATGAACTTTTCTAACCACATATTCAGGAAAGTGGCATGCTCCCTCTGGTTTACCGATCCTGTCTTCTGGTATTCGTGATATATAACCTGTCCAGCCGCCGATGTTCCGGGTGTTCACCTTGTGCTCAGCCTTTCTATTGAATAAGGTGAAGGTATCGGCAGAAGAGACGTCCAGGCCGGTCAACATATGGACATCGGCAAGAGTAGGGGTTGCTGGTCCATGTCGGAATAGGAAGGCGTTCATAGTGTCAGACCAGAAGTAGGATGCAGCTATCAGCATGTTCTCATTTCTCTCCATATCGGCAATAGAAAGACGGATTCATTGATCCAAATTGCGCTCTTGCCAATAAACTTGCTGCGCCCTAGCAACCCTGAGGTACCAATTTTTCCACCCCTTGGTGGGTTTGGGCCATGACCGGAAAGCGTCCTTCCATAGTCCTAGACCAAAACATTCGGATCTGAATGGTACCCGATTGGTTTCTGCATTGATCATGAAGATGGGATCCGGATTGCCCATGGGGCCTAAGCAGCTAAAGTTGGAACCAGCAAGCGGGATCACTACCTTGTTGTACAGTTCCTAGGGTTCGAAGGAAAGAAGGGGAAAAATCAGAAAAGGAACGGGGATAAATCCAGATTTGTGCGAGAAAAGAACCAGCAGAAGGTTGGATTAGGAAGAAAATAGGTCTCACCTTGGGGATGTCGACTTGGATCGCCATTGGAGTCGAGGGAGTGCTTGCGGTTCGTCCTTGGATTGCGGAGGGCTGTTGCTCGAGCTCCTGTTCTTCGGAGGCACCGAAGGTTGAAGACGAAGGCAGGGAGTGTAAAAGTGAAAATGGACTCGGGTAAAAAGCAGTGTGGATCCCGGTAACTTTTATAAGCTTACTCAGGGGCGTTTTGGGGTTCCGTTTTACACTATGCAGGAATGTGGAGAGGCCCGCGGTAGATACGCGCGGTGATCGAGGTGGTTGTAGGAATACGAGGTTGCTACGCTAGCCGGAAAACAAAACTTTTCGACCTCATAAACTAGGATCTACTGCTAGTTACAGGTTACGGGATTACCACTAGACGCGCAGGTGAAGCAGAAGACGACTTGATGTAGTCGTGCGCGTCGCAGCAGGTAGTGCAGTTGCGTGGTCATCCGTCTCAACGTCCCCTTCGTGCGGTTCGTCCTTGTGCTCCAGATGCAGCACTTCGGAGGAATCCCACACATACAGGGAGGAAGCGTTGCGCCTCCGGACTGCTAGGTCCGCGAGGAGCAAAAGGCGCGAGCGTGGGGAGGCGACGGCGGCTGCCAAAAGGCGTGGATCAATCTCGCCCCGCGCCCACCCCTTGCTTATATAGGCGTCCTGATGAGCTCCCACATTGGAGGCCCATTAGTAACCCTAAACCTAGTCTAATTCGGGTCCAACCCGAATTAGGCTTCCAGCCCTTTAAGCGTGCGACCCTATGGGCTCACGCATACATAGACATGGCCCAAGTACTCTTACTCGACCAATAGTTGATAGCGGCCTCTCGCAAGGCGTGTCAACTCCTATGCATACGCTATGATCATATCAGACGAACCACTATGACCATGTACAAGTTATTCCCTTTGCCACTCGATATATGGTTCAACTCGTGGGTTAACACTTAACCCAAGCACGGCCATGCATTTGTTGATCCAATCACATGAGTGATCTAGTGATATCTCTCTCATGAAGAGAGGGGCAAATTCCATCTTGATTGTCTATGTCTCATAGCATGTTTCCCGACCACCCAACGACCACCTTTATAACTACCCAATAACGGAGTAGCGTTTGATAGTCTCTAAGTAGATCGTTTCACATCTTGAGTTCATACCACAATCTCAGGTCTAAGGACATAACGTACATGACATGAATAGAGACTTTCTCTTGTTGGGTCAGTCCAGCCTACATGTCTCACATGTGCCAACATTATTAGTTTGACATCTCCATGTCTATGACTTGTGAAACATAGCCATCAACTAATACATGTGCTGGTCTAATATCCAAGTGTGCTCTTACAAGAATGCCAACCAGGGACAACTTTTAGAATAACCATTCAGGTAATTGAGTTCCACAAACAATTCACATAATCGTCAATCAATACTCGTTGTCTATAATGGATATTCAAAGAACACTTTATTAATCATGGATACAATCGGAATATAATCATCTACATGATTAGCTCTAGGGCATATTCCTAACAGTGGTCTGCAACTGTTTGTGCTACAATTGAGGGATTTTATTATTAAATTGCAGTTCCACACACGGTGATCGAGGAAACTGTGCATCTGTCTCGGAGGTAACGGCTACAGCAATGGCTACAGTGGAGAGAATTTCGGCACGTAAAGTATTATACATCCCGAAACTGGGGGGCATGTGTTGACACCGTTTTTCAGCACGTGTCAAATGAGCTAAGGATTGACTGGTCAACGGCTGTTTTCTATCAGCATCGGGAAATCATGAGTCAACATTGTCGATGAGGGTGCTGCAGGAAGACCAAGTGCGCTGCCGATGGAGGCTGGATGATCTTTGCCAACAAAGGTTAATCGGTAAAGTCTTGCTGATGCTGATTGCCGATGAGGAGATATTGCCGGTTGCCGATGAGGAGACATTGCCGATTGCCGATGAGGAGACATTGCCGATTGCCGATGAAGAGTGGTTGCCGATTGCCGATAGGGACTGATTGGTGAAGATAGTTACCAGTACAAGGTCGCCGATCGGGAAGTATTGCCGATGCCGATGGGCATGAGGTGCCGATGAGTACATCATAACTTAGCGTTTGATGTCAGCAGAAGGCTACCGGTGGTCAAAGAAGGAAGGCGCGGATCGAAGGGATCTGCCGATGGAAAGTTTCCATCGAAGAGAAGTATAAGGAAACTGGTGTTTTGTATCAGTATTATTATTATAGTAATTTGAGTCCGACTCTTGCATGAGTCGTTTATTTTCCTTTAAAATAGACGTGTTTGTTTAGGAAAATAAATATTGTTATCCGGCTCCTGCGCGAGTCAGTTTCCTTAAAATTAGGAGTTTGTTTTAGGAAGGATACGTGTCGTGTCTTTGTACAACTCTCCGTGCGAGAGTATAAATATGTGCCCGAGGGCTACGAGAAGAAAAAAATCCAATATCAAACAAACCAATTTTACTCTTATTCTACTTTTTATCGCAATTTACCTTTATTGCATTAGTTATAGCTTTTCAACGAGTTCTTTAAGCTTCGACGGGCTGCATCACCCTGATCTCCGTCAAATCCTTGCAAGTTCCGCGTGGGAGTACCTCTGAGCCTTGGCATCCGGGCGCATCGCTGTTGCCTCGTTCAGCTCTGCTCTAGTTATCCTGATCAAGCCTTAATCCCAGCATCCGGGCGTATCGCTGTTGTCTGGATTGGATCTTGTTCTAGTTATCGTCCTTGTCGATTAACTGGTCAAATCGACTGGCACGCCTCCGGATACCGAGCTTTGGGTAATAGCCCGAGGTGTTCGCAGATCCTGACGCTTTTTGTGTCAACAGTGCCATACTTGTCCTGGAGAGTGACAAGACTAGACATGTGGATGGCACAAGCATCACACTCTACCTCCTCGGTAACCAGCACTGACGCCTTAGCAAACTCTAACTCATGCAGCGTGCTAAGATACTTAGCCTTGAAATCGTTCCTCTCACACGCGGCACGCTTGAGCAAAGCATCCTGACTCTTCAAGGTGTCGTTCAGAGACTCAATCTCGAGAGAGAGGGACTCGATGGTGGGTGTTACCTCGGGTGTGTCGGAGTCATAGTCGTAGTCGGGGCCTTCCTTGTGCTTTTCAACCTTGCCTTCTTCAATCGCCATGGTGCAAAAGCCACCGTGCTTGGCGTCGGCGTAGAAGCATAGGCCGTTGAGCTTGTCCTCAACCTTTCCCTTGGTTTCATCATCGCTCGAAGAAGCACCTCTGTCGGAGGAGGCATCGATGTCGCTGAGGGAGGCGAGGAAGGCTCGGTGCTTGGCCTTCACCTTGTCGATCACCTTCTTGGAGGACCTTCAGTGGTAGCCACCCTTGGGCTTGTGCTTGTCCTTGCGCTTGGTGAAGTCACCCGCAGCTTTCTTGGGGTAGTTTGCGATGAAGTGATCCTCATCACCGCAACGGTAGCACCCCTTGGCTGAGCCACCACGCCGACGGTTCAAACGGTTGTTGTGAAACCTTGAGAACTTGGTGATGACCAAAGTCAGCTCATCATCTCCAAGAGCCTCCACTTGATCCTCTGCCACAGAAATCAAAGACAAAGCGAACAAAGAGTGTGAAGGGTCAGAGGAAGAACAAGACGTACCGCCGGGGCCAGAAACCAACCCCATAGATGGTTTTGACGGGTTTTCAAGCTTGGCCCGGGTCTGGTAGTCAATCTCCGAGGACTTGAGCTTGCTGAACAGCTCGTCCACGGTCAGGGCATCATAGCCCGGTGACTCCTAGATGGCAGCCACCTTCATCTCCCATACCTTCTGATCAAGAGCATGAAAAAGCTTGATAGCCATGAAAAAGGCAAGTTGGCTCGATTAGCACGCATCTTGTTGACGATAGATTGGTAGCGAGTGAACATCCCGTCAACAGATTCGCCGGCCAACTGAGAAAAGTTCTCATACTCTCTACGGTACGTGTCGAAGAGTCAGGACTTGATCTGAGGGTTGCCCTCATGATATCTCAAGAGTGTTTGCCAGATCTCCCGTGCGGTAGTGAGACTCGAAACCCGCTCAAACTCCGGAAGAGACAAACAAGAGAAGAGAATACTACGGGCTCTTGCGTTTGATGCATGTTGCGTAACCTGGGCATCGGTGATCCGAGCCTCAAGAACCACGTAGTTCTCATTCTCACAAATCTCCCAAAACTTTGTGTCAAGCCCTTGGAGGTAAGCGGACATGCGCACCTTCCAATAGGCAAAGTTGGTTCCATCAAAGTAAGGAGGTTTACTAGCACCTCAATCCATGTTGCCTTCGCGGATTAAGAACCGTGTAAGGTGGATTGATCCTTAACCGACTCTAATACCAATTGAAGGACCAGAAACGGCGACCAGAGGGGGGGTGAATGGGAGCCTCAAATTTCTCTCGAAATATTCGGGCCACTCTTCCCAAAAACAAACCCAACAAGCAAGCTTACTCTACCAGCAAGATTATGACCCTAGAGACGGTGGATACCTATGGTGATGACCAAGAGGTACAACGGATCTTCCGGAAATCAAAAACTCAAACCGAGACACCGATAGTGTGGCTCTCAAACCCTAGAGAGAAGAGAAGAGAGCTCACCCAAAAATACTTATGATAACTGGTCTCACAAGTGCTTCATCAAGTTCCCTGCGTGATTACGAAACCAACGTAACAAACGGAACTCAATTCGGAGTCCGGACGAGGGAGAAACAGCCAAAACAGCGATGAAGAAAATCCTGAAAACCATGCTGGAAGGGCGACGGACGCTCACAGAGGGCGACGGACTGAGTCCGATGGGCGACGGACGCTCGTCCGATGCTCGAAAAAACTGCCCGAAACAGCCCCAGCGACGGACGATCGCAACGGACACTGTCGTCTGCACTACGTAGCGTCCGGCGCCTCCGACGGACCGTCCGACGCCAAACTCTGGAGCGTCTTACGCTCCCGAAATCTGCACAATGAACCCGAAAATCGTTTTCTCTCCTCCAAATCTTCCCAAAACTCAACCAAATGAACTTCATCTACAACCAAATTTTGTAGGCATGATCCTTGTGCAGTTGGGGAGCTATCCCGAAGAAATCATCGCTCAATTTGGAGAGGATAAACGGGAACACTCGGATTTGGGAGAGAAAAGGCAAAACAAAGAACGCCGCAAAGAAATCACCCAATCTGTGTGCTCGTGAGGTTTTAGGAAAATTCCTTCGGTGCAAAGTTGCTCCTCATGAGTACCAAGAACTTGGTTCAAACGGATTTGCAAGAGCTACTCCCTACAAAGAGATTTCATCTCGGGAAAAAGAGAGAGCAAAAGCAAAAACGAAGAACACAAGCAAAAACGTGAGGCACGATCAAGTAAAAAATGCCTCCATGGCTTACGGAGGTTACGGCCTCCGATTTCTCGCAACAAACTCAAGTTCTTACAGAGATTGGTGAAATCAACCTAGGGATCTTATGAACTAGAGAGAGGGTAGAGAGAGAGAGTTGGGGTAAATGATTAGGGTTCAAGAGATGAGATGAGGGATACCCCTTCACCCCCTACTTATCGAGCTTTGGCTATTTCCCTAAGACCCCCTAGATACATTGAGTGAACTACCTAGCCTAAGCATTGCAGTCCAAGCTCCAGAAAATATCTCCCGCATTTTGAATGGATGGCCCCGCTTCCTGCCAGGAGTTGCCGTCGCCTCGACGCAACCTCCAGGATTCTGCCACGTGCCATCCCCGCTTCCTCGGAAGCTCCGCCTAGGTTTTGAGGCCCAAACCCAGGAAATCCGTCATCGGTAGCTTTGGGCTCAACTACCGAACCCCGAGTTTTGAGGCCCAAACTCGAAAACCGTCCTCGGATGGTTTTGAGGCCCAAACCACCAAACCGCTCGACTTGAGCCACCTTGTCCTCGCCCGGTCGGACTCCGAGTCCCATGAGCCTCTGCTCGACCCGCTCGTCCACCGTCTTGACTCGGTCTACCTCCATGTCTTCTCGCACTTGCCGGTGCCAAGTACTAGCCACCACAGCTAGTCCGTCGGCGCCCATGGTCCCTCAATCCGAGCCCCGCTTTAGCCCTTCACCGCTCTCAGTCCATCGGCATGGCAAGCCTCTACTCGACCTTTTCCACGCCATTGACCACTGTCACTAGGCATAGCACTTGCACACCACAAGCCGATAGATAGGCACACATTTGCTTTCGCAAAGGGTTAGAATCAAGCCACTCAAACTGAACCGCTCAAGTGTTGGGCAATCACTCATCACAAAACTGAACTACATGGGTACTTACCCACCATGTGTTGGCAATCTTCTTGAGAGCCATTGGTTTCATCAAACTCAACATTATGAACTTATTCAAGTGTGCCATTTGCCAAGTTCCAAACTCTATATGCTTTGCTTGTAGTGGAGTACCTAAGTAAGAAGCCTTCATCACATTTCTTTTCAAATTTGCTCAATCTAGTGCCTTTCTTCAAGATATAACATTTGCAACCAAACACTCTAAAGTATGCAGTATTTGGCTTTATTCAATTCAATAGCTCATAAGGTGTCTTTTCCAACATTGGGTGACAATATAATCGGTTGCTAGAGTAGCAAGTTGTATTTATAACTTCGGCCCAAAATGAATGACTCACAATGTACTCACTAAGCATAGATCTTGCCATATCAATTAATGATCTATTTTTCCTCTCAACAAGACCATTAGATTGTGGAGTGTACTTGGCCGAGAATTGATGTTTGATCCCAAGTTCATCACATAGCTCATTGTTGATGGTCCTTAAGTACCAATTTCATCCGGCAACTAAACAAGGAAAACGATCTAAATGAAACCACTAGCAAAAATTAGGGTTTATACTGACAGAATTCTATGAGTTTTGGTGAATGTCTATTTCTGCAGGGGTTTATCAGGAAACCTACCCTCAGGGCCAATGAGCTTCTGCTTCGCGGATTATGCTCCACCGCCTATGAGGATCAATCTAAACCCTTCATATACGTCGGTTTCATCCAATGACCCACATTCATTTGAGGAGGCTATATAAGCAAGGCCCCTGACCCCCTGAGGATCATCTCATCTCATTATTCTTCTCCAGAGCAAAAACTAGAGTTTCAATTAGAGAATGAGAGAGGTCCCTCTAGTTGTCTAGATCTAGTTCTTCTAGTTCTAGTTCATCTAGTTGTAATTAGATGTGAGAGAGTGGAGGAGAGAGGTAGGAGGAGTCAGATCTGTCGGATCTTCCTCAACATTGTACCTTTACAGCATCTGGTTCTGAGCAATTTCCAGGTTCTTCATTTATTATTTCTAAGTATTCTATTTCAGTTCTTGCTTTATTCTATTTACGGGATCTCTGCTCATATTGAGTGCTCTAGTTTGCATATGGGATTAGAGTAGTAAGCGATAGTGTAGACGTGGTATCTAGACTAGAGTTTACCTGAGTTTGCGCCCAATCCTACGGATAGTTGTGGTAGCCCCAGGGGTGACAGCTCTGTAAGGCCTTTGTAGTCCACCATGTTCGGGTTGGTGTTTTCGTAGAGCTTTTGGCAGCCTCCTCCCGACTACCTTTTTCCCAGTCTTTGTCGAGAGTCGGGAATGTACTGTTGCCCCAAAGAAAGTAGAGTATAGTGGGCCTTTCATTAGATAAACCCCTTAGAAAACTCTAAAATCTCTCTACCCAGTTATCTTATCTATCCTTGGACGTTCTTAGTTCTTATCTAGTACACTTCACGTTCCCCGTGGAAATGGATACCCTTGGAATACTCACGGGTGAAAGCTACAACGGTATTCGTGCGCTTGCGGATTTATTTGTGCGCATTAAGAAATACCAACAAGCTTTCTGGCGCCGTTGCCAGGGAACGGTAGCTATGCTAGTTTCGAACCGAGGCCATCCATTTACCTTTTTCATTTTTCCTTTTTACCATCTTTCTCACCTTACCATATTCATCTTACCAAAACTATAAATACTCTACTCCAAAGGGTGACTTGTTGGAGACTCCATCATCTTCACACCCTATTATTTTAAATGGCTATGAGCTTCACTCTGCTTGTATAGTCATGGTTTGGGAGAAATCTTTCTCTAGTCTTGGTTTAGTTTTAACTCCATTTGAAATTATGAATTATCCAAATATAAAGGAGACCCCAACCAACACCAATTTAAGAGTTACCAATCCAAGTGGAATTTTGAACTTACATGAAGAATCAACCATAGAGATTGGAGAGGAAGATGATATCAATGAGCATGGAATCTATTCCATAACTATTTCTTTAAATCCATGCTCATATGAGACATCTCACATACCCATTGGTCTCTTTATCATTACCATTTATGACATCTCCAGCACCATAACACTTTCTGTTTACAAAAACTTCAAAAGGGTAGTTGTCGATGCTTATGTTTATCATAAATTTTGTAGATCTCGTTGTGTAAATCTTGAGATAGGTAATAGTAGGGAAACCATGTCACTAAAAACATATCTTGAAAGGTTTCCCTAGAACAAGCTTAGTGTCCTAAAACAAGCACCTCTGAGATCCTAACATTTGTGTTCACCTTTTTGTTGCCTACCCTTGCAAAACGAGCATAAAAATATATGATTATATTCCTTCGGGTATTTTTGTCACTAACCTTTCCAGGTAGAGAGCAGAAAGAATGAAGGAATAACAAGCATAAGGTATGTCCAACCAATCATCATGCAACATTGAATTACATTCATCCAATCTTAATTTTTTTTTTGCAAAATTCAAGCTTGGGGGATAACCCACCATAAAAAACCTTTTGCCAAATTTTGCTACATCATCTTAACTGTACCTACCTTTAAGGCATGCTCAAATATACATAAAAAATCATCATCTTCACTTGAGTAAATCTCCATAATACTTTCATGCTACCTTTGTCTGCTATAGTGTATGTTTAGGTTTTGAAGAATTTTCATATACCTTTTAAATTATGGATGGTGCTTAGTTTAAAATGAAGGTATTTTGATTGTACTTCTAAAGGCTTTTAAATTAAGCATGGTTCTTAGGTTAAAATGTCTTCCTAAATTAATCTAGACTTGTCTAGGTTGATTTTTGAGTTGATAGTATACTAGAGTAGATTTTGGATATTTTGTTGGACTAACCCCTGCAGGAAAACTTTCAATATCAAATTGGGAAGTCCTGAGATGAACTCACACTGAAGATGAAGAGAGACACATGAACTTCAACAACCTTCACAAGAGAGAGGTAGCTAATTCATCATGATAGATAAATTCCATGGAGCAAGGAGAAGACAAGTGATAAAGAAAAATCTACAATCAAGCCACTCAATCCATGGAAGAGGGTGAACAAAACTTCAAGACAAGGCAACAGAAAGTAAAATATGAGAAGAACAAGTATGAGAAAGGAGTGGAATAGAGGAGACAAGCTATTAATGCACAACCAGTTAATCAAGGGAAACTTCCATGAGGTGTTATGATGCCATCATTCTTCAATGGTAAAGGTAAGTAATCATCACTCTAAAAAACATTTCTTTGATTATGGTATTCACATAAATAAAGATCCAAACATGTTTGAGCTGCAACTTTACTAGATCCAACCTGATTAACTCAACATATTAGTTCTTTAAAGCTTGATCCTAGTATCATCTCTTGATCTCACAGTCTTACCATATATGCTAAGATGTTGCACATTCAAACCTTGGAAGATGATCGTAATCATTGATACATATTCATAGACAATCCTTCCATTTGTTATAACAATCTGATTTACTAAGTCTTTTTGAACTGCTACATTCATGCTCATCTTCTGATCACATCACTCATGTCATGGCTAAACAAAATATTCAAATTTGCTCAATATGTTTAGGCTAGAGAAGAACGAATAAACTTTTGGTTCTATTGGTGTTTTCCACTAGCAGAGCCCATGCACTTGATCTCTGTCTTGTTTCTATGAGCAGAACACTTCTTCACCATGCCATCAAGAGCATGGGTGGATGACACCCTACCAATGAAGAAAGGTGATCTAGGGAGACCTGTCAGTCCAATCTCCATTGGAGCTTACACTTTTGAAGAAGTGGTATGTGACCTTGGAGCAAGTGTCAACATCATGCCAACTTGCAGATTAGACACTACGCTATCCCAAGGAGTTCTTGAAGAAGTTGTTTGTAACCTTGGAGCAAGTGTCAACATCATGCAAAGCTTGCGGATCAGACACTATGGTATCCCAAGGAATTCCTTAATATGTCAGCATACGAGTTGGACACTCGTTCATATGTGTAAAACCTTGTGATTGAAGAAACAAGTGGAGATGCGAAAGCACTCAATATATTGGGACGCTCATTCGTAAGAACAGATAATGCCATCGTCTACACGGAGAGCACCATGATCTGTTTCACTATCAAGGATGAGAAGGAGAGATTCACTTTCATGAAGTATACACTCAAAGCTCTTACTCATCCTAAGAGTCCATACATCTACGAGGATACAACTCTTGCTACAAGAAAGAAGAACATCAACAATAGAAGGAGGAAGAGTAAAGCTCAACAACCAAGACAAGACCCAGATAATTAGCACTATTGATTCAGTGTATGATCAACTCCTTCTATCAGAATACCTCGCTAAGCTAGGAGATCCAGGAGTACCTACCATTGATTGCAAGATCAAGGAAAGTACATTCTACAAGATATTCTGCAATATTGGATCAAGCAGTAAGATAGTGTCTAAGGTGTCCTACCAACATTTATATGGTAGGAGACCACTATACCAGACATATTTGCAGCTACAGCTAGAAGACCAATCATTCTGATTTCTGGAGGGAATAATAAAAGACATCATGATCAGAGATCACTATGTTTCCATCGACTTCATGGTTCAAGATATGGGAGATGAAGATGAAGTCCACCTCATTCGCGGAATATCTTTCCTCAACACCACTAGCGCAATCATCTCCATGAAATCATGAGAGATCCACTTCCAATTTCTTGAAGAGAAGAAACAAGCCACCAAGGATGGATGGACATACTATATGGGAGAATTAACAAGATATGAAGATCAATTCAATAATAAAGATAAGAGTTCTCCTGAGAAAGAAGTCATACCATCAACAAAGGATGTATCACCTGCTACAGAGGAAAGAAGAAGCAGAACCTCAGACTGAGGAAATGTGGAAAAGGGAAGAGACTTCATCGAAAACACCAACACAAGAAGAGCAAACATCCAAGTCTTCATCAGGATTGGACCATGCTCCTTAAGACATTTGAACCAGAAGAGAGGTTCGGTTCAACGAACCTAAATCTCTGAACCTTAGTCGAAAGGTAAACTCAGTAAGTTATCTGCATATTTATTTCTCTACATTGCATTAGTTGCACTCTAGCATATTTACTTTCCATAAGTATTTATGGCACTATTCATATATCATTCTTAGTCTAATCTAGTGCATAATCATCTTTATCCTAGCATATCTATATTTCTGCGTTGCATTCAAAAATAAAAATCTTTAAGCCCCATATGAATAAGTTTTCCAACTGTTTACTGTGGAGGCATAAAAAATATATTGCATTAGTTATCTGCATATAAAATTGAAAATTCAAAAATATTTGAATATTCAAATTCTGCAAGGCTCTAGGCAATCAAGGCATAAATAGTTTACCGCTAATGCTTAATCTATTCCACGAGCTTTGTTGTCTATTTGAGTTTAGCAGGATTTGGAAAGACAAGACAAGCTTAGATATCTTCATCCACTTTGAGAAGTCTACATCAACTCTTTGAAGTCTCAGAGGAGGGAAGTATGTCTACAGTGTCAAGATGAATGACTAAGTCAACATCCAGCTTGGGGAGAGCATCCCTATGTATCCAGGTAAGTATCCTTATCCTCTTAGATATACTTGTATTCAAATTTTCGTTACATAAATTAATTCAAAAAAAATGTGAAAACATGAAGGTTCACAGTTAAATAACTAGTATATTTGTCCGTGCTAACGCTACGGATTATATTTTAGAGATAGATGGAGAGTCTGCGACATAAATTTGCAACTTAGGCAACTCACCGACCCCTGCTCCTCCCACTCGCCACTTCCTCCTCCAACCGGCTCCTTCCTCCTCCACTCGGCCTCCCTCCCTCCTGCTCCTCTCCCTCTCCCATGGATGCAGCAGGGAGCCCTCTCCGTCGACTCCTCCGTCTGCCACCATCGAGCAGGAGCCGAGTAGGCAGGCCGCCGCCGTCGCCCCGCGCACGAGCGCCCCGACACTGCATCGCCTCTGCGCAGGCGCGCGCGAGGGCATGAGTCCACGTTGCATGCCGCTGGCCTCCGCGCCCCATGCGCCGCGAGTCCATGCGCTGCGGCCTCCTGCACTGGACGCGCTCGCCGAGCAGAGCCGCAGGCCGAGCAGCTGCTGCTGCCTCCGCTGGCCAGGCAGGGTCTGCGCCTCCTCCCTGCTGTGACGAAATCGAAGAAAAAGGCGTGTGCTCTGACGCCTGCTCACGCGGGCAGAGCTCCCCATGCGGGGGCGCGGCGGCCATGGCGGGCGTCGGAGCTGTGGCGCGGAGCTCGGGGGCGCGACGGCCATGGCGGCGGCGAAGCTCGGGACACGGCACAGTGACTCTCTTCTCCTCCTCCGGCGGCGCAGCACGGCGGCCCTCTCCTCCTTCTCCGGCGGCCCTCTCCTCCTCCCTCTCCGGTGGCGCGGCGGCCCTCTCCTTCTCCCTCTCCGGCCACTAGTCCATCCCCGGCCGGTTCCCCCCCCCCCCCCTCGATCCGCCATAATCCGCCGTCGTCTGTAAATCCCCCGTCGAAATCGAAGAAAAAGGCGTGTGCTCCGGCGCCTGCCCGCGCGGGCAGAGTTCCCCATGCAGGGGCGCGGGGCCATGGCGGGCGTTGGAGCTATGGTGCGGAGCTCGGGAGCACGGCGGCCATGGTGGCGGCGGAGCTCAGGGGCACGGCACAGCGGCTCTCTTCTCCTCCTCCGGCGGCGCAGCACGGCGGCCCTCTCCTCCTTCTCCGGCGGCGCGGCACGGCGGCCCTCTCCTCCTACCTATCTGGCGGCACGGCGGCCCTCTCCTTCTCCCTCTCCGGCGGTGCTCTTCTCCTCTGAACCAGCCGCAGCAGCGGGGCCTAATGAAAAAAGGTGGATTTTTTTTTCGGTGTGAAGGCGAGGGCTCGAACCCGCGACCTCCTGAGACCATGTGACCGTGGGCATGACATGGGAGGGTAAGACAGCTTCTAACTTTTTAATCTCAGCCATTGGATGTGTGGTAGGTGTGTTAAGTGTCGTTGATTTTGAAGGAGGGAAGTGGCCTGGAGAAGTTTTCAATTATAGGGGAGATTATAAATCATAAGAGTTACAACTTAAGAGAGTTTTTACTTAGCAATAATAATAGGTGTGTTTAGAAGTTGCTAATAATAAAATGAAGAACTCTGAAGATAACTCTATGAAAATGATGAATAGTTGATCTGTCGTAATTCCTTTTAAGTATCTAGTTTTCAGCCTTGAATTCTCCCGAGTTTTAGACATAACTATTTTGACATAAGATTTGCTCTAAACCTGAAGCTTGTGGGTTGCGAATGCTTGAAGCTAAGTCTAGGTAGTTGATAGGTATGATATGTAAAAGTCTGAGCTGCTATTTATCTTGATCCTAGCAATACTAAAGTTCTCGAGAATTTATCTTTTGAAAATTAAAAATATTACATGATGAGTCTCTGTATGACGAGAGCTTGAATTCCTACCACAGTCATATATATATGTCTGGTAGATTAGAAAAACATTCACTATCATATTTACTACTTGTATTTGCATTGAGTTTTGTCAAGATTTGTTGACCCTTAGAGACTTGTCATGCTTTTAAAATCAAGATCACGTACACTCCACTCATATATGCTACTTCTATCCTAGAAGTACGCATCCATATATATATCATTCAGATCCACCAGAAAAATGCTCTACTCCTACATTGGGAGTAAGTAACCAAAAATATCCCAGTTCTCCACCTATCCATATATTCCATTACCATAGATGTAACTGCTTCAAATATTTCCTTGTCATCATCTCTCAAAAGCTTTATTATAGAAAGAGACTTGGGGTTGTGAAAAAAAATTAAAAAAAATAAAAATAAAGAGAGTAAAACATGGACAAGTGTCCTATCAAAACAATGGGTACTTAGATGACCGCATCTCTAAAAAAAGAATGTAAAAAACACACAAGCCTCAGTTCTCTCAAAATTCCAAGTTCCAAAAAAGAGATGTATGTATATATTTATTCAAGGGGCAGAGTAGAATTAGGTTTCCATCATACACCCTCATATATCCACCATACACCATTATCCACCACATATCCACCCTCATACATCCACCATATATCCCATACACATGCACATCTTGATTTGATTGTATGCTCGGTTTCTCTGGATCCATTGTTTGACTTTACAATATATGCTTTGCAAGTATGTATGCGTTGTTTCTCCCCTACCTATGAACTCTATATATTGCCTATTAGTTATAGGGTGAGAGAGAAGGCACATTGTTACTTTGCCTGTTCCAAATAAATATTCTGAGAGAGGGCATAACACCATGGTTGCCTTGGTGAGGATCCAAAAATACCACATATTGAGAGACTTGAGAGGGTCATACAAAAGAGACTTTGATTTTTATTTTGAAAACTTTGCAAAACTCTAGGATGAAGGTAAAGTGAAGAGCTTGAGACATAGTACTTGGCTTGATCATTCTACTTTTCAATTACTCAAGACCCACACTACGTCGGAATCAATTTTACGCAGCATTGCCTAAAAGCCCTCTGTGGCGGACACTATTTTTGCCCACTGCGAAAAATATCATGATGTACCACAGTGGGCATTTTTTCATTTACCATGGCTGGCTTTTTTGCCCGTTGCGATAAATCAATTTACCACAGCGGACATCTTAAGATGTCCGCTGCGAAAAATTCCTATTTATCGCAGTCCGCTGCGGTAAATCGATTTACCGCAGCGGGCAGCTTATGAGGCCCGCCACGGGAAAGATTGAGGCCCAACAGCCCATGGCGAGGCTCATCTGCTGGGCTCGTATAAAAGAGGAGTCTAGGGTTTCAGTCCAAACTCACAGCACACAGCCGCTCCCTCACGCGCCTCCGCTCCCTCGCGAGCCGCTCCCATCCCGCTCCCAAGACCCGCTCCACCTCTGGTCCTCCCGTCCAATCTCGTCCCACCAAAACACATGAAACCTTCTGTACGTACTACTACTACTACAATGGATGGTGTGCATCAAAGATCAGTGCTATGGTAGCTAGTCAAAACTCGACGATCTGCTCCAGTAGCCGTCGGCCGAGGTGTCCACGGTGCGCTCCGTGCTGCTGTAGTGCGACAACGTGTCGTCATCCTCCACTCCAAGAAGTGCGAGGTTCAGATGTGAGTTCACGTCAGGGGCCGTCGCCGCCGCGGCTTCCTCGTCGGATCCGTCGAAGCTGGCGGTGACTTGCGCCCTCGTCCAGCCGATTGATTCAGGTATGCACGACGGCGAGTTCTGTCTCTCCCTCCCTTGTTCTATCTCCTCTCTTCACCCTCTCTTAATGCAGGGCCAGCGAGTACACCGGACAAACAGAAGTGGCAGCTGCATCCCTCCCAATCATCGTCGGCGCAGATCCAGTGGGCGCGTGGCGGCCTCCCCCTTCCTCTCCCTCCGGCGTCCCACGGGCTCTACCACGGCTTGAGCTACGGTGGCGGATCAACGGCGGCAGCGAGATCTAGCTAGGTCCATCGTGGCCCAGATCCAAGCCCATGTGGGCTTTTTCTTTTCTTTTTTTTTGTTTTCCCCGAAGGATTTACCAAGACGGGCTTTCTTATTTGCCCACTGCGGTAAATGCATTAACCGTAGCGGACGTTGTAGGGTGCCCGCTGCGGCTAATCATTTTTCGTAGCGGGCGCTGGGGACCGCAATGGCAAATGCCACCATTTACCGTAGCCTTGTCATCGCAGCGGACGTCATTGCCCGCTACGAAAAACGAATTTTGACCGACACGAAAAACCGATTCTTTACTAGTGTCAAGTGATGGCTATAAGCCCCATGGTTAAAGGTAATATGGGTAAGTTTGAAAGTTAGAATAGTTTACTCTAAACCAGAGGAGAATTCTTGTTTGAACGCATGTGTACCTTTAAGGCGTGAAAGCTTTGTAGCAACTCCTGATCCATCATTGAGTTCATCTTTGCTCAGGGACGAGCAAAAGGTAATCTTGGGGAGTTGTTGATGGTCCTTAAGTACCAATTTCAACCGTCAACTAAACAAGGAAAGTGATCTAAATGAAACCACTAGCTAGAATTAGGGTTTATACTGACAGAATTCCACGAGTTTTGGTGAATGTCTATTTTTGCAGGGGGTTATCAGGAAATACCAAGGAAAGGCCACTACTACATAAATGATTTTGCATAGCACTTGGGTTTTATTAACCGTGGCGGTTAAACACATAAACCGCCACGGTTAATAGGTGGCCAGAAAGCCCACCGGCTAGGGGCACAACCACCATGGTTAATGCATTAACCGTGGCGGTTGTTATAATTCAACCGCCACAGTTAATGGCCTATTAACCATGGCGGTTGAATTATAACAACCGTCGCGGTTAATGCATTAACCGTGGCGGTTGTTATAATCTAACCGCCATGGTTAATGGCCTATTAACCATGGCGGTTATATTAAAGGGGCCGTCGCGGTTAATTGGATGAGGACCAACGAGGCCCATAAAATCATGGCCCATTCTATCTTATCGGGCTAGTATATATACAGAACTTAGGTTTTTCTCCTCCACCCTCTCCCTCCCCCTCAGCCGCCGGCTCTCTCTCTCCCTCCCCTGTCTGCCTCCCTCGCTCTCTCGTCTCCCTCCCTCAGTCCCTCGCGCTCCCTCGTCTCCCACCTCTACAATGGACGGCACGAGCGGCGGAGGGCCGCGCTACGGTGGCGCAAGGACCGCGTGAGGACGCGCTCGGGCGGCGCTAGCGCGGCCGGTCGCGCTCGGGCGGCGCGGGCCGTGCTCAGGCGGTGCTCTCTCCCTCCTCCCCGGCGGTGCTCTCTCCCTCCTCCCCGACACCCACCCCACCCCCTCCATGGCGCCGGATCCAGCACCCAGCTACTCTCCGGCGGTGGATCCTGCCTCCCCGACGCCGGATCCGGCCCCCAGGTCATCTCCGGCGGTGGATCCCGCCTCAGCGATGCCGAATCCGCCCCCCACCCCCTCCACGGCTTCGGATCTGGCGGCGAGACGGCTCAAGGGAGGCGCGCCCACGCGGGGCCGGGCGCAAGAGATGGCGGCGGCGCTGCTTCGGGAGGGCGGCGGCGGGGCTGCTACGGGCGGCGCGGGGCTAGGGGTGCGCCTGGATCTAGGCCCGAATCTGGGGGTTTTTTTGTTTTCTAAAACTAATTAACCATGGCGGTTTTTTTCCAACCGCCATGGTAAATGGCACGATTAACCGTGACCATTGATCCGTGACGGTTGAAAAAACCGTCACGGTTAATCAGTTTCACCCGCCACGGTTAATGTTTTTTGTAGTAGTGGGCCCACATGTCATGTTTACATAGAGATAATTATCAACCGCACAATTTTCTGTACTCTAGAGGGTTCCAGATGACACCAGAATGAACGGGAGGCAAAACGGGCCAGGAGCCAGGGCGCCCGCCCTACCCCTAGGGCCAATCAGCTTCTGCTTCGCGGATTATGCTCCACCGCCTTTGAGGATCAATCTAAACCCTTCATATAGGTCGGTTTGATACAATGGCCCACATTCATTTGAGGAGGCTATATAAGCAAGGCCTCTGACCCCCCTGAGGATCATCTCATCTCATTATTCTTCTCCAGAGCAAAAGCTAGGGTTTCAATTAGAGAAGGAGGGAGGTCCCTCTAGTTGTCTAGATCTAGTTCTTCTAGTTCTAGTTCATCAAGTTGTAATTAGAGGTGAGAGAGAGAGAGAGGAGAGAGCTAGGAGGAGCCGGATCTGTCAGATCTTCCTCAACATTGTACCTTTGGAGCATCTGGTTCTGAGCAATCTCCAGGTTCTTCATTTATTATTTCTAAGTATTCTATTTCAGTTCTTACTTTATTCTATTTACGAGATCTCCGCTCGTATTGAGTGCTCTAGTTTGCATATGGGATTAGAGTAGTAAGCGATTGTGTAGACGTGGTGTCTAGACTAGAGTTTACCTGAGTTTGCACCCAATCCTACGGATAGTTGTGGTAGCCCCAGGGGTGACAGCTCTATAAGTCCTTTGTAGTCCACCACGTTCGGGTTGGTGTTTTCGTAGAGCTTTTGGCAGCCTCCCTGAAAGATCTCTAGTGTTTTGGGTAATTTATGAAACCTAAGTACTAACCTAGCTCTAAGTGTGAGTAGGTTTAGTACACCAAGGTGAAGTGAAGATGACAAGTGATGGAGCAAGAAGGAGGCTAAGGAGAAAGCTATCAAGAGCTCACACTTGGAAAAGATGGAAGAAGGAGGAGACCCTAAGCTTTTCAAGGCAAAGGTATTGCTAGGGCTTTTCCATTTGAGTGATCAAGACACCTAGTGGGTGTGATCACATTTAGGATAGGTAATCGTACTATTAAGAAGGGAAAATAGTTAGTGGTTAGAACTATCGAGTGCCATTAGGTCATTGATCATTATTGCATTGCATATAAAACCTAATGAGAAACCCTTGTAAAACTTGATTAAATATGCCACACACATGCACAAGTCAGTGAAAGACTTGGTGGTGACACATGAGATCAAGGGAAGCAAAGAGGAGGAAATTCAGCTCAAGATAGAGGCGTCGGACTAGTTGTGCTTAGAGCTCCGGACCATAGGAGGTGGTCCGACGGCAACTCCTAGCATTGGCTGGCAACAGACAAGCGTCGGACCAGTGATCACATGATGCGTCGGACCATCGACGAGTGGTCCGGTGGTTCGATCACAGGCTCAGCAGAAGACAAAATCAAGCTCCGGACCAGTCTGCATGGTCCGATGGTGAGGTCGGACGAACTAGTCCGAAGCATGGGTGCTCCCTGCATAAAATTGGAAAGACTCGGTGGAGGCTTCGGACTACTTGGCATGGTCCGGTGGACCAGTCCGACGGTGTGGTCCGAAGGAAGGGCGCTGACTGTACTCCGAGTTGAAGCTAAGGGCAAGGCGTCGGATGAGGCGTCGGACCAGCCCGTTGGACCAATGAAGGTGGTCCGACGGTGGCCAGAACTACGCGCCAACGGTCGAAATTCAAAGCGTCGGACCAGGTGCTATGGTCCGACGGTACGACAAGTAGTCCGGCGGTTGCGTTTTCAGCAGCTCCAAAGTGCATAACGGCTAACTCCTTTGAGGGGGCTATAAAAGGGTGTGTGGCAGTTCAATGCAGCTCTCTTGCTCATTCTGATATTGCATACAGTTGAAAAGCTTGTGAGACACACTCCCACTCATCTCTTAGTCAATTGATCACCCATTTCAGAGATTTGAGTGTTCTAGTGCATTGCATGAAGTGAGTTGATATTAGTGGCACTTGGGAGTTGATACCATTGCTAGTTTCTTGTTACTCTTGGTGATTGTCATCACCTAGACAGTTGGAGCAGCAGTGTGGATTCGAGAAGCTTTGTGATTGTGCTTCGTCGACCACAAGTGGTGATTGTGAGGGGTTCTTGTGCCTTCCCCGCAGGAGATCGCAAAGGTAACTCTAGTGGATTGCGCGTGTCTTGGAGAGCCCTCATTTTGTGTTGGTTGTGCGGCACCCGGTGACGGGTTTGGCGTGTGATGCCAATTAGCTCGTGAACCTTCAAGTGAGTGAGCCGACACAACGAGGACGTAGCTAGTTGGCAAACTAGTGAACCTCGGGAGAAAAATCAAGTGTCAACCTTGTCTCCCATTGATTGGATTGATTGGTGTTCTTGGAGCTCTCATTGTGATTGGATCAATCCTCTACTCGGCGGTATAATCACCTCCTCCCACCTTCGCATTTCATTATTCATACTTGTATTAGTATATTAGGTTGAGCCTAGAGGGCTACTAGACTTGAGTAGGAATTGAGTGATCCTAGAGCTATATTAGGATAACAATTGTGGTTAGGAGGCTTCGCATCCCCTAGTTTGCTAGTGCAAGTTAAGCTTCTCCATATTGTAGTCTAACTTGTTGTTGAGTTTGTTTTGAGTTTTCGATTTAGGCTATTCACCCCCTCTAGCCTTGGGATAGGACCTTTCAAGTGGCATCAGAGCTAGTACACCGTTGATTAGAGGCTTAACAACCTACGGTGTGATCATGGCTCATATCAACAACATGAAAAAACCACCGAGATTTGATGGTTCCAACTATGACTATTGGAAGGTCAAGATGACCGCACACATCAAGTCAATTAGCCGGAAGGTGTGGCTTGTGGTAAACAAGAAGTTTGAGGTTGCCAATGTGGAGGCTCCAA
The DNA here is from genome assembly GCA_022036555.1 of Microstegium vimineum. Taxonomy (NCBI): domain Eukaryota; kingdom Viridiplantae; phylum Streptophyta; class Magnoliopsida; order Poales; family Poaceae; genus Microstegium; species Microstegium vimineum. The sequence continues at coordinate 12,580,720 of CM039129.1, read as the reverse complement.
CTCCGCAAGAAGAAGAGAATCTTCAACACAATGACATTGCTCTTAGTGCCATCCATGAGGCTCTTGATGAGAAGGTCTTTGAGCAAATCAAGAATCTAGAGAGTGCTCATGAGGCTTGGAAGAAGCTTGAGGAATCATTTGAGGGCACACAAGCCGTCAAGGGAGCTAAGGCATACATTCTCAAGGAAAAATTTGCAAGCTTCAAGATGAAGGATGATAAAAATGTGTCGGAGATGTTTCATCGGCTTCAAATACTATTCAATGATCTCACGAATCTTGTTGAGAAGGTTGAGGACAAGGACTTCTCTCACAAGTTCTTGAGGTGTCTTCCATCCTGGTTTGACACACTTGTGACCTTGATTGTGAGGAGTGGGCTAGACACCATGACTCCAAATCAAGTCTTGGGGGATGTGATGACTCGGAAGAAGATATCAAGAAGGAAGACAAGAAGGATGAGAAGATAGCATTCAAAGCTACATCATCACACAAGAGCAAGGGCAAGAGCAAGATTGAAGAATCTAGTGAAAGTGAAGACCAAAGTGCTAGTGATCTTGATGAAGAGGAAATGACTCTCTTTGTGAGGAAATTTGGAAGATTCATGAAGAAGAAGGGGATGGTGCAAGAAGAAAGAGGACTTCCACCAAGAACTATGATGAACCAAGGAAGTGTTTCAAGTGTGGAATCTTTGATCATCTCATTGCTCATGGTCCTTACAATAGTGACAAGGATGATGATGATCACAAGAAGAAAGGCAAGAAAGAGAAGAAGAAGGGCTACTCTCATATTGTCACTTGGGATAGTGACTCTTCTTCATGTGGTGATGATAGTGATCATGAAAAGAAGACCACTACCAATAAAAAGGCCTTTGCAAGCATTGCAATGAGGGATAAGATCTCTCTATTTGACACTCCATCATCATGCTTCATGGCTAAGTCCACTAAGGTACTTTCTCATGATGAGAGTGACAGTGATAGTGATAGTGAGGAGCCCTAAAAGGAGGAACTCATGGACAAGCTTGAGCAAGCTAAGGATTACATTGACAAGAAGAGGAAGGAGTGCAAGGAATTATGCAAGACTAATGTGGCTCTTGAGCAAAACCTTGATGAGGCCGTAGCATCTCATGAGAGGCTAATGGAATCCCTGAGAAGCTAGTGAAGTCTCACACTAAGCTTGAAAGAGCTCAGTCCTCCCTCCTTGACCAAAGTAAGAAGGAGATTTCTCAAACATGTGACATGGGAGTTACTTGTGATATTCTTGATGAATCTTTCTATACTCCTATCATTGTTGCTCCCACTAACCACTCTTGTAGCACTACCACTTCTACTTCATCTACTAGTGATGGTTTCACTTGTGATGCCTCACTAATGGTGGAAAGTGAAACCCTCAAGAAGCAGGTTACAAAGCTCAATCACTCCTTAGCTAAGGCTTATGGAGGTGAGGACCACTTGTTTATGTGCTTGGGTAGCCAAAGAGCTTCTCTCTACAAAGAGGGATTGGGCTATACCCCCAAGAAAGGCAAGGCCACCTTTGCTCCTCACAAAACTTGTTTTGTGAAGAACACCGGTAGCTATTGCAAGAGTTGCAAGAAAGTTGGTCACAATGAGCATCAATGTGTGAACAAGAAGACCAAACAAGATGTATCCTCCATGAGAGTTGATTCATTCTATGTACTTTCCAAGGGTACTAATGGAGTTCATGCCAAGTTTGTTGGTGCACCATGGATGGCTTCCAAGAAGTCCATTTGGGTACCAAAATCTTTGGTAACTAACCTTGGAGGACCCAAGCAAGTTTGGGTACCTAAAAAGAATTGATCTCTCTTGTAGGTCAATTACAAAGCCAGAGGGAGGCATTGGGTGCTTGATAGTGTGGGCACTCAACACATGACCGGTGATCGAAGGATGTTCAACTCAATCAACCAAGATAACACTCAAGGTTTTGATAGTATCACATTTGGTGATAATGGCAAAGACAAAGTGAAAGGGCTTGGGAAGATTGCTATCTCCAATGATCTAAGCATTAGCAATGTGCTCTTAGTGGAAAGGCTTGAGTTCAATCTATTGTTGGTTGCCCAATTGTGTGATCTCGGTTTCAAGTGCATATTTGGAGTGGAGGATGTGGAAATCATTAGTGTGGATGGTTCAAACATGATCTTCAAGGGATTTCGGTATGAAAACCTCTACCTAGTGGATTTCAATGCTAGTGAGACCCAACTCTCTACATGTCTCATCTCAAGATCTAGCATGGGTTGGTTGTGGCATAGAAGGTTTAGACATGTTGGCAGGAAGCAACTCAACAAGCTAATCAAGCATGATCTAGTGAAGGGCTTGAAAGATGTCACATTTGAAAAGGACAAGCTACGTAGTGCATGTCAAGCCAGAAAGCAAGTTGGCAACACACATCCAAAGAAAATCATCATGAGTACAAGCAAAGATTTTGAGTTATTGCACATGGATCTCTTTGGGCCAACTACTTATACAAGCATCGGTGGCAATAAGTATGGATTTGTGATAGTGGATGACTTCACAAGATACACATGGGTATTCTTCTTGAGTGACAAGAGTGACACATTTGATATCTGCAAGTCATTTGTCAACAGGTGCCAAAATAAGTTTGAAACAACTATCAAGAGAGTTAGAAGTGATAATGGGAGTGAGTTCAAGAACACAAGAGTTGTTGAACTTTGTGATGACTTTGGAATCAACCATCAATTCTCTCCAAATTACACTCCTCAATCCAATGGGATAGTTGAAAGGAAGAATAGAACTTTGATTGACATGGCAAGATAAATGCTAAGTGAGTACAATGTTAGCCATTCTTTTTGGGCCGAAGCTATCAACACGGCTTGCTACTCTAGCAACCGTCTCTATTGTCATGGAATGCTTGAAAATACTCCCTATGAGCTATTGAATGGAAGAAAACCAAACATTGCCTATTTTAGAGTGTTTGGGTGCAAGTGCTATATCTTGAAAAAGGGAACTAGGTTGAGCAAGTTTGAGAAGAAATGTAATGAAGGATTTCTACTCGGATACTCAACAACTAGCAAGGCTTATAAAGTATGGAACTTGGCTAGTGGAATTCTTGAGGAGGTGCATGATGTTGAATTTGATTAAACTCAAGGCTCCCAAGATGAAGAAGAAAACTTGGATGATGTGAGAGGTGACAAGTTGGTCAATGCTATGAAAGATATGGATGTTGGTGACATTAGACCAAGATTAATCCAAGATGAAGATGAAGATCAAGTGACCTTACCAAGTGATCAAGCTAGTGATTCTCCAACTCAAGATCAAGCAAATGCAATTGAAGATCAAGTTCAAGCTAGTTCATCATCTCAACCAAATGACATCAACATGCAAGTGCTCCAACCTACCAACATTGCAAGAGATCATCCTTTAGATCAAGTTATTGGAGGCATTCAAAGTGGTGTTCAAACAAGATTAAGATTGGCTTCATTTTGGGAGTATTATTTTTTTGTCTCATCATTTGATCCAACCAAGATTGATGAAGCTTTGAAGGATGTTGATTGGATCAATGATATACATGAAGAGCTTAACAGCTACACAAGAAATCAAGTTTGGGAATTGGTAGAAAGACCAAGGAAGCACAATGTCATTGGAACCAAATGGGTTTTGAAGAACAAAAAAGATCAAGATGGAATAGTGGTGAGGAACAAAGAAAGACTAGTAGCTCAAGGTTACTCACAAGTTGAAGGTCTTGAATTTGGGGAAACATATGCTCCGGTGGCAAGATTAGAGGCAATAAGAATCCTATTGGCCTATGCTTGTGCACACAATATCAAGCTATATCAAATGGATGTCAAGAGTGCATTCCTAAATGGGTATATCAATGAGGAGGTGTATGTTGAGCAACCACCCGGTCTTGAAGATGCTAAGAAGCCCGGCCATGTATTCAAGCTTAAGAAGGCTCTCTATGGGTTGAAGCAAACACCTAGAGCATGGTATGAGAGATTGAGAAGCTTTCTCCTCTCAAAGGGGTTCAAGATGGGCTTGGTTGATACTACCTTATTCACCAAGAAGATTGGAAATGACTTGTTCATCTTGCAAATCTATGTGGATGACATTATCTTTGGATCTTTAAATCAAGACTTTTGTGAAGAGTTTGGAGAAATGATGGCTAATGAATTTGAGATGTCAATGATTGGTGAACTTAGTTACTTCCTTGGACTTCAAATCAAGCAAATGAAGAATGGTGCATTTGTGAGTCAAGGCAAGTAAATCAAAGATATGATGAAGAAGTTTTTGGGATAGAAGAAGCTAAAGGCATTAGTACTCCCATTGGGACTAATGGACATTTGGATAGTGACAAAAGTGGCATGATGGTGGCTCAAACACTCTATCAGTCTATGATTGGAAGCTTACTCTATGTGACTGCATCAAGGGCGGATGTCATGTTTAGTGTATGCATGTGTGCAAGGTTTCAAGCATCTCCAAGAGAGAGTCATCTAAAATCCACAAAGATAATATTGAGATATTTGAAGCATACACAAGAGGTTGGACTATGGTTCCAAAGGGGTCAAGGTTTGAATTGATTGGATATTCGGACTCCGACTATGTGGGTTGCAAAGTGGATAGAAAGAGCTCTAGTGGTAGATGTCAAATGTTGGGAAGGTCACTAGTCTCATGGTCATCCAAGAAACAAAATAGTGTGGCATTCTCTACCACCGAAGCCGAATACATAAGTGCGGGGAGTTGTTATGCACAACTATTGTGGATGAAAGCCACTTTGGAGGACTATGGAATTCAATTCAAGAAAGTTCCATTGCTTTGTGACAATGAAAGTGCGGTGAAGCTCACCAAGAATCCCGTCCAACACTCAAGAACAAAGCACATAGATGTGAGACATCACTTCATAAGAGATCATCAAAAAAAGGGTGACATTTTCATTAACAATGTGGGCACCAATGATCAATTAGCCGACATTTTCACCAAGCCACTTGACGAGAAGAGGTTTTGCAAGTTAAGGAATGAGTTGAACATCTTGGATTTCTCTAACATGAGTTGATGCACCCCACTTATGACATGCCTCTACTTCAACATAGCAAGGTACAATTGATTGACATATGCATTCATACTTTGCTAGTCTTGTGTAGAGCATATAGACATCACTCATGATAGGCTCATTCATGAAAATCAAATATTTTCTATGTACATATGACATCACTATTGCTTCTATGAGTTGATTGATCTAGTGATGGCATATGACATGTTGATAAGCTTGCAACCTCACATTTTTAGTCTAGAATGCTTATTCTTGTACTTAACCAACATGGATAAGATAACCATTGCAAGATGTGTGAAGAAGCTTGTCCATGGTTTAAATTATGTTAAGTATCTAGGACAAGTAATCTAGGTTGAATTTAAAATTTATAATCCACCCCACTCTTTTCTAAATTGACTTGATAAACAAATCTCTCTGAGTATCCTCAAGTGATACATGTTACTACAAGTGGTTTCCTTTGTGGTAATATGTGACAAAGGGGGAGAAATTGTGTTAAAATGATAGTAGTAAGAAAAGGGAAAATGTTAAAATGAGAAAATAAGAAACATGATAAGAGGAATAAGAAACAAATGGAATCTAGAAATAGGGGGAGAAATAATAAGATTTTGGAAAAATGAAAAATTAAAATTTGAGCACATAAGTAGGGGAGCAAGACTATGAACAATTTGGTGCATTTAATTGTGCATTCACTCATATGCTTGCTTGCATTATAAGTGTAATACTTTTCAAGTGGTTCTTTCTTGTGTGGTGCATGACTAGTTGTATTCTTGATTGATATTTTGATCACTAGCATGCATAGGAAGTTAGTTAGATACCCTTTCTAGTTTTATTGTGTAATCCAAGTGGTGTCAAACTAACCATGTTGCTAAGGGTAAAATGAAAGGCGCACTTCAGTATCACGCTTCAAAGGTCTATTCTTAAAACCTTAGCATCATGTCATAGTTTGCTAGTTGTTAACCCCTCCAAAAGTTCTACCTAAGCATGTGTGCAAAGTTTGATTCATATTTATAGAGGTGCACACATGTAGGGGTGTTAACACTATCAAACCAACTTAGAAATGATTGACCACTATTCTACTTTCTTGCATTCCAAGTGGTATCAATCATTTCGGGTTGAATTCAAAATCATATTTCATACCATTTTATATGGGTTGTCATCAATTACCAAAAAGGGGGAGATTGAAAGATCTCTAGTGTTTTGGGTAATTGATGAAACCTAAGTACTAACCTAGCTCTAAGTGTGAGTAGGTTTAGTACATCAAGGTGAAGTGAAGATGACAAGTGATGGAGCAAGGAGGAGGCTAAGGAGAAAGAAATCAAAAGCTCACACTTGGAAAAGATGGAAGAAGGAGGAGACCCTCAGCTTTTCAAGGCAAAGGTATTGCTAAGGCTTTTCCATTTGAGTGATCAAGACACCTAGTCGGTGTGATCACATTTAGGATAGGTAACCGTACTATTAAGAGGGGAAAATAGTTAGTGGTTACAACTATCGAGTGCCATTAGGTTGATCATTATTGCATTGCATATAAAACCTAATGATCAACCCTCGTAAAACTTGATAAAATATGCCACACACATGCACAAGTCAGTGAAACACTTGGTGGTGGCACATGAGATCAAGGCAAGCAAAGAGGAGGAAATTCAGCTCAAGACAGAGGCGTCAGACCAGTTGTGCTTAGAGCTCCGAACCATAGGAGGTGGTCCGACGGCTGCTCCTAGCACTGGTTGGCAACAGACAAGCATCGGACCAGTGATCACATGATGCGTCGGACCATCAACTAGTGGTCCGGTGGTTCGATCACAGGCTCAGCAGAAGACAAAGTCAAGCTCCGGACCAGTCTGCATGGTCCGGTGGTGAGGTCCGACGAACAGGTCCGAAGCATGGGTGCCCCCTGCATAAAATTGGCAAGACTCGGTGGAGGCTTCAGACAACTCGGTATGGTACGGTGGACCAGTCTGACAGTGTGGTCCGAAGGAAGGGTGCTTACTGTACTCCGAGTTGAAGCTAAGAGCAAGGCGTCAGATGAGGCGTTGGACCATCCCTTCGGACCAATGAAGGTGGTCCGACGGTGGCCAGAACTGTGCGCCAACGGTCGAAATTCAAAGCGTCAGACCAGGTGCTATGGTCCGACGGTACGACAAGTGGTCCGACGGTTGCGTTTTCAGCAGCTCCAAAGTGCATTACGGCTAGTTCCTTTGAGAGGGCTATAAAAGGGTGTGTGGCGTGTGACAGAACCACCCAAATTATAAGAGATCAAGTACTAAAGTAGTTGAATTAACTGCCACTAAAAGCACTTGAGCCCATATAATCCCGGTAGTCCGCCGAGTGTCCCAAAGGACCTTGGTTAAATCAACATCACATCAAGGATCACTAGATTAAGTAAATACAAATCACTAAGCTCAGAGTTTATGGCGGAATAAAATTACATTTGAGTTCACAAATAACTAATACAATTTTGGGTTCAAAACCTTTTAGTAAAACAACATAGCTTTGTAATGATTGAAATAATATAAGTTAAAAATATTGCTAGCTTAAATCACATCCTCCGGCAATAGCATAGAGATGAGAGAATATTATAGAATCACCGTGCCCACCGGTGGTTAGCCACACCTTCAGCAGCATGAGACCTTCACCTGCAACAAGGTGGGATAAACCCTGAGTACTCGAATGTACTCAGCTAGACTTACCCGTCTAACTGAAAATAAAGACTCCAAGGATATGCATGGCTATTTAAGTGGATCTGGATAACTTTGCTTTTGCGGAAACGCGAACAAGATGAAATAACTTTAAATATTAGAGAGCACCCATTTTCCATCCTATTATTTATCTCTAGGTTTTGCACCTGTACTAGAGCACACACTTGATCTAAGCAAACAATATAATAATACCATATCCAATTCCTTCATCAACATTTTAGTAGAACTATTACGATGTCACATGGAGTTGTACCGTAGTGAAGCTCAGCATAATCCCTCACTATCCGGTGGGAGGCGGCGACTCGAATCGATATACAACCAGCTAGCAACAAGGTAGGTAATTCAACTATCAAGGAAGGTAATGCATCAATTGGGATTCAATCAACTCCTGTCACCTAATGCATCACAATATAAAATACTCAAGTAGATTAATTGTAAATACTGAGAGGCTTAAGGATGCTCCGGGGCTTGCCTGGGGCCAACACTAGGTTAGTGTTCGTAAGAGGTCACTTGCTTGGCGAGCACCTTCGAAGACACTTCCATCTTTGGACTTTGTCCTTCAACAGCACCTTCGGGTTAGCTCCAAACATCACGTTCTTCACGTATGTACTTATCGCACTTAAATGAAATGTCGATGCATGTGCATGAATGCGAGGAAAAGATAACACGAACCACATATATAACCATTCAACACAAGCACAAGATCATACATGACATACACATAAGAACTTGGAATATTTATCAAAGTATCACTCAAACATAACATAAACGATAAAAGCACATTTCATGACATACATAGAAACTTAGAATGATCACCCAACTTAACATAAAAGATAACAAACATAAAGAGCATGGTATACTATTAATATAAAGTCACACCATGCCAAATATTCATCCATCAAGTTTACTTAATACATTAAACTAGAAAGAACAAGTTAAAGTAATTAACTTAGATATGTAACTTCGGGACATCACACTACAGTCACGGTTTAAGCCATAACTAGAGTTATACTAATCCGACAAACATGATTCTTATATATTTGGAAATCTAATTAAGTTGTCTACAACTTTCTTATAAACATGCAAAGATGATTTAATAGTTAAGCAACTCAAAATAAAGGAAGAAAGCATCTCTGTCCAAAAGTGGACAGATTTGGCAACCCTTCTTAAAACTGCTATAACTTAAGATCTAGACATCTTAAAAATATGAACCTTAACAATCTGGAAAGCTTATGAAAAGCACTACAAATTATTCAAAATTAGCAATTCATGATTCAGAGCTTAATTTAGTTTAAAACCACTTTAACACAAGATAGGTAGTAATATTATGTACAACTTTGGTATTCATCATACCAACAGAAAACATCATTTAATAGATCATAAAATTTATTTTCTAACAACTATGCATGCAGCCAAAACAGCAATATAACAAAATTGTTATTTTCATAAGTCATAAATCATTCAACAAACAGCCATGAAACTTTAACCAAACATCACTCATAATATAAGGAATGCACCATAATTATCTCATAATTTTTAGAGCAACTATTAACTACGATAAATATTTAATTCATATAATCATGTTTTTCAAACAGCAGCACCCAAAAGTATTTTTATCACAATTAATTCAAACTGAAACTCAGCATACAATAGATCTAGTGCGTAGAGAATTTAACAAGGATTCCAAAAAGTCTGAAACCACTATCATACGATTTTTGGTTGATTTTATACGGATTTACAAAGTTCATGCATTGAACAAAGAAATTAATTTTGGGAATCTATTTGTATCAAATACCCTGCATAAACATGTAATAAATAAAGAACATATAGGTAAATCATTGAGTCATGCCATTTATGCAGAGTGAAATAGAACAAAAGCTTCTATTTGCATCCACGCCCTTTCTGCGTGACTTCACGGGAGACGACGAGACGGCGGATAGGAACCGGTCGGGGACGACGGGGCTCGGCGGGAACCGGCGGCCGAGGACGGGCTGTGGTGGCCGGCTTGCTCGTTGGAGGACGTGCTGGCCCTGCTGGCCCTCCTGGCCGTAGCCAGCAGTCAGCACATCGCAGAGCAGCGGCAGCAACCGGCCGACGGCGGCCAGCGGCTCGGGCCGTTCCGTGCTGCCTGCTGCGCGCAGTGCTCCCGGGCGAGCAGCAGTGCCGCGAGGTGCCGGGGCGAGGCGAGCGGCTCAGCGCGGGGCCTGCGCGGGAGGAGGCGCCCAGGGCTGCGGCCCACAGCGGCAGGGGTGAGTGGAGGGGAGGGCTCCGGCGTGGGCGCCGGCAGCAGGCCTACTGCCTGCTCGGCAGGGAGAGGAGCGAGGGAGGAGCTCTGGGAGGAAGAGGCAGAGAGCCGAGAGAGAGGGAGCCGGGTGGAGAGACCGAGAAGAGGGAGGCCGGCTCCCCTTTTTCTTTCCTCGGGCAGAAGGAGGAGCGGTAGGGGGATTGACTCGCTGGGCAGGTGACGTGAGGCGTGTGCCACGCGGCAGGTGGGTCGGTGGCCTGTCGGTCACCACCGGCTCCTTCATTTTATTTTCCTTTTTTCCTTCTCCACCAAATTCATTAATTGCCACTTTCTCCTATTTTTCTTTCTGAAAATCCAAACCGTAACTCTGAAAATTCGTACGAATATGCCGTTGCGAAGATCTTGACGAATATAGCTGTTAACACCGGATTTTTGCACAATGACAAGTGGGCCAGTGTGCGGTGAGTCGGCGGAGATAGATGCTCAGAGCATTTGGCAAAGTCTATGCGGTCGGTTAATCCCCAGATTCGGCAATCGATCGCGCAATCGGTTAGTCAGAAGAAGGGCGGTTTCCATCGGAGCGACGAAGGCGGCAAGTGAGAGTCGAATTGGTAACGATAGTTGCGATAATTAAGGCAATGAAGACTCCGAAGGAAACCAAAGTCAAAATATTGTATCTTTTCCTTTAATATTTTGTAGTCGTGTCCTTTTAGGACTCATATCGTGGCCAGGGTATAAATATAAGCCCTTAGCTATTGTAAAAGGTGTTCACAACCAAATCAATACAACTGGCCCCGTGCCAATTTCGAGTCCTTTTGTCATGTCGTCGAGTTCTTTGAGAGGAAGCATCGATCCGTCGACCTCAGTAAGTCTTGGCAACCTTGTTATCATGTCTAGTATCATGCGGTGGATTTAGATGTTGATGCAAGTAGTCTTGTTTATTGTCAATGATCGTGCGGCGAATCTTTGATTGATGATCAAGAAGTCTTTACTTATGTTTTGTTTTCAAGTAAACACCGTGCGGCGGGTGTTTGCTCGATATGCTTAGCATAAGCAAGATAGTTATCGGCTCTCATAGATTTGGCAAAATCTATTGGATTCATTAAGTTATTGGGTTGTATGTTTTAGATAATCTTTACATATTTGCAAACACTCTTTTGCCCAATCTAGATTGATATGGTTCGGCTCTTATATAGATCTATCTATGTTACAATGAGTTATTTCTTTCATGTTGTTCTTATAAGTAGATCTTATATCTATAATAGCTGAATTAGTTTGAATCTAGATTGTTACGTGTTGCGGGTTCATGCATGCCACCCATGTTTAAGCTTTGATGATGCTAGGTATCGTGCGGCAGATGCAGGCTTTAGATTAGTTTAATCATGTTTGATTACATGTTTCCTTCGTCATGGACCCCAATTCGGCTGATTGCCGAGCTTGGTTATGATTTAATCTATATTCAACTATGATTCGTTTGTACGTTCTTTTCCCATGCATGCGCGTTCGGCAATCGGAGGTTCACGTACTCTATGTCTGTTTTAGTCAAATGTTCCATAAAACCTGTTGGCAGATAGCTTTAATAGTTGTATGTCGTTGTAAGTGGCTTCAGGGTCATACATATGGAACTGTCTGGTATTATCCGGCACGTTCCAGTTTATATCTAATGACTTTCATCCCTTGTTAGTTTCAGGTCAAACTGACTGGCACGTTTTTGGTTCTCGAAGCACCCGGGCACCCGATTGAAGCCACGCTTTCCGGCTTACTGTGTGTGAGACACAGTACGTCATTTTTTGTGTCAACACACTTTTTGGCATGCTCGGTGGGACACACCATACTTTCAAGATGACTGAAATTGACAATTCAGAGATTCTGAATGTAACAATTGATGAATTGGCTGAGGAGATGAGGGTTGCGGTTCAGAAGGCGTGTGATGAGTTTCAGGACAAGTGCTTGATGTCCTTCTCAAGGAACAAGAGCAGCAAGGTTTTTCAGAAGCAGTCCCTTCTGAGGACTCTCCTCCCGCATCAGACTGACTACACTGAGGAAGAGGATGCACGGAAAGTGGTTGAAGTGGTTCACAAGGCTATAAGCGATACTATAAGGAACCATCACACCGCTTTCCTGAATACCTTTCTCTCAATCATGGTTAATACATTCGGTCCGGCAGTTGACAAGTGCTTTGATGAGTTTGCTGGTCCAATGCAAGGACCGATGTTGTTCAATGTACCAAAGCGCCAAGAGAAGGCGGCCGAGGATGGTGGAGTGTCCGGCATCAACCAAGGCAGATTGCTTCCTCATCAGCAACCAACCTACGGCCAGCTCACGTTCGGCACAACAGGAGAAATCCCAAATTCCGCTTCCAAGGTGTCTCCATTAGTGAACAGACTGCAGAAGAATATGTATGGAGGAGGGTATCAAGAGTTTTCCGATTACAGCGCCATCATTGCTCTCCCGAATCCGGGGTACGAAAACCCAACAGGGATGCCTTTTAAAGGGCATGCATGTGGAGCCCCTAATTCTAATGGTGATCTCATCATGGATCGGATGGCGGACATGATGAAGAATCAGTTCGGCTTAAAGCCGAAGAATCAGTCCTATGTGTACAAGTCCCCTTATCCAGAGTGGTACAACCGAGTGGCTCTCCCTCTAAGGTTAAGGCTCCTGCAGATCTGACCAAGTTCTCATGCCAAGATGACACCAACACCATAGAGCACATCAGTCGATACTTGATGCAGCTGGGAGAAGCATCCACAGATGACGCTTGGAGGATTCGGTATTTCCCTTTGTCTCGGACAGGACCAGCCTTCACGTGGTTCGCATCTCTGCCGGCGAACTCCATCGACAGCTGGGCGGATTTAGAGCAGAAATTCCATGCGTACTTCTTTACAGACACCAATGAGAAGAAGCTAGTCGATCTCATGGGATTGAGACAGAGGGCTAATGAGACTCCCCAAGAGTATCTCCGCAGGTTCAGAGAAACCAAAAACCTGTGCTATTCTCTGAATTTACCAGATGACCAGTTGTCGGGGATGGCACTGGCAGGCATGGAGCCAAACATCAGAGAGAAGCTGTTCGGCATGGATTTCAAGGACCTTGGTCAGTTGTCACAACGATTGACGATGATGAGTAACCATGCTCAAGGGTTCAGGAGAGATAACCGCTTTCAGAAAGGTGATATGACTAATACAGTGTATCAGAGTTTATCAGAGTTTTCTGGAAGAGGCAACGGAGTTCGAAGATGAGGATGAGGTCGCCGTAGCCGAACTAGTCTGGGCAAAGGAACCAACTCAAGTCAATCAGCGATGGTTGAGGCAGCAAAAAGGTACTTACGACTTTGATGTATCCAAATCAGACAAGCTGTTCGAGTTGTTGCTCAGGGAAGGACGCATCAAGCTGCCTGAAGGACACCCTATGCTGCGTCCTGAAGGAGTAAAGGACAAGAGATTTTGCGGCTACCACAACACCAATTCTCATGCCATCAATGATTGTTGGGTGTTCAGAATGAAGATCCCGGAAGCTATTCAGGAGGGACATTTGAAGTTTGACGGCAAGATGAAGATTGACGCTAATCCTTTTGCACAGAACACAGTATCTTTCTCTATGCATATGGTTGTCGTGGAAGACTCCAAGGGCAAGGGAGAGATGAAAGTGTTGACCTCAGATAGAGCGAAAAAGTCTGGTGCTGTTGATCCTAATCGGCAGATTACAGATGAGGAGCGTCGGCAACGAGGACAGTTCCAGAGTAGCCGAACTGAAAGAGGGGAGGCTTCCAAACCTAGGGTCACAACGCGGATCCTGTTGAACAAATGGCAGCGGGAGCAAGAGCAGTATCAGAGGTGGATGCACTACGAGGAACAGAGGTTCATAGAGGAACGTCAGAGGCATGAGGAAGAAGTGTATCAGAGGGAACAGGAGCGCTGGAGAGAGCAGGAGCAGTCTCATTGGGGATGCTCGTTTTTCAAACATTGTTAGAATGAAGGACTAAAGCTGCCTACTAGAGATAATTGCCCCAAATGCAGTGATCGGTATTCAGGGTATAGGTAGTCCCAGGTCAACCGCCGTCCGGTCCATGAAAGACTTGGAGCACATGCTCCTGGGGACGATCGGCGTTTAAAAATAGGCAACTCAGAGGATCGGCAAGGTAAAAGGTTCGCCGATCAAGGATGGGTTCATTCTGAGGAGCAAGAGCACCGGGAATATGCATGGCAAAACGGGTAGTGGTGTCCACCAAGTCTGAAGAAGAGCCAGAAAAGGAGGGTGCAACGCCTGAGAAACAGAGAGCTAGCACAAGTGACTGCCGAACAGAAACCAACATGGCGTCCTAAAGGAAGACCCAACGGATATGATCGTTCGGCTGATACGTACATGGCCTTCTTCATTCCATCAGAGTTTATAGCTCCCGAGGACCAAGACATTCAAGATGGAGTGTCTTCAGATGCTGATGAGGGAGAGTACCAGAACCTAATGGCCCAGCTTGTACTGACTCAACAAGTAGTGTTCGATAAACCAGCCAGACATCGACACTTGAAGGCGCTTTACGTGAAGGGTAAAATCAATGGCAAACCCCTGACCAAGATGCTGGTTGATGGAGGAGCTGCCATCAATATCATGTTGTATACTACCTTCAGGAAGCTCGGAATGACCAATGAGGAACTGTTGAAGACCGATTTGGTACTGAGAGACTTTGGTGGCAACCCTTCCTACACTCAGGGGGCAGTGCACGTCGAATTGATAATTGGATCCAAGACTCTGATCACTACCTTCTTTGTCATAGATGGCAAGGGGCATATAGTCTCCTACTGGGAAGAGATTCGATCCATGCTAAATGTAGCATACCTTCAACCATGCATCAGGCTATCATTCAATGGGTTGGAGATGATGTGGAGATTGTTCAGGCCGATGATTCGGTAAGTGTTGCTGCCACAAAGCCTGTCTACTGGGAGTATGATGGCTTTGATTGTTTCTCTAGAAAGATTTGGGGAGAAGGTCCTGTGAATGTCTCCGGCAAGGGCCAACAGCCGATCCAAGCAATCGGCTCTGAGAGTAATTTTTAATGGGGAACACGATCGATGACAGCACAGGGAAGCTGGGACGTGGCTTCATGTCGGCTGATAAGCTAGAGGAAATAAATATTGGTGATAGTGTTAAACCAAGGCCGATGTTCATCAGTGCAAATTTAGACCAAGAGCATAGGTTGAAGCTGATAGACATACTAAAAGAATTCAAAGATTGTTTCGCTTGGGACTATATAGAGATGATAGGGCTGGATCGTTCTATCGTCGAGCATAAATTGCCAATCAAGCCTGGATATCGTCCTTTCAAACAACCTCCCCGAAAGATTTACAAAGAGGAGGTACTGGCCGATGTAAAGAAGGAAGTTGAAAGATTATTGGAAGCTAACTTCATTCGGCCATGCAGATATGCAGATTGGGTTTCAAACATAGTCCCGGTTTACAAGAAAAATGGAAAGATGAGGGTCTGCATTGATTTTAGAAATCTCAACAAGGCTACTCCTATGGACGGTTACCCGATGCCAGTTGCCGATTTGCTCGTCGACACGTCGGCTGGTTATGAAGTCATCAGTTTTATGGATGGTAATGTTGGTTATAACCAAATCTTCATGGCGATAGAGGATATTTCAAAGACAGCATTCAGATGCCCTCGTCATATTGGTTTGTTTGAATGGATTGTCATGACTTTCGGTTTGAAAAACGCCGGTGCAACCTATCAGAGAGCTATGAACTACATCTTTCACGAGTTGATCTGCAAGATTGTGGAAATCTATATTGATGACGTGGTGGTCAAATCTAGAAACCATGAAGGGCATTTGGCCGATTTGAGGAAGACATTAGAGTGCACTAGGAAGCATGGCTTGAGGATGAACCTGAATAAGTGTGCCTTTGGAGTCTCGGCTGGTGAGTTTTTAGACTTTCTAGTCCATAAAGGAGGGATCAAAGTCGGCAAGAAGAGCATGGAAGCAATGGACAAGGTGGTACCTCCAACCAATCTCACAGAGTTGCAATCATTGCTGGGCAAGATTAATTTTGTGAGGAGATTCATATCTAACTTGTCACAAAGAGTGTTGCCCTTCTCTCCACTATTGAAGCTTAAAAAGGATCAAGAGTTTGTATGGGGTGACGTACAACAGAAGGCTTTTGATGAGATCAAAGAGTACATGAAGGCGCCACCCGTATTGGTACCTCCACAACTTGACAAGCCTTTTAAGTTGTATGTGGCGGCCGACAACCTGACAATAGGGTCGGCCCTCATTCAAGAGTTTGAAGGAAAGGAGAGAGTAGTAGCTTACCTTAGACGAAAATTATTAGATCCAGAGACAAGGTATTCGGCTATAGAAAAGCTTTGCTTATGTGTGTTTTATTCATGTACTAAGCTTCGACATTATCTCTTAAATGCTGAATGTGTAGTGGTTTCTGAGTTCGATGTGATAAAACACATGTTATTGATGCCAATTTTAAATGGAAGAATTGGCAAATGGATTTTAGCTCTGTCAGAATTTGATTTAAAGTATGAATCGGCAAAGGCAGTAAAAGGTCAGATTATTGCTGATTTTGTCACCCAACACCGTGATCCCTCTGCTAAGATGGTGACCATTGCACCATGGACTTTGTTTTTTGATGGTTCATCTTGTAGCAAAGGTGGTGGAGCCGGTGTTCTCTTGATTTCTCCTAGAGTTCGACCTTTGAGTATGCCATCCCTATTGGATTCTTTGTTACTAATAATCAAGTAGAATATGAGGCATTGCTTAGAGGGCTCCGACTGCTTGTCGAAATAAAGGCTATTACTGTTGAAGTTTTTGGAGATTCTGAGCTGGTAATTAACCAACTGATCGGCCAGTATGAGTGCAAGAGTGATATGTTAAAGGGATATTATGAAGAGTGCCGAGAGCTTCTGAAGAGTTTCCAGGTAGCCACCTTGCATCATATCCCTAGGGGGCAGAATGAAGAAGCAAACATACTAGCTCAAAGTGCTTCGGGATACCGAGAGGATCAGGAGATTCAAGCTTTGGATGAAGATCGGGTAATTGACGACTATTGAAACGAAATTGCCGATTATTTAAAAAATCCATCACAAAAGGTTTCACGAAAGCTCAGATATAAGGCTATCAAGTTTGTGCTCCTTGATGACCAGTTGTACTACAAATTCATGGATGGAGTGCTCCTCAAATGTTTGAATCAAGAGGAGTCCAGAAAGCTGATGTGTGAAGTGCATGAAGGAGTGTGTGGTGCACATCAGTCGGCTTACCGGATAAAATGGATAATAAGAAGGACTCGTTATTTTTGGCCAACCATGCTTGAGGATTGTTTTGAATAATACAAGGGATGTCAAGACTGTCAGAGATTTGGTAATATTCAGAGAGCTCCAGCATCGGCTTTAAACCCAATTGTCAAGCCTTGGCCGTTCAGAGGATGGGGCATAGATTTGATCGACCAAATCCATCCTCCTTCTAGCAAAGGACATAAGTTTGTGCTGTTGGCTACAGATTATTTTACAAAGTGGGTTGAAGCCATTCCCCTGAAAAAGGTTACATCAGAAAACATGGTCAATTTTGTTAAAGAGCATATAATTCACAGATTCGGGATTCCTTAGACTATAACAACAGACCAAGGAACTCAGTTTACTTCGTCCGAGTTTTGTGATTTTGCCAAGGAGATGAGGATCAAATTGTACAACTCTTCTCCTTATTATGCACAAGCCAATGACCAAGCTGAAGCATCAAACAAGATCATGATCAAAATTATTCAGAAGAAGATTGATGAAAAGCCGAAGAAATGGCATTCGGTGCTTAATGAGGCTTTGTGGGATTACCGAATGGCTTGCCATGGATCTACTCAAGCGTCTCCCTATTAATTGGTTTATGGGCATCATGTCGTACTGCCATGGGAATTACGATCAGGATCAAGACGGGTTACATTGCAAAACGATTTGGGAAAAGAGGATTACAAGAGTCTGGTGATGGATGAATTGGAAGATTTGCATTTAGTTTGTCTCAAAGCATTGGAAAATATGGAAAAAAAAATAAACCACGTGTTGCCAGGTATTATAAAAAGAAGGTTAAGGAAAAACAATTCGCAGAAGAAGATTTGGTTTGGAAAACTATATTGCCGATCGGGACAAAGGATAGAGAGTTGGGCAAATGATCTCCAAATTGGGAAGGACCTTTTCGAGTGATAAGGTGCGCGCCTGGCAATGCGTATATCTTGAAAACTCTATTGGGAGAGGAATTCGCTAGAGCTATCAATGGAAGGTTTCTTAAGAGATTTCATCTTAGTGTTGAGGTTGGTGCATAAACGGACTTAAAGGATCTGATGCACAGATAGCCAATACAGAGATATCGCCTTTAGCCGAAAAAATACTCTAAAAAACTCAGAGAATAGCCGACATAGCATGTGTCACCTTTAGAGCAAAAATAAAAAAACATCACACAAGCATTTCTAGATTGATTGTTCTCAGGAGCACTTCAGAAAAAGGAAAAACCAGTAGAGATCCTGAATATTTCATAGAGAAGGTTCTTTACATAAGATTCCTAAATATGAACTACTCATCAAACAGCCTGTTGATGACCGACTGGGCGTCTGTGACTTCAGCAAGGGCGGTTGCATGATCTTCATAACTCTCCAAAAGGTCGTTGATGTTTTCGACATTTTCTGGGGGCACTTGACCATGGAAGCCGGTTGGCTGGACAGAGAAGTCCTCACCACGTTGGGTAGTCATTGCCGACAGCCCTAGGGCTACGCCGTGGTGCACGCCATGGATGGCAACTTGATTGATGCGGCCGTCCGCATTGTCAGTGATCTTGTTTGCCACGGCCTTCAGACGCTCATTCTCTGCAGAAAGCGCTGAAAGAATATGCAAATCGGATGAGCAGACAGGATTAAAAGAGAAGATAGAACAGGATTGCTTTCGGCTAACCCGTGATGGCGTCGCAGACCTGCTTCCACTGGTCCTCCCACTCGAGTTGATCGACACCATATTGCTCGGGTTTCATCTCTCTCATGCCTGAAGTTGGCCGCCTCCGCATGGGTGTAGGGGACATCCACATCTGACCCCAAACCTAGGTCCCAGGGCTGAGAGTGATAGGAGTCTGAAGACCCAGAGGAAACCGACAATGGGCTCCCCGGCTGATCTGCTGCTGCCGTGGGAAAAGGGATGTTGTGGCTGGTGGAGATGGAATTGATCCTGATAAGGAGCAGAAATCAGGACTATAAGGACAAACAGAGAGCAAAGATACAAGGGGGCAAAGAACTGATTCTTACCCGCGCTGCCGATTGCGCCATGCTCGGCTCCCTTCGGGTGCTCCTTCGGCAGGACGCTTGCCACGGTTATCGCCTCCCGCCATTGTTACTATTTGAGTTAGGGTTCCCTCTGGATTGGTTTCGATAGAAAGGCTGAAGATGAAGGCGAGAATGTTTGACTGGAGCCGTTGACAGGGGAAGGGAGGTTTATTTATAGACCGAGTAAGAATCCCAAACGGCATACTAGGGTTTTCCCTCCCAAGTGGGCCGTTGCCGAGATGGGCTAGGCTCGGGTATATCAAAAGTCATTGGGCTATATCTGAAAGCTGGAGATGAGTCGGGTATCTCGAGGTCGCTCGGCTATATCCTAAACCGACAACGATCAGCTATCTGAAAGCTGGGGACGAATCGGCTATATTGTGATCGGGAAGAGTAACAGAGCCGATTATACCATCGTGCAAACAGGGGTATATAAGAGGCAAGATAGTGATGACAATCAATTGTTTAGAAACAAAATGTGCTGCACTTAATCTATTACAAGTTGTGTCTCTACCGATGCAGAAGCTGGTTTATGGCATCCAGGGCCTCGGTTTTGATTCGGCTAACGTCATCCAATACCTTTTGGTCTTCATTTTCAGAACTTTGGATGCTTGATATCTTTTCCTTGAGTTGTTGATTTTCTTTCAGAATGATTGACATCTTTGATGAAATTGCTTCTATAGATTTCGGCGGAGCTGTCACTTTGGCTTCATGAGATTGGATTTTAGCATTCAGTTCAGATAATTGAGCTTCTAATCTGATTCTCTCATTCTTCATGACTTTAAGCTCAGATCCCAGAGTCACCAGCGAATCTTTAGCAGCCTGAAGATTGGAGTATAAGCTTTAGCTTCTTGTTTCTTCTGAGACTTGCTATCCTGTAGAACAGTCCTGGAGGCTATATTCTTGTTTGCTCTCTTCACCATACCAAAATAGTCATCAAGTCTGGCTGCAAACTCCAAAGAGGCCTTGAGGGCAGATGAGAGATCTTGATTAATCAACTCGAGGATATCCTTTATTTGATCTGAATTTTGGACCAGGATATTGATGTCCTTATTCAGCAGGTGAGCTATGTCCTGCAACAGGGCTTGATTTTCATCTGATAAAGCCTGCTGGGAGGTAGATTCTTCCCCTTTTTCACTGATGAAATCTTCGACGGTGAAGGAAAAGCTGGTGGTTGGCTTGGCAGTATTCTTGAGAAAGGAAGGAATGTTAGCCGATTGGGTAAAAATTGCTGAAAAAGATGGTTTGAGGTAGTATTACCTGCTGGGTTGATTGAGCCTCAGGATGTGGTGTGCCTTGGCCTGGTTGACTTGACTGGGTACCCTGAGGAGGTGAATCTGGAGCCTGACCAGAAGAGTGTTCTCCTGCTAAATTGTATAAAATTTTATCTGTTTCCAACAATACAGATGCATGAGCAAGGATTGGATGTTATATAAAAGGGGAAGGTGATTAGCCGAATAATATTACCGATACACTCGGCAGTTTCTTGAGCATCAGTGCTTTCGGCTTCATCAGTTTCAGTGTCCTCAGTTTTATGAACTTCTGCCGATGGTTGGGTTTCTGCAATTTCAGTAAGAGGAGTGTCTACTGTCGGTGAAGCATTGCTTGATCTAGGGATATTGACATGTGGCTGCAATGAAGATGGTTAATACAAGAGCAGGCAGTTTTATTCTGAGATGAAACTTATTATTGAATAAAAGTCATACATTGGGAGATCTCTAAACTTTCTTGGACCTTACCTTTCTGGTCACATGAATATCCTCAAGCATTTTCCTCTTGCCTTTTTCTTCTGAAGGGGCAGTAGCTAACACTGCAGGGGTCTTCATGAAGACTTTTAAGGTGGGAGCATTGTAGCCCAATGCAGGTTTAGGCCCAGCTTTATAATACTCCACTGCTTTATTGTGAGGAGTAGGCTCAAAATCCTATACATGACCAGATTTCAGAATGGAGATGAATGCAGAAACAAGAAATGACTAGTGCAATAAGATTACCTCACTCTCAGGAGCAAATTGAGGATATAAGTCTTGGCACAAGGGGTGAACTAGTATGTTGAAAATGTGGTTGTGCCACTCCTACCACCAAGCAGAGAAAAGGGGATGGACATCGTCCACTAGTCCAAATGGGGAAGGTTCATATGTTGGCAAATCCTTTCCATGCTCAAAGACTTTTCTGGCTTCTGTTTCATTGGTGATCAATTCCCTGTATCTTATGATTGATGAGAAGAAAGGTCTTGGGGGTAGCTGTCCACATCCTAATTGTCTGGATGCCATATTGGGATTGTAGAATTCATAGGTGGGCTGCACCATTCTCCCATGATGAAATTCGGCTGGCAGGAGGCATGGCTTGATGAAGGAATTGAAAATTTCAATAGATACTTTATTAGAACAGCCAGATTCATAGCTGAATTTGTAAGGGAAGGTCAAATCATCATTCTCTCTATAAGGGAGCCAGAGCACATTGTTGAAGCCTTTGAAGAATAGCTTGAAGAGGTGACCAATATCCATATTGATACTGATAGATGATGTTGCTTCTCCATAGGTTTGGCAGCTCTTGGTTGTTGTTGTGTTGCCTTCAGCATAGTTGACTGAGGGGAAACTCAAGTTGTGAAGGGGTACAGTCACTATCTGATGCATGTAGAGTTGCAACCACATTTGGATAAACCACCAAGGGTCACTCACACAAGAAATCTCCTTACCATGGTACATTTGGATAGCAATCTGATGCATCATATGGTATATAGATCCTAGAAGATATTTACCCAAGGGGATTAGTGTGCCTGCAGCTAAATCTTCAGTCATTATCATGTGATTTAGGGTTGGCTCATTGGATCTTCCACAGAAGATAAACCTACATAGCCACATGTTCATGAAGGCTCTGCTTTCCTTTTCAGAGACAGTACCAATTGCTTCCATGTAGGTTTGGATGTATCCGACCCATCCACCTCCTGATTTAACAGCTCTCTGGTTACTTTTGCCCTTATACTGACACGGGTGTACTAATTTGGAGACGTTTAAGCCAGTCATCATGAACACATCGGCTAAAGTAGGAGTCGTTATACCATGGCCGAAGACGAAAGCATTGATGGCATCAGACTAGAAGTGGGAGGCTGCTATCAAGAGGGGTTCGTTTCTAGGCATTTCTGATAAAGATAGCTCTAGAAATTGGTTGATGTCTTGACTGTCCCAGCTGCTACTGTTCTTGCTCGACATCCTGCGGTACCAATTTCTCCATCCGGCTATTGGAGGAAGCGGCCAAGTTTTGAAGGTGTTTGTCCATTGATTCGGCGGGGTGACTCCGGATTTGAAAGGAATCCTCAAAGTTTCCTTCTCAATAATCTCAGTTGGGTCAGGAATGCCCATGGGGCCAAGGAAGTAGGAACCTGGATTGGCGGCATAAGGAATCAAAATCTCATTCTTGTATTCCTTCAGAAGATAATGGAATCAAGAAAGCGGATGAGTTGGGAGAGAAGCAGGAAAACCGATCAGGGATTGCCGAATACACGAGAAAATGAGATGAAATTTTACCTCTGGGATCTCGTCCTGAGTCGCCATTGAGGGTTCGATGCAGATTTGAGAATGCCGAAGTATGGATTTCTTGAGTGGTGGTTGCGGTGTTGAACAGTATAAACCTAAGGGGAAAAGAAGCTTGCGGTCAATTTCGGAATAAAACGGCTTTTATCTCGAAATTGAGGGGGCATGTGTTAACACCGGATTTTTGCACAATAACAAGTGGGCCAGTGTGCGGTGAGTCGGCGGAGATAGATGCTTAGAGCATTCGGCAAAGTCCATGCGGCCGGTTAATCCCCAGATTTGGCAATCGATCGCGCAATCGGTTAGTCAGAAGAAGGGTGGTTTCCATCGGAGCGACGAAGGCGGCAAGTGAGAGCCAAATTGGTAACGATAGTTGCGATAATTAAGGCAATGAAGACTCCAAAGGAAACCAAAGTCAAAATATTGTATCTTTTCCTTTAATATTTTGTAGTCGTGTCCTTTTAGGACTCATATCGTGGCCAGGGTATAAATATAAGCCCTTAGCTATTGTAAAAGGTGTTCACAACCAAATCAATACAATCGGCCTCGTACCAACTTCGAGTCCTTTTGTCGTGTCGTCGAGTTCTTCGAGAGGAATCATCGATCCATCGACCTCCGTAAGTCTTGACAACCTTGTTATCATGTCTAGTATCATGCGGTGGATTTAGATGTTGATGCAAGTAGTCTTGTTTATTATCCATGATCGTGCGGCGGATCCTTGATTGATGATCAAGAAGTCTTTACTTATGTTTTGTTTACAAGTAAATACCGTGCGGCAGGTATTTGCTCGATATCCTTAGCATAATCAAGATAGTTATCGGCTCTCATAGATTTGGCAAAATCTATTGGATTCATTAAGTTATCGTGTTGCATGTTTTAGATAATCTTTACATATTTGCAAACACTCTTTTGCCCAATCTAGATTGATACGGTTCGGCTCTTATATAGATCTATCTATGTTACAATGAGTTATTGCTTTCATGTTGTTCTTATAAGTAGATCTTATATCTATAATAGCCGAATTAGTTTGAATCTAGATTGTTACGTGTTGCGGGTTCATGCATGTCATTCATGTTTAAGCTTTGATGATGCTAGGTATCGTGCGGCAGATGCAGGCTTTATATTAGTTTAATCATGTTTGCTTACGTGTTTCCTTCGTCATGTACCCCAATTTGGCTGATTGCCGAGCTTGGTTATGCTTTAATCTATATTCAACTATGATTCGTTTGTACGTTCTTTTCCCGTGCATGCGCGTTCGGCAATCGGAGGTTCACATACTCTGTCTTTTTTTTAGCCGAATGTTCCATAAAACCTATTGGCGCTTTCATAGATGTATGTCGTTGTAAGTGGCTTCAGGGCCATACATATGGAACTGTCTGGTATTATCCGGCACGTTCCAGTTTATATCTAATGACTTTCATCCCTTGTTAGTTTCAGGTCAAACTGACTGGCACGTTTTCGGTTCTCGAAGCACCCGGGCATCCGATTGAAGCCACGCTTTCTGGCTTGCTGTGTGTGAGACACAGTACGTCACTTTTTGTGTCAAGAATAGCACTTTGCTTTAAGAATCACAGCCAAATTCCAAACGGTTTGCAAATTATGAGTTTCCGGAGAAAATCTCGCGGGTACGAAAACTAGCGTCCCGAAAATCTTCGGGCATCTGTTCCATTATTTTCTCCTCTGATTTAGGTCTCGATGTTGGAACGAGATTTGTTCGACTTGATACAATCTACAACTTTTCTTCAAATTGCGTCGACATGCGAGATCTCCAAAATGTCGGTCAAAGCTGATTAAAAACATCTTCGGTTACGCTCGGATCGGGTACGAAATAGTTTCCGGTCATTTTCTCTGTTTCCGGGCAATATGAATCTTTCACGACTTTTGTTGTAGAGTTCAACTTGAGATTTTTTTGAGCAAGGCTGCAAGACATGGTTGACCTCGTATAATTATATCTGCTTCATAAAGTAATTCGGGTAATTATAAAGGTCGTCATTCCATGTGGTGTTTTACTTCCAAAGTGTACCAAACTTTTCCAATGGTTCATATAGATGGAAATAGAGATAAGGCATGTATCATAAATACCTTCTCATAATTTCCCGATATATGAACTATAGTCTCTGATTTCCTTCTGATCTGACTTCATTAGGCTTAATCACTTTTAGCCCGTGATTAAAATTGAGGGTGTTACATGGCGGTTCAAGGCAGCTCTTTTGCTCATTCTGATATTGCATACACTTGAGAAGCTTGTGACACAAACTCCCACTCATATCTTAGTCAATTGATCATCCATTTGAGAGATTTGAGTGTTCTAGTGCATTGCATGAAGTGAGTTCATCTTAGTGGCACTTGGGAGTTGATACAGCTGCTAGTTTCTTGTTACTCTTGGTGATTGCCATCACCTAGACGGTTGGAGCAGCGGTGTGGATTCGAGAAGCTTGGTGATTGTGCTTCGTCGACCACAAGTGGTGATTGTGAAGGGTTCTTGTGCCTTCCCCGCGGGAGATTGCAAAGGTAACTCTAGTGGATTGCGCGTGTCTTGGAGAGCCCTCATCTTGTATTGGTTGTGCGGCACCCGGTGACGGGTTTGGCGTGTGATGCCAATTAGCTCGTGAACCTCCAAGTGAGTGAGCCAACACAACGAGGACGTAGCTAGTTGGCAAACTAGTGAACCTCGAGAGAAAAATCAAGTGTCAACCTTGTCTCCCATTGATTGGATTGATTGGTGTTCTTGGAGCTCTCATTGTGATTGGATCAATCCTCTACTCGGCGGTATAATCACCTCCTCCCACCTTCGCATTTCATTATTCATACTTGTCTTAGTATATTAGGTTGTTCCTAGAGGGCTACTAGACTTGAGTACGAATTGGGTGATCCTAGAGCTATAATATTAGGATAGCAATTGTGGTTAGGAGGCTTCGCATCCCCTAGTTTGCTAGTGCAAGTCAAGCTTCTCCATATTGTAGTCTAACTTGTTGTTGAGTTTGTTTTGAGTTTTCGATTTAGGCTATTCACCCCCCTCTATCCTTGGGATAGGACCTTTCACTCCCCCCCCCCCGACTACCTTTTTTCCCAGTCTTTGTCGAGAGTCGGGAAGCTACTGTTGCTCCAAAGTAAGTAGAGTATAGTGGGCCTTTGATTAGATAAACCCCTTAGAAAACTCTAAAATCTCTCTACCCGGTTATCTTATCTATAATTGGACGTTCTTAGTTCTTATCTAATACACTTCACGTTCCCCGTGGAAATCGATACCTTGGAATACTCACAGGTGAAAGCTACAGTGGTATTCGTGCGCTTGTGGATTTATTTGTGTGCGTTAAGAAATACCAACACTCATCAACTATTGTATTCTTGAATTCACTACCATTGTCATTTCTTACTTTCTTGATAGTGGTCTCAAACTCATTTTGACATCTCTTGACAAAAGACTTGAAAGTAGCAAATGTATCACTCTTGTCATTGAGAAAGAATACCCAAGTATATCTTGTAAGATCATCAACTATCACAAATCCATACTTGTTTCCACCAATGCTAGTGTATGTTGTTGGTCCAAATAAATCCATATGCAACAACTCAAATGCTCTACTAGTGCTCATCATGCTTTTCTTAGGATGGGTGTTTCCAACTTGTTTGCCAGCTTGACAAGAGATACATAGTTTGTACTTCTCAAAAAAGACATCTTTCAAGCCTCTTACTAAGTCATGCTTAATCAATATATTCAATTGTTTCATTCCAACATGACCAAGCCTTCTATGCCATAACCAACCCATAATAGATTTAGTGAGCAAGCAAGTTGACAATTGAGACTCACTAGCATTGAAATCAACTAGATAGAGATTCTCATATCTAAAGCCTTTGAATATAAAGTTTGAACCATCTACACTAATGATCTCAACATCATCTATCCCAAATATGCATTTGAATCCAAGGTCACATAATTGAGCCACAGATAGCAAATTGAAGTTCAAGCTCTCAACTAGCAAGACATTTGATATGCTCAAGTCATTGGATATTGCAATCTTACCAAGCCCTTTGACCTTGCTCTTTCCATTATCACCAAAAGTTATACTATCAATGCCATCGTTGTTGTTGGAGTTGATTGATTTGAACATTCTAGAATCCCCGGTCATGTGTTAAGTGCACCCACTATCAAGAACCCAATGCCTTCCTCCACCTTTATAATTGACCTACAAAATAAATTAGTTCTTCTTAGGTACCCATACTTGTTTGGGTCCTCCAAAGTTAGTGACCAAGGATTTTGGCACCCAAATTGTCTTCTTCTTTGGGCCAACAATGGGTGTACCAACATACTTAGCCATGATACCTTGAGCACTTTTGGTAAGCATATAACATGAATCAAAACAAATAGATGTAGCTTTAGAGAATTTAGTTTGGCTGATGTTAAGTTTGCAATATTGGTCAACATGTCCCACTTGCTTGCAACTATTGCAAAACCGGCCATTGCCCCTCACAAAACTAGGCTTTGGAGTTACAAAGGCCGCCTTGCCTTTCTTGGGGTTATAGCCCAATCCCTCTTTGCTAAGGGAGAACCTTTGGCTACCCAAGCACTTTAGTAAGCGGGCATCTCCACCATATGCCTTACCCAAAGCATGAGTGAGTTCACTAACATCATTTTTCATTTTCAATCACTAGTGATGCATCACACTTGGAGCTATCACTAGTGGATATGCATGTGGAAGTGGATGTGTCGGTTGGTGCAACAATGATAGGAGTGAAAAATGATTCATCAAGAATATCACAAGTGACCCCAATCTCACATGTTGCAACAACCTTATCCTTGTTTTGATCAAGGAGGGAGGAGTGAGCCTTTTCAAGCTTCTTGTGGGCTCTTTGAAGTTTCTCATGGGCTTCCATTAGCCTCTCATGAGTCACATTGAGCTCATCAAAGGATTGTTCAAGAGCACTAAGCTTCTTGTTCAATTCTTTGCACTCCTTCCTCTTCATCTCAAAGAAAGTATGAGCTTGTTCCATCATATCCATTAGTTCCTCCTTGGAGTACTCCTCATCATCATCACTACTATCATCATCACTTTCATCACAAGATTGTACCTTAGTTGGCTTAGCCATGAAACATGATGGAGTGTCGAAGATAGAGGGCTTGTTGTTGATAGCAATGCTTGCCAATGCCTTATTCTTGGACTTCTTCCTCTCATCATCACTAGAATCATCATCGGAGGAAGAAGCATCACTATCCCAAGTCACAACATAAGATCCACCCTTCTTCTTCTTTGTGAATGATAGCTTCTTTTCTTTCTTGTCATTCTTTCCCTTCTTCTCATCATCATCACTATTGTTGGGGGAATCCAATATCATGTGATCAGTGCTCTTACACTTGTAGCATCTTCTCACATATTCCTTGTTCTTGAAATTTTCCCTTCTCTTTCTAGCTTCATAGCCCTTCTTCTTCATGAACTTGCCAAACTTGCGCACAAAGAGGGTCATGGTCTCATTATCAATGTCACTAGCATCTTCATCATCACTAGTGTCTTCTTTCTTTGCTTTGCCCTTGCTCTTGGATATGTAGCCTTAAATACTACACTTTTCTTCTTCTTTTCTTCTTCCTTGACCTCCTCTTCTTCACTATCATCATTGTATTGCTCTTCGGTCATGATTTCCCCAAGTACCTCATTTGGAGTGATCTTCTTCAAACCATGTCTTCTCATGATTTGCCTCAATGTCTTGTATTTCTTGGTTACCAATCAACTTCGAGCGATGACTTTGAGCGTCCCGAAGTGAGGAAGGCTCGAGAACAAGTTGAACGTGAATTACGCCATGACCCTGATTATGATCAAGAAGCCGAGGAGGTAATTATATGATGCCTATTATTATATGATTTCATGTTTCTATTTAATTAGATGTCTATATATAAACCATCACCATTAAACTCACAATGTCTATAATCAGAGGGCATTGACTCAGATGGAAGAGTTAATCTCGCAAGATGCTGCAGAACATGCCGAAGATGCACCCGAACCGACCGCGACGACGAGCACTGAGAGATCAAGGAAAAGGAAGCGGAGCGATGCCAAATGAGGCCAGAGAGGATTGAACAAGTTTCCAGATGACATATATGCCATCTTAGAAGTCAGCCCGACCGGACAACCCACAACTCCTTTGGAGGCCCTATCCAAGTACCGGAACACAATTAGCTTTTGTGTTAGGGACTTTCTTGACATCACTAAGAAGCACTGGGCCAATGTGTCAAAGCATGACAAGACAAGAATTTGGAATAAAATGAAGACGAGGTTCCAGTTTCCTGGAGCCATACCAGAGGCACTGATAAAGTACTATACATTGAAGCAGTGTGCGATCAGTTTCCGAAACTAGAGATCAGATTTGAATACTAAGTTTGCCAAGAAAGGGTTGGACCCTACAACAAAGTACAAGATTTCCAAAGGGCAGTGGGAGGTCTTTCTAGCTAGAGCATAGGAAAGTGAAAGACTTTGTAGCTATTAGCGAAGCCAACTCCGCTCTCGCAAAGAAGAATAAGTACCACCACCGTGTAGGCACAGGTGGTTATCAGCGTTAGGCTCCCAAATGGCAACAGGAAGAAGCTGCGAAGAAAGCGAAAGGGTTGCCAGCGCTGTCCGAACAAGTTGGTGAAAGGTCCGCGAATTGGATTAGGGCTCGAAAAACCAAAGGAAACCGACAGCGGTTTGTCCTTTGATGACCCTCAGGTTGAAGAAGTAGCAAAGAACATCTTTGCGGTGGCAGCCTAGCAACAGGAAGGTAAATTCAAGCCACGAAGAGAGAGGGACATCCTTAGCGAGGGCCTGGGTAACCCTGAGCATCCTGGTCGTGTTCGAGGCGTGTCATCCAAAGAAGGATGGAAGGAGGGATTCGGCCTTCAGTGGGAAGGCGAGTATAGGAAACGTGATCGATACAAGGAAGAAATGGCTAGCTATTGGAAGTAGGAGGCTAAGAAAGAGTTCACAGAGTTAATGCAGAAATTGCTTGATGATCCTCCTGCTGAGTTGATGCAGAAAATGGCGAGTGCGATCGTGTCAAATCAACAAATGAGCACTCAGGCACCCTAGATGTAGCTAGTCCCAGTGGTGTCCCAGCAGACCGTTGCTGAGGTACCAACCAGTGTAGCGTCTATTGGGAATAAGGTTCAATATCCGGTGGACGAAATTGTTACTCAAGTGGCTTGCTCCATAGTCATAAGATATGGCATTAACAATCACCGTACAAGGGAAGTAGCCACGGGCAAAGCGATCCCAGGACGCAAGTACCACGGTGCTGACATTCCTGAAGACTACTGTAGAGTAGAAGTATCGACCGTCGTCCAAGGATATAAGGACGAGATTTTAGACATCCCCAGTCCCGAGGACATTGAGAAACTCGGACATGCCATAAATAATTTCATTCTTTGGCCTCGGCGGGACATCTAGCTGAGGGAGTCGCCACCGTCCTCGCAAGAGATAGCAGTTGAGAAGTCATCCGGACCAACTCATCCTCTTCCAAACCCACCACCATCATATATTCATTCTCATTGGAGCCCACCTCGGTCACCTCCGCCACAGTCATCACCTCCGCCACCTCCATCACCTCTGCCACCTCCGTCACCTACACCACAATTATCACCTCCACCACAGTCATCTACACCACAAACATCACCTCCACCGCCTCCACAACAAAAATCCACACCTTCCCCACAACAAAAGGACCCTAAACAAACACCAGAGCCACCATCGCCGCCAAAGAAAAAGTTTCTGGTGCCCAAGTTGATTTCCCCCTTCGAGCCAAAGAAGAAAACAGCTGGCACGGCCAGATTTTTGAAAGGATTAGGGAAAAACGCACTAGTGAAGTCCTCGAGTTGTTTGAGCTCACGAAGTCAGCGCAGCCGGTGCCTAAGGTAATTCCCTGCAACATCAAGGTGCCAACTTGGGAAGACTACAAGTCTGTGCCTAAAAACTATGTGGTGGGAAAGCCTCTACTGAGCTGGGAGAAACTCCAAACGGTCCCAACCAATGTAAAAAGGTTGCATGACTAGTACATGAGAGCCTCTGTGTAACACCCTAAATCTCTGAATGTCAAATTGAATAGGGTTTCTTAGTGTGGTCTTTGTTAGATGCATTTAACCTAGTTAAATAAAACTAAAATAAATCTTAGTCAATGAACATCTGTTGTTGCATTCATGCCGCCCCATTGTTTCTCTATGCTTTGCTTGTGGTGTGCTCGCTAACTCTAACCCTAACTCGTCGTGTCTCGTCTCCGCTTCAACCTAGACTAACCTAACCTACCCTAGACCTGCTTAGCAAGCCTTGGCCTGCCTCTGGCCGGCCATAGCCAGCTCTAGCTCTTCCCAGCCGGCCGTGCCACCTTCCCAGCCGGCCAAACGCAGCAGCCGCAGCAGCAGCGTGCCTAGCACAAGCGCGGCACAGCCCAGCCGGCCTGGCACAGCAACAAGACGGCCCGCAGCCTGCCCCAGCTCGCCAACGTGCACTCTCGCACCGCCTGGCCCAGCAGACGGCCCAGCTCCGCGCCATGCAGCAGCGCGACGGCCTGGCCCCGCGCGACAGCCGCCTAGCGCCTTCTTCTCCAACCGAATGCGCGGAAGCCGCGCGCCGTGCCGTCTCCGCTCTGTTTTCCGTGTTGTGTGTGACCCGAGGATCGTCGTGCTATAAAGGGAGCGCCCTGGAGTCCGCGCCACCTTCCCAGAACCCTAGCCGCCACGCTCCATTGCCTTCGCTCTACTCTACTCGGTTTTCCACCGAGAAACAGAGCGCCACCGCTGCCGTTCCGTCGCTGTGCCGCTCAGCCCTGCGGAGCACCTCAGTAAGCATCATGTCGTCTTCGCGACGCCGCTGCGACCCCTCTCCCTCTCTTCTTCGCTGTGTTGGAGGCTCACCTGCTCTCGCTGTCGTTTGCAGGAAACCAGAGTCGTCCCGCAACGCCGTCGTCCGCCTCTGCTTCGTCTCTGCCCGCAGGAAGCCTTTGGATGAGTTCGCGGTTTTCCCCCTCTCTCTCCGGTTCTTTCCGTGTGGCGTTTGGCGCCCGGGAACGTCGGATTGGCTAACACCGGCGAGCTCCTCGCCGCCGGCCATGGCCACCGCCCGCCTAGCTCCCTGAGCCGAAGGGGAGAACCCCTCTCCCTTCCCCGATCTAATCTCGGCCATCCAGATCTGATCCAGCAGCCGAGAGCCCTCCATACCCCTTCGTGGGTATTCTTGTTAAAGAGACCCTGCAGTTTTTCGTAATTAACCCGCCATCCAGATCTATTCGGTTTAATCCGAATTTCTGTTTTAAATTAATTCGAAAATAGATCTGCTATTTACAGTTTTGCCACTCATCTTCTATAGCTCATATCTTGCCCGTTCTAACTCCATTTTTAGTGGTTCAAGTTCCTATAGATTCGTATCGTCGTGTAGATTAATTATATGATGTTGTTTACCTCTGTTGTTCACTGTGGTGTACTGTTTCTTATTTAAGTTTGTTTGCTTGCATGTTATGCTCCTTTGTGTGATGATTGTTGCGGTTAGAGCACGATCCTTCGGTGAAGGAAGAGGAGCAGGACCTTGAGCAGTTCGACCAGCCCGAGCTTGACCAAGGCAAGTGCAGACACCATTTGATCATATCGTACCTACTTACATTAATGCACCTTACTTTTCATGCATGTGTCTAAACTTGTGAAACCCTAGATCATGAATAGGATTGTTGTACCTTCCTTGCTTTTATCAACATGAAGTAGCTATGCTTAGTCTCTTTACCTACTTTAGCTTATAATGGCAATCTAAACATGTTAACTACTTCTAAAAGTGAATCAATGGTTGATGAAACATGGTGATGATGTGATCTCTCGTACAGTTGGATTTAGTTGGTTCAAAGGGGGAACGAGTATTGGTGTGAGATCGGTGTTTCCGGGTACTCATATCTTCTCTCCCTGAGAGCCGGTTTGTGGAGCGGCCACCTGGGACATCCGTGCAGCTTCAAGCTATATGGCTCTGGCTTGACTAAATAACAGGGCAACCACTAGTAGGGTGTGGCTTACCGGGTAAGCGTAGGGGAGTAGCCCATGTAATGAATATTAAGTTGCGGTCGACCGGGTTCCATGGCTATGGGGACGGCTTCCGGCGCGTGGGCCAAACCCTACGGGTTGCATCCTATTAGTTGGACCCTGTGAAAGGTCTCGTAGTGGACCTTGCCGACCTACCTAGGTAGTGGGTTAAGAGGCTAGCTACCTCGGGCGAAAGAGCAACCACGACTTGGAGTGAAAGTGCACACCTCTGCAGAGTAAATCTGATATATCAACCGCGCTCACGGTCAAGAGCGGCCCTGATCCTCACATGGACAGAGTCATTCTTTGCTCAACTTATTTCTGGCTTGAGAGAGATCATGGTTGGATGGCGATGAAGAGTTTGTGGTTGGTTACTTCTGAGAGCTCGAGGTTGCTACCTCGAGTGTTGGGATTGCTACTTCTGGCATGGTGCTCTATATTGATGATCTTACCTTTTAATCACTAAGGGATAGGTTCTCTTAACCACTTATAGTAAATAGGTTGTTCTAATAAAATATGTCAACTAAAATGCTAAATGCAGTCAGCCGAGTCAGCTTTACCTTTGTTAAGCCTTGCATGTCATTTACTTTCCGTCTGTACTTGTTGAGTTCGACATGAACTCACCCTTGCTTTAATCATATAAAGGCTGGGTAGAAGATCAAGACTGGTATGAGGAGTTCCTCGAGGACATCGACGGGTGTTAGGCTCGTGTGTCACTGTCGTCGACTTTCCTATGGCGAGATGGCTCCAGCTTCGCATCGGCTTAGTTCGTTTTAACTTTCCGCTAGACTTTGATAAAGGTTTGTAATAAAGTACTCTTTTATTCGTTTAAGTTTATGTTTTGAACATTGTGCTATGTATCATTGATGACGTCGACATATGTGTGTAATTCTCGATCCTGGCACACATGTGGTATGCATTCGGTGTCTTTTCTGAACCGGGTGTGACACTCTGCTGCTGGCATTCACACCATCAACGTGTCTAGACCACATAAGGCATTTCAAAATGAGCATAATCTGTGTGTGATTAGCTTTGAAGACCTTTGGTTGATGATAAACCTCGAGAGACTAGATGTACAAATCATAACGACTTTTACATTATAAGTATTACATATATAGTTACACATGCATTGTAGTTGCATAAATGTTCAATATATGTGACATGCATTGTAGTTGCAAATGTTCAATATCTGACATGCATGTGCCTTATAGAATGCTATTTGATGAGCAGGAGCAGAGTTTTGGTCAGGATATCGATTATTGTGCTGAGGAGAGGATTGCCTATCTGAACCCAATTGATATATGCGAAGAGAGGCACACCTTCAGAATCGGGGAACACAATGACACGGGCCGCCAAAAAGAAAAGTTTGAAGTTTCAATTTGAAACCAAGTATGCCTTCTACATTTCGAAGTGTATGAATAAGTATCAAGACAGGATATCGATAGTCGCACCGTACAACTTTGGGTAAGTATATGAGTTTGGGTAGTAGCACCGTATAACTTTGGGTGATCATACTACATAATTTAAATGCACAATTTGATTCATGTAGGGACCACTGGATCTGCGTCGTCATTTATCCTAGACAAGTAAGGGTGCTGGTACTAGACTCCGCAAATTATCCGCCATCAAGCTATGGACATTTCCTTGAGATGCTAGAGATGTAAGTCGAGATATATATGCACGTATACTTTTGCATTGTAAGTATTTTTAAAAATAATTAACATGGTGATTCTATTCGAGTTCGTAGGGCATGGCGGTTTTATAAAATGAACGGTGGAAAGCTTCTTTCGAAGAAAAAAGAAAAGGAGTCATTGGAAGTTATATATAACTTGTCGGGAAGTATGAAAACTTACTCTTATGAATACAGATCATACATGTACTCTGTGGATATACTACGCGTGGGAGCATCTATAAATAACCACTTTTCTGTTTTATAGTGCCACAAGCAACCAACAGAATCTGTCCTATGTGGATACTACGTGTGCGAGCACATGAGAGGAGACACAGAAAACTTAAAGAAACCTTCCAAGAAGAAAGCCAAGGCGACGACCATCAACGAAAAGAGATTGTACATCATAGTTGAGGACGTGTGCCTTTTCCTCATTAAACATGTCATCTCAAGTGTAGGGAAATATTATGATTATGACAGTTAATTAGGCAAGCCCGAATACGAAGCGCTAACAGAGGTTTATAGCCTAAAACTTACTCGGAACGGTTTTTACAGGACATGTCCAAACTCTTGATGTATATACACCTATAACTTTATGTGTGTGAACGTGAGACTCATGTATATAATGTGCCATACACTTGTAACTTTATTGCGATCATAGAACTTTGAAGTAATACATGTATGTATGAGATATTTAAATTACATGTTGCTATATTTAAACAGCATCCAATAGGGTTTAGTAGTTTCAATAACAATATATGTGTATATATTAAATAATACAATAATAAATAATATATATATATATTTAAAATATAAAATCTGAAAAAACATTTTTACAGACGATTCTCTTAGTGAACCGCCTCTGTAAATGGGTCATTTATACAGGCGGTTCACTAAGACAACCGCCTGTGAAAATGGGTTTCTACAGGCGGTTCTCAAGCAACCGCTTGTAGAAATTGCCCATTTTTACTGGCCCCCAGCACAGGCGGGGCTGGGAAACGCTTGTGAAAATGGGTTCCCAACCGCCTGTATAGGCCGGTTTTGTACTAGTGTAGTGTACTTATTTTGGTCTTGCGACGTGGGACATGTTATATTAGCATATAGTGCCATTATTTTGGACTCATGTGATCTGGGCATGTAAAAAACGATTCTAGATGTGATTTTGACATGTGAACCATTCTTTGGATATGATGCTTAAATATGACCTGGACCTCTAATCTATTGCTTACTGTGTGATGCTTACAAAATATGTGCTTCAAATCAGTGCAAAATAGGTGATCTCATTTTGTGGTTTCAAAATATATCTTCCCATTAATCATGTCCAGATATAAGAGACTAATGGATTGTAATGTCATTCATACCAAGGGCAAATATGTCTTTGTATACTCATACAAACACTGTACAGCCCCATCAACATTGAACATGTTCAAAACTCTTGACCACTTACCGCCATGGCAAGCAGCTCCCGCCTGAGAGTCCCCATGCATGCACCCATGACATCGCTGTCGCTGCGCTGTGCTTAGTGCCTGATGAGCGGCGGTGTCGGTGTCTCCATGATGGGCAGCGGCCGCCGCATGTTGCCGCTCTTTGCCCGCACCACAGTGGGCACCATGGCCCGGGGAACTGCAGCAGCAACAGGAGGAGGAGCTGGAGGCTCACCGCTGTCATCGCCTTGATCAAGCTGCCTTGCTGCTGCCCTGTGGTGCTGAGGCGTCATGAAGGTGTTCCCGTCGCCGCCATGCCATCTGGGAGCCCTGGGATGCTGAGGAGTCATGAAGAAGGAACCCTGGGGCGAGGGCTCTGTGACATCAACATCCGCCAGCAGGTGGTTGGAGGAGGACAGGGAGCGGTAGTGCCTCATAGTCTTCTTCTTCTTCTTCTTCTTCAGAGCCTTGAGGACGAAAGGGATGAGGCCATCCATTTTTTGCTCTCAGCAGTCCAAGGGAAGGGAGGAAGCAGCCTGGGCGAGTCCTTGGATGATACAAGTCTGTAAGACGTGTATGAAATGGTCGGCAAATGACAAGGGAATATAATGTATTTTAACTTGGGACCGTGTCATCTGGAAGAGATAGTCCAATTGCCTTCTATTCTGATGTCATACGTACAAGTACAATCCATCTTGTTCAAGCAATAGTAATATTTATGACAACTTTTAGTGATGTAAGGGTATAACTGTAATGGAAATGTTTGATATATATCTATAATGGAAAGTATACATTATTATAGCCAAATGTTTATATATATGGTTGGATCCTTTGACAAGTTTCATTTCCGTTTCATTATAGCTTCTTAATAAGATGCATAGCATGACGACATTATGGAGTTGACACGGATGTGCTTTTTTTTACTACTTCAAAACCATGCACCTGGTCATGTTTACATTGAGATGTTATTTTTTGTTTATGTGATGAATCATGACAGACTGGTGGGACGGATCGATAATACACAGGCACTAGGAAATTTGGGTGCAAGAATTCTTTGAAACATCTTTTGTTTTTGGAATCCAGCTAAAAAGGGGCTCAATGTAAATAGCCATTAAGCTCTAATTATTGTTAACTCAACAATTTTATTATCAAGTAAAGAAGCTAAGAAAGCTTAGATGACTATGTCAAGGTCAATTGGCAACGCTGTACAATAACAAATATCGATCCATTTGCAATTTTGTCAAAGTGTTTGACAGGCTTGATAGTCTAGACTACATTGAATTAAGGATTATGGACCAACTACGTGGGAAAGTTTTTACCCTAGGTTGGCCTTCACATAAGCATCTCAGTCGGATACATTCATCTTTGAAGTTGACCAAAAGAAAACCTTACATAATACGTAACACTCAAGCGCATATACACATACACTAGCCAGGTGGTTTATTTTCATGTTTAACTCAAGAATTCCTATCCGATTATCACCTGAATTCTGGATATTGTATAACGAATTAATCTGGATCAATGGTGACCAAGGGGGAAGAACTATCTGTGGCCAACTGTAAGAATTTTGAAGTGCCATTTTTTTTTATAAAACACTTGCATTCAAAGCCATGTAGATTTTACTTAATCGACTTTAAATGGATATTATAAAGTTGATCCCAACATTATTCTGTGTATAAGTTTTATCCATAGAGAAAAGGAGAATTTCTGAACTAATATTTAGCTCAATCCGTACTATGTGTTAAACCAATATCCCAACATAAGCATTTTACCTTGCACAGCTAAAAACGGCCAGCAACTAACTTTTTGTTGGCACACCATTTCTCTTATATAATACTCACTCCGTCTCAAAATAACTGTCGTTTTGGTTTTCGTGCCGTAACTTTGATTTGATTTATAAAAAATACATGCAGCATTTGTATCTCCAAATAAATTAATTATGAAAATAAAGTTAACGATCTATCTAATGATATTAATTATGTATTATAAATATTAATATTTTTATATAGATTAGTCAAAGTTATTTCTCGGAAAGTGAGAACGATAGTTATTTTGGGATGAAGAGAGTAGATTAGAACATCACAGATCCATCATTTATTAATTTATTTTTTGGTCTTTCACAGATGGGAGGGATTAGATGGCCTATATTAATTCGAAGGTACTGTAAAATACCCTGAATAGTCTGATTCTCTATCTAAGATAACAACATCATGATCAGCATGTGCCATTACAGTCATTTACAGATGGTGTCAGTTATGAAGAGTATTATCTGTTCAGATGCAAATACCATGGTTTTCTCTGACTGCATATACAGACCAGTAAGAGCTACGATATTAGTATCCATCAACAATGGTTATCACAAGAATACCAGACTATACTATGTTCAGCAGGTACTATAAACATGATATCATGATTGTCTAGAGAGTCACTCAGTGCATCTTTGCAATGCCAATGAGTTTATGCACACTCAAATTGTACCAAGTCATTGGGATCTTTACCACAAAATAAGAATTTTTACAAGAAAA
Source organism: Microstegium vimineum (assembly GCA_022036555.1). Lineage (NCBI taxonomy): Eukaryota > Viridiplantae > Streptophyta > Magnoliopsida > Poales > Poaceae > Microstegium > Microstegium vimineum. The sequence continues at coordinate 12,542,304 of CM039129.1, read as the reverse complement.
GGAATCTGAAGAAAAAACAAGGATAAATTGTCTCATTCATACATCTGCGTGCTGACATGCCTGTTACATGTAAGAAAGGACTTCCAAGGATACCCTAGCGCAACCTTTAAGTACAAAATACCATAATACAAGGATTGCCTTCTTTCAATGTTTTCTCTGATAGAACCCTAGTAATATAATATTGAGAAATAATTCTCAGCCTCACTGAATTTAATGGTTCTTGGAGATGAAGGTTAGGTAATACCAAGCTGCAAATGCCAGGCCAAGCACAAACAATGGGAGTAGAAAGTCCAGGAAGGTATTTGGATTAGGAGGTCCTTTGTTCCCTTGCATTGTCCGGGAATTTGGTGGCATATCAGCGCTCCAAGGATCTGTGGCCTTCGATGCACTCGGACGAATGTATCCCTTGATGCTTCCGATCAAGTAGCTGTCCATCATGCTGACAGCTGAAGTGCTGTGTCCCACCTCTTCAAATGCTTCCGTGGCATCTCCAGAGGCTTCAAGCATTTATGTACAGTCAAAGGAAACCAAGCTTAGCAAATTCTATTTCTAGAAGTATCTTGTTTGAATAGATGTAATACGGTAAATATTATAGTTTTGGTTATTCACTTAAATTCAGGTAGCATTTTTAATCTAAAGACAATATAGTAGAATTAGTGATCTGGTTTCATTTGGGAAGACAAAGCGCAATTACCAAGGCTAATTATTTTTTTTTGACCTATATGAAAGAAACATTAGAAGACATGTCAACTTCCATGCATTGTTCTCTCTTGAGCACAACATATTTGGAACACCACAATACAGAGTTCCAGAATTCTATCAAACAGATTTTGCATAATTAAACTTTTGAATTCAACCAACTGTTTCTAACAAGGCAATAGAAAGATAGTATTGGTGTATTAGTGAGAACGAAAAATATTTTAAGACTCGAGAGTTCTACAAATATTCTATTATATGGACAGGACAACTTAGAGAGATTTCAATTAGTAAAAAGGGGTGGTAAAATGACAAAACAGGTTAAATCCATTTAGACCAATCAGGACGTGAATCAGGAATTCAACAGTACCTTTCACATTTTGGGACCATCCCAAATGCCATCTTCAAGTGTAAATTCATTTTTTAACTTGATTTCTAAGGTATTAGCGGTTATGGAACTGTGAGATCAAATTCTGCATTCAGTTCACCCTGCAAAGTCTATCAGATGAAAACAGCTGCGCCAGGAGCCAGAGGCACCGCGATGCTGTTTCAGTAAGTCTGAAAGACTGAAACCATAATTAAAAATGAGGAAATTGGACAATTGGTACATGGATTACGGTTCTTTGAACAATTAAACATGCAACAGAAATGAAGCAGACGAGATGAAATCAATTAATCAAAGCTAAGGCAGAGAGCATAAACTGAGCTTACCTGATGCATGGAGGAGCACATCCTCTCCCCCAGGGTGGTCCTCCAAGAACTTGGTCACATCATACACCTGACACCAACCAGACAGTAAAATAATCAGAAGCGGACCAAACCGAATCAGAGGTCAGATCTCCGTCTTCGTTCCCCACAGGACCAAGAGAAGCACAGCAAGGAAGATCTCCTTCTCACTCGCCTTGCCGCCGATGACGACCCAGCAGTCCTTCCTAGAGGCGTGGAGGGCGACCTCGGACGCGGCGAAGAGCTTGTTGGCCTCCCCCGCCATGGATGGCAGCCGACGGACACCACACGCTCTTGGTAAAAGTCCTTTGCTCTGACCGCCTTGTCTTTACAGGCGGATGCGGATGAAAGAGATATCAAGGCACCGAGGAAGGAGTAAATCTTGGAGCAAGCAAAGCTAAGCTGAGGTGAGAACGCCAAGAAAGCTGCTTCTGTTCTGGTTGGTCACGGGTTGGTAGCTAGTGGCTGGGGCTCGCTCGTCGGAGAAGACGAGGCCGCCCACCCGTCACGGCCAGAAATGGGCTTCGTTTCGAGATGGGGTCTGACCCTGGGCCGTGGTGCACAAAACGTAGCCCACTTGACCCACTACATTCTCAGTTGCCGCCGCTTGCTTGCGCTTTGGCTACTCAATCACTTATTCACTTGGGCGTCGTTCCGTCCCTATAAAATCTATACCTATTAGTTTTATAAAAAAAATCTATACCTATTATTAATTATTAATATATAATATTAAAACAGGTAAATTTTCAGCCATTTTTGGTCTATCTATATTTTTGTCCTCTCTCTCTAACTACATGACAATAGAGTCTGTACGGATTTATATACAACTTATGTTTAGCTCTTGTCTAACATTATACGGAGTCCGATTCCAAGAGGTTGTGTATGTGATTCTAACTCGAAAACAACCAACTTTTCATACAAATCCTAATCCAAAATGGCTCGAAGATAAATAATTATATTTTTTAGCCGATTCATTCTAAAAAATTATTTTCTAATACGAATCATATTCTAACATGACTCATGATGATAAATATATAATAGAATATATAAAGAAAAAGGAATAGTTATGAACTCAGTAATAAAATCTCCTCGTTTCACTAAGATGCGTACGAAGAAATAAAAAAATCAATGGAAGCATATTGGAAAAATAAAATAAGATTTAAAAAGAATAACAATGGAGTCCTTCATGGACTCTTTTGATTTGTAGTGAAAAAATAATGACATATATTATAAATAAAAAATAGAAAGAAAAATAAACAACAATGAACTCCATCACGAACTAGATTTGAGACTCTGAAAAGACCACGTATAGAAAAATGTAAAATATGAATAAATATGCAACAAACACTTTTGTCTGCATTTTTTATCAAACATTCAATTTTTTTTCTTCGGTTGCAACGTACGGACACGTTTGTTAGTAATAAAACAAAACAAAACTTGGTCGTGGTTCCCTACGGTGTGACCTACCGCCTGCCCTGCACGCCGGAGTGCGGATATAGAATTTATCTAAGAATATGTCACGTAAATTTTTTATATGCAATTTGGTGATTTTTACCAATTATAAGTATAATTATTGAACTTGCAATATAATTCATTATACATACTTCTGAATTCCAATATCATGCTCAAAATTTCTATAAAGTACAATATAAATAGTTCTCTCTTGGTTTAATTATAGATATAAAAAAGACTTATAATACTCCCTTTGTTTAAAATTATAAGTCATCCTAAGAATCTTAGAGAGTCAAAATATTTCAAATATGACAAAATGTTGACACAAAAAGCATCAGATCTGTGAACACCTCGGGCTTATACCCGAATTCGATATCCGAAGGTGTGCCAGTCGATTTGACGAGTTAATCGACAAGGATGATAACTAGAACAAGATTGAACGAGGTTCGACCTTGATCAGGATAACTAGAACAGAGCTGAACGAGACAACAGCGATGCGTCCGGATGTCAAAGCTCAGATAGTCAACCAGTGCTTGTCGCTCCTGTACTCTGGAATAGTCAACAAATTGACCACATTGGTGCGTTGGTACTCCAGTTTGAGGGTTTGTCACCGCCATGGATCGACTCGTAGTTGCTGGGTCTTGTTGTATCGCCGATGCCACCGGATCTGTATTCAACTGAGTGACGCTTGCAAGGCTCGATCTTGGCGGTGTAACCACATCGGCAGACAGATCTACTGGTTGGGAAGATGCCGTTGGAGCCGCTGATGGGTTTATAATAGATGTCGATCCAGGTTGATGATACGCTAGACCAATATAATGGGGTGTCTATCCTTTAATCGATTGCGCAACAGTATTGTATACGGTATTGGACAGCACATTGGAATGGCTAATTAATGTCTGACTTACTGTAGAATTAATCATCTCTTGTAATTTACCCGGATTGGCGTCGGAGATGACCTGCCGTGGCGACGGCGGATCTTGCTTCCGGATTGCTTCGCCGCTTCTGCTTAGGCTGAAGGATTTCAGATACATCCGCTTGTACTCCTCCATAGCCTGCTCCAGAGCCTGCTTCTGATCATCTTTCAGATCTGCTTTGGAGATTGTGATGACGTTCTTTGGATCGACGTCAGTAGAACCACCCATGATCTTGATCAGGAGATGTATCTAGGGTCCCACCGGGTGTGCTAAAAGAGGTGTTGACACAAAAAGCGTCAGATCTGTGAACACCTCGGGCTTATACCCGAATTCGATATCCGAAGGTGTGCTAGTCGATTTGACCAGTTAATCGACAAGGATGATAACTAGAACAAGATTGAACGAGGTTCGACCTTGATCAAGATAATTAGAACAGAGCTAAACGAGACAACAGCGATGCGCCCGGATGTCAAAGCTCAGATTGCTCCCACGCGGAACTTACAAGGGTTGACGGAGGTCAGGGTGATGCAGCCCGTCGAAACTTGAAGAACTCGTAAATAACTAGCAACTAATGCGAAAAAGTAGATGCTGGAAAAGTAGATAAAAGTAATAGATGTGTTTTGATTCATATTGGATATTCTCTATTACACCGCCCCTGGGCACATATTTATACTCCGGTAAAAGGAGTTGTAAACAATCACGACCCTAACTTTCCTAAACAAAACTCCTATTTTTAAGGAAATAAGAACGACTCGTGCAAGAGTCAGACTCAAATTAACATAATAATACTGGTACACAATCACCAGTTTCCTTATCTATTCTCCTCACGATGGACTTTCCATCGGCAGATCCCTTCAATCCGCACCTTCCTTCTATTACAATCGGCATCTTCCTGATCGGCAATGTTTCCCATAGGCAACATTCTTGATCGGCAATGCCCTGCGTTCACCGGTAATACTCCCGATCGACAATCCTCTGCCGATCAACATACTTGACTCACATTGACATGTCCAAAAACAGTGTCAACAGAGTCGAGGGGGGCTCGATCGGCTCATTTGAGCTTCCTATTCAGGGGTCGTTCGTTCGACCCTCTGTCTGTCACTTCGAGGGATCGAAGTCGAGGGGGGGGGCTCGATCGGCTGATCGGCCCTCTGTTCGGGGGTCGTTCGTTCGACCCTCTGTCTGTCACTTCGAGGCATCGAAGTCGAAGGGGGGCTCGATCGGCTGATCGGCCTCCTGTTCAGGGGTCGTTCGCTCGACCCTCTGTCCGCCACTCCAAGGGGTCGGAGTCGAAGGGGGGCTCGATCGGCTGATCGGCTTCCTGTCCGGGGTCGTTCGTTCGACCCTCTGTCCGCCACTCCGAGGGGTCGGAGTCGAAGGGGGGCTCAATCGGCTGATCGGCCTCCTGTTCGGGGGTCGTTCGTTCGATCCCCCGTCCGTCACTCCGAGGGATTGGAGTCGAGGGGGGCTCGATCGGCTGATCGAGCCTCTTGTTCGGGGTCGTTCGTTCGATCCCCTGTTCCGTCACTCCGAGGGGTCGGAGTTAAGGGGGGCTCGATCGGGCTGATCGAGCCTCCTGTTCGGGGTCGTTCGTTCGACCCTCAGTTCCGTCGTGAACACAATTGGTTCAATATTGACCCGTACGAAAAACGGTGTCAACACAAAAAATTATAAAAGAAACATAAATATTTATGTTATGAACACTACTAGAAACCGGAGATTTCATGAGAGGAATTGTTTTTCGTGAGAGTTAAAAACAAACTCTCATGGAATAAATCTTTTTCATGAGGGTGATGCAAATACTGCCACGAAAAATTATTTTCATGAGAGTGCTCTACACACCGCCATGAAATCAGATATTTTCATGAGGGTATTGAGTATCCCCTCATGAAAACGACTACCCCACCACGAAATTATTCATTTTCATGAGAGTGTTAGTTTTCATGAGAGTCAACTTGCACCGCCACGAAATATGGGTTGCTCATTGTCATTGCTTATATACTAGTAAATCAAGACCATGAACAAAGGTTTTCTTCTTTTAATCTGCAGTGAAATTTTGTAACTAGTCTTTCTACCACATGCTAGCTTCAAATGTGATGGTTCTTTTTCCTATAAATTTCTAAAATCATGCCCTGTCAATTTATGGAATTCTTACTGCTCTTTTATTGCTATTTATTAATAGTTTTTATTTATCAAGCAAATAGAGAACCATCGTTGTGAAGCTACCTTAGGAAAAATACCTTTCAAAATTAGTATACTATGGAAATATAACTAATGAAGAATCTAATGATACTTAGTTGGTATCATAAATGCAATTATCTCATTATATAAATTTGATCAAAACTGAAAAACTTTGACTCCAAAATTCTTAGAATGACTTATAATTTAAGACAGAGGGAATACACGTTATATATCACCATCCACTTAAAAACGCTCTATGAATGCCAACGTAACCATCTTTGATCTATTCTGCTTGATACAAAGTGATGATATTATGTAGTTTAAGTACGTAAGTTCTTTTTAGAAAAAGAAGATTAAATCCTAGGCATTGGCGTCAGGCCATTTGCATACCATAGAACTACACTATTACAAAAATGATTTGATACAAAAATGATGATATTACTCCCTCTTTCACAAAATAAGTGTTACTATAGAATGTGTGATGGTTAATTTTTCTTTATTTTAACTACATTTATAGAAGGTGTGTTACTATAGAATGCGTGATGTTATCATAGTTCGAAAATCATCAACCTAGTAGCACTGTGCTGGCATGGATGCTCATTTAATATTATATATCCACTTCATTGAATCCATCCACCTGCTTTAGCTACATGTGTGGAGATAGTTGAATGTATAGTAGCAGGAGTATGCACATTTATGAGACAGTACAATTTGTCAATTATAGTTATGTCAGCACCAATGGGGTGGTACAACTTGTGTTCAGTGTAACAATGGGAACTATTCCCTATCCTAGAGGAACTCGGCTTCATTAAATAACTATTCGTGCACCCTAAGAAGCCAAACAATTGTATCGTATCCTATGGCCTATCCCCACACAATAAGTGTTGAGCGGATGGTAGCGCTCCTTGGCAACACATTTTGCCATCCATGCCCACTCCACCATAGACCATGTAGCTACCTCTGCGTGGATTGCCAAGGACTACATCAAGAAGTTATGTGTCGATATTGTCAAGTACGCCATGCATCCCACTGTATTCCTGTAATTAAACCTATTGTACTACCATATACAAAATGTGTGTGTTGTTTTCCTGCTTAAACCAGGAACCTATCGCAAGAAATTTTAAAGATTCAATTACCTACTGATGACCTATGCTTCTCGTAGACTGGCGGTGCAGTCCTAGAGTTAGAACTAAATAGACCAGTTGCGCAGCCAGAGTACGTGTGGATGGACATGAATTTACAATCAAATATGCACGGCAAGAATGGAGGGACGCACGAAATAAATATTGGTACACTATATGTCCTTGTTGAGAGGTGCACATCAGAACTTAATTGGCACCTAGATAAAAGAAAAGGATGAAGGGGTGAAATAAATGCGAGTACTGTAACAGTACGTTGATTGTTCGGAGTACAAATCTGGGACACGCGACCAATCTTACAACGCATTGTACGATATTGGATGTTGTGCATTGCTAGGAAGACATTTAGCCCATCTATGCACTCTCAGCAGGTGTATGCGTCCACATGTATGTAACTTATATCTAGGCCTTGTTTAGTTCCCTATAAAATTCCAAAATTTTACAAGATTCTCTGTCACAACGAATCTTTAAACGCATGCATAGAACATTGAATATAGGTAAAAAATTAACCAATTGCATAGTTTACATGTAATTTGTGAGATGAATCTTTTGAGCCTAGTTACTCCATAGTTGAACAATTGTCAAATACAAACGAAAGTGTTACAATGTTATTTTTTCAAATATTTTTGTAACTAAACAAGGCCTTGACAGGGTCACATTAGTATTCTTTGGCACCATCTGCCACTATAGATATATTTATAGGAGTTAGTGCCGGTGTGAATAGACGCATGGTGCTGGTTCGACTCCCCGCCACCCCAATTTTTTTTTGCAACGCACGAGAGGTAGGGCGGGTGTAGTGCAGGTGGGAATCGAGGTGGACTGACTAAAGGCAGGGCGGGTGTAGTGCAGATGGGAATCGAGGTGGACTGACTAAATGCTAACCGCGTACTCGTCCAGTGCTAGTGCCACATTCGCATGCATGGGTATGCATAGGAATCGAGGCGCATGTTGCGGCGATCGAGCAGAAGGGCATTCGCATCCCGAATAACTTGATGTAGCTGCGAGTGTGGAGGCGCATGTAGCTCGGCCAAAACGTCCTTCTTTTCGCAAAAGACTTGACGACCGGGACATCGTTTATATACAATATGGAGGGAATACCTAATGTCCACCGGTAGGCCGTGCCAACCCTATCATACTTACTCTATCGGTCCATAAATAAATATCGTCATTGGTGTGTGCAGCACAAATTTAAGTCTGTTTCTAAAAAATGCTTGAAACATTTGTATATCCGAATAATTTTGTTAAGGACCGATTTAAATATCTTTTCAATGATACTACTATGTATTATACATATTAGTATATTGTAATATGTATTTAGGCAAAGTTGTAGCATATAATTAAGAACTAAATCCTCCGCTTTGCCTTCATGCCTATCCTAGATATTACAAAATACATCTTTTAATTATTCTAAAATAAATAACAGATGGAGTAAGTTTCTAGAACTTCGTGTCAGTACCAATAGCAAAATTAACCACGCATTCCTACTGCTTGCATGAGACAGCTGAAAGGGAAATACTCCCTCTATCACCAAAAGAATACATTTCTGAAGTTGTCCAACTTTGATCAATTTTTTAGAAAAAAAGATTAAAACTTATGTTATCAAATTAGTATCATTAGCTTTATCATAGAATATATTTTCACATGGTGCTTATTTTAAGTCATAGATGTTGTTATATTTTTTTTATAAAGTTAGTCAAAGTTAAAAAAGATTGACTGACACAGATTCTAGGAATTGATTCTTCGAGGGACAGAGGGAGTATGAATATAGAATATATCCACAGAACATATTTTCACATGATGCTTATTTTAAGTCATAGATGCTTTATATTTTTCATAAAGTTAGTCAAAGTTAAAAAGATTGACTGACACAGATTCTAGAAATTGATTCTTTCAGGGACTAGGGAGTATGAATATATAATATAAGTGACTAAAAAATAGGACAAAGCATTGTTGGGAAGAAGGTGTACGTGATATAAATGGATGGTGTCGCAATAACTTTTCTAAATGTTAAGGCTAGCGACAACTTTTGTGTTGTGCTAGCATGGATGCTCATTTAATGTTATATCCACTTCATTGAATCTATCCACCTGCTTTAGCTACCCATGTGGAGATAGTTGAATGAATAGTAGAAGGAGTATGCACATTCATGAGATAGTACAATTTGTCTATAATAGCTATGTCGGCACTGATAGGGTTTAAATTGATTTATTTATGTTTTGCTCATGAAAACGTAGGAGAATAAAAACTTTTCATCAAATTAAAACTTATCTTAAGGTTTAGCAACATCAGTGCCGGCAGGACGACCCGTTCCCAGCTTGCACGGACGCCTCCTTCCCTCGCTGACATGGTAACCCCACGCGTCAGCCGCCCTCTGCCTTCGTCTTCCTCGCGACGGAAAGCATCATCGCTTTCCTTTTTCTGCCGCCTGCGGAGATCCTTCTCAATCTCCCCCTTTCCTCCTTTGACGAGCACCCCGGGCTATTTAAGCCGAAGCCCCGCGCACCACCGCCCCCCTCTTGGGCTTCATCATTCGTCCCTGTGCGCTAGAGCCCCGCCGCCTCGAGCTTTTTCTTCAGCGCTGCCGGTCCTCTCTGTTCTGCCGTCCGCCGCGTCAAGAACTCCTCCACGTCCTTCGCGCTGAGGTTAGGAAGGTTCTGGTACCGATATCTCCCTCATTTTCCCTCTCTGTTGTGCACGCCGCCCACCGTCACAGTGCCGCCGTAGCAGCTCCGCTCTGCCACCCATGCCGCCCTCTCCATCATCCGCCTCCTTCCAACCGGAGTAGCCCTAGTAGTTTCTTCAAGCCGCGCTTATCATCCTGGACCAGATTGCGTTGGCTATGGAGCCCTGCATCACTGTCGAGCATTTGCCGGCGAGGTCCAAGCCACCGGCCATGGCGCCACTGCCCTAGTGGCTCCAAACTACGCCATGCCGAACCAACCGACGAGACGATCGCACAGCTCCATGCGGTCCCTTTGCACGCAGGCGCATGGATTTGAAACGCTGCCGCGTTGATACACCGGCTGTGCGTGCTCTGCACTGCTCCAACTTGACTACTAGCTTGATGACATCATGTGATGTCATGTATTTGTTTTCTTGCCGTTTTTCTTTATCGAAACAAATCTAAGAATACAATGGAAATACTCATATCGGTCATCAACCTGAGACATCCACGGATGGATCTATGGCCCAGATTTGTTGGTTGTATCCCTTCTAGCACTAAGCCTTCCTCCGTGTACCAATTTGTTTTCAACCTTATAAATATTCTTCTTAAATATCACAAGTAACATTTTTAGAACTAAAATAAAATTGATAAATATTTCATAGTTGTTTATAAAATAATAAATTCTTAATGTTTTCTATATTCCAAAAATCAATAAACCATAGATCCGTTTCAACTCGTTCAAGTTGTGTTGGCTTCGTATCGATATAATCTTCGCATAAAAAATCTTTAATACCATGTTAATAGCTCTATAATTTCATGGTTAACTCCTAACTTGATTAATAACTATGCAACTTGTTTTAAATATAAAATATGATTAGTTCTACTTTTGTTTCGAGATCTAAATATAACTTTGACTTAATCTAACTTGGGTGTTTCTATGAAATACCTTATCCATTCTTTTATATAGTTAAACTAATAAAGCTCATAGTTCTCTTTTATAAAAGCAAACCTTTCGGTAGATGTATCTCGATCATCGTAGATCCGATTAGTCTGTTCTTCGCGATTGTGTGGTCGTAGAGATGCGTAGATTTCTTTTTAAATCATTTTCATTGATTGATGTATTGTTCTAATTTAGCCATGTTTATATGCTTTGTATGATCAGATGCTTGTGTGGTGATTTATTAATTATTGTCCAATCGGTGAGTTTTGCATTGGAGATCAAGGAGAAGAAGTTGGTATTTTTGGAGGTCTTGGAAGACTTGAACTAGAAGAGGAATTTTTTTAAGGCAAGTATTACATGGGATTATCCTTGTTTTCCTATTCATGATAATCACTAATTAATCATATGCATGAGTTTCCTTGTTACCCTATAAGGTCATCCTAGTATTGTACCTTATACCTTGTCACCCTGGGAATTTATGCATTTGGGTAGTATGATGCTAGTGCCAAGTAAATGACTATGATCATGTAAACTTGATTAATGATATATGCAATAACAATAAAAGATGACTTTTTAGTAACGTGGACTATATGTGGAACAACAGGCACCTCAACCTGTGTTCTCACTCATAGGGATATTTCTGTAAGTAGATTACCCCAGGACTTACACTGCAACCACAAGCTATATGGCTCTAGCTTGACTCAGTATTAGACTTCTACTGGTTTGTGGCAACTTACCCGAAAGGGCGCAAGAGGGGCTCACCTTAGTGCCCTCGTAAGAGGGGTAGCACTAACCATTGAGGAAACGTGTAGCGGGTTGTTACCTACCGGTGGAACCTGTGAACGATCTCGTAGTGTACCCTGCTCCACTTCCTTGGTAGAGGTGATGGCATATGGGGATCACGACTTGTGGGTAAAGATGTACGACCTCTGCAGAGTGTAAAACTATTATAACAGTCGTGCTCGCGGTCAAGAGTGGTTTGGGCTCCTTACCGTGTGATGTCCTTATGTCATGGCTCATTAGTTGTTACTTATTATTGATTATTGTTACTTGTTCATATAAGGATTATATCTTGTTCACTTGATCATACAGTTATTGGGCTATATATTCATAACATTGATGCTACTATAATTCTAAAATTGAGATAATATAAAAGCTTATGCAGTTAAACAAGTGTCATACCTTTTGAGCCTCATGCACCCCATGTATACTTGTTGAGTACGAAAGTACTTACGCTTGTTTATTCTTTTCAATATTTGGGTAAAAATCCCGGATGGGTACCAGATTGCAAGAGTCTCAACCAGTTAGGCTTGTGATCAACAAGTTAGTTGGTCCCTGTGGAGTGGAGTCTTCACCTGAAGATCGGAGTGTCTTTCCGTTGTTTGCTCTCTTAAGGTTATTTTTTTTACCTTATATGTTATGTATTTAAGTATTGTCTTTTGATACTACCTTAATTTGTGGCTATATGTGAGATTTGACTTCCTGGACTCACATATGGTGTATATCTGATTTTATTCTTAAAACCAGATGTGACATGGGGTGGTACAACTTGAGTGTGACAATGGTAGTTATTCCCCATCCAAGAGGAACTCAAATTCATTAATTAACTATTCGTGCACCCTAGGAAGGAAAAATATTGCACCGTATCCTATGGCCTCTCCCCACACAATAAGTGTTGAGCGGATGGCAGCGCTCCATGGAAATCAATTTTGCCATCCATGCCCACTCCACCATAGACCATGTAGCTACCTCTGCGTGGATTTCCAAGGACTACATCAAGAAGCTCAGTGTCGATATTGCCAAGTACGCCAGGCATCCCACCGTATTCCTGTAATTAAACCTATTGTACCACCACATACAGAATGCGTGTGTTGTTTCCCTACTTAAACCAGGAACTTATCGCAAAAAAAATTTGAAGCTTCAATTACCTACTACTGACCTATGCTTCTCGTAGACTGGCGGTGCAGTCCTAGAGTTAGAACCTGCCATATAAATAGACCAGTTGCGCAGCCAGAGTATGTGTGGATGGACATGAATTTACTAGCAAATAGGTAGATGCACAACAAGAATGGAGGGATGCACGAAATAAATATTGGTACATGTTGGTATTTCTTATGACTAATGGATAAATCCGCAAGCGCACAGATTATACCATTGTAGCACTTCACCTAGGAGTATTCCAAGGTATCATAATTTATATTTTCCCAAGGGAAAGCTGGGCTAGAAATGATAATTAGAGAGAGATCCTAGAGAACACCTCAACTTAGTACCAACTAGTATAGAGGGGTAAACGATATATGTGATAGAAAGGATTGATGAATGAATAAGCCAAGGTAAAAGATACTTAGAAAGGACTAGGTAGACTAGCTAGGAGGGAGGACAACGAGAGAGTATAGGGACTCCTATGTACTTCACTTTACTTCAATATACTTACCTAATTAACTTGTCTAAACACTATAGTTTGTCTCCTTAATACAAGTATGCTAGGCGAGGGGATAGATCAGCAGGAGGACAAAACTCCTACCGAACCGCGCCCTCTTCTTACAGGGCCTTACCTTTTAAGAACTTGCCTAAAAACACGTGGTGGAATACAACGACTAGATAAGGATGTCACCTCTTGCTAGCTACCACAAACAATTCGTGGAACAAGCGGTAACCAAGGATAAGATAATGTATAAGCACCACACTTACACACAACTTACTACTTTGACTATGATCTATAATCAAAGCACCCTATGACAGGCAATGATCGCATACGGGAAATGCCACAAGGATCACAGACTATTGATGCAAAGGCTATTAAAGAGCAAAAGCATATGGCAAGACTATATCTAGTATAGAAATGCTCAAAGTAAATACTAAGTAAAGTAAAGAAAAGATATATATTGAATAAGATAAAGTCTTACAAAGAAGGAAAGATACAAGAGCTATACCAGACTTTCCAGAAGACAACTCCGGAAATCCCGAGCGCAGCTCGACTCAACCCTAACTCCCACTCTAGACTAACTCCTAGAACAATCTAAGGAATAGAGCTTGTAGGCTTCTTCACCATGTGTAGAGAGAGGGGTGTGACCCTCTATTTATAGTGGGTTGTGGAGTAGTGATGAGATACGGTCCCGATCTTCACGACGTAGGATCTTGTTCTTGATAACTAGCCAAAGATTGGCCGATAACTTGCTGCAAGCAGCGATAACTAGTGCAACCTGACGACACGCACAAGGAGCCAACCACCGTCTCTATACGACAGCCTGAACTAAGGATTCGCCCAACCACACTCTCAAAGAAACCAACCTACGCAACCTGAACTCGAAGATTAGGAGCACGGATTGAATGCCGATGACGCGGCCGCTTCTATAATCTCCGTGAAGGAAAACACAAGAGAAAAAGGGTAGAGAATCTCTCTCTGGGGTTTGTTAATACATAGCTGAACAAAGGTTCTATATTTGATTATCAAAAGGTCTGAGTTTTGCAAGGATGCAATGGGGTATATATACTAGCAACAACCCTGCTAGATAGGTGTAAACACGAGATGAAAATGAAAAGACGAAGAATATGAAAAGGCCACCACGAAATGTTCCTCTGAAGTGGATTCACGAGGCTGTTGGTTTCTGCGCAGTCTTCACTAAATTAGCAATAACTCCATCTTGGGAAGTCCAAATAACACACCGTTAAATGAGTTGGAAAATAGACTTAACCATCTTTTCAACCATGTATACCATGCAACACGAAACATTATAGAACAGTACAGTTTTGCACGAGAACTTAACCATTAGGCTGTCTGTTGACCTTCAGACCAGTATGCACTAAAACATGTCGGCGCTCTCAATGGTAACTCCAAATAGGTCGGCACTTGTGGCATTGGAAACTAGACTTTATAAGCTTTCCAAAAGGTGTTCATTCACCTTCATAGCTTTTGGTAATCAAAATTTATGACTATTCCTTTGGGCTGGTATGTTCGGAGGTCCGAACCTAACTGTGTGGTTCGTTCGGAGCTCCGAACGTTCCTATCCGAATTTCTTCAATTCTTTTAGTCTGTAGCTTTTCTTCATATAGAGTAATATCCTCCTCTTCATGTGTATACCTAAGTACAACAAATGTAGAACACTTAGGTAGTATAACATTCTTAGAATTATCAAGATTAAAATCAATAAGGAATGAATTCACCTGCTCTTGGAGTTTTCTAGAACGACTTCTTGTAAGTGGACCTTGAATTGTATTATTTATGTTTGATGATGGCTGGTGGATACTTGATGTAGCATGCATGGTTGGGATGTCCTCATCATCCCCCTCTTGAAAAGGAGTCGTCCTCGACTCTAACTCATCTAAACCCATTAATTGTTCTAGGCCAACAGAGGTAGATGCTATGTTTCTACTATAACATTCTTCTTCTTCCATCACAACAAGGTGTTTGAGTCTGTAATCATATAAACCAAGTAGTAGTCTTGAAGGTGGAAATTGGAAGGGATTAGAATCAAGTTTAGCTTTCACCTTGAATGGATCCTTAGAATAAGGAGTAATTCTTGATGTCCTTAGCATAGTCATATCATGCTCCCTCTTTTCAAGAAAAGTCATCCTCAACTTTTGTTGTCCTGAAAATAGTGGAAACAAAATGTAGGGAGAATGTATATGCCAAATACTATGATAACTTATTGAAGGTTGTTCATTGTGCTCTTTATAATTCATATGTATATTATTTCTTTTCTCATGAGCGAAATAGGTTCTCCATTTTCTTGGAACTGCAGTTAGCTTTGAAGATGGAAACACAAAGATTTCTTTCAAACAAGTTATTTGATTAATGTTATCATGTTTAATCTTAGCAAAGTCAAATCTATCAAAAGATAATAATAGAGCATATTTGAATTTCCAATAATTCTTGATGCACAACTCATGTCCAGGTTTAGAAATGTACCTTTCATACTCAATGATCTTACATATAGATGAAGATTTCTCAAGTAAATTAGAACACATTTGCATATAATTTCTTTCTTTCAATGAAAAATATGAACAAGGAAATATCATAGATTTATCTAAACAACAAGCACTAAACAATCTATTTATCTCAAATAAAGGAAAGTATGGTTCACAAAAAGCACTAGTCATTTTAATCATCTTCATTTCAGCAACCTTGTCACATGTTATGCAAAGGGCACAAGCATAAAATTTATTTACAACATAATGTCCAATGAAGTTAAAAGTAAACTTGCAGCTATATGCACTATTGAAAGATTTCATAGATGATATGTCAAGAACACTTTGAAGCATTTTATCAATCTCAGAAAATTCAATAAGCTTGACATAGAACACACATTCAGCAGGGGATATCCTTGTTAAAAATTCAGCATGGGTAATTAATCTCACATGGTCCATGATATTGGTATCTAAAGTACCACATATATAAATCGGGACATAGCGATGATCATGCAAGATTGAGCAATGGTTATCAACTTTCAAAATTTCAGCATTTAATTGAACATGTGAATGTATCAAATTAGGACAAATATTTTGTAATGCTAGATTTGAATCATTTTCATTACCTTTCAGATTTGATGATGGTGTAAGTATATTACAATGTACCTCTGAATTGTTACCTTTATCATTGTCATGATTGGAGATTGGGCAGCAAATAATTGATTGTCAACATCGATTATCTTCTCACTTCTCTCATCAAGTATGGTGGTGTTATGATAATCAATCTCTTCCTCACACTCCTTGCACACCTGCATAGTTTGAGAGACAACACTAGAACAGAATAGTGGGTTAGCGTTTAAATCATCCTCACATGTCTTGCAATCAAGCTCTCTCTTTTTATGTGGTGTATCTCTCACACTCATAATGCTAATGCTCTCAGCCTCACATTTAGTGGAGTCACACAACTCACTTTTGTTTTTACTCTTACTCAATTTGACTAAGTAGCTCTCATTCTCATGTGGGTGTGGATGCACAATATCTTCAATATCTTATATATTGACTTCTTCTAGCTCACTTTCTTTGGCATGTGCAGCAGAATTTTCTTCTTGATCTTGCTCATAACTGAGAGGACTGCATACCTCATTATTTCTCTTATGGACTTGAGGCACAAAGCTATCTTCTTGCTGCTCAACAGAGATCTTCTTGGGGTTGCATTGCTGATGTCCACTCCTTTTAGCACTAGATTCAACTGAAGAAAAATTAGGGACAAGTCTTCTTGTCCTCCATGGAGTTGTTGCTTGCTTCTGTCCAATAATAGAAGATACTTTGGGCTGCAGCTTAGCACATCTATCTTGACACAAATTAGAGCTCTGTGTGATCTTGCCTTGTTGCACCTTCATCATTTTCTTCTCCACTCTAAGTGCATAACTTAGAAGTTCTTGCATTCTTCTAAAATACTTTCCATCAATTGCAGCAGCAACTCTTGCATTGAGACCAATCTTGAAGTATCTGATTACTTCCATATCATCAACAACATTTGCTCGATACAAGGATGGATATAGCTTGTCATAATATGCTTGGATAGATTTACGACCTTGTTTCACATTCTCCAAACGACGAAGCAAAATCAGCCCATATTTTTTTGGAATAAACTCCTTTCTCATGGCCTTCTTCAAATCTTCCCAATTCTTGATGAGACGCTTATATGGATATTGTTTCCACCAATCAAGAGCATAATCTTCACATTCAAGTACAACTCGTGCTATTTGCTTAGCTTCTAAAAAATCTTGGACTTCAAGTTCAATTTCCATTCGCTCTTGCCAATCAAGAAACTCTTCGGGATCATTACTTCCATAGAATGGAAGATTGGTGTATCTTCGGCCTGTCATGGTTAATGCATATACAAAACAAAAAGTTTATATGTGGTATAGGATAATATGTGGAACTCGCACAATCTCACCTCTCTTACCAACCAAAGCTCTTATGAATTCCCTACAGATTACAGAGGGCCAATGGGAGGTGGAAACCGAAAGTGATGGTTGGGAGAATACAAGATCCGTGTTCCTATGACGGTGGGTTATTTGTGGAACTTGGTGGGGATATAATTAACAAGGAATACAATCTGAATTCTCGATATTGTAAAGTTAAATCGCAGTTCAAAATAGAAGTTCAGTGCCTAGTGTTGACCACAAGATATGAATGGTGTAAATGGATCAAATACACACGCAAAGATAATTTCAGATTTGATGCAAACAAGGTGTATGCCTAGGATGCAAGTGTTGCAATCAAACCCAAGCAAAATTTTGCACCAAAGGATAAATAGTTACTAATTGTGCAACTTGATATAAATTTCAGAACTTATGCACATAAACAAAATGAACTTTTGACTTCTCTGTCTCAACTTTTCTCAACTTCTCTTTTTTTTGCACTTTTCTTTCTTCTCCTTTTTTTGTCACACTTTTTTTTATAACTAAGAACAAGACCAGAGATAACACTTATACACTCTTTTTGAGAAACAAGACACAACCATCAACGTTCTAACTTGATAGGATCAAAGTTTACGCGAAGGATGATACGGGTTTCTGATTTTTTTTATATAGGGATTTGCAAATATATGAAAGAAGCTCAAAGGGCACGCGAAGGATAATATGATCAGCAACTAAACAAAGACTCTAATGAACCGAAATTTAACCAAACTCGCAAGAAAAACAGATTAAAACAAAGGTTTATGGCAGCATAATTTGTGGCTTTTTAGTGGATAAGACGAACATAAATATATGTAGCTAAGGATAAAAATTCCTACCATGGCAACTGAAGCTTTGATACCAGATGATGAGGTACGGTCCCGATCTTCACGACGTAGGATCTTGTTCTTGATAACTAGCCAAAGATTGGTCGATAACTTGCTGCAAGCAGCGATAACTAGTGCAACCTGACGACACGCACAAGGAGCCAACCACCGTCTCTATACGGCAGTCTGAACCAAGGATTCGCCCAACCACACTCTCAAAGAAACCAACCTACGCAACCTGAACTCGAAGATCAGGAGCACGGATTGGGTGCCGATGACGCGGCCGCTTCTGTAATCTCCGCGAAGGAAAACACAAGAGCAAAGGGGTAGAGAATCTCTCTCTGGGAGTTTGTTAGCACACAGCTGAACAAAGGTTCTATATTCGATTATCAAAAGGTCTGAGTTTTGCAAGGATGCAATGGGGTATATATACTAGCAATAGCCCTGCTAGCACTACAAGAAATCTGGGCTTCTCTGACAGTTAAATAATGACGAATATAGCCTATTTCCTGTCACTGTGTGTCTGCAGTGATAAGGACTGTCGTCACAGAAGGTGGGTCACTACCAGTAAAGGACTTCGTCATTGATATAGTGACCATAGTTCTTCCGTCATTGATTGTAGTGACAGGACTAAACTCGTCATAACACATTGAACATAATAGCGCCATGTGTACAATGACATGAAAATTCACAATCGGCCCAGCCCATACAGTATGAGCTTTTATTATTTCTTCTCAATTACAATTTACCCAATTTACACACGTTTTTAAGCAGCTATAATTAGTATTTTTTTTATTGTGGCCCAACATTACTCCAAGACCATATTGTGGACCAGCCCACTTAAAAAGTCAATCACAGATTATGAATGACAACCAATTGCATAATTATATATTATAATGACCAATGTTCCAGCCATAATTAATTTTCCATCCCATACAAATGAACATTACAAAAGCACATGTTCAAGAAAACATTTTAGAGCCATGTTTCAGCAAAGCAATTAATTGAATACGTGTCTAAATTTTTAGTGCACCAAATCCTCTCGAACAGCAGCACATCATCCTCCCCAGCCCCAATTGATCTGGTAGACAAAATAATAAGAAATTAGTACCTAGAAAGCAAGAAAATCAGAAGAAACACAAAGTGAAAACCCGTAGGAAAAGGATCTACTGTTTGCAGCAGAATCAGTAAGGTGTCTAACTATGAAAAAATTTGTTCTCAAAATTAAACTAAATTAAACAAAAATATTCTAATTGTGAACAGATCAGTATAAATATATTTTAGCTAAAGCAGTATTCGACCATAACCAGCAGTACCATGTCATTTGTTGTTAGAACTAGGACGACGACTAGCAGAAAAAATAGAACTGGAGAACTATCAAAGGTAGGATGCACTGTGATAGAACTGTAGTCCATTTACTAAACACATTTACTAAACATCTGATGTAAAGAGATACATCATGTGAGTGATATAAAGAGCTGTACTCTAAATGAATATACAGGAAACAAACACAGAAAGAGTGATTATCCTATATATTTTTTATTTTTTTATTAACTTGAAAGGTGGTTAAGTGATTATAAAATGGAGAAAGTATGATACTAAACAAAGCTATTCCAAATTGAGTGAATGGTTTTGCATATTACTTTATTTCAGAAAAGATAAAAGAAGTACAAAACAAGCTAAAGCCAACTGAATTAAAGTTGAACCACCATAGAGCACCTACAGAGCTTATTAGTATACACCAGATTTCATAAACCATGCTTCGATGCCAGTAAGCAAGCACCAAGAGGGCTCTTGCCTCAACAGACTACTCACCTACCATATGGAAGAATCAAGTCATACTCAGAGCTAGAACATGCGAGGAGTGGTGGAAACGAGCCCGAACCTTCTCCGCTTGTTGCGCTGCTGATGGAAACGAAGGGACGGATGCATCTCTGACACTGACGAGGGGGTCGTCACTGCTGTCAACAGCAAGGTCGCTGCATAGATCCATCCGTCCTTGATGCTGCAGCCTGCGTTGTTGGATCTCTCGGCCCCAGATCTCATGCAGTGGGGAGGCAGAGGGTGCCGGCGGCTGCAGTAGAGACGAGAGGCAGAGGATCCGTCAGCTACAGAGGAGAGGGGTGGAGGCGTGGAGCAAGTGAACTTGGCAGAAGATGTTGTTGTCTCCCAGGACGCGTCGTCGCAACCCAAGCCAAGGCCGGGCCACCGGGTCGCGCGCGACCATGTTGTTGTTTTCTTTTTATTTTTTCTCTACGGTTATATACTTCTACAAAAAAAATAAAAATACTCAACTATTAACATAATACATGATAGATCAGGTTTATAACCCATGAATTTACGAGTTTGGGTACTATATCTCTAAAAACCCACACCCATGAACCTGATGGGTCTAGGTTTTTAACCATTATCGAACACATCGGTATAGAAGTTGACATATGCTCTTGCCCAAACCCATCTGGAACCCATCTGGTTTCGGGCACCCATTGCTATCTTTATCAATGAGTGAGGGTGCTAATCCTAAGCTTGAGCCTAAGTCTCCACCAAAACTTTTATTTTGGTCATTTCTCCATCTAACTTTGTTTGAACAATTTGAAACTAGAATTTTAAAATATAGGAAATTCATCAACAACAAAGTTATTATAGAACTAATCAAAATGTAGAACTTTTGTTTTGGTCATTTATAGATCCTATTTTGTTTGAATAATTTAAATTTAAATTTCAAAATATGAAAACTCCAAACATATTTTTGTAAGTGTAAATGATTACAAATGAAAAGGTCATCGGAAATAAAGTTGTAGAACTTATCGATATCTACATCTTTGATTTTGATTATTTCTTTATCCATGTTTGTTTGAATAAAAAATTATAGTAGTTTTATATTTTATGACAATCAATAATTGTCATCGATCTATCATCACAAAGGTCATGCAGAGTATACTAAGACGATGTTTATGACAGAGACACAACTTGGTCATAAACAGTTGTCATTCTGTAAATAATCGTCATAAACAGTCTCTGTTTGTGACAGATAGGTGCTCTGTCATCTGCTAGTCATCATAGAAGCCCAGATTTCTTGTAGTGTAGATAGGTGTAAACACGAGATGGAAATGAAAAGACTAAGAATATGAAAAGGCCTCCACGAAATGTTCCTCTGAAGTGGATTCGCGAGGCTGTTAGTTTCTGCGCAGTCTTCACTAAATTGGCAATAACTCCATCTTGGAAAGTCCAAATGACGCACCGTTAAATGCGTTGGAAAATAGACTTAACCATCTTTCCAACCATATATACCATGCAGCACGAAACATTATAGAACGGTACAATTTTGCACGGGAACTTAACCATCAGGCTGTCTGTTGACCTTCAGACCAGTATGCACTAAAACAGGTCGGCGCTCTCAATGGTAACTCTAAACAGGTCGACACTTGTGGCATTGAAAAATAGACTTGATAAGCTTTCCAAAATGTGTTCATTCATCTTCATAGCTTTTGGGAATCAAAAGTTATGACTATTTCTTTGGGCTGGTATGTTCGGAGGTCCGAACCTGACTGTGTGGTTCGTTCGGAGCTCCGAACGTTCCTGTCCGAATTTCTTCAATTCTTTTGGTCTGTAGTTTTTCTTCATATAGAGTAATATCCTCCTCTTCATGTGTATACCTAAGTACAACAAATATAGAACACTTAGGTAGTATAACATTCTTAGAATTATCAAGATTAAATTCAATAAGGAATGAATTCACCTACTCTTGGAGTTTTCTAGAATGATTTCTTGTAAGTGGACCTTGAATTATATTATTTATGTTTGATAATGGTTGGTGGATACTTGATGTAGCATGCACGGTTGGGATGTCCTCATCAAGTAGGGGCTACTCCATGGCTACATCAGCGATCCAGGGCCTTCAATCCTCCACCCTTGAATCCAACCAACCCTTGAACCGACCAAGGGTGGATGGTGTGGATTTCCACCATGTGTCCTTGCATATGGCGGTTGGAGGGGCCAAACCGACCTAGGGAGGCGGTCGGCCGGCCCCCCTATGGTCAGTGGGCCCTCCTCTGGCCTCTGGGAGTGGTCCCACTGGTCAAGGGATCAGGTGGGAGCCAGGGGGTGGTCGGCTGTGTCGATGAACTATGCGTCGCAGTGTACCTAGGAGTTACCCCACGGTAGTAGATTGTAGGTGGAGGTGTGGCGACGGCGATCACGCGTAACACAAAGAGCGTAGACACGACGATTTAGACAGGTTCGGGCCGACAAATCACCGTAATACCCTATGTCTTGTGTTTTGGTGGCTGGATTGATGTGAGTATTAGGTTACAAGATCCACAGATGAGTTCTGAAGGATCGTATGCGTATTCTATGAGATTGTGAGAGGTTGTGTTTTGGGGGGTCCCCTGTCCCTCCTTATATGTGCCGAAGGGACAGAGTTACAAGAAAAGTAGCTAGTACGGTACTATTCGTGCGGTGCACGTCATGTGTTGCACGTCTACGTCTTGTGGGCCGGGACATCTTCTGGTTGGTAGGCCCATAAGGTCCCTGTGGATATGCCGAGGTAATATCCCCAAAAAGTCCCCGAGCACGTTGCATCCTTCTGGCGAGCTGCCCTGAACCCTTCCGATGAGATGTGACCTGGTCGCCTTCTTCTATGAATGTCGATGTAGAGTTCCGATCAGTGTGGCCTGGTCGAGATCCGGTCCGGAGAAGTCTTCCGACCAGGTCGGACTGGTCGAGAGCGTCGTAGCTTGATTAGCGAGCAGATCGCTCCATCGTAAGTCTGCATGTGCTTGTCGGGAGGATGTGACATGCTGAAGAAAATTTTGAAAGAACTTCTCGATGAAGTGTATCCACCTAGAGATTGCAATACTATAAGGGACAACAAGATCCTAGTAGAAGTCTATACAAGTCCAACTTGGCACTTGTCGAAGAAAAAATCAAATACATTCACCGCAAGGTGAAGTGTATCCACCTAGTCCCCGAGCTTGGTAGTAGGTGTTGTAGACACGTGGTGCCAAGCTTTAGAGCATACTGTGGTTGGCGCAGTCCCCGAGACAGCAAGCATAGCATGCCCATCAAGGCCCCTGCGCTACCCAAAATCAGCACCCTGATCCGGATAGCATGGATCAACTTGATGGCACACCAGCTCAACCAGAAGATTCTGGTGGACGACGAAGGTGAGTCGTAGACGAGGTCGGCGAGAACCGTGATGAGTTGGCGATGAGGCTAGTCCCCAAGAGTGCAGTCGACGACGAGAGTAGTCCTTGAGACTGTAGTTGGCGACGAGGTCGGCGAGGTCGGCAACAGCTGTGACGAGTTGATCACGAAGGGCGACGAGGTCGGTGAGAGCCGCGATGAGTCGATGACGAAGTCAGTCCCCGAGACTGTAGTTGGTGTAGTGGACATGTGATGCCGAGCTGCAAAACATCTAGAAAAGGCACAATTATTAAAAAATAACGTTAGTACACGTAGTTCTCGAGCCTGTTGTAAGGAGCGATGTGGTCGGCAAGAGCCGTGACGACTCGACGAGGAGGAGTGATGTGGTCAGCATGGGCCGTGACGACGAGTCAATGATGAGGCTAGTCCCCGAGCAACTGGGCATGTAGCTTTTAGAGACCTCAGCCCGAGCTTATCCCTTCCTTCCAGGGTACAGAGGAGCCGAAGATGCACACGTAGAGAGGTGGGCATCACTCGGGAGGACTGCCGACCGGGCATAGCGCAGCCATGAGCATGCACGCTTATGGCCGGACCGACAGCCCCGGCTCTGAGGCTCTTCAGCTCCAACCAAGCTGTTCGGAGAAGTCGGTGGCGACCGGAACGATATCATCTAAACGCTAATAATAGGCCTAGCGACGATTCTGGTACCTACAATATAAACACGTAGAATGGGTAATACATGATGCACATATGGAATTAGGAGAAACTCAACACTCATGTAAAGATCGGCGAGATCCGTGACGAATCGCGATGAGGGGCGAGGCATGTTGTCGAAGAGGGATGACGAGAGACGGCGACGAGTGCCGCCGATGAGGTCGACGACGAGGCTGGCGACGAGGTGGGCCATGGTGAGTTGATGACGATCTCCAGGGCAAGGACAGTGCCACCACCGGTCTAGATCATAGATCCGATCTGTTCATGACGAGGGACGACGAGGGCGGCAGCGGCGGCAGACCGTTGATGAGGGTGACGACGAGGGCCGTCGACGGGATCGGCGATGGAGGCCGTCAACGAGATCCATCGACGAAAGCCGTCGACGGGGAAGATGATCGCTTGACGAGCCATGACGTCGTTGCACACTGTCGACGAAATATGCGTTGCAGTCTACCTAGGGGGTACCCCACGGTAGTAGATTGTAGGCGGAGGTGTGGTGACATCGATCAAGCGTAACACAGAGAGTGTAGACACTGCGATTTAGACAGGTTCGGACCGACAAATCGCCGTAATACCCTACGTCCTGTATTTTGGTGGCTGGAATGATGTGAGTATTAGGTTACAAGATCCACAGATGAGTTCTGAAGGATCGTATGCGTATTCTATGAGATTGTGAGAGGTTGTGTTTTGGGGGGTCCCCTGTCCCTCCTTATATATGCCGAAGGGACAGAGTTACAAGTAAAGTAGCCAGTACGGTACTATTCATGTGGTGCACGTCGTGTGCTACACGTCTACGTCTTGTAGGTCGGGCCTTCTTCTGGTCGGTAGGCCCATAAGGTCCCTGGGGATATGCTGAGGTAATATCCCCAACAGGCCGACCCCCCCTTGGGGTGTCCTGGCCCACTTCTTCCTCCCTGGTATTGGTCCCACTTGTCATTGAGGTTAGTTATCGGTTCTGAGGTAGTTGTTACGTTTGTCTCCTTGGTGTGGGCCCATGGATCCACGTGCTATGCATGTGAGCCGTTGAGAGAAAGCATAGAGTGATCCAAGGGTTGGAAATCACTCTGAGATGCTTTTCTTGGATCATGGCCGAGAGGGGAGCCAGGTGGGCCCACAGGGTGGTCGGCCGACCCCCTATGTGGGTCCCACTGGCTCTCCTTTGCTTCATTTCTTCATTCCTGTACTCAAACACTCATGGACATGTGGAACTGGTTATTTGATAAAATATGCTCATGATGTGTTTGTTTATCCTTGATGCTGAGGTTGGTGGCAAGATTTTAGCTATGTAAAATTTGATCATAATTTGTGCCAACAGTACACTATGTATTCTTATTGAGAGGTGCACATCAAGACTTAATTGGCACCTAGATACACGAGAAGGATGAAGGGGTGAAATAAATGCTTTCTTCGTAAACAATCTTCTTGCTTACGATTAACATCTTCTGGAACCTTTCTGGAACGAACCATCTTTTCTGGGAAGACGGAACATTTTGGTGTAATGTACCCTGGGTTTTTTCGAAATACCAGTACTGTAGCAGTATGTTCCTTGTTTGGAGTACAAATCTGGGACACACGACCAATCTTACAGCTTATTGTACGATATTGGATGTTGTGCATTGCTAGGAAGACATTTAGCCCATCTATGCAGTCTCAGCAGGAGTATGCGTGCACATGTATGTAACTTATATCTAGGCCGTGTTTACTTCCCTATAAAATTCCAAACTTTTACAAGATTCTCTGTCACAACGAATCTTTAGACGCATGCATAGAGCATTAAATATAGGTAAAAAATTAACCAATTGCATAGTTTATCTGTAATTTGTGAGATGAATCTTTTGAGCCTAGTTACTCCATGGTTGAACAATTGTCAAATACAAATGAAAGTGTTAGAGTGTTGTTTTTCCAAATATCTTTCCATCTAAACAAGGACTTGACACGATCACAATAGGATTCTTTGGCACCACCCACCACTATAGATATATTTTTAGGAGTTAGTGCCTGTGTGAATAGACGCATGGTGCTGGTTCGAACCCTGCCACCCTAATTTTTTTGCAACGCACGAGAGGCAGGGCGGGTGTAGTGCAGATGAGAATCGAGGTGGACCGACTAAATGCTAACCGCGCACTAGTCAAGTGCCCGTGCTAGTGCTAGTGCCAAACTCGCATGCATGGGCATGCATAGGAATCGAGGCGCATGTTGCGACGATCGAGCAGAAGGGCATTCGAATCCAGAATAACTTGATGTACCTGCAGCTGGGCCAAAACATCATTCTTTTCGCAAAAGACTTGACGGCCAGGACATCGTTTATATACAATATGGAGGGAGTACCTAATGTCCACCTGAAGGCCATCCTAGATGCCAACCCTATCATACTTGCTCTATCGGTTAGTAAATAAGTGACGTTGTTGGTGTGTGCCTCACAAATTTAAGTCGGTTTCTAAAAAATGCTTGAAACATTTGTATATCCGAGTAATTTTGTTAAGGACCGATTTAAATATCTTTTCAATGATACTACTGATGTATTATACATATCAGTATATTGTAATATGTATTTAGGAAAAGTTGTAGCATATAATTAAGAACTAAATCCTCCGCTTTGCCTTCATGGCTATCCTAGATATTACAAAATACATCTTTTAATCTATTATAAAATAAATAACAAGCGGTGTATGTTTCTAGAACTTTGTGTCAGTTCCAATCAATGAAAAAAATCGCGTGCTATAAATTTAGCGGAAGCTTGGCAAACACGATATTTTGACGCTATTTAGCGCTATAGCACGCTAATGAGCATTGCGATAGCTGCTTCTGGACGCTATAGCGGCGCTATTTCGGCACTACAACGCGCTATTTTTTTCAGTGGTTCCAATAGCAAAAGTAACCACGCATTCCTAGTGCTTGCATGAGACAGTTGAAAGGGAAATACTCCCTCTATCACCGAAAGAATAGATTTCTGGAGTTGTCCAACTTTGATCAATTTTTTAGAAAAAAAAGATTAAAACTTATGGTATCAAATTAGTATCATTAGTTTTATCATAGAATATATTTTCATATGGTGCTTATTTAAGTCATAGATGTTGTTATATTTTTTTATAAACTTAGTCAACGTTAAAAAAGATTGACTGACATAGATTCTAGGAATTGATTCTTCGAGGGACAGAGGGAGTATTAATATAGAATATATCCATAGAACATATTTTCACATGATGCTTATTTTAAGTGATAGATGCTTTATATTTTTAATAAAGTTAGTCAAAGTTAAAAAAGATTGACTGACACAGATTCAAGGAATTGATTCTTTCACGGACATAGGGAGTATGAATATATAATATAAGTGACTAAGAAATAGGACAAAGCATTGTTGGGAAGAAGGTGTACGTGATGTAAATGGATGGTGTCGCATTAACTTTTCTAAATGTTAAGGCCAGCGACAACTTTTGTGTTGTGCGGGCAAGGATGCTGATTTAATGTTATATCCACTTCATTGAATCTATCCACCTGCTTTAGCTACCCATGTGGAGATAGTTGAATGAATAGTAGCAAGAGTATGCACATTTATGAGACAGTACAATTTGTGTATTATAGCTACATCGACACATATCGAGTGGTACAACTTGAGTGTGATAATGGTAGCTATTCCCCATCCAAGAGGAACTCAGCTATATTAATTAACTATTCATGCACCCTAGGAAAGCAAAATATTGAACCGTATCCTATGGCCTCTCCCCACACAATAAGTGTTGAGCGGATGACAGCACTCCTTGGCAATCAATTTTGCCATCAATGCCCGCTCCACCATAGACCATGTAGCTACCTCTGCATGGATTGCCAAGGACTACATCAAGAAGCTCTAGGTCGATATTGCCAAGTACGTCATGCATCCGACCGTATTCCTATAATTCAACCTATTGTACCACCACATACAAAATGTGTGTTCTATTTCCCTACCTAAACAAGGAACCTATCGCAAGAAATTTTGAAGCTTCAATTACCTACTGCTGACCTATGCTTCTCGTAGACTGGCGGTGCAGTCCTAGAACTAGAACCTGCTATATAAATAGACAAGTTACACAACTAGAGTATGTGTGGATGGACATGAATCCACTAGAAAATAGGTAGATGCACGGCAAGAATGGAGGGACGCATGAAATAAATATTGGTACACTTCAGGACTTGACTAAATTGGCACCTAGATATACGAGAAGGATGAAGGGTGAAATAAATGCTAGTACGGTAACAGTGCGTTCCTTGTTTTGAGTACAAATCTGGGACACAGGACCAATCTTACCGCGCATTGTACGATGTCGGATGTTGTGCATTGCTAGGAAAACATTTAGCCCATCTATGCAGTCTCAACAGGTGTATGCGTGCACATGTATGTAACTTATATCTAGGCCTTGTTTAGTTCCCTATAAAATTCCAAAATTTTTACAAGATTATCTGTCACAACGAATCTTTAGACGTATGCATAGAGCATTAAATATAGGTAAAAAGTAACCAAGCATAGTTTACCTGTAATTTGTGAGATAAATCTTTTGATCGGGTTACTCCAATGTTTTTTTTGACAAAATAGTTACTCCATGGTTGAACGATTATCAAATACAAACGAAAGTGCTACATTGTTGTTTTTCCAAATATTTTTGCATCTAAACAAGGCCCTATTGACAGGGTCACATGAGAGTCTCCCATGTGTTTTGGTTTTGAGTAATTGATGAAACCCACCTAAGTACTAACCTTGATCTCTAAGTGTGAATCATGAGATAGGTTGGTACATGCCATGCGATGGAGCAAGGTGGATCATGTGTGGATGGCACAAGCTCTAGCATGATGGTGAAAAGGAAAATGGTGTGAAGGCAAAGGTGATTGATAGGAACCATTTTCGGTTTGGTGATCAAGACATCATAGAGGATGTGATCACATTTAGGATAGATAGCCTTACTATCAAGGAGGGAGCTCTTAAGTATGATTACGGTTATCATGTGCCACTAGGTTCATATGCATTGCATTAAAATCAATTGAACCAAGTGAAACACCAACTTAATCCAAGATAACTGTGAACTAAAAGCTAACACACGAGCACAAGTGTTGAGATACTTAGTGTTGGCTCTTGGAAGCTTGGAGAAAGTTGGAGAAGTGTTGGGCAGCTCAAAAGAGCTTCGGACTGAGGTCCGGATGCTAGGGTTTGGGTGTGTCCGGACCATCGTGCGTGCGTCCGGATGCAGAG
Source organism: Microstegium vimineum (assembly GCA_022036555.1). Classification (NCBI taxonomy): domain Eukaryota; kingdom Viridiplantae; phylum Streptophyta; class Magnoliopsida; order Poales; family Poaceae; genus Microstegium; species Microstegium vimineum. Next base: position 12,512,809 of record CM039129.1, on the reverse strand, counting down.
GAGAGGAGACCGGACGCTATTTGCGGTCCGGACGCAAGGATCCGGACGCGCGTTCGGATGACCTGCCCTCTCTGTTGCTCTCTAGGTGGAGCAATCGGACGCTGTTGATGGTCCGGTTGGAGGAACCGGACGAGTGTCCGGGTTTTGGAGGCTTACTGGACCCTCTCTGTTTTGGGGTCTGGTCACTGGAGACGTTGGTCCAGACCCACACTGTTGCGTGCGTCCGGATCCTCATGGCGCGCTGCAAAGCACGTGGGAAGAAGCCGTTTGAATCGGCAGAGGCACCAAACGCAGTCCTGATGGTCCGGTTGGCACTGTTGCGTGCGACCAGTCTCTGGCTCAGAGCTGTTGGGGCTCGGTGGTGAAGGGGTCCGTACCACGTCTGGAACCCCTATGAAAAGCGCATCCAGAGTAGGCGTAGAGACTCAGTTTTGGGGGCTTTTTCGGCTTGTGTTGAGTGTGGGCTATATAAGGTGATATGGCCGGCCCTTTGGGGCACCTCTTGCACATTCTACTCACTCACACATTTGTGCTTGCTTGAGAAGCTTCCATCACTCATCCTCTAAACATATTTGACATATTCTAGAGAGATTGAGTGAATCCAAGTGCATTGCTTTGTTGATTGCATACTAGTGGCACTGGTGATCGTCGTCATCGCGGAGCTCTTGTTATTCTTGGAGGTTGCCACCTTCTAGACGGCTTGGTGCGACGAGGATCGTTGAGCGGAGGAAGGTGATTGTCTCCGGCTCCGATCAGTGGATTGTGAGGGGTTCTTGAACCTACCCCGCGGGAGTTCGCGAAAGGTATCTCTAGTGGAATCCGCGTAGCTCGGGGATCCCCATCTTGTGTTGGTTGTGCGGCACCCTTGAACGGGTTTGGCTTTGATTGCCAATTAGCGCGTGAACCTCCAAGTGGGTGTATCGCTACAACGGGGACTAGCTTGTTGGCAAACAAGTGAACCTCAGAGAAAAATCTTATGTCAACTTGTCTCTCCGTGGATTTCATATTGTGATTGGTTATCTATCGGTTCATCTCTTCACGTCGGTATAACCATCCTATCTCTAGCTTTACATTACATTCTTTCATACTTGCAAAGTAGAATAGCTCTCTAGCTTGTGTAGCTTTGTTAGAGCTTTCTAGGTTGCTAGCTAAGTTGTGTGCTATTAGTTATCTTGCTACTAACTAGAATTGGTAGGTGGCTTGCCCAACCTTAGAGCTAGTGCAAACTTGCTTACGCCGTGTTTTATTCTAACAAGTTTGCTAAGTGTTGTTGTAGAAATTTTAATTAGGCTATTCGCCCCCCCTCTAGCCATACCTAGACTTTCAAGTGGTATCAGAGCTAGTACACCGTACTCAAAGGCTTAACAACCCACGGTGTTAAAATGGCTCAAATCAACAACACCAAGAGGGCACCTAAGTTTGATGGCAACAATTATAGCTATTGGAAGGCCTTGATGACCACCTATCTTAAATCAATCAACCGGAAGATATGGTTGGTGGTCGACAAGAAGTTTGAGGTGGTAAATGAAGAGGCACCCACCCCGGCCGAAGAGGAGAAGCTCCAAAACAATGATATTGCCTTGAGTGCAATACATGAGGCAATCTCCAAGGAGGTCTTTGAGCAAATCAAAAACTTGGAGAGTGCTCATGAGGCTTGGAAGAAGCTAGAAGAGTCATATGAAGGGACTACATCCATGAAAGGAGCAAAGGCCTATATCTTGAAGGAGAAGTTTGCTAGCTTCAAGATGAAGGAAGATGAGAACGTGCCCGAAATGTTCAATAGGATTGAGGTGCTTGTCAATGACCTTAAGTCACTTGGAGAGAAGGTTGAGAACAAAGAATTCTCATTCAAGTTCCTAAGAAGTCTTCCCTCAAGATTTGAGATGCTAGTCACTCTATTGGTGAGAAGTGGATTGGACACAACAACACCAAACCAAATTCTTGGTGAGGTGATGACCGATGACACCTTTAGAGAAGACAAGGACAAGATTAGAGAGAACAAGGAAAAGAAGGAATATAGGAAAGATGAGAAGAAGAAGAGTGTGGCATTCAAAGACACATCATCATCTAAGGGGAAAGCAAAGTGTGATGGATCAAGCAATGATGAATGCTCAAGCAATGATGATAGTGATGATGAAGAACAAATGGCCCTCTTTGTCAAGAAATTTGGCAAGTTCATGAAGAAGAAGGGATATAGAGCTAGAAGGAAGAAGAACTCCTTCAAGAGTAAGAACAATGACAAGAGGTGTTTCAAGTGCAATAGCAAGGATCACTTCATTTCAGATTGCCCACATCATAGTGATGATGAAGATGAAAAGAAGGGCAAGAAGAAAGAAAAGAAAGAGAACAAGATGTTTCTCAAGAAGAGCAAGAAGGGAGGCTCATATGTTGTCACTTGGGATAGTGATTCAAGTGAAGATGAGGACTCAAGTGATGATGAGAAGAGATAAAGCAAGAAGAAGGCTCTTGCTAGCATTGCTATGAAGAACAAGATCTCTCTCTTTGACACTCCATCAACATGCTTCATGGCTAGGCCAACCAAGGTACAATCTGATGATGAGTGTAACTCTAGTGATGATGATGATGATGAACCCACTAAAGATGAACTAATTGCAATGTTGGAAGATGCTAAGACTCACTTTTTCCTCACAAGAAAGGAGTGCAAAGCATTGCGAAAAGAGAATCATTCTCTCTAGCAATCCTTTGATGAGCTCAACCTTACTCATGAGAGGCAAACGGATGCCCATGAGAAGCTTGGCAAAGCTCACTCTAAGCTTGAAAAAGCTCACTCTAAGCTTGAAAAGGCTCATTCAATTCTTGTTGAGCAAAATGAGAAAGAGCATATTTCAACATGTAACATGGGAATAACTTGTGATATAATCAATGAATCTTTCTATGAACCCATCATCATCACCCCAACTAACCCTTCTTGTAGCACATCTAACTATACCTCTCCTACTAGTGATGTTGTCACTTGTGATGCTTCACTAACGGTTGAGAATGAGAACCTTAAGAAGGAGATTGGTAAGCTCACTCTAGCATTAGGCAATGCCTATGGTGGAGACACCCGCTTGCTTAAGTGCTTGGGTAGCCAAAGGTTCTCCCTTTGCAAAGAGGGACTTGGCTATACCCCCAAGAAAGGCAAGGCAGCCTTTGCAACTCCAAAGCCTCGCTTTGTGAAGAGCAATGGTCGGTTTTGCACTAGTTGCAAGCAAGTAGGGCATGAAGAACAATATTGCAAACTAAACCAAAGGAAGATAAAATTTACACATGCATCTATTCACTTTGATTCTAGTTATATGCTTACCAAGGGTAAGAAAGGTGTGATTGCTAAGTACATGGGTACTCCCAATGAGAGCTCAAAGAATAAAGCTATTTGGGTACCTAAGTCCTTAGTCACTAACTTTGGAGGACCCAAACAACAATGGGTACCTAAGAAAAATTGAATCTTTTTGTAGGTCAACTATAAAGCCGGAGGGAGGCATTGGGTGCTTGATAGTGGGTGCACTCAACATATGACCGGAGATTCAAGAATGTTCAACTCTATCAAGCCAAATTATTGCAATGGGATTGAATATATCACATTTGGTGACAATGGCAAAGGCAAGGTCAAAGGGCTTGGTAAGATTGCCATATCCAATGACATGAGCATATCCAATATGTTGCTAGTAGAGAGCTTGAACTTGAACTTGCTATAGGTGGCTTAACTTTGTGATCTAGGCTTTAAATGCATCTTTGGAGTTGATGATGTAGAGATCATAAGTGTAGATGGCTCTAACTTGATATTCAAAGGATTTAGATATGAGAACCTATACTTAGTTGATTTCAATGTCAAAGAAACTCAATTGTAAACTTGCTTGCTATCCAAATCTAGCATGGGTTGGTTATGGCATAGAAGGCTTGGTCATGTTGTAATGAGGCAATTGAACAAACTAGTCAAGCATGATCTAGTTAGAGGCTTGAAAGATGTGGTCTTTGAGAAAGATAAGGTATGTAGATCTTGTCAAGCCAGCAAACAAGTTGGAAATACTCACCCTAGTAAGAGCATGAAGAGTACTTGCAAACCATTTGAGCTCTTGCACATGGACTTGTTTGGACCAACCGCATATACAAGTATTGGTGGTAACAAGTATGGCTTTGTGATAGTTGATGATTTCACTAGATATACATGGGTATTCTTCTTGAGTGACAAGAGTGAAACATTTGATACATTCAAAGTCTTTGTCAAGAGATGGCAAAATGAATTTAAAACAACTATCAAGAGAGTAAGGAGTGATAATGGTAGTGAGTTCAAGAATACAAGAGTTGATTAGCTATGTGATGAATATGGAATCAAACATCAATTCTTGGCCAAGTACACAGCTCAATCAAATGGGCTTGTTGAGAGGAAGAATAGGACACTCATTGATATGGCAAGATCTATGCTTAGTGAATACAATGTGAGTGATTCTTTTTGGGCCGAAGCTATCAACACAGCTTGCTATTATAGCAACCGACTCTATTGCCATAAGATGCTTGAGAAGACACCTTATGAGCTATTGAATGGAAGAAAGTCAAATATTGCATACTTTAGAGTGTTTGGTTGCAAATGTTATATCTTGAAGAAAGGTGCAAGATTGAGCAAATTTGAGAAGAAATGTGATGAAGGCTTCCTACTTGGCTACTCAACTACAAGAAAAGCTTATAGAGTATGGAATCTTACTCATGGCATAGTTGAGGAGGTACATGATGTGGAGTTTGATGAAACAAATGGATCTCAAGATGAGAATGCCAACCATGATGATGTGAGAGGTGAACCATTGGCCAAAGCAATGAAGAATATGGATATTGGGGACATTCGGCCAAGGCAAGTGGATGACGAGCAAGATATTGAAGATCAAGTGAATCCTCCATCAAATGTTCAACTCAATGACAATCAAACTAGTTCATCCTCTCCAACTCAATATCAAGAAGCTAGTTCATCTACTCTACCCAATGATCAACTAAGTACAAGCAATCAACTTCCAATACTCCAACCTACATCTATTGCAAGAGATCATCCTATAGATCATATTATTGGAGATATCACTTGTGGTGTACAAACAAGATCAAGATTGGCTTCATTTTGTGAACACTATTCTTTTGTATCATCTATTGAGCCAACCAAGATTGAAGAGGCTTTGCAAGATATTGATTGGGTGAATGTTATGCATGAAGAACTCAACAACTTCACTAGAAATCAAGTTTGGGAGCTAGTTGAGAGACCAAAGAACCACAATGTCATTGGCACTAGATGGGTCTTTCACAACAAGCAAGATCAAGATGGAATAGTGGTGAGAAACAAAGCAAGACTAGTTGCACAAGGTTACACTCAAGTAGAGGGTCTTGACTTTAGAGAAACATATGCACCAGTGGCAAGGCTAGAAGTAATAAGGATTCTATTGGCTTATGCTTGTGCTCACAACATCAAGCTCTATCAAATGGATGTGAAGAGTGCATTTCTCAATGGGTACATCAATGAATTAGTCTTTGTTGAGCAACCACCCAGTTTTGAAGATGATAAGAAACCCAACCATGTGTACAAGCTAAGGAAGACATTATATGTATTGAAGCAAGCTCCAAGAGCATGGTATGAGAGGTTGAGAGATTTCCTCCTCTCTAAGGGATTCATTATGGGCAAGGTTGACACTACCCTATTCACCAAGAAGATTGGGAAGGACTTGTTTGTGTTGCAAATCTATGTGGATGACATTATCTTCGGGTCAACCAATCAAGAGTTTTGTGAAGAGTTTGGCACAATGATGGCCAAATAGTTTGAGATGTCTATGCTTGGAGAGCTTAGTTACTTCCTTGGTCTTCAAGTCAAACAATTGAAGAGTGGGACTTTTGTTAGTCAAGGCAAGTACATCAAGGACATGCTCAAGAAGTTCAATCTAGATGAAGCAAAGTCTATTAGTACACCCATGGGAACAAATGGAAATTTGGATGGTGATGCTAGTGGCAACATGGTAGATCAAAAGCTATATATATATCAATGATTGGTAGCTTGCTCTATGTGACCGCATCAAGACCGGATGTCATGTTTAGTGTATGCATGCGTGCAAGGTTTCAAGCATCTCCTAAAGAGAGTCATTTGAAAGCCACAAAGAGGATGTTGAGATATTTGAAGCATACACCTAATGTTGGGTTGTGGTATCCTAAAGGATCAAACTTTGAGTTACTTGGATACTCCGACTCGGACTATGCGGGTTGCAAGATAGAAAGGAAAAGCACATCGGGCACTTGTCAATTGCTTGGAAGATCACTAGTCTCATGGTCATCAAAGAAGAAAAATAGTGTGGCACTCTCTACCACCGAAGCTAAGTATATTAGTGCGGGGAGTTGTTGTGCACAAATCCTATGGATGAGAGCTACTTTGAATGACTTTGGAGTCAAATTCAAGCAAGTGCCTTTGCTATGTGACAATGAAAGTGCAATCAATCTCACCAACAATCCGGTTCAACACTCAAGAACAAAGCATATTGATGTCCGCCACCATTTCATTAGAGATCATCAATTGAAAGGGGACATTTCTATCACAAGTGTTGGCACCGAAGATCAATTGACCGATATCTTTACCAAACCACTAGATGAGAAAAGATTTTGCAAGCTAAGGAATGAGTTGAATATACTTGATTTCTCCAACATGAGTTGATGCACCCCCACTTATATGACATGCCTCTACTCCAACAATGCAAGGTAAAAGTTGATTTGAGAGCATTCATGCATACCTTGTTAGGACTTGTGTAGAGCATATAGACATCACTCATGCTTCTAGGCTCATTCATGAAAACTAAAATGTCTTTGATGCTTATATGGTGCCACTATAACTTCTATGAGTTGATATGATCTAGTGGTGGCATATGACATGTTGATGTGCTTGCAATCCTAGTGTTTGCTCTATGTCTATGAACTCAAAGTGTTTAATTCAACATAGGCAAGATAACCATCTTAGCATGTGTGAAGAAGCTTGTCTATGGTTAAACCGAATTAAATATCTTGGGCGAGTAGCTTAGATCAAGCCAAAGTTGAAAACAATCTTTCACCCTATCTCACACTAAGGGGGAGCTAAAACTTGAATCAATAATTGGTCCCACCTTTTTGTGTCAATTGGATGACAAAGGGGGAGAAGAAGTTGTAAAAGATATCATGGGGGAGAAGTTATAAAAAATATGGAGAAACATGATAAGGGGAGAAAATGAAAAATCAATTTTGAAAGAGAACATACAAATAGGGAGAGCAAGCTCATGAACACTATTTGTTGCATTTGAATGTTTGCATCCTCATATGTATTGTTGCACAAGTACCTCAAATTCGAAATACATGCTTGTGTGGTGCTTGCTAGTGATATAAATTTAATGATGATTGATCAACTAGCATGCATAGGTTGATTAGTTTTGACCCTTGTAGTCTCAAGTATTCTCTAGAAACCTTGCTCTTAATGTTGATCTCACAAGGTTATCTAGTTGTTGTTGCAAGTGGTGTCTAGCTAATCATGGTGCTAAGGGTGATTCTAAATTCCGCACTCCGATGGTATCACGCTTCAAAGGTCTAACTCTTACACCTTAGCATCATTCGGTAGCTATTTACTCTCCCACAATGACTATCTATACATATGTGCAAAACTTGAACTAAACTCATGAAGCACATATGTAGGGAGAGCTAATAACTATCAAAACCGAATTTGTGTAACTTGTCCAAATCTTGAATCTTTGATTAAAATGCTTGGACAAGCAACTCAAGTTCAAAATGATTATATTTTATATCGTTTATGGAAGGGTTGTCATCAATTATCAAAAAGGGGGAGATTGAGAGTCTCCCATGTGTTTTGGTTTTGAGTAATTGATGAAACCCACCTAAGTACTAACCTTGATCTCTAAGTGTGAATCATGAGATAGGTTGGTACATGCCATGCGATGGAGCAAGGTGGATCATGTGTGGATGGCACAAGCTCTAGCATGATGGTGAAAAGGAAAATGGTGTGAAGGCAAAGGTGATTGATAGGAACCATTTTCGGTTTGGTGATCAAGACATCATAGAGGATGTGATCACATTTAGGATAGATAGCCTTACTATCAAGGAGGGAGCTCTTAAGTATGATTACGGTTATCATGTGCCACTAGGTTCATATGCATTGCATTAAAATCAATTGAACCAAGTGAAACACCAACTTAATCCAAGATAACTGTGAACTAAAAGCTAACACACGAGCACAAGTGTTGAGATACTTAGTGTTGGCTCTTGGAAGCTTGGAGAAAGTTGGAGAAGTGTTGGGCAGCTCAAAAGAGCTTCGGACTGAGGTCCGGATGCTAGGGTTTGGGTGTGTCCGGACCATCGTGCGTGCGTCCGGATGCAGAGGAGAGGAGACCGGACGCTATTTGCGGTCCGGACGCAAGGATCCGGACGCGCGTTCGGATGACCTGCCCTCTCTGTTGCTCTCTAGGTGGAGCAATCGGACGCTGTTGATGGTCCGGTTGGAGGAACCGGACGAGTGTCCGGGTTTTGGAGGCTTACTGGACCCTCTCTGTTTTGGGGTCTGGTCACTGGAGACGTTGGTCCAGACCCACACTGTTGCGTGCGTCCGGATCCTCATGGCGCGCTGCAAAGCACGTGGGAAGAAGCCGTTTGAATCGGCAGAGGCACCAAACGCAGTCCTGATGGTCCGGTTGGCACTGTTGCGTGCGACCAGTCTCTGGCTCAGAGCTGTTGGGGCTCGGTGGTGAAGGGGTCCGTACCACGTCTGGAACCCCTATGAAAAGCGCATCCAGAGTAGGCGTAGAGACTCAGTTTTGGGGGCTTTTTCGGCTTGTGTTGAGTGTGGGCTATATAAGGTGATATGGCCGGCCCTTTGGGGCACCTCTTGCACATTCTACTCACTCACACATTTGTGCTTGCTTGAGAAGCTTCCATCACTCATCCTCTAAACATATTTGACATATTCTAGAGAGATTGAGTGAATCCAAGTGCATTGCTTTGTTGATTGCATACTAGTGGCACTGGTGATCGTCGTCATCGCGGAGCTCTTGTTATTCTTGGAGGTTGCCACCTTCTAGACGGCTTGGTGCGACGAGGATCGTTGAGCGGAGGAAGGTGATTGTCTCCGGCTCCGATCAGTGGATTGTGAGGGGTTCTTGAACCTACCCCGCGGGAGTTCGCGAAAGGTATCTCTAGTGGAATCCGCGTAGCTCGGGGATCCCCATCTTGTGTTGGTTGTGCGGCACCCTTGAACGGGTTTGGCTTTGATTGCCAATTAGCGCGTGAACCTCCAAGTGGGTGTATCGCTACAACGGGGACTAGCTTGTTGGCAAACAAGTGAACCTCAGAGAAAAATCTTATGTCAACTTGTCTCTCCGTGGATTTCATATTGTGATTGGTTATCTATCGGTTCATCTCTTCACGTCGGTATAACCATCCTATCTCTAGTTTTACATTACATTCTTTCATACTTGCAAAGTAGAATAGCTCTCTAGCTTGTGTAGCTTTGTTAGAGCTTTCTAGGTTGCTAGCTAAGTTGTGTGCTATTAGTTATCTTGCTACTAACTAGAATTGGTAGGTGGCTTGCCCAACCTTAGAGCTAGTGCAAACTTGCTTACGCCGTGTTTTATTCTAACAAGTTTGCTAAGTGTTATTGTAGAAATTTTAATTAGGCTATTGACCCCCCCCCCCTCTAGCCATACCTAGACCTTTCATCACATTAGGATTCTTTGGCACCACCCGCCACTATAGATATGTTTTTAGGAGTTAGTGCCGGTGTGAATAGTCACATGGTGCTGGTTCGACTCCCAGCCACCCCAAATTTTTTTTGCAACGCACGAGAGGCAGTGCGGGTACAGTGTAGATGGGAATCGAGGTGGACTGAGTAAATGCTAACTGCGCACTTGTCCAGTGCTAGTGCCACACCCGCATGCATGGGCTTGCATAGGAATCGAGGCGCATGTTGTGGCGATCGAGCAGAAGGGCATTCACATCCAGAATAACTTGATGTAGCTGCTGCTAGGCCAAACGTCATTCTTTTCGCAAAAGAATTGATGGCTAGGACGTCGTTTATATACGATACGGAGGGAGTACCTAATGTCCAGTGGTATGCCATCCTAGGTGCCAACCCTATCATACGTCCGTAAATAAGTGACGTCGTTGCTGTGTGCAGCACAAATTTAAGTCTGTTTCTAAAAATGCTTGAAATATTTTTATTTTGTTAAGGACCAATTGTAGCATATAATTAAGAATTGAATCCTCCGCTTTGCCTTCATGCCGATCCTAGATATTACAAAATACATTTTTTATTTTATTCTATAATAAATAACAGATGGAGTAAGTTTCAGGAAAAGTAACCACCATTCCTACCGCTTGCATGAGACAGCTGAAAGGGCAATTCCCCCTCTGTCACTAAAAGAATAGATTTCTGGAGTTGTTCAACTTTGATCAATTTTTTAGAAAAAAGATTAAAATTTATAGTATCAAATTAATATCATTAGTTTTATCATAGAACATATTTTTATATGGTGTTTATTTGAAGTCATAGATGTTGTTATATTTTTTTATAAAGTTAGGCAAATTTAAAAAAGCTTGACTGCCACAAATTCTACGAATTGATTCTTTCAGGGGCAGAGGGAGTATGAATATAGAATATAAGTGACTAATAAATAGGACAAAGCCTTGTTGGGAAAAAATGTGCACGTGATGTAAATGGATTGTGTCGCAGTAACTTTTCTAAATATCAAGGGTGTGTTTGGTTGGGTTGTGGCTGTTGGGAAAAGCTATTGTAGGCTGTGAGCTGTGGGTTGTGAGCTATATAAAAGTTGAAAGTTGTTTGATTAATCAAGTATAAAACATACCTTCTATGTTTATCTCTCTTGAAACAATTATGAAATATTTTTTTACTCCATTCATTTTCAAAAGTCAAATGCCAAAAGCCAAAAGCAAGGTAAACTAGCTTTCAAAAATGTACTAGAGAAAAGCAGCTGCTTTTGGAAAAGCTACTTTAAAAAACAACCCCTTTGGTTGGGCTATTGTCTTCTGGGGCCAAAAGCCAAAGCCCAACCAAACAGACCCTAAGCCCAGTTGTAGCTTTTGTGTTGTGCTAGCATGGATGCTCATTTAATGTTATATCCACTTCATTGAATCTATCCACCTGCTTGAGCTATCCATGTGGAGATAGTAAGAGTATGCACATTTATGAGATACAATTTGTCTATTATAGCTATGTCGACATTGATGGGGTGGTACAACTTGTGTTCAGTGTAATAATGGTAGCTATTCCTCATCGTAGAGGAACTCAGCCTCATTAAATAACTATTTGTGGATCCTAGGAAGGCAAAATATTGGACCGTATCCTATGGCCTCTCCCCACACAATAAGTTCTGAGTGGATGGCAGCGCTCCTTGGCAAACAATTTTGTCATCCATGCCCACTCCACCATAGACCATGTGCTGTGGATTGCCAAGGACTACATCTAGAAGTTCTGTATCGATATCGCTAAGTACGCCATGCATCCCACCATATTCTACACATTCTAGGATTCGGTCTTTACAGACAACACTGCATCTCATTGTGTGTTCACTCTTAAGTAGCCCTCCTTTAATTTAATGACCGCACAAATCACCGTGCAGGTGATGAAGAAAGCAACGAGGGATGTGGTTCGTGTAGAAGATGTATCTAGACTCATTGATGTATCTGGGGTTCGACAGTACGTCTCCAATGGGTTTAAGGTGGTCCACCTCAATAGATGGTCTAGTAACAAAGGCATCTTGTCAAGGTCCAAGCTTCGAGACCCTAGGACACCTGCATGTGTGGTCTACAAACGAAAACTAAAGTTGAGCCCATATAACTTTTTCTCTATCGGGTGCAAAGTACGAATGATGATTTAACTTTTGCCCTATAAGAGATAAGGCGATCCATTTGAGCAAAGCGTTCTTAAACTCGGTGATTAATTATTTGAATCGATGCTATCTAGGTGGAGGCTGGATCTCTCACGGTACAGGATGATGCGCTGCCTAAGTGCTCATTCAGAGTGGAGGATGGCACTCAATCTACCTGCGTCGTCGATAGGGCGGCAAGGCTAGCGAGGACACGAAGGGAAAACAAATAGGAAGGAAACACTTTCCAGGGTCTGAATATGTTTCCATGAAAGGAAAGTAGACAAATCAATTTAATCGAACTAAGGCAAAATTACACGAAGCAAAAATAGAAATAGAGGACTACAAACTATTGTTCCAGCTCAGTAACTCGAATGGCTGGTGCCAACACACTACTAAGGGACTCTGGCCGACAGAAAAAGGCCCTAACTTAGGCACTACACTTAAGATAAAGACTAAAATCCTTATCTACTAAGGTGGCATGAGCCCAGTGACCTCCAAAGGTCAACACAGGTAAGGACTAACTAGCAAAAGATATAGCACAACAGTGCACAACTCGCTAGTTGGCACACTTAAGTCTGAAGAACTGATTATGACACCACCATTTGGGACATAGAACAACATTAGATTTATTGCATGGAGTTGTGTAGCGATAGGTAATTGTAGAGCCCCCAGACACAGGCTTACTCATTGCTGCAAGTTGGAAATACCTTATCACCCAACCAATGAAACCAAACAACAAAATAGCACAAGAATGTGAAGGAGCTACCTTGCCCCATCTTTCTTTGCGGCAAATAGTTCCCTACAAGCAGACCTTGATCACTTGCCTAGAATAGTTCTTCAAAAATAAATATATAAGCAAACCATCCATATATGCCTGCTCCACCCGGTAAAGTGGCAGAAACCACGTATAAGGATCAATGTTGGAAGAACCTGTGTGGTGAGAATAGTACACTATGTGGTATGGTAAACGATATAGATACTTAGGACACAAAAGTACATGCCCATGCTTTTCATGAACAGTACCGGGTACCTCCTTTCCCTTGCTAGATGAGGTTTTGGCCCCAACAACTATGGAAAGTTTAGGAGGAGGGGTTGAGCCACCCTCTGAATGATTAGGCGCTTCGGAAACTACAAGAACCTAAGTTTGGTTGTCTTTTGTAGAAGCAACACTTGATGGGTCAATCATATTCATAGCTTTGGGATCCCTAGAACATGTGGCGGACGTCTGATAGAACCACAAGCCTCAGTAGTCGCTGGATCAAGGAACACCCTCCTAGCTTGGAAGCAGAGTTGCCCAGTTCTAAAGCAGGTTTGCCCACTGATAACTGCTTGTAACACATACCTTTGGCCAACAAGGCCACGAAGGGGTGCATGAAGTAATCTGATTGGTTGAGCTTTCTTCAACAAGCTCAGTGGCAGTCCGCCAAACAACCTGTTAAGCCACTTCTTCGAAGAGAAATATTTTCACTCGGCTAGTGGTATCCTCGATGATCACGCTTCGCTTATAGCTTGTATGAGAAAGAAGAAGACCCATCAGGAACAAGTTAGGAACCTGTGAGGGGCAGGACTATTTGAGTAAGAATTACCTGGGAATAACCACTAGTTTAGCTTCATCACAATTGGTGCATTCAGGGGCGGAGCCGAGACTCGGCCACCCTTGGCCGGTGGCCGGGCTCCCATGCCAACCTGCCACTAATACGCGAGGCTAAAGGCCACGTAAAATGCTCGTTTATCGTCGTACTGGTATGAAAGTGTTAGCGTCGTCTCGTGTTCCAAGGAAAAATGTTCGCCAGTTGCGCGATGTATGATCCGAGTCTTCGACGGTAGCCTTTGAACTGCTGCGCACGGGTGCCCTACTTCCCTGCCCCTGCCTGCTGCCTCAAATTATCGCATCTCATTTGCTACCACGGTGCCAAAAATATTAGCCTGATTTGATTATTCTATATCTATGTTTGATTTTAGCCTATCAGATGTTATGTTTGATCATCAACGGTGTTTCATGTAGATCTATAGTGCTAGAAATCAATTTTTTTTTTACTTTTGTAACTTGTTGCAAATCAGTTTTTATTTGTTTGCTGTTACCTAATAAATTAACACATACTCTATCTTTGGCTGAAAAAAATTAGGACACGATCTTTATTTGATTTTGCATGTCAAGAAATCACTGTTAAACATTATTGTCCCGCCCGGGCTCTCTAAAATTCCTGGCTCCGCCATTGGGTGCATTCAAAGCCATCTAAAGTAGCCTTCAGCCCTCGCTTGCATGTACTACAACCTTTATATGACCAACCATTTGAAACATCTATTTCTCTTACGGTTGTGACACATGTAAAATGAACACCCCACATAGAATTGAAGAACATGCCAAATTTCAGCAACCTGCCATGAGCAATTATATAGGTAATTTCTACGAAGAAGGTAATACATTGTTATCATATATGGGGATCCAATGCCAGGAGCTCGGCGACAATTTTCCTATTTGCACATGCATCATCAACAACACCCGCTTCTGCATCACCATCACCTGGTAGGAACACAACTTCAGATCCTCTGCCCTGTAAACTATGGACAAGGCCAACGACCAGTTACACACCTTGCAAAATCAGCAAGCTGAACAACACAAGCATCATATTACGGTATTACCTAACACGAAAAGCGCTCATTTCTGCAAGATCAATGTTCATGTACCATTTGGTGCCATCACCGCTCACACATGTGGTGGCACCTACATTGCCAATGGGCTGGACATGTTATAGTAGAAACATGGTGTAATGTAGAGGATACATGGAAAAGGGTACGACAAATAGAATGCACCTAAGTATTGCTTCACTTGCACCCTAGCGAAAGCAATCACAACATGTTCATCTTTACCAATGGTGTCAATAAGGACCTGTTTCTCTAAAGACGTTGCATGCTCGCTCCACAAAGTTATTTGCAAGACCCGATCGCTGCAAGATAGTGCATAATAAGTCTATGCTAAGCCAGGAAGATCATAAATTATTAGGGAAGCAACCTTAGATCACGCCGCTCGACTACCCTCCGCATGGACACACCGGTTCTCAACTCTCTGGAACCGAACTAACCGATCAAATTTCGGTTCATGTGCTCGGTTAACCGAAAGAACCGAAATTCCCAAACAATCCCAATAAAACCTTACGGTTTAAACCTAATACCACTTTAACCCTTGATATAAAAAGGTGAATGACATCTCTCACACCGTCATATTTTTTAAAATCTTAGCATAGTGTTTTTTTAATAATTTATTGCTTATTTTTTTCTATTTTTTCTAATTATTTTTTGTTGTATGTGTAAATCTTCAGTTAGTTCGGTCGAAACCGGAACCGAACTGAACTAACTGAACCAAATTTGGTTTGTTCCAAGTTTTGCAAGGAACCAATCGGTTCCTATTTTTAAAAAACTGAATTTATGTCAAGAACCGAAGAACCAAATCGATAGGTTTCGATTAACTGCGAAGGCTGAGTCCATCCTATACGAGATCTCTCTGAGACAAATAGAGTGTCAACATTATATTGCTAGTTGCAAAATACCAGTGCCTACCAAGGACCACCTTGCAATATCTGTACAGACAGTGGACAGGTGGGACCCACTGCTCAGAACCGGCACCGAGATCCTTTACCCTTTGATCTCATCCATCATCCACCATCCACGTGCTTGCTCCGAATTGCGAAATCGCCGACCTCCCCTCCTCTGCTTTTGTCTATTCCTTCGACAAACCTTCCTCCTCCCGCCGGCGACCGCCGTCGATCCACCGATCGGGCGGCCGAAAGACCCACCCCTCCCCGAAATAGGCAGCTGAGACGTACTGTATGTTCCTATCCCCGCCGCCGCAGAAAAGCCTCCCAGCCTGCCCCCCTCCTTTCCTCATCCCCTACGCCTCGATTTCTCTGGGCCCCGGAACCTCGCCGGCGGGAGCGTTTCCGGCATCTCCTATTCGTGCCGCTGCTGGAGATCCGTACGTCCGCACGGAGTAGCGATCCTTCTGTTGGTAAGAATCGGTTTGATTTGCACGCCCTCTTAATCTGAGTACCCGACCTAATTTTCGTTGCGATTTGAGCAAGGGGATTTCCCCACCCCCTCTCCCTGTTTTTTTGTGTTTAGCCTCAGTGACCCTGCTTCATTTCCCTCGTCCCCCACCCAGTCCCCTTCACCGAGTGGGAGGCGACAGCTCCGGGTGCTAGCTCGTTCTGCAACGTGCGAGGAACGAGGCTCCGGTGGCCCCACGCGTGGAAGGAGGGCGGGCTCCAACGTCCTGACGCGCGCGAGCGAGGTGTTGGTGGCTCCGGTGGTCCGACGTGTGGAAGGCGAGAGTGGCTCACCTGCGGCGACCTGTGGATAAGAGGTCCGTATTTCCCTTCCCCTACGCTCCCCATTTACCCTTATATCCCGTTATCCAAACAGCAACTCATTAGGATGATGTCGTGGTGGTTCTGTTTAGGTTAGGTCTGTTGCTGTGTGCCTGATGAATCTTGCAGTGCCGTCAGTTTTTGGCATGATTTGTGATATATACACCTGCAGATGTAATTTCGAAGCTATCTAATATTGCGTAGAGCTTTGGAGTTTCTGTTAAGTGAATTAATGCTTGTGCTTATTTCTTCAATGAAGCAAAATTAGCTGGTCATTTAATGTGGACATATTAGTTCCTCCAAGTCTAGCACTAGCTTACTGCCATTGCTTGTTAACTGAGTTACTTTTTATGTACAGTCTGTGCCTACCTGAAATTGATAAAATATGCGGATTTTTCTACTAACCAAGTTCTGTTCTTTTCAAAGCTTTTGCATGCAGTGCAATTGCCTGTCTAGCAATTTGTCTTCCTATCACTAACTAAATTCAATTGAGCAAATCACTCTGAACTCTTCGTCTCTTCCTATCACTAACTAATTTCAAATGAGCAAATATATGCTACTAACTTGATTGCTGGTAAACATTCTCAAGAATTGGATGACACTTTGAGTTTTGTATTAGTTCCCTGTTTTGTCATTTCTGATTGGCTGATAACTTCATTTGTAATTTTCTCCTTTATTTATGTGGTTTAGCCCCTTCAGCTCACCACCAAATTAAATACAGATGGTTGTGGAGCAATACATTTGAGCATATAAATCAAATATAGAATATTTACTAAAATGCCATGGATTACATAGCTTAGCTATTATCTCCAGGAGACCTAGGGAGTTGATGGTAGGGGATATTATATGTTCTGTTCCTGTCTAAGGGTGTAGAATTGTTAACTTACTCATATTGTCACTCTTTGTTCAACTTTTTGGAGTATCTCTTTGACATGGATTTGATGGATCCTTTCGTTGCACTATATGCCTCCATATTTGAAAAGTACACTGATTTTTTGGGGAAAAGAACCCAGAAAAATTAAGAAATAACATATCCATTTCTGCAGTTTTATCCCATATCAGTGACACATAGGACATAAACAACAAACTAAATTGATGCATGCAATTGAGTAGCTAATGTCATTGTTCATGACATAGTTTAAGTACTGTGGATTTTGTTGCTGTTGATTGATACTACTTATTATGATACTTTCATGGACATTTATGATTTATCAACACTTTAGCCCCTATGCCTTTGCGCAATTAGTGTACCAACATTTTTGTGGTCATCTCATACCCCAGTGTAGCTTTATGCAACCATAACAGAACAGAGGCATTCTCTTATCCATGTTAATCTTCTGCATTATTTTCTGTTTTTGGTTGAAAGAGGCAAAAGGTATCCATACTGTACCTAGTCACGGGATATATGATCCTTTTGCTAGCCGTGCCCGTGACAAAACTTGATGAATTAGCACATCTACTATAAATATTGATTCTATCAAATGCTACTGTTTAGCTGTGGGCACGAAATAGTCCCTCTTTAGCTATAGCAAAGAATAATATCTAAATTTTGGCAAATTAGATGTGATTGACGTACAGAGGAACCCCAAGTTGATATGACATGATTATGATTATAGTATTTAGTTTGTTGGATGGCTCAAACAATGTTTCTTGTTGATGTATAGGAAATGATATCTCAATTATGGCATGCTGCTGGTTGAGGTTACATTCCTGTTGCATAATATTTGCTACTGATGTCACTGCATGCTTCATGCTTGCGTTTATTTGTTTCATGCTCTGAACCTTTTATCTTTGTTTCGGTATGCAGGTAGCATAATGTCTTCTGAAGATAAAGCGATAACTAGTTGTGTCACTTCACTGTCACCAAAAGCTATGGTGTCGGAATCAGATCCCAACAGGATGATGATGTCTAATGGCCAGTCAAATGCTGTTCTTGGTCCTGTGGCTATCTTTTGGGACATTGAGAACTGTCCTGTTCCAAGTGATGTACGGCCAGAAGATGTTGCTGGCAATGTTAGGATGGCTTTGCGCATGCATCCTGTTGTTAGGGGTGCTGTGACAATGCTGTCTGCTTATGGAGATTTCAATGCTTTCCCAAGGAGACTCAGAGAGGGATGCCAGAGAACTGGAGTCAAACTTGTTGACGTTCCTAATGGACGGAAAGATGCTGCAGATAAGGCTATACTGGTTGATATGTTCCTCTTTGCACTTGACAATCACCCACCATCATCCATTATGCTCATATCTGGTGATGTGGATTTTGCTCCGGCATTGCATATACTTGGCCAGCGTGGATATACCATTGTCATTGCCATTCCGTCTTCAGTTACCGTCTCATCAGCTCTGAGCAGTGCCGGGAGTTTCGTGTGGGACTGGCCTAGCCTTGCCCGTGGTGAAGGTATTGTGACCCCTCGGTCCTTGGTGCGCCGTCTGGCTGATTATCCATGTTATGTGAACAGTGGGAATGCGGGACAGTTCACTGACAATCAGAATGAAGAAGAGGCCATTGTATATACTGGAACATCAAGGAATGAATATGGTGGCAGACCTCCCGTCAACCAAATGTATTGCTACAACACTTTCCAGACTGCTAGAGAACCAAGCAGAGCTTTGTATACTGTTGAAGATGGGAACTGTGGTACATCATCAAGGCCTCATAATTTATCATATGGTCAGAGTGAATGTCCTGGGACAGGCCAAGGTTTGACTGATGAGCAGTCATGGTGGGTTCGTCCTGGTGATCTTCAAGGATTGAAGGGTCAACTAATACGCCTGTTTGAATTATCTGGAGGATGTGTCCCACTTGTTCGTATTCCCTCAGAGTATCTAAAACTCTTTGGCAGACACCTATATGTATCAGAGTATGGAGCTGTTAAGCTTGTTCATCTTTTCGAGAAGCTGGCTGACTCTTTTGTTGTCATGGGGAAGGGCCATAGAAAGATGATATGCCTCTGTAATTCTGGTGATAGGAACCTGAAGAACTATTCAAGTACGCCAGTCATTTTGAAGAAGAAAAACACTAGTGGAAGTTCTGCTATTGAAGAAAGCACGATAGGAGCATGTCAGCAGTTGGGCAGCTCATCAGATGATTTGTCAGAGGATGAAGCAAATATCAACCCAGATATAGATGGAGCATATGTGTTCAATGACCATCTAGACAGTTTCAGAAGGGAGATTCAGGAGCTTCTTGTTTGCTACTCCTGCCCTGTTCCGCTTGGTAATTTCGAGAGTTTATATGAGCAACGGTACAAGAAGATCATTGACTATGAGAGCTTCGGAGTCACTGGTCTGGAGGAGCTAGTTGAGAAGGTGAAAGATGTGGTAGATTTGCACGAGGACCAATCCAGCAAAAGCAAGTTCCTTATTGCAAACTACAGCACCGGTTAGGCTCTTTTCTATTGTTTGATGTCCTAGTTCAGCTCCTAAAGTACTTTAGCTCGAGTTTTCTTCACAAGTGTTACACAGGTCCGGTATCTTTTTTTTACCGTGCCGGTACGATAAGTGTGGATGGCATAGTAAGTGTTTGTAATAGTTTCCCGCAGCTAATCTGTGTAAACGGAGAGTTGTTTAATGTCTTCTGTGCAAAAGGAGGATTATACAAAAGAACAGTGACCATTCATTAGTTACTTTGCAAATACATCTAATTCCAGTTCAGTTAAGGATTGCTTTCTTATTGCATCAGAGGTTAGACTGTGAATAGTGTTTTTGCATCAGAACAGTTCATTTGCTTTCTTAGCTTCTCGGTGGAGATGACCTGAGTAATAGTTATCTTTCTTATAATGATAAATTATTACTGTAGATGCTATCGATCGATCGGTTCAATTGGGAAAACCACCCCCGCACTGTACTAACATCACGTGGGCCGCCTGAGCCCGAGCTTATGGGCGCCAGCGCCACTGCTACACCATGTGCTTTTCGTCTCTTTCAACTTATCAACATGAACATGTATAGCCAAATTGCATACTAATCACTTTATTGCACATATATATTTAACATATGTACGTTAGAATGTACTCCTATTTGAATAATTAAAAAGAAATTGGCAAAGACAAATTAAATTCAACATGTCTATGATGTCAAATTTGTCCTCATCTGAATTTAACTTGCACACACGCACAAAAAAATCTGGCTTCACAAACAAATTTTGTGGATCTTTCGATCTGAGTTCAAAGGACCAAATTAGCTGCCATTTCGCTGGCATGCTGTTTGTGCCCTTGTCTAGGGTACTAGGGTTCACATTATTCCATTTCGCTATCGTATTGAGTAGGGTGAATTGATTTGAGCATTCAAGCACTTCAAATCCCAAGAGGAGCTCAAAGGCTTAATTCGATCGGTAATGCTCAGGAGGATACGTTCGCGCGTCCAACGCGGCCCATCTCCGCCAAGGCCCATCACCGCCCACCCACTCGCCCACCTACATGCGTTCGCTTGCCCTCCCCCGCAGCGGCGGCCGTCCCACTCCCCCACAGGTACTGATGTTCCCACCCCCTCCCTCTTCTCCTTCCTCCCTCTCCCACACCGCTCCGCTGCGTCTCTCCCTCCTATCCGGCCAGCAACTCCTCCACACCGGCGTCCGCTGCTCCGGCCTCCTGCACCCACACCCCTCCTCCGATCTGGCGTCTACCTGGGCGCTACCATGGCGGATGCAGCGGCTGCTGCAACAGCGGCAGCGACGACGACGAGCGTGGATCCGCCGGATCCATGGCCCAGCGACGACGACGGTCGTGGATCCGCCGGATCCATGGCCCAGCGCGACGACGACCGGCATGGATCTGGCCCAGCGACGACGACCGCCGTGGATCCGCTGGATCCGATGATGACGGCCATGGATCCACCGGATCCAGCGGCGGTGGCAGACGCCATGGATCCACCAGATCCACCGGACCCCTCCCCCCTCGCGCTCCTCCCCTATTCCTCTTTCCTCCCCCTCTGGGTTGCTCCGTCACACATGATGATGATGTTCTCCGATGTTGCCCTCCCCCCTATGGATCCAATGTTTTCTCTGATGTTGCGCCGATGTTTCAGTGCTCCATTTTCAATGTTTTACGCATAGATGATGAGATGTTTCTCTGATGTGTCCCCTCCCCCTCCTCCTACCCCGCTCTGGATCTAATGTTCTCTAAGTGTTTTACTGGTGGTTCAGTTTCTCATTTTCAATGTTTCGCAACATATGATGACGATGTTTCTCTGATGTTGCCCTCCCCCCTTTGGATTCAATGTTTCTCTGGTGTTTGCGCCGGTGGTTCAGTGCTCCATTTTCAATGTTTCACGCATAGATGATGAGATGTTTCTCTGATGTGCCCCCTCCCTCTCCCCTCCTCCGGGGTCCAATGTTTCTCTGATGATGCCGCGGTGTTTCAGTGTTTCGTTGCCCAATGTTTTGAGCGCATATGATGAGATGTTTCTCTGATGTGCCCCCTCCCTCTCCCCTCCTTCGGGTCCAATGTTTCTCTGATGATGCTGCGGTGTTTCAGTGTTTTCATTGCAAATGTTTCGTGCACATATGATGAGATGTTTCTCTGATGTGGCGTCCTCATCCCCCTCCGGGTCCAATACTTCTCTAATGATGCCGCAGTGTTTCAGTGGTTTCATTGTCAATCTTTCTCATTCGCTCTTCTCGTGTTTTATTTGTGTTTTTTTGGTGTTTCATTTTTTTTGTTTCATAGAGCGCGGCGAGGGTACGGTGAGACTCCGTCGAGGGTCCAGCGAGGCAGGGGCGGGGTGCTTGGTTGGCGAGCTGATGGCGGAGGCCGAGCGGACGGTTGGCGGGGGGCGGCATACGTGGGGCGGCGGGGCATACGCGTGTGTGTGCGCACGCGGGGGTGCGGCTTGGCGCCCCGGGATGATGGGCCGGGCCCTGCTAGCGACGGACGTTCTATCATAGAACGTTCGTTCGCTAGCAGCACCCTAATTCGATGTTTGTCTCAAAGGGATTGTAACTTTGAAATGCAGATGTGACATTATGATAGGTTGCAAGCCTCGCACCGGCTTCGCCAACGGGTGCCTGGGCTGCTCGTGGGCTTGGCAACCCGCAGAATTGAAGGGGCCGATGAGCACAAACAGGCTGCAGCCTGCGAAGGAGTCAGAGAACTTCCCTAAGAAAACAGAACTGGGCACTGACTTTGGGCTACTGTGACGAGTCGAGAACTGAGAGGTCAGAAGAACAGCCGCTCTCAAATCAAGAGTCCTCTCTCAGAAAACTAAGAGCAAACAAACATCTCATTGAAGTTTTGAAGTTTTAGGCAACCTACTCTAACAGCTGCCTTTTTCTAATAGAAAAAATATCACTGCTGCCAACTTATTATACTACGTACGTACTAATCTTTATTCGCCCAGTGGAAATTGTGAGTGTGTGCTCTCTAAATTTGGTCTCATGAATTCACATGAGAGCTTTGACCTCGGCAACTGTGTTCAGACATCAGAGAACTTGCGATGGAACTACTCTCCAGATACTAGTCTTTATCATGACCTTTATCAAGTGTGACAGTCATTCGGTGGGGGAAAAAACACTGACACGCGACCAAAAATACACACTCTGACCGGCAACAAAATAAAAATACGTAACATTGAGAAGAACAGATGATCTTGACTCAAAGTCAGTTTTTTCTATTTTTGTCATTTCTTTCAACCTCCAACACAACTCTAACAAACCGCATCATTAACTCATGATCATGGCGCGTTTCTGCCGTACTGGCTTCTACTGCCTCTGCTTTTCTTTAGACGACCTTGACTTGAGAGTGTTTCTTTCAGCCTTCATCAGCAGCGCATGGCACGGTTCTACCGTATGACTGGCTTTTACTAACCATAGTTATTAGTAAGTATTAGACGACCTCGACTTTGACGCCGAGAACACATGTATGAGTGTCTGATCTACCGCATCATCAGCGCCTGGTAGTATGTCTCTGCAGCATGACTGGCTTTTAGTTCTAGTCTCTCCTTTATTTTGTCACAAATGACCTTGACTTTGACAGCCATGCCAATCTTATATTCTTTTTAAAATTTAGAAGTATTAAATTTTTGGCTTATTTGGCTTTTCGATGCACATATCTCTTTCCATGCATGGTACACCATCCATAACATATCTTTTTCGATAAATGGGTGGTGATGCTGATGTGGAAGAAGAATTCCATGAACATGATTTTGCTATGATGGATGCTTTCAATGATAATGGTAGCTGGGAAAGTAGTCATGATGATAATGCTGGTGGTGATGATGCCGGAGATTTGTTTTTATCATGAGTTGTGCCACATCAAAGAAGTCTTATTTTGTAGTGCGAAAGGGGATAGAAAATTTTGAAACAGTAAAGAGGGCACTAAGGTCTTATTTTCTCATGATTTTGCAGTGGGTCAGGTAAAGTATGGGTAAAGCATTTTGTTTGCCCACGACAATGCTCGTGATCCTAGCTTTTATTCGCCCGCGAGTAAGGTTTAGTACCTATACCGACGCCTGAAGTGTACCCATCAAATATTTTTAAGGAAGATTAAATAAATTCATAGTTAAATAACACACAAATATGTCGATCGTACTTATATAGACCTTACTAGGATAATATATAGTAGCTGACAAACCGCAATACATTATAGAATTGTAGTTCAATCCTTTATTCTCATACAAATAACACAAAACAATTTACAAAAGAGCTAAAGTAACAGGTTAATATTGACAAATTATGTTCTTGTCCTTTGTGTAATATTGACAACAGTTAAAAGCTTATTGGGTGTCATAGCCCTTATCATAAATCACCCTAGGTAAGCATGATTTAGTATGTAGTAGTTTAAAATGGATATGGACCTCTCATGCATCCAAATTTCATGCAAGTAACAAGAAAATGGCCCAACAACTGTATCTCATGAACCATGTGAACAATGAGGTGTTGATGCATCAACATAAATGAGTACCCCTGGGTACCCAAAAGCATGTACCATGTAGACACCATCATAATACAAAGCAAATTCAATGGTGAGGAAGATA
This sequence comes from Microstegium vimineum, assembly GCA_022036555.1. Lineage (NCBI taxonomy): Eukaryota > Viridiplantae > Streptophyta > Magnoliopsida > Poales > Poaceae > Microstegium > Microstegium vimineum. Next base: position 12,488,598 of record CM039129.1, on the reverse strand, counting down.
ACACCAAATGTCAAAAAGAAAAATTCAATTGACATCAACATGGATATATAACAATACACATTGTATAGTTTATATGAAAGAAAGCATACAAGGAAAGTAAACAAACATATATCTCCATCAATATTAGAAATCATACATTTGGGGGAATAAGGATTACATGCAAGTAAATCTAGAGCTTCCAGCAATAGCTTGAAGTAATCTTGGCATTGGGGGTATGTTAATTTCAAGTAAACCCTCAAGGGTCCGAACCACCTCGGCCATTGTTGGTCTATTAGACTCATCATCTTGAATACACCAACATGCAAGCTTGCAAGCTATTTCGACCTGCTTTGAATCAGCATCACCGTTTAATCTGTCATCCAACAAGCTCATTACATCTCCCTCAACAATCATCCGTGCGACATGTACAGGGTAATAAATATCATGATCGCTACTACTGCAAGAATATGAAACAGATGTATTCCTTTGTCCAGATATGATTTCTAATAGAACCATACCATATGCATACACATCAACTTTTGGTGTAATAGCCACTCCAGTGATCCATTCAGGTGCAAGGTATCCTATAGTTCCCCTGAATGTAGTTAAGACTCGGCTAAAATCCCTCCCCAAGAACTTGGCCATCCCAAAATCTGCAATTTTTGGGATAAATGAATCAGAAAGGAGGATATTTTCCGGTTTAATGTCACAATGTATGATGCAGTCACGACACCCCTCATGCAAGTAGGTCAATCCTCTGGCAACTCCTAATGCTATTTGATACCTAGTGCTCCACTTCAACAATGTCGCATGGCTCTGGAAAAGATGAATATCAAGAGAGCCATTTGGCATGTGTTCATAAACAAGCAACCTTCTAGCACCCTCGCAGCAAAAACCAACTAATTTGACTAAATTAATGTGTTGGATTATTCCAATTGATTTCACTTCAGCTCTGAATTGCTTCTCTCCATGATGAGCATAATCAAGCCTCTTCACTGCTATCGCTGCTGAATCACTCAAGAACCCCTTGAATACAGAACCAAAACCACCTTGCCCTAGCTTTTCTGAGAACTTTTTAGTTGCACGGTGTAAATCGATGTATCGAAATGTAATGATTCCATTGGAGCCTTGGGAAGTTTGTGAGATTTTGTAACAGCTCTTCCTTTTATTTCTCCAAATCATTATCAGCATGATGAATGCAAACAAACATAAAGCAGCAGCACTAGTACCAATGGCAACTCCAATAGTAAATACTCTCTTGTTTTTCTCTAAACTTTGCATATCTTTAGCCGCAAGGCGAAGGTTAAGAGTTTCTCCATTTGAATCTGCTGTGGTACCACATTGTATTTGCCTTATGTTTAGCAATTCTTCATGCCAAATAAAGCATGTATTGTTGCTGAAGGAATATGCAGTGCAAGAGCAATTGTCCAAGCAGACTTGAGCACATTCACCACTGGTTTTAGAATCCTCTGTTTTGCGTTCACTTTGTGCTAAACTAACACATGGAACAGATAAGAATTTATCCATTGATCTTATTGAACTTCCATTTGAAAAATTACAATCTAATGCAGTGTTCCTTGAGCATCCATTTCTTGGATCATCTAGCTCCCAATCTTCAATGGATGTTACAGTGAACCCCTTCAAACAAGTGCAATGAGGCAGAGCATCATCATTGCAAATTGTGTAAGGCCCACAGGCTGCGTACACATCACATTGAGATCTAGGTTCGGCATGGACAAGCACCCAATCTTGTGAACCTTCAGGCCAAATGAATATGTTTGTCTGACCCGACACACCCAAGTTATAATAAATATTCATTTCATCTGACACATGGTATGTATGATACTTCTCATGGCCAGTCTCTACAAATGACAGGTAACCTACGTTCCTTGACACCTCCGGCGACGAGTTAAACCTTTTTCCAGTCCACACACCACTGGACCAATAAGGTTTGGAGGACTTGAGTGATGCAAGGACAATTTGGTTAATACCAGTAGGGTCTAGCTCCTCATAGTAAAACCCAGTAGCCGGGCTAACTGAGTTTTTCTTAGAGACGAGGCGGCGATTGAGACCAGTGGCATTGTCCCAACCAAGCTTAGCCCATTGGAATAATGTATCCGTCGGGTGGTCAAAGCTTTGCCACAAAATATCAGATGAGTTTGAGGCATCTCTTAAGATAAGATTTGCGCTGTCCAAGAGAACAGCAATGGTGCTGTTTCTTTTCAAGCTGGCCTGAGTAGACCAGAGAATGGAATCAGTGGGCCGGTTTGTGACAACAAGGTTGCCATCGTGGAAGATTTTGAGCTCCAACGAGGTGTGGTTCTTCATTGGGTCATCCCTGTTTGCTACCCATCCTACAGTAAATTTGGGGATACTGTTGAACCATATGCCAAGGTACCATTTGGTTGTGTTTTGGGAGCCGCTACCCGCCTCAAAAAACCCAAGGGCGTACCTTCCATTCTGGGAGACGAGCTTGTCGTGAATGGATAGTGCTTGGCCAGCTGAGATGGTGTCCCTCGTCGTCGTTGCAGAATTTCCAGGGACTTGCAGGGAGAAGAGTAGTAGTGCTATGAGGATGTGAAGATAAGCCATGGCACTGAACCATGGGAGATCTTCCAGGAAGAGGGTGCAGGGCATGGACATGCTCTCTGTCTCTGCAAAATGCAACTTTATATAGGAAATGAAGCCACAAGGAAACAATGAAGTCAACTGCGTAAAACATATACAAACAAGACCTTTGTGTTGAACTGCGCAGCAATTATGGGGCCGCAGTACGATGATTTGTAAAAGGTAATGTCATTTTCACTTTTTTTTAATCAATCATGCACAAGGTACAAGTGGATGCCCATACATGTTCACAGTGGAGCGGCAGAAAAAGTTGCCTTAAGAGTCGCGGAAGGGTGCAAAACAGTACACGGACGAGTGGAGCCACTCAGATTAAAATCGTCGCATCCAAAAAAAAGTGCCGTAAGGGCCAACTAGAGTACCGATAATAATCTCCTTTATATCCATATAACATCGATCTCTCGGCTAATTAAGACACGGTACAAATTACTGCCTCTATCCTAAATTACTCCCTCTATAAAAAAACTATAGATTACGTGTCAATTAAAATAGTTCATGTCGAACCAAATTTGTAATAAGTAGTACTCACATTTATGATTTTAAATCAATTTAGGCCTTGTTTAGATGCAAAAACTTTTGAAGAAAACAAAACTGTAGCACTTTCGTTTATATCAAGCAATTATTATCCAACCATGGAGTAATTAGGCTCAAAATATTCGTCTCGTAAATTACAACTATGCAATTAGTTTTTTTACCTATATTTAATGCTCCATACATTCGTCCAAAAATTCGATGTGATGAGGAATCTTATAAAGTTTTGAAATTTTGAATGCATATAAACAAAACTATACTATGAAAATACATTTTGTAATTAATCTAATGGTTTTTATTGATATCATAAATATTATTATTTTGTTATCCATAATTGATGAAAAAAGTCTACTTAACCCCCTCACCTATCTAGAGCGGTCTACTTCACCTCCTCAACTACGAAACCGTCTATTCTACCCTCTAAACTTTCTAAAACCAGTCAAATTACCCCTCAGCCGGTTTTGGATAATGGTTTGCTATAGTAACAATGATTTTGTCTTTTTATTTGTTTCTGCCAAATCTTTGAAAAATCATAGAAAAATAAAAATCACTAAATATAAAATTCAATTTTATTGGACTCCATATGAGTAGATCTACATAGTAGGCATATAATATAGTATGTTTTAGTACAAAATTTTTGTTGTAGCTTTAAATTAATTGAAATGTCTAATTTTGTCTTTAATTAATTGGAATAATTCATAGTTGTAGCTTTTGTGGTCCAATTCTGATCTCATTGGAACATTTATAACTTAGTTATAGATAAAGCATAGATTTAACAAGCATGAAATTATATCTTTCTATGTTAAATTTATGTTTTATCTATAACTACATGGTCCAATGAGTATGAATTTTTAACTATAATTTAAGTAGACAATAATTAACACACCATAAAAAATCCACCAGAATTGGACCACAGAAACTATAACTATAAATTATTCCAATTAATTATAGACAAAATTGGAGTTTTTAATTAATTTAAATGTATAAGAAAAACTTTGTAATAAAATATACCATATTATATGTCCACCATGTATATCTACTCATGTGAGTTCAACAAAATTTTATTTTCCATTTTATGATTTTTCCTGTGATTTACTATAATTTTTCAAAGATTAAGTGGAAACAAATAAAAAAGGAAAAGATAAAACCACTGTTACCGTAGTAAAACCACCATCCAAACTCGCCTGAGAGGATAATTTGACTGGTTTTAGAAAGTCTAGGGGTAAAATTCAAATATGGTTGGAGAAAGGCAAAGGAGGATACCCATGGCCAAGCAGTTTTGTAGAAAGTTGCGTTGAGTCCCTGGGTTCAGGGAGGCATTGCTGCGCATATCCATGATGATGCATACAGGATAACTTATTTGTGGCCACTCCAATCGACGATAATGTTTGTTTTGAATACATAATTATGATACATGTGTTATTATAACTAATGACAATATTTACTATAACGTTACAGTAAATCAAAGTCATATACTTTAATCTCATAAATTATAGTACCTCAAAGTCTAAAATGTGTAATTTTGTGGATGGCTATAGAAAAATACTTATATATAGTAGTGCTATTGTATATCTTAAATGTAAAATATTATTCTACACCAGCTAGCTAACCACTCTACTCGATTATAACTCCTCACCACTTGTAAGCAGATTGAATATGGTCAGATACCATCGAGTATGAATACATAGATAGCAATAGTAAATTTCATGTTTAATTTGGTTACATGTAAGGTGCTGTTTTGTTCGTTCTTTTTAGGCCCGTATCTGTTTACCTGGATATCAGATTACCTTAGTTTGTGTTTGTTTCATATACGACGTAAATGATTGCTCCGGGAATAGATCCGATGTTGGAAATAATTGCAATTTAGCTATGCATAAATTAATTCCGACAATTATAAAAGGAACAACAACATATATCATAGACATATGATCTGCTACTAGCACTACGATCTGAGACAAAAACATAAATTCAAGTGCTAGTAACAAACTGAAGAAAAGAGCGAAGAAGGAAGAGGGAGGAGACATTATTACAGCGGGGTTTCGACGGCATCGACGACGGTGCGGATCGGCGGCGTCGAGAGAAGAAGACGACGTCGACGGTGTCGATGGAAGAAGACGACGTCGACGGCGTAGATGGAAGAAAGACGTCCAGCGAGCAGTCGCGACGGTGCTTCCCAAAAACCTGATACTTCCCGTACCCCGTGCAGGGACGCGAGGAGACGCCGACTTCGGAGCCTGCTCTCCCATACAGAAGTGAGAGTACTACATCTCCATCTGAGTGGGTTAAGGGAAAATTGTACTCTCCCATCAACCAACAGCTTGTTCTTCCCAGATCCTAATTCACGGGATCTCCGATCACATAGGTTAGGTTACTACTGAGGTTAACTCACATGGGTCTCAGTCCCATCTCCTTCGATGCATTATCAATCACTGTACGTGATAGACCCTTAGTAAAGGGATCTGCCAGGTTCTTAGCTGATGAGGACATCACCATGCTAGACACGTCTACGCCATCGTCTTTTCCAAGTTGCAACTCATCTCCAACTCAGCTGCCATGTCGACTTCGAGTCTGTTTCTGAGTCCAGGACCACCAAGGAGTAAAACGAACGCCCAGGATGCATACGGACTCCGTTTCCGATGATCCACCCACAGATGGAAAGTTAATTTCATAAGGAAATCAACGGCGTTGGTTTCAGATCCAAATTCCTTCTCAGTCATCGGGAATCATCGAAACAAGTCAGCATCCATAATCTATTTTGGTACCGTATCACTGCTTTTGGTCCGTTGGGCCGTGCATCGTCGTTGAGCCCATTAGGGGGGCCCGTCCAGGGGTGGTGATGACCCTTAGACTTATATAAACAGTCGCCGCCACTCTCGTTAGGGTTTGTTTTTTTAGAGTTTAGTTTTCCATCGAGAAACTGAATCGTTCATTGTAACTGTGTCGATTAGTCCTTTTATAGTGATCCAGGGCCCCTCGTTCTTGATCTCCTCCACTGTGTCGATTAGTCCTTTGGAATCGAGTTCTTGAACCCTCTATTTATATTCACATCATTCATATCTGCAATTTCAGATTGCGTGTTTATACCCTCTTGCTTGTGTTCTTCGATTCGCTTGCAGAAAAAACCTTATTGGCAAGGTCAATCAAGTTGTGCTTGGTTGATAACCAACGGAGCAGTGGTGTAACGGTTGCAGGGTTCGAATCGTGTCTGATTTGAAGCTGGATCGCCAACGTCGAGTTCTCCACCAATCAAATTTATCATTACCTCACGGAAGATCGGGCCACTCCTCATCAATTGGTATCAGATCTTTAGGTTTACCGCGAGGTATAATCTCATTTGCCTTAGCTTCATATTTGTTCATTACCTAGAGTCCAAAAAAACGCCCAAATTGTTTTTTTCAATCTCCGTTGTCCTATCACCCTTTGTGCCTTACAATTTCGTTTTCAGATTTGCTTTGTTGAGTTTGTGTTTGTGGTTGAGTCAAGTTGCTGGTTTAGATTGTGTTCGTCATCGTAGTTCAACCGCACCGTTGCTGTTCTTTGTTTCTGCCCCTATCCCATCCACCGTTCCCAAAGAAAAAGTCGAAGCCACCACTTCACTCGACTTGCCACCGCTAGCCGCCTTGTGTGATCTCTCGCCGCCGCACAAACCCTAGATAGGTTGTGAGCCGTCGTGATTTTTGCCTGCATCGCAGCCCTCCCTACATCATCTAGCGCATACCTGCTGCTATTAGTCACAGGGAAGATTGATCCTGTGATCGGCATTGGAGTTTATCAACGCTTCCCCTAACTGCCACCGTCGTCGTGTTGTGCCTTCCGGAAACCATAACTTGAGGTACCTTCGGTAAAACACGCATAACTTTTCGCTCGTTTATCAGAAAAATCTGAAAAAAATTGTGGAGCTTCTTGACACCATTTGGAGTCCACCCAAACTCACCTTCGGTCTATTTGGTTTTGCCAAAATTTCTAAAAAATATCGGGAAAATAAAGAAAAAAATATCAAAGATTTTGCACGCTTTTCAAAGAACGTGCAGAATTTCTGTAGACCACATCCCACCTCAGTTGAAGGTGCCAATTTTTGTGGTTGCATATTTTGTGATCCTTGTTCAGAGAAAAATATAAAAACAGTGAAAAAAATAAAAAAGTTTGATTCCTACTAGTGACTTTTGAAAAAAATCCGCGGAAATTCACGAAAAAGGAAAAATCTGAGTTGTTGGCTTTTCTGCGAGTTCTTTCCATCGTCCTTTGTTTCATCTTGTTGCGCTACCTCTAGACACATCTTAGCCAGCAATTGTGATTTGTACTTTGGATAGTTATTGAACTTAGCTAAATATGCATTCGTTATTTGCTAATCCTTGCTACTCATAGTGTGCCTTTCCAAAGCTCTACATATACTTCTGTCAGCACAGGTTCATCTTGCAACTGTTACCACGTTCAACAACTGATTGCTTCGCCAATTTGGTTTTGCTCCTATTTGTCTTTAGCAAGAACACTTGCAAGACGGTGGTAAGCCGCTTGTGATTTTGCGTTTCCACTCTCACCACCACCACCACCACCACCACCACCACCACGCTTGGTTCCTTTTAGTTGATAGGGATAATACTTTGGTGTTGTCTTCTTCTATCTTCTAACCATGTCAGGATCTTTGATGGATTTCAATGAGTGCGTGTCCAAGGGCGAGCTTACAACGTTCATCACTGAACAACGTAACCTAATGAACGAGCTGACGCGCAATGTCAACAATCTGGTCACCCGCATTGAGCAGGTTGAGCAACTCCGTCCACCTCCTTGTGATAATGATGAGGATGGGGATGTTTTTGATGCTGGAGATGTGGATGCTGACGGTGATGCACGCAACCGTCACCGCTACAACTTCAATCGTCGTGGTATGGGAGGTAATAATCATGGTAATAATAATCATTTTGCTAAAATTAAATTTAGCCTACCTCCTTTTGCTGGTAATATTGATCCTGAGGTATACTTAGAATGAGAGCTTGCTGTTCAACAAAAATTTGATTCTCATAATGTACCTGCTGAGCATAGAGTTAGACTTGCTACTAGTGAGTTTACTAATTTTACTTTGTTTTGGTGGAGTGATCTTTGCAATGCTGGTAATGCTGCTGCTGTGCCTCTAACTTGGAACGTTTTAAAACAACGTATGAAATCTCGTTTTGTTCCTCCTTATTACCAACGTGATTTACGCTTGAAACTACAAACTTTAAAACAATGTGATAAAGGCGTAGAAGCATACTATCAGGAATTGCTTATTGGTTTAGTACGTTGTGGTATAAATGAAGATGATGATGATGCTACTCCTAGATTCTTTGGTGGTTTAAACAATGATATACGGAACATTTTTTATTATAAAGAATGGCGCAATTTTTCCCAACTGTATCATCTTGCTATTAAGGCTGCACGAGAAGTACAGGGACGCATTCGACAACAGTATTTCAGATCTAACACTGGGAGGAATTTTCAGCAGCGCTCTGAGTCGGAGACGCCCAAGACATCTACACCTCCACACTCTTCCGGGGTAAGTAAATTGTCTAATGTGGAGCTTCCAGAATCGAAGAAAGGTGCCACTCCAGGTGCTTCTACTAGCTCCTCCTCTAGCGCTAAAATCATTTGCCACCGTTGCAAAGGCATAGGACATAAAATTGCCGAATGCTGATGTGGAAGATGAATTAGCCCTTGCTGCTAACATTGATGCAGATTCCACCGAGTGCGATCAAGCCAAGGAGACCATTGACTGAGTGGCTGCCGCCGCGGGCTATCCTAGCCTTTTTGTGCAGTGTGTGCTGAGTTCACGTGTAGGACATGAAGAAGAGATGAAGATCCAGTGCCACAATTTGTTCCACATGTATCTCATTGTGCAGGGTTGTCGTATTCTCACCATCATTGATAGCGGGAGTTGCAACAACTTAGTGAGTTCAGATTTGGTTGAGAAGCTTGGCTTGACCACACGACAATATTCGCATCCATATAAACTTCAATGGTTCAATAATAGTGGTCAGACGAAGGTAACTAAATCAGCCCGCATTAGCTTTTTCACAGGCTCTTATCATGATAATGTTGATTTTGATGTTGTACCTATGCAAGCTTCTTCAATTTTGTTAGGGCGTCCATGAGAATTTGATAATGATGTTTTACACCATGGTATAACTAATAAATACATTTTCATAAATAAGGACAAGAAAATTACTTTGCTGCCTTTGTCTCCTACGGATATTGTTAAACATGCTCAAGAGATTAAAAATAAACCTCCATTAAACATTGATAAAAATGGGATTAATTTACCAGGAGGTGCTTTTCTTGCTACAACTTATATTACTGCTGAGTTATGTGATGATCGTGATGCACCATGTTATACTATGTTTTGTCAACCTATTATGTCTTGTGCATTGTCTGCTGTCACTAACCTTTTGCAGGAGTTCGTTGATGGGATGCCGTCGAGGACGACTCCAATTCTAGAAGGAGGGGATGATGAGGCCATAGCTATGATGGAGTCGAGGACGACTCCAATTCAAGAAAGAGAGGATGATGAGGACATCACCACGCTGGATACGTCTATGCCATCATCTTTTTCAAGTTGCAACTCATCTCCAACTCAGCTGCCACGTCGACTTCGAGTCTGTTTTGGAGTCCAGGACCAGCAAGGAATAAAACGAACGCCCAGGACGCATACAGACTCCGTTTCCGATGATCCACCCACAGATGGAAAGATAATTTCATAAAGAAACTAATGACGTTGGTTTCAGGTCCAAGTTCCTTCTGAGTTATCAGGAATCGTCAAAACAAGTCAGCGTCCAAAATCTGTTTTGGTGCTGCGTCACTGCTTTTGGTCCGTTGGGCCGTGTATCGTCGTTGAGCCCATTAGGGGGGCGCGTCCAGGGGTGGCGACGACCCTTAGACTTATATAAACAGCCGCCGCCGCTCTCGTTAGGGTTTGAGTTTTGTTTTAGAGTTTCGTTTTCCATCGAGAAACTGAATCGTTTATTGTAACTGTGTCGATTAGTTCTTTTACAGTGATCCAGGGCCCCTCGTTCTTGATCTCATCCACTGTGTCGATTAGTCCTTTGGAACCGTGTTTTTGAACCCTCTATTGATATTCGCATCATTCATATCTGCAATTTCAGATTGTGTGTTTATACCCTCTTGCTTGTTTTTTTTCTCGAAAACGCAGGAGAACTGCGTCTCATTGTATTAATAGAAGAGAAAGAAGTCTTACATAGACTCAAACACACACCCACACACCCAACAACTCAACACCAACACACCTAATGGCGGAGCCAAGGGGGGCTGGCAGGGGCCATGGCTCCCTAACATTTGACATTAACAAAAATTACTAGTATTTTTTATATTTTTATTAAAATTAAGAGTGTAAAAATAATTTTTTCTTATATTATATACCTATTAATGTCCTCTAAATTATAAAATTATACATCTATCAATGTCCTCTAAATTATAAAATCGTAAAAAAGAGTTGTTTTTTATTTTTGGAAGTTAAATTTTTGCAGTTGGCCCCCCTATAGATAATACCTGGCTCCGCCACTGCCACTAAATAGATGAAGCTTGTTCGCCGTCGGTGGCTAAGGGCGGTGGTAGTGGTGGCAACCATCCCAGCTGACAAGCCGGGGTGTTCTCCACTAGCAGCATCTCCTGGTCAATAACGAATCGTGCCGGGTAGTACATTGAGGCTACCGTGGCAGCGGCAGGCTCCCTGTCGTCCCCGGCGTGTGGAGCATCGTCGTAGACCGCGTTCATGTGCTGAACACCGTCGAACTCCTGGAAATGCCCACCGTCGTCCATGGCGTCAGGAGCCTCGTGGTCGACCACATTGTTCGGTTCAACAGCGATGAGGCATTCCGGATGCCCACCGCCGTGCCAGGCGCCTGGTGCGTTGTTGTCGACAGTGTTCAATGGCCCAGCACCGTCGAAGTCTTCTACAGGTGCGCCATCGAAGTCCTGTGTATCCCCTGCTTCAGCAATGCTGTCGTCGTCGGCGTCCCGGTTTTCAGAACCGTTGAAGAAGTCTTCCTCATGCTCGGAGTCAAGGCTGATGCCCGTCCTCGCCGCCTCCAGATCTTCAATCGCCGAAATCCTCTTGTTCTTCTTGCAGAATAGGCATACTGCAACAACCATCAGGACAACAAATGCCACAAAGCAGAGGATTGCGGCTAGTGGCGGAGCTAGGGGGGCTGGCAAGGGCCATGCCCCCCCTAACATTTGGTAACAACTAAAATTAGTAGTATAATTTAATATATTTTTTATATTAAGAGTGAAAATATATAAAAATCTTAATATATATATTTATTAATATCTTCTAGATAATGAAATTATACAAAATACAACTAAGTTATAAAATTATTGCAATGGAAAAGACTAAGTCAGTGCTCAAAATTTACGATAGATGTCTTGACGTTAATAGGTATGTCACTTATCGATTAATTTAGTAGCGTTTGAGGCTTGTTGGAACACGATAATTTCATGGGATTTCCGCCAAAATTTCCCATAAATTAGTTCATTTTCATAGGAAAAACATAAAAATATAAAAAAAAATCCGAGTTCCATGCAGGCTCTTAGATCCTAGATACATAGAAAATTATCTCAGCACACGTTAAATTAAATGAATTAGTCTTAACAATCGTCATATGGAACCTAACGGGTTTAGTGTCACTTAGTTTTTACATATCGGCTTTCTTTTATCGGCCCCCCTTGACTATAATTCCTGGCTCCACCACTGAACACACCTCCACTTACTAGCAGGAAAGGAGCCAACACCCTCCACTAACCAACTGAAACTAATCACCTATGGAAGAGATGAAAGACATGACCACAAACCCTCTAGACTACATCAAGAGCTATGCACTGGGGACAGTCCCTTAGCACCAGCCAAGGACCAAAGATGGGCTTCTTCCCAAGCAAGGTTCAATGCTGTAGACAATCTAGGTGTAGCTCCGTTAAAGACGCAATCGTTTCGATGTTTCCAGATGGTCCAGGCTCCTAGGATAATGAGGGAATTCAGACCCTTTCTTGCGTCGTTGCTTACTGTCAAGATCACTTTGTCCCACCAATCATCAAAGGAGGAAACACCTGGCTGCGGGGCTAGTGCAGCCATTCCAAATTTAAGTAAAATATTATACCAAAATTGTCTTGCAAACACACATCCAATGAGAAGATGTTGGATGTTCTCTTCTTCCTGATCACATAGCAGACAACGATCTGGGTGGGGAATACCTCTGCGAGCCAACCTATCTGCTGTTCAACAGCGATTGTGAGCCACCAGCCACATGAAGAATCGGCACTTAGGGGGCACCCAAGATTTCCAGATGCGCTCATAAGGGCCAAAACTGAAGGATCCCTCAAAAAGAGCATCATAGGCTGATTTAGCCATATATTTACCTGAGGCGGAAAGCCTCCAAATATGCCTATCAGGGATTCCCTCCTGTAAAATTGTATCCTCTAGCATATCCCACAGCTCAAGATATTCCCTTAAGGTTTGCACAAATATTTCCCCCTGAATATCTTCAACCCATATACCCTCTTTCTTGTGTTCTTCGATTCGCTTGCAGGAAAAGCCTTATTGGCGAGGTCAATCAAGCTGTGCTTGGATGATAACCAATGGAGCAGTGGTGTAACGGTTGCAGGGTTCGAATCGTGTCTGATTTGAAGCTGGATCGCCAATGTCGTGCTCTCTACCAATCGAATTTATCGTTACCTCACGGAAGATCGGGCCACTCCTCATCATTAGCTGTCTGGATGTAGTCCACAACTATTACTCCGGAGCTCCTCAATTTCTTGACAGACTTCAGTCTACGTTTTACATGTTTGTTGGACTGAAGGACCGAGAACGCCGACCAGAGGGGGGGGGGGTGAATGAGAGCCAAATAAAATTCAACTCAAAGACTTGGCCTTTGTCTCAAAATCACACCCAAAACTTGACCTCGGAAGAACCGACTCACACACGAACTAACAAGTAGGTGAACATCTTAGGAGGACCCCTAAAGGTGCAGCGGAGTGGTCGGAGAAGATAGAGAATGATTGAAGCCACGAACTCGAAACCGATACACCGAGAGCGGTACTCTCAACCCCTAGAGAGAAGAGGCAAGAGCACACCCAAAAATACTTATGAGAACTGGTCTCAAAAGTACATAATCATGTTCCTTACGTGAATATGAATCCAATGCAACAAACGGAACTTGATTCAGAGTCCGGACGAGAGAGAAACAAGCTTAGGACCACTTCAGTTAGGACCGTAGGACTAGTGCAGAGTGGTCCGACGCTTAGTCCTAAGCTACCTCAGGACTAGTCCAGAGCTTGGTCCGGAGCTAGGTGCTGCTCTGCAGATTTTCGGCCAGACCACAGGACCACTCGCTATGGTCCAGTGCTATGGTCCGGAGGGTGGTCCGACGGAATTTCTTCTGAAAAAACAGCCAACTCAGTGAGCACCCAACCTCCAGACAAGTGGTCCGACGGTACCACAGACTAGTCCGGAGCTAGGGGCTGCTCTGCAGACTTTCGGCCAGACCACAGGACCACTCGCCTATGGTCCGGAGCCTGTCCAAAGTGGTCCGGAGGGTGGTCTAGAGCTCACGAACAGAGCACAGAAAACTCGCGAAAACCGATTTCACTCCGCCAAATCTTCCCAAAACTCAACCAAATGAACTCCAACTGCAACAAAATTTTATAGGCATGATCCTTGTACAGTTAAGGAGCCATCCCATAGAAATCATCTCTCAATTTGGCTTAGAGCAACGGGGGGAGAAGAGATTTGGGGAAAAGCTCATGAACGAAGAACACCGCAAAGAAATCGCCCGATCTACGTACTCGTGAGGTTTGAGGAGAAACCCTTCGGTGCAAACATGCTCCTCACGATTACGAACAACTTGGTTCACACGGAATTGCAGGAGCTACTCCCTACAAAGATATTTCATCTCAGGAACAAAGAGGGAGCAAAAGATAAACGCGGAGAACACAAGCAAAACGAGAGACGCGATCAAGTAATCAAAGCCGCCATGGATTACGGAGGGTAAGGCCTCCGATTCCCACCGAAAACAAATTGCAAATCCTTAGAAAGGTTGGAGAGATCAACCTAGGGACCTCATGAACTAGAGAGAGGTTAGAGAGAGAGAATTGGGGCAAATGATTAGGGTTCAAGAGGTGGGATGAGGGATACCCCTTCACCCCCTACTTATCGGGCTTTGGCTATTTCCCAAAGCCCCCCCTAGATACATTGAGTGAACTACCTAGCCTAAGCATTGCAGTCCAAGCTCCAGAAAATATCTCCCACATTTTGAATGGATGGCTCCGCTTCATGCCGGGAGTTGTCGTCGCCTCGACGCAACCTCCAGGATTCCGCCACGTGCCATCCCCGCTTCATCGGAATCTCCGCCGAGGTTTTGAGGCCCAAACCCAGGAAACCCACCACCGGTAGCTTTGCGCTCAACTACCGAACCCCGAGTTCTGAGGCCCAAACTCGGAAACCGTCCTCGGATGGTTTTGAGGCCCAAACCACCAAACCGCTTGACTCGAGCCACCTTGTCCTCGCCCGGTGGGACTCCGAGTCCCCTGAGCCTCCGCTCGACTCGTGCGTCCACTGTCTTGACTCGGTCGACTCGGTCTACCTCCATGTTTTCTCGCACTAGCCGGTACCAAGCACTAGCCACCATAGCTAGTCCGCCGGTGCCCATGGTCCCTCAGTCCGAGCCCCGCTTCCGTGCTTCACCGCTCTCAGTCCATTAGCACGGCAAGCCTCTACTCGACCTTCTCCACGCCACTGACCACTGTCACAAAGTATAGTACCTGCACACCACAAGCCGATAGAAGGCACACACTTGCTTTCGCAAGGATTAGAAGTAAGCCACTCAAACTGAACCGCTCAAATGTTGGGCAATCACTCATCACAAAATTGAACATCATGGGTACTTATCCACCATGTGTTCGCAATCTCCCCCTTGATGAGTGCATTGTCAACACAAGTGCATTTCAGATTTGAGGCACAAGGTAAAGCTCTCCAAATGACCAAAAAGCTAAGAAAGCAAAAAACGGGGTCACTTGAGAGATGCAAAACGAGTCCAAAATTTGGTTCCCAAAGACATGGGCAACGGCTCGACGCAACCAAGTAAAACAAAGCTAGCCCTCAAGAAGAGGCACAAAACGGGCTCAACACCGCTAGCAAGCCAAGATACCAATCACAGCTCTCAAATCTCAGAACATCAATTGAAACACTAAGGGACATCAAAAGGTACCAATTAAAACACCTTAAAGCTCAAGAAGCCATCGAAACCTGTCAAAGCCAACAAAGCAAGCTAGACCCACCAGAAGAGGCAAAGACTCAACACATCTAGCAGAAGCTCCCCCTGGGAACAAGCACACTCAAGATACCAAGAAAGGGGTGAAAAGATCCAAGAACGCAAAAGAGATACCAATTGAAGGACCAAAGCTCAAAAGGCCACAAATTCCAATTTCTCTCGCTTGACTAATGCAAGTATGAAAATGCACCAATTTCTCCCTCTTGGTTGAATATGAATGAAATGCACATTTCTCCCCCTTGGTGACACACGCAGCTCATCAAAGCTCAAAACTCAAAGAGATAGCCACAAATGCCATGAAATGCAAAATGAGTGCAAAAACTTCATACTTAGAGCTAAGACAATGAATAGATGCTCTAAGTGATGTGATCCTGTGAGAATAGGAAAAGCTTTACGTGCCCAACAAAGACTCAAGTTGAGCTTAAGATCACTTTAGAAGCTATTTTAGAGAGCATATCATGTGAGAGTAGAGAAAGGGTATCACCTCCTAAAGACAACTAGACATGGCAAACAAGATAGGATCTATCTCAAAGAAATCTCATATATAGCAAGTAGAACTATCCCTAGCAAAGTTCATACAACAAGCCAATGACCCAACTGAATGAATTTTTCATGTTTCCGAGTTTTGCAGCCAAATTTCAGTTTTAGGCACATTTCAAGTTGTATGCGAGTGGTTATAAGCAATGTGATGCCACTGCTTACCAACCGGGCGAAGTCAAAGGACTTGACACACCGGTTTTGGTCATACATGACACCGCTCAAGTTCCACCCATATGGGAAGCAGTCTCGAACACACGGTGAGGTGCTCACAATGCAGACCCAACTCGATCTTTCCAATTCACAATTTAGAGAGCAATTTCATTTTAGTTCAATTTAAACATGGTGCTCAATGGAAGTGAATGAAGCAATGAAGAGCCATAGTTACAAGCTATATACAAGGCCACCAAGAAGGATCTTCAAAAGCCTACACATGCTAGTGCCATTTCAGAGGTGACATGGGGAATTAATTTCAGTTTTAAAGCTTTTCTAACTTAGCTCTATTGCATATAAAGATATCAAAGAGAGTCTAAGTTAGGCAACACCATAAACACATAAAGCACCTCAAACAGAGCATAGATTCATTATATCGGCTATAGTTATGAAGCTTAAAATGAACTATGTCACAAATGCAAATGAGATGAACAAAGCATTGACACCAATTAACACTATGAAGACACAAAAGAAAGAAAACAAAAATAAGAACTAGAAAGAACTAAGATACACAAAAGGTTTCCCTCAACGAAAAAGGGAAACACACACCCAACTCGCCTTGAAGGCGAGAAAACGCAGCTTGATCCAAAGGCTTTGTGCGAATATCCGCAAGCTGGTTGTGGGTCTCGACATGCCGGAGGTTAATGTCGCCCTTCTCATAGTGATCACACAAGAAGTGAAAGCGGACCTCAATGTGCTTGGTCTTAGAGTGAAGCATGGGATTTTTGGCCACACTAATTGCACTCGTGCTATCGCAAAGCAGAGGCACCTTAGTAAGCTCAAGACCAAAATCCTACAAAGTGGCAATCATCCAAATCAACTGCGAGCAACAACTAGCCGTGGCAACGTACTCAGCTTCGCACGTCGACTGTGCCACGCTAGACTATTTGCGGGAAGACTAAGACACAAGAGAAGACCCGAGAAACGGGCAAGTCCCAGAAGTGGACTTCCGATCAAGACGGCAACCGACAAAGTCGGCATCAGAATAACCGCAAAGCACAAGAGATGAGGAGGTGGAAACCCAAAGACCAAATTCGGGAGTGAATCACATGTACCTCATGATGCGTTTCACCGCCTGCTTGTGAGAAGTCCGTGGGGACGCCTGAAAGCGTGCACACAAGCAGACGACGAACTGAATGTCCGACCGGGTCGCTGTCAGGTACAAAAGCAACCCGATCATGCTTCGGTACTCCGTCTGGTCAACCGCCTCTCCTTCCTCGTCCGCATCCAAGGCAGTCGTAGTCGACATGGGCGTCGAAAGAGACTTTGCCTCACCCATGTCAAACTTCTTCAAGATATCCTTCGTGTACTTGCCTTGGTGCACAAACATCCCTTCCCGGGTTTGCTTGATTTGCAACCCGAGAAAGAAGGTCAACTCTCCCATCATGCTCATCTCAAATTCCCTGCTCATAAGATCTGCAAACTTGGCAACAAGAGCATGAGAAGAACCACCAAAGATGATATCATCCACGTATATTTGGACAAGGAGAGTGTCTTTGCCTTGCTTGAGGAGAAACAACGTCTTATCTACCGATCCCATTTTAAAACCCTTAGCTAGCAAGAAGGTTTGCAATCTATCATACCATGCTCTAGGGTCTTGTTTCAAACCATACAAAGCTTTGTGAAGTTTAAAAACATGGTTTGAAAACTTGGGATTTTCGAAACCGGGAGGTTGTTTAACATAAACTTCCTCCTCTATGTAGCCATTTAGGAAAGCACTTTTAACGTCCATTTGAAAAAGTTTGAAACTCTTAGAAGCTGCAAAAGCTAGAAGGATTCTAATGGCTTCTAAACGAGCTACGGGAGCAAAAGTTTCCTCATAGTCTATTCCCTCCTTTTGACAAAAGCCTTGAGCTACCAACCTAGCCTTGTTGCGCACTACCACCCCATCTTCACTTTGTTTATTTTTGAAAACCCATTTGGTACCTATGGGATGGCAACTAGGTGGTGGAGGAATTAATACCCAAACACGGTTTCACTCAAAGTTTTCTAACTCCTCATGCATGGCATTAACCCAATCTGGATCCATCATAGCGTGTCCAACATCTCGGGTCGCAAAAGACGCGACAAAAGCCGAATGAGCAAAGTGAGAGAGATAGGACCTAGACCGCGTGACTCGACGGTCGATGTCGCCGATGATGTTCTCCGGTGGGTGCTGCCACTCGATGTGGCGGGGAGCCTGCCTGGACGAAGTGGCCTCCCCCTCGACAGCAGCTGGAGCTCCCTCAGGTGCAACGTGCACCGTCTAAGGAAGCTGCTCGAACGGCCCCCATGTAGAGGAAGTAGTCGGGTCGGGACCGTGAGCCGAAGTGGACGTCGCAGGGTCGACGGGGGAAGCCGGTGGAGTCGGCTCGGGATCACCCCAATCGGCATCGTCCTGCTCCTCCTCCACAAAGATGCTAGTGTTCACCTCATCATCACCTGCAAGCTACAAAGCAGTGGAAACACGGGGCATAGTCTCATCGAAGGTAATCTCACAAGTCTCCATCACTCGGTTAGTCTCAAGGTTAAGTGCACGATAAGCACGAGAGTGAATAGAATAACCAAGAAAGATACCGTCAGAAGACCGTGATTCAAATTTGTCCAACTTACCGCCCTTTTTAAGGATGAAGCACTTGCACCCAAACACCCGTAGGTGACTTACCTTGGGTGGTTTCCCAAATCATAGCTCATAAGAGGACTTCTTCTTGAAAGCTCGGAGAAAAATGCGATTGGAAACATAGGAAGCAGAACTGAGTGCTTCGGCCCAATACCGCCTAGGAGTCCTATGCTCATCGAGCATCGTCCTGGCATCTCAACAAGGGTTCGATTCTTGCGCTCAACAACACCGTTCTGCTGAGGAGCGTGAGGTGAGGAAAACTGATGTTCGAGACCCAAAGAAGAACAAAGAGTTGTAAAGTGAGCATTCTTGAATTCTGTGCCATTATCATTGCGGATAGCTCTCATGACATTCTTAGGTAGCTCATTTTGCAATCTCAAAATCAGATCTCGAACAAGTGTAAAAGCCTCATCCTTACTCTCCAAAAAGAACACCCAAGAGTATCTCGAGTAGTCATCAACGACTACAACCACATACCACTTCCCTCCTTCCGACTGGACCCGAGCTGGACCAACTGTGTCCATGTGTAAGAGCTCGCCGGGTCTAGTGGTCATGATCTACGTCACAGGAGGATGGGAAGCGACAACCATCTTGCCATGCCTGCAAGGATGGCAAACCAAATCCTTCTCAAACTTTAGCTTTGGCAATCTGGATAAGGTCCATTGAGCTAAGCCTTGCAAGCAAGTCAAAACTCAAATGCCCCAATCTCCTATGCCACTTCCAAAGCTCGGAAGAAGAACCGGCAAGAAGACAACGAGAAGGTCCGGAAGAGATAGTAAAATCCGCACGAAAAACCTTCCCGAAGGGTAAAGTCCGGCAAACAAGCTCACCGCGAGAGTCCAAAATCCGAGAGAGATTAGGCTTGAAACTCACTTCAAAACCGTCATCAAGGAGTTGCGAAACCGAAAGAAGGTTAAAATGCAAATTCGCAACCAAAGCAACATCCTTGAGGACAAAAAAGTGTTCACTCAGATTGACCCTCGGGAGACAACCTTACCTTTACTCTTGTCCTCGAATGTGATATACTCGGTGTGGTGCACAGGGTCGAGGCTGGAGAACCACTTGGCACTTCCGGTCATATGGCGTGAGCATCCGGAATCCACAAGCCAAGTCTCCTCCAGTCCTCCTTCCTACATCAATAAAAAGACATAGGCTGAGTAAACGGTGCAACACTGGGGTTAGTAAACTATGAAGGATACTAGTATTGTCCCATTTGCCCAAAGAATGGGTTAGGAGAAAAACTAAACATCTCCTGTCCCATGGGAGGATAGCGATCACCACGATGGGGAAAACGTGGTCCGCTAACGAAGGGTGGAGTAAAGCCACTGCCACGAGGCCCGTAGTCGTATGGGTCACGACCGGTACCCCACCGGGCACGACCACCGGGTGGTCTCGCCTCCTGAGGCCTAGCGCCTTGAGGCATTGTACCTTTAGGCCTAGAGGTGCGCCTCTGAACTTCCGGTTCACGCACCCCCACTCATGGGTGGTACATGTCCCGGTTGTTCAACTCAACCTGCCTTCGATCATCTCTCTTCCTCCTAAAGAAAAACTCAGCCAAGTGCCCATCCTGCTCACAATACTCACAATGGTACCTCACCACACTTGGTAGGCACTCTCTTGTTGGCTTGGGTGGCTCTAGCTTTCTTAGGAAGGGGATCACTAGAGATGTCTGGCAGTGTGTCAAGTGGGTTGCGAAGATGGTTCGGTTTTGCAATCCACACTTGCGTCTGTGGAGTGGTTTTGGGTAGCTCTTCAAACACACCATCTCTCACTGGAAACTCAGAGGGGTTGGTAGGCTTAGGTGGATTGATCTTGGTAAGCTGAGTTGTGGTGGGTTTCTCAATCTCGCTCAAACCACTGCACTCACCGATCTTACCGAACATGCTATCATCCTTCCCACCTATAGCAAAGCCTACTCCCGTGATGCCAGCCCTTTTGCATTGGCTAAGCATCATCCCCAACTGCGGCTCTCGGCAATACACCCAACTCAAGATGGACCGAAGGTGTGTGTTTTCTTCCTCGGTACGCATCTTGTCGTGTCTGCACGACGCGATCTCAAGCTCCAAAGCCTCAATGCGATCGGAATCTCTAGTGCTATCTGAGCTGACCTTCTATAACACAACGATCTTAGCATCCTTCTGTGCCAGCTCAGAACACAAGCCTAAGCAAGACTTGCACGCACCAAGTAAGTTAGGCCTAGCCTTTAGCTCACTGACCTCCTCAAGTAGAGTGCCATACTTTTCCTAGAGAGTGACAAGATCAGACATGTGAATGGCGCAAGCATCACACTCTACCTCCTCGGTAACCACCACCGAAGCCTTAGCAAAATCTAGCTCATGAAGCGCGCTAAGGTACATCGCCTTGAAATCGTTCCTCTCACAAGCGGCACACTTGAGCAACGCATCCTGACTCATCAAGGTGTCGTTCAGAGACTCAAGCTCGAGAGAGAGGGACTCGACGGTGGGTGATACCTCGGGTGTTTCGGAGTCATAGTCGTAGTCGGGGCCATCCTTGCGCTTGCCGACCCTACCTTCTTCAATCGCCATGGTGCAAAAGCCACCGTGCTTGGCGTCGGCGTAGAAGCATAGGCCGTTGAGCTTGTCCTCAACCTTTCCCTTTGACTCATCATCGCTTGAAGAAGCACTTCCGTCGGAGGAGGCATCGATGTCGCTGAGGGAGGCGAGGAAGGCTCGATGCTTGGCCTTCAGCTTGTCGATCACCTTCTTGGAGGACCTTCGGTGGTAGCCACCCTTGGGCTTGTGCTTGTCCTCGAAGTGGTGCTCGCGCTTGTACTTGCGCTTGGTGAAGTCACCCACAACTTTCTTGGGGTAGTTTCCGATGAAGTGATCCTCATCACCGCAACGGTAGCACCCCTTGGCTGAGCCACCCCGCTGACAGTTCAAACGGTTGTTGTGAAACTGTGAGAACTTGGTGATCACCAAAGCCAGCTCATCATCTCCAAGAGCCTCCACTTGATCCTCTGTCACAGAAATCAAAGACAAAGCGAACAAAGAGTGTGAAGGGTCAGAGGAGGACGAAGACGTACCGCCGGGGCCAGAAACCAATGCCATAGATGGTTTCGACGGGTTTTCAAGCTTGGCCCGGGTCTGGTAGTCAATCTCCGAGGACTTGAGCTTGCTGAACAGCTCGTCCACGGTCAAGGCATGATAGCCCGATGACTCCTGACTGGTAGCCACCTTCATCTCCCATACCTTCCGATCAAGAGCATGCAAAAGCTTGATAGCCATCTCATGATCATCATAAGGCAAGTTGCCTCGATTAGCACACATCTTGTTGACGATTGATTGGAAGCGAGTGAACATCCCGTCAACAGATTCGCCGGCGAACTGAGCAAAGTTCTCGTACTCTCTATGGTACGTGTTGTAGAGTCTGGACTTGATCTGAGGGTTGCCCTGATGATATGTCAAGAGTGTTTGCCAGATCTCCCATGCCGTAGTGAGACTCGAAACCCGCTCAAACTCCAGAAGAGACAAACAAGAGAAGAGAATGCTACGGGCTCTTGCATTTGACGCATGCTCCGAGACTTGAAGATCGGTGATCCGAGCGCCAAGAACCACGTAGTTCTCATTCTCACAAATCTCCCAAAACTTCGTATCAAGCCCTTGGAGATAAGCAGACATGCGCACCTTCCAATAGGCAAAGTTGGTTCCATTGAAGTAAGGAGGTTTACCAACACCTCGCTCCATGTCGCCTTCGTGGATCAAGAACCGTGTAAGGTAGATTGATCCTTAACCGGCTCTGATACCAATTGAAGGACCGAGAACGGCGACCAGAGGGGGGGGGTGGTGAATGGGAGCCAAATAAAATTCAACTGAAAGACTTGGCCTTTGTCCCAAAATCACACCCAAAACTGGACCTTTGAAGAACCGACTCGCACACGACCTAACAAGTAGGTGGACACCTTAGGAGGACCCCTAAAGGTGCAGCGGAGCGGTCGGAGAAGATAGAGAACGATCGAAGCCACGAACTCGAAACCGATACACCGAGAGCGGTACTCTCAACCCCTAAAGAGAAGAGGCAAGAGCACACCCAAAAATACTTATGAGAACTGGTCTCAAAAGTATCTAATCATGTTCCTTATGTGAATACGAATCCAACACAATAAACGGAACTTGATTCGGAGTCCGGACGAGAGAGAAACGAGCTTAGGACCACTTCAGTCAGGACCGTAGGACCAGTGCAAAGTGGTCCGACGCTTAGTCCTAAGCTACCTCAGGACTAGTCCGGAGCTTGGTCCGGAGCTAGGTGTTGCTCTGCAGATTTTCGGCCAGACCACAAGACCACTCGCTATGGTCCGGTGCTATGGTCCGGAGGGTGGTCCGATGGAATTTCTTCTGAAAAAACAGCCAACTCAGTGAGCACCCAACCTTCGGACAAGCAGTACGACGGTACCACAGGACTAGTCCGGAGCTTGGTCCGGAGCTAGGGGCTGCTCTGCAGACTTTCGGCCAGACCACAGGACTACTTGCCTATGGTCCGGAGCCTGTCGAAAGTGGTCCGGAGCTCACGAACAGAGCACAAAAAACCCGTGAAAACCGATTTCACTCCGCCAAATCTTCCCAAAACTCAACCAAATGAACTCCAACCGCAACCAAATTTTCTAGACATGGTCCTTCTACAGTTGGGGAGCTATCCCGTAGAAATCATCGCTCAATTTGGCTTAGAGCAACGGGAGGGGGGAGAAGAGATTTGGGGAAAAGCTCAAGAACGAAGAACACCGCAAAGAAATCATCCGATCTACGTACTCGTGAGGTTTGAGGAGAAACCCTTCGGTGCAAAGATGCTCCTCACGATTACGAACAACTTGGTTCAAACGGAATTGCAAGAGCTACTCCTTACAAAGAGATTTCATCTCGGGAATAAAGAGAGAGCAAAAGAAAAACGCGAAGAACACAAGCAAAACAAGAGACGCGATCAAGTAATCAAAGCCGCCATGGCTTACGGAGGGTAAGGCCTTCGATTCCCACCAAAAATAAATTGCAAATCCCTACAAAGGTTGGAGCGATCAACCTAGGGACCTCATGAACTAGAGAGAGGTTAGAGAGAGAGAGTTGGGGCAAATGATTAGGGTTCAAGAGGTGGGATGAGGGATACCCCTTCACCCCTAGATACATTGAGTGAACTACCAAGCCTAAGCATTGCAGTCCAAGCTTTGGAAACTTTCTCCCGCATTTTGAATGGACGACCCCGCTTCCTGCCGGGAGTTGCTGTCGCCTCGACGCAACCTCTAGGATTCCGCCATGTGCCATCCCCGCTTCCTCGGAAGCTCCGCCTAGGTTTTGAGGCGCAAACCCAGGAATCCCACTACCAGTAGCTTTGGGCTCAACTACCGAACCCCGAGTTTTGAGGCCCAAACTGGGAAACCGTCCTCGGATGGTTTTGAGGCCCAATCCACCAAACCGCTCGACTCGAGCCACCTTGTCCTCGCCTGGTCAGACTCTGAGTCCCCTGAGCCTCCGCTCGACTCGCGCGTCCACCTTCTCAACTCGGTCGACTTGTTCTACCTCCATGTCTTCTCCCACTTGCCGGTGCCAAGCACTAGCCACCACAGCTAGTCTGCCTGTGCCCATGGTCCCTCAGTCCGAGCCCCGCTTCGGTCCTTCACTGCTCTCAGTCCATCGGCACGGCAAGTCTCTACTCGACCTTCTCCATGCCACTGACCACTGTCACTAGGCATAGTACCTGCACACCATAAGCCAATAGACAGGCACACATTTGCTTTCGCAAGGATTAGAAGTAAGCCACTTAGACGGAATCGCTCAAATGTTGGGCAATCACTCATCACAAAACTGAACATCATGGGTACTTATCCACCATGTGTTCGCATAGACTTCGCATTATCCTGACATCTCTTCACCTTCGTGATCACCGTTTGGTTGTCACAATTTATGAGAATAGCAGGAATTGGTTTCTCAACCATAGGTAAGTCCATCAACATTTCTCTTACCCATTCAGCCTCAGTAGAGGTTGTATCCAGAGTCGTAAGCTCTGCCTCCATTGTAGATTTTGTAAGTATTGTCTGCTTATAAGACCTCCAAGAGACAGCACCACCACCCAAAGTGAATATGTACCCACTGGTATCCTTCAACTCATCAGCTTTTGTGATCCAATTCGAATCACTATATCCTTCAAGTACCTCTGGGTACCCTGAATAGTGAATTGCATAACTCATTGTGCAGCCTTTTAGATAGTGCATTACACGATCAATACCACACCAATGATGAGTTCCTGGGTGTTGACACAAAAAGTGATGTACTGCGTCTAACACACGGCAAGCCGGAAAGCGTGACTTCAATTGGGTGCCCGGATGCTTCGAGAACCGAAAACGTGCCAATCAGTTTGACCTGAAACTAACAAGGGATGAAAGTCACTAGATATAAACTGGAACATGCCGGGTAATACCAGACAGTTCCATATGTACGACACTGAAGCCACTTACAATGACATACAACTATGAAAGCTATCTGCCAACAGGTTTTATGGAACATTCGGCTAAAATAAACATGTAACGCATAACTCACTGATTACCGAACGCGCTGTTGACACAAAAAGCGTCAGGATCTGCGAACACCTCAGGCTATTACCCAAAGCTCGGTATCCGGAGGCGTCCCAGTCGATTTGACCAGTTAATCGACAAGGACGATAACTCGAGAAAGACTGAACGAGACAACGGCGATGCGCCCAGATGTCAAAGCCCAGATTGATCAAAGATAACTAGAACAAGATCCAATCTAGACAACAGCGATGCGCCCGGATGCTGGGATTGAGGCTTGATCAGGATAACTAGAGCAGAGCTGAACGAGGCAACAGCGATGCGCCCGGATGCCAAGGCTCAGAGGTACTCCGACGCGGAACTTGCAAGGATTTGACGGAGATCAAGCTGATGCAGCCCGTCGAAGCTTGAAGAACACGTTGATAAACTACAGCTAATGCAGTAAAAGATAAATTGCGATAAAAGTATAATAAGAATAAAATTGGTTTGTTTTTGATATTGGATTGATTTGTTACACGTAGCCCTCGGGCACATATTTATACTCCCGCATGGAGAGTTGTACAAAGACACGACACGTATCCTTCCTAAAACAAACTCCTAACTTTAAGGAAACTGACTCACGCAGGAGTCGGATCTAAAACAATAATATTTATTTTCCTAAACAAACACGCCTATTTTAAAGGAAAATAAATGACTCATACAAGAGCCGGACTCAAACTACTATAATAATACTGGTATAAAATCACCAGTTCCCTTATGCCTTTCCTTCGATGGAAACTTTCCATCGGCAGACACCTTCAATCCGTGACTTCCTTCTTTGGCCACCTGTAGTCTTCTGCTGCCACCAAGTGCTAAGTCATGCCCATCGGCATCGGCAATACTTTCCCGATCGGCAATCGGCAACATCCCCTCATCGGCAACCGGTACGCCTCTTCATCGGCAATCTTGCACTGATGACTTGTCTTCAATGTATCAGCAATCGACAACCACTCTTCATCAGCAATCGGCAATGTCCCCTTATCGGCAATCGGCAATGTCTCCTCATTGGCAATCGGCAACAGCAACTTTACAGCCCAGGCTACTTGACTTCACCAATTGACCTTATCAACAAGGAGCATCCAGCCTCCATCGGCAACATACTTAGCCTTCCCGTAGCATACTCCCATCGGCAATGCTGGCTCACGATTTCCCGATGCTGATGGAGAACGGCCGCTGACCAGTCAAGCCTTAGCTCATTTGACACGTGCTGAAAAACGGTGTCAACACATGCCCCCCAGTTTCGGAGCGTATAATACTTTACGTGCCGAAATTCTCTCTACTATAGCCGTTGCTGTAGCCGTTACCTTCGAGATAAATGCACAGTTTCCTCGATCCCCACGCGCGGAACTGCAATTTAATAGTAAAATCCCTTGATTGTAGCACAAACAGTTGCAGACCACCTCGATCACCGCGCGTATCTACCACGGGCCTCTCCACATTCCTGCACAATGTGAAACGGAACCCCAAAATGCCCCCGAGTAAGCTTATAAAAGTTACCGGGATCCACACTGCTTTTTACCCGAGTCCATTTTCACTTTTACACTCCCTGCCTTCATCTTCAACTTCCGGCGCCTCCGAAGAACACGAACTCGAGCAACAGTCCTCCACAATCCAAGGACGAACCGCAAGAACCCCCTCGACTCCAATGGCGATCCAAGTCGACATCCCCAAGGTGAGACCTATTTCCTTCCTAATCCAACCTTCTGCTGGTTCTTTTCTCGCACAAATCTGGATTTATTTCCGTTCCTTTTCTGATTTTTCCCCTTCTTTCCTTCGAACCCTAGGAACTGTACAACAAGGTAGTGATCCCGCTTGCTGGTTCGAACTTTAGCTGCTTAAGCCCCATGGGCAATCCGGATCCCTCTTTCATAATCAATGCAGAAACCAATCGGGTACCATTCAGATCTGAGTGCTTCGGCTTAGGATTATGGAAAGATGCTTTCCGGTCATGGCCCAAACCCACCAAGGGTTGGAAGAACTGGTACCTTAGGGTTGCTAGGGCGCAGCAAGTTTACTGGCAAGAGCGCAACTTGGACCAGTGTATCAGGCTCACTATTGCCGATATGCAAAAGAACGAGAACATGTTGATAGCTGCCTCCTACTTCTGGTCTGACATGATGAACGCTTTCCTTTTCCAACACGGACCAGCCACCCCGACCCTTGCCGATGTCCATATGTTGACCGGCTTGGATGTCTCTTCTGCCGATACCTTCACCTTATTCAACAGGAAAGCCGAGCACAGAGTGAATACTCGGAACATCGGCGGCTGGACAGGCTATATTCATGAGTACCAGAAAACAGGATCGGTAAACCAGAGAGAGCACGCCACTTTTCTGAATATGTGGTTAGAAAAGTTCATCTTCTATGGCAGGGCAGTTGGACCCACCACTATGCACCTTCCGGCAACTGAGCTCCTTGCCGATGGAACAGGACTTCCCTTAGGCAAATATCTTCTTGGATCGGTATATCGCCTTCTCCATCAAGTATCCCAGAAGTTACTGCTAGGTGAACACATCGGCAACCTTGGAGGTCCCTGGTGGTTTATCAACATGTGGCTGAACGCACAGATGCAGAAAGTGCTTCAGTTTGACTTGTTCACTCAACGATTCCCGAGGGACATATCGAAAGATCATCAGTGTAGGGATGATGAATCGGCAACTCGCCCTCCACTCAACTTTGGAGAGGCCATTATAGCACTGCCAGGGACCGATGCCGATACGAAACAATTCGGTCTATTCTTTCATAAGTTTTATAATGGAATTCCTGCCACATAAAGGCTCTGGTGGCCATATGCCGACGAAGACAATCGATTCCCACTGCTGTTCAATCTTACCGATGGGAATGTGCCTGAGAATCAAATAATTATGAAGGTCAGCATTGTTCCCCGTGCTATCCCAGTCAACATCTTCGGATCCGGGAAGAATGCCCCTCCATCGTTTGAATTTTATTACCCATCGGCAGCGTCGAGACAACTAGCTTTTGGCTAACTGCCGATTAAGCTCTGCTATTCCAAGGTGGTGAAGCCAAGGCAGACAATCTCCAGCGCTCTAGACTGGAATAAGGTCGTCAATCTTCCTCCCAGTGCCGATATGTCAGACCTTGATCTATCTTCTTGGTCGCCAACCTCCTTCATCACAAATGAGTACAAGTCTTGGTGGCAAGAATGGAGGTGCCAACTGTTTGCAAAGTCGTCGCACTACTATCGGCACATGATTGACGCCGATCACATCGTCCCCGATGACGCAGTAAGTCTTTTATTCCGATTCATTCCTTACTTTACTTCCATCATCGGTATTTAACCTTCTTGCGCTTGACAGGTTGGCGATCCAATTCCTCCGATGAGCAGGAGCGGCAAGCCCTTCAGGCTTCGAATGATGAGTCTTGTATCACTCATCGGCAACCAAGCCCCCACGTTAGCTGCCTTCACTCCTCGACAGGTACCTACGTCGACACCTGCAAAAGCCAAGGCTACATCGGCCGCTGCTGCTGCCCTGACGCGGGTGTTTGCAGTAAACTCATCTTCACTCATGCCAATTACATAATGTCTCATCGGCAATATTCTATTTTGTATAACTTGCATCGAATATTTTCAGACTATGAGGTCATCGGCAGCTGCTCCAAGCAGACAAGCACCTTCAAGTCCGGCTGCCGATGCTCTCTAGTCTTCGTCGAAACGGGCTGGATCTCCTGCTGCCGTGCTAAGGAAGAAAAGGCGTCTGAGGCTAGCTTCCCCATCTTCTCCATCGGCTTCAGCTGCGCCACCAACTACTACTGCACCATCGGTAGGACCGTCGATGGCTCCAACTCCTGATAATCCTTTGGACAACGTCCCTGACTAGGAGACAACTCCACCTGCTGCAGCGGCAGAGGCGGCATCGGCATCGGTACCGGCCGAAATTCCTGATGAGAACATGGCGTCGCCACCACAGGAACCAACAACATCGGTATCGGCACCAGTGCCTACACCAGATGAAAGCCCTAACCAGGGGACGACTCCACTTGCCGCAGTAGCAGCGGTGACATCGGCATCGGCGCCTTCACCAGCCGAGATCCCCGATGAAAGAGCGGTATCACCACCAAGGGAAACCCAGCTACTACGTCAGAAGCAATGCCGACAACAACGCCACCAACACCGACAGCATCAGCAACAGAAACTCATTCATCGGCAACCGCTGCCGATTTCCAAGATGAGGCTGGACCCTCCAACATGCCAAGTCCCAGGCAAGAAATCCGCTTCAAGATGGTAAGTCGGTCACCTAAAAATTCATAGTATAGCTTCATGATCGGCATATTTTAACTTCTTCACTTTCAGGCCCAAGACTCCCCAGACAACCTCTTTTCCTTTGGCCTCAACCTCCAGGATGAAGATGAACACCGAGTCCCCGCTGGAGCAGACAACCTGTTCTCTTTCGCTATCAATATTTCAGATGAGGACGAAGACTATCAAAGTTCTGCTCCAGCACTATCAGTAGAAGTGAAATCCAAGCTCGAGGCATTACTCTCTCAGCTACAGACAGATACATCCCAGCTTGTCCAGGATTCGACTGCAGCAAGGGCAATTTTCAAAGATATCCAAGGCTAGCTACCTGCCGATGCAGAAGAGATCCTCATCCAAGCAACCTTTCTTGAAAGTGGCCGATTGCAATACCAACGGGCCTCAAGCCGCATTGCCAACAGGAATGCTCAATCGAAGCTTACGGAGGAAATGCTTAGGTTCAAGCAAACTGCCGATGAGAAGCACAAGAACATCGGCCAAGTGGAAGCTTCCGGCACTGAGCTTGAACAAGCATTCATCCAACTATCGGCAAGAAAGGAAGAACTGCAAGTTGAGTTGAGAAAGGTTGAAGAGTCCTTGAATGCAGTCGGCCAGAAGAGAGCTCATCTTCCCAACACCATCAAAGCTCTGTGACAAGAGAGGGACAACAATGCCCGACAAGCCATTGCTCTAAAGAAAAAGATCAAGTCGGTTGAAGGATCTGCCGATGAGGATGGTAGGGAGATAGAGGAGATAGAACAAATTCGCCTGCGTGCGATATCAGTCATCCACTCCCTGTTGTAACTTGTTAAATTCTGTCACATTGGCAAATGTAATATTGATACTTGATCTGGCTCTGTAATATAATGTCAATACGCTTTTACCGATGTATTATAACTTTCCTTTCATCGGCATTCAAACGAGCACGCCATACGTCAACTCCTTCGAGAGTTTCTAGAATGTAAGCATTGCTGGGAGTAGACTGCCTTATCCGATAAGAACTTCCCAATTAAGAAATCGTTTTCCAAGCTTAGAACTTAGTCCCAATCGGTAACATCAACTTCCATACCAGAGTACCATCGGCAAACTCTTTCACCTATTTATCGGCAACCATTACCGACACCATGACTTATCGAATTGGCTAAAACTTTCCTCGAGTAATCCCAACTTAGCAAACCCTGGTATTCAGCCCGATTGTAGCAATAATCGGCAACGAGGTTTCATACTTCCATCAGAACAAAATTAGGACAATGCCGATAGACCCACCAAAGAAAGTACAAGGAGCAACCTCCTCTAAAATACCTGCATCATATACTTAATTATTGCACGTAAGCACGACAGAATCATCCTTACAACTGTTTTCCCTCTGGCAGTCAACAAATTCATCGGCAATACGGCGTTTCACACACAAACCACCGGCTGGTGTCCTCAAGTATAACAATTGGAATCGCCAGAGTTTGCCGAGTGCAGCCCCTAAGCCAGAACGCCCAAGATTGACCCCGGTTTAGACCATCGGCAATATATTGCCATCTGCCGATGGATCTCCACCCTTGCGCTTTGGCCTCCACTGCTTTTCCCTTGGAGGAACTTCAGTGTCATATAAGTTATTACGGCGCTCACGCTGAATTCTTCTCTTCTGGGTCTTGGTCAGACCCTTAGGGCACCACTGAGGGAGTTTGGTATTCCAGACAGGCTGACGCTGCCTTTCATTACTCATATCGGCTTCTCTCCCGATGTTTGAATTTCTGGAGAGCGCGTCTTCATCGGGTACTATCGCATCAGCCATCTCCTTAGGCTCCCTTTGCTCAACACGCCTGCCAAGTCTGTTATGGGCACTAAGCTTGCCCCCTAGTCGGTCATGCACTAACCTCTTCTCTCTGAGCGGCTTGGTATACTTGGATGCTCGATCATCAAAACAAGGTTTCTTACCTAACCGATCGGCAGTGTGGTACCCGTGGCATTCAGGACAGTTATCGGCAGTAGGTAGCTTAATGCCTTCTTCCCAACAGTGAACGAAAAAGGGACACCTCCAGTGGCCCTTCTGCCGAAGCCGTTCCTGTTCCTTCTCTTCCTGCCGATATCGCTCTTCACGTGATTGCCGATACTCTTTCCTTGGCTGTTTGTGAGTAGTTACAACGCTAGGAGCCCTATGAGTACTGCTACCTTCATCGGCAACTTTCTTGCCTTCCTGTCATCGGCAAACTTTCCTACATCACGTTTAGCCACTTGATGATCAAGATCTACCGATGCACTTTTTCTGGCAGCATCCGATGTTAGCACCTTAGTCTTCCCACTGGTTTCCACCATATTATTTGGAAACGGGCGCTGATCAATTTCCATCAGTTTCTGGACTTTAGAATTTTCAAATTTGATTCGTCCAGAGTCAATCTCTGACTGCAACTGCTGCCTGAATATTTTGCAGTCATTGGTACTATGAGAAGTTGCATTGTGCCACTTGCAGTACCTGGTCTTCTTGAGTTCCTCGGCCGATGGAATTACTTGATTAAGGGATAGCTTAATTCGCCCTTCCTGAAGCAATAAGTCAAATGTCCCATCGACCTTCATGACATCGAAGGTGAACTTTCCAGTCCTTTTCTGGTCGAGCTCACAAGGTACCGGCTCCTCATCTTTCACCGATTCAACAGTGCCGATGTTCACCTCCTCATCTGACTCGGAGTCCCCTTGTCCAACGAAGAGCACTTTCGCGCTCCAAGTCCTCTTGGGCTCGAACGATTTAACATCCTGATCGGCCTCTGCGATATCAAAGGTGAAACTTTCCAATTCAGCATCGCTGATACTAGGTTCTCCGTCCGAGTCTGAAACTCCCATTTCCTCGGTCGAAAACACCCTTGTGTGTTTGATTTTGCCGATGCGCAGACTCATCAACCGACTGAGCAAGTTGATGTACCTCTTCATGTCTCCGTGGTGAGCAAGTCGGAGCAATCGACACATCAGTAGCACCAACCTGTTGAACATTATGCATCGGGTGCTTAACCGATGGGCAACTCTGAACGCCTACTGGCTGAGTAGGTTGATTTATCTCTCCAGGTCTTGAAGTCCAAGTATTTGAAATGATCGGTGCGTGCGCAGTACCAGTCATCAAAATATTATGCATCGGCTGCGTTGCCGATGGGCCATTTTGCATAGTTACTGGCTTGCATTGTGGCATTATATTCATTACATTCATCGATTGCTCTACTGATGTTTCATTGTACACTCTTTCTTGCAAGTATTGCGGTGTAGTATTTATCGGTTGATGCACCGATACTTCATCCTGAAGACTCACGGGATCCTGCGGAACCCCTGCCACTTGGTGTTCAGGCTGCACATATTGCTGCTGAATCGGCAATTGACCGATCCAACCTACATTAGGTGTCATCGGCACATGACTTACCGATGGCTAATCACTAGCTGACTCTTGCCGCCCTTGTACACTCAGATGATAGCCTCGACTTGCGGGTACCATAGGCTGAGCAGCTATTGTCGATACAAACTGATTGACACTCGGCATGCTTTGCTGCATTGGCCAAGAATTTGCCGATGGCTGATGGCCAGCCGACTCCTGCAACCCTCGTACCCTGGGAAGGTAGCCTTGATTTGTAGGTACCGTAGGTTGAGCGACCATTGCCGATGTAGACTGATTGAGACTCGATATGCTTTGTTGCATCGGCCAAGAATTTGCCAACGGCTGATAGCCAGCTGATGCCTGTCGTTCTTGTGGCGCTGGGTAATTCATTGCCGCCATAGGTTGACTTGCAGCTATTGGGACTTGTTGTATCGGCAAGTAATTTGCCGATGGTTGGACATAAGGCACTCTGGGTATTGCCATTTGAAGATTCCCTGCTGGCAACTGCACCGTCGGGGAAGATGTAGCATAATGCATCATTGGAACCATCGGTTGTATAGGTGTTGCCGATGCCATGGGAACCTTCCACCCTGCATGGTTATATTGGACCAATCTGGAATCAGTAGATAGATTTGGAGACATACCATATCCGCACCAGTTGGCAGAAGTTGGCTGATTCTGAATCACAGGCCCAGACATTGTTGAAGTCACCAGATTTGTGTTCACCTGAGTAGTGCTTGCTGGGCTCAATCTTGGTGGCGCGATCTCATCGGCAGGTCGGCTCATAATTGGTGCAGACACCTTCGGAACCGCCGATGGAATCGCAATAGATGCCGATCCGAGTTGACGATACTCCAGACCAACATAATATGGTTCCTGTCCTCCCTTGCCAGCTTGCTTAATGGCATCGTATACAACATCGGACAACACATTGGATTGGCTAATTAATACATTATTGAATGCAGAATTAACCATCTCTTGTATTTTACCAGGATCGGCGTCGAAGATGACCTGCCGTGGCGACGGCGGATCTTGCTCCTGGACTGCTTCGCCGATTCTGTTTAGGCTGAAGGATTTGAGATACAACCGCTTGTACTCCTCCATTGCCTGCTCCATAGCCTGCCTTTGATGATCTGTCAGATCTGCTTTGGAGACTTCAATGACACTCCTTGGATTAGTCATGATAGATATATAATTTACATAATCGTGTCCCACTGGGCGTGCCAAAAGAGGTGTTGACACAAAAAGCGTCAGGATCTGCGAACACCTCGGGCTATTACCCAAAGCTCGGTATCCGAAGGCGTGCCAGTCGATTTGACCAGTTAATCGACAAGGACGATAACTAGAGCAAGACTGAACGAGACAACAGCGATGCGCCCAGATGTCAAAGCTCAGATTGATCAAAGATAACTAGAACAAGATCCAATCCAGACAACAGCGATGCGCCCGGATGCTGGGATTGAGGCTTGATCAGGATAACTAGAGCAGAGCTGAACGAGGCAACAGCGATGCGCCCGGATGCCAAGGCTCAGAGGTACTCCGACGCGGAACTTGCAAGGATTTGACGGAGATCATTTTGCCGATCATTTTGCCGAATCCTTATAAATCAGCCGATTGCACCTGCCAAATATCCCAAATGCTTGCCTCTGAATTTTACTGCATGCTGGCCCACCTATTATTTCCTAGGCGTGCCAAAATCCAGTGTTAACACTGGGTTAGAGGAAAATCTACTCAACTTGCTTACAACAAATGAGATGTCAGAACGGGTTGCGCTAGCTAAATACATCAATGAGCCAATAATTTAGGAGTATCTCAGATGATCCTTTCCTAGCCTCTTATTCTTTCGAAGTATTAAGCTAGGATCATAGGGTGTTCGAGAAGGTTTGCTATCCATATAACCAAAACGGTTCAATACCTTTTCCACATAATGAGATTGCAAAAGAGTAATCCCATTCTCACCCTTATGGAGTTTGATGTTAAGGATCACATCCACTTCCCCCAAATCTTTCATATCAAAATTTTGGGATAAAAATGGCTTTACATCATTAATCTCTTCAATACTTGTCCCAAAAATCAGTATGTCGTCAACATACAAACATAGGATTACTCCTTTGCCCCAACCATAGCGATAGTACACACAAGTGTCAGCTTCATTTACTGCAAACCCAGCAGAGGTCAGAGTCTTATCAAACTTTTCATGCCACTGCTTGGGTGCTTGCTTTAAGCCATACACGGATTTGAGTAACCTACACACCTTGCCCTTTTGTCCTTGTGCTATAAATCCATCAGGCTGATCCATATAAATTTCCTCTTCTAACTCTCCGTTAAGGAAAGCTATCTTCACATTCATCTGATGGACAAGAAGACCATGAGAGGCAGCCAAGGATAATAGCCCTCGGATTGTAGTTAGTCTGCCTACAGGTGAGTAGGTATCGAAAAAGTCCTCGGCTTCCTTTTGCATATAACCTTTAGCAACAAGCCTTGCCTTGTACTTTTCAATAGTACCATCAGGCCTAAGATTCTTCTTAAATACCCATTTATAGCCAATCGTCTTGCAACCCACTGGTCTACTTATTACTTGCCATTTGCAGTGATGGAGTCCATTTCACTTTGGACCGCATCCTTCCAATATTCCGCATCGGGTGATGCATAAGCTTCTACAATGGTTGTGGGAGTATCATCGACGAGATAAACAATGAAGTCTTCACCAAAGGATTTTGCAACCCTTTGTCTCTTGCTCCTTCTTGGAGCTACAACACTATCATCCACTTCAATATCCTGTGAGTTCATTATTGGCTCAAAAGTTGGAGTGGGTGTGGGCTCAGGAATAAACTCATTCGACAAAGTTGGTAAAGAATATGCAACTTTCATCGGGAATATATTCTCAAAAAATATAACATCCCGTGACTCCAAAAGTGAATCAACTGCAACATCAGGCGCTTCAGATTTGATCACTAAGAACTTATATGATATGTTGTGGTACGCGTATCCCAAAAAGATACAATCAACTATTTTCGGTCCGAGCTTGCGTTTCTTATTAATTGGTACGCTAACCATGGCCAAACAGCCCCACGTACGCAAGTAATGAAGTGAAGGTTTCCTTCCTTTCCATCCTTCATACGGAGTCACATCATTATTTTTAGTAGGAACTCTATTTAGAACATGACATGCTGTTAACACAGCCTCCCCCCACCATGCCTTAGCCATACCGGATGTTCCTAACATGACATTCACTAAGTCCATTAACGCCTGGTTCTTTCTTTCGGCAACCCCATTAGATTGAGGTGAATATGGAGGTGTCCGTTCATGAATTATTCCATTCTCTGCATAGAAAAGATCAAACTCATTGGAAAAGTACTCCCCATCGCGATCAGACCTAACACGCTTTATTTTCTTTTCTAATCGATTCTCTACCTCAGCTTTATAAGTCTTAAAATATTCTAGCGTCTCATCTTTTGTTTTTAGAAGAAACACATAGCAATATTTAGTTGCATCATCAATCAAGGTCATAAAATATCATTTTCCACCTTTTGTCAACACACCATCCATTTCATAGATATCAGAATGTATGAGCTCTAATAATGTCGTGCACCTCTCGTCTACAATCTTGTGTGGCTTACGAGGCTGTTTAGCTTGCACACATGCTTGACATTTTGAGCCTTTGACAGTAGAAAAATTCGGAATTAAATTCATACTGGATAGATGCGACATACAACCAAAATTAATGTGACACAAATGTGAATGCCATATATCAGCCACTGAATTGTTCGAATCACACACATGGTTCACAACTTTATTACAGAAATCAGAGAGTGAAAAGCGAAACAAGCCTCCGTTGTCATAACCCTTGCCAATGAATTGGCCATATCTCAAAATGACTACTTTATTCGACTCAAATACCAGTTTGAACCCATCTCGACACAAGAGGGATCCACTAACGAGGTTCTTATTTATTGAGGGCGCATGCTGCACTTCTTGAGCCGCACGATCTTTCCCGAAGTGAACTTCTGATCGACCGAACCAACACCGAGAACAGAAGCATGCGAGCCATTTCCCATCATGATAGATGAACCTCCTACTGCCTGGTAAGATGAAAACATAGAGATATCAGTACATACGTGAATATTAGCTCCTGTATCTATCCACCAAACATTAGATTGACATACAGAAAATACACTAGGTAAGGAATTATCGTACCCAGATCCACTTGGATCCCCAATAGTCACGTTGGTGGATTTCTGCCCCTGTTGATTCTTCTTGCCCTTGCGGTTCTTGCACTTCTTGACAAAGTGCCCAGTCTCACCGCAAACAAAGCACACAACCTTATCCATGTTCATCTT
Organism: Microstegium vimineum; assembly: GCA_022036555.1. Lineage (NCBI taxonomy): Eukaryota > Viridiplantae > Streptophyta > Magnoliopsida > Poales > Poaceae > Microstegium > Microstegium vimineum. The sequence goes on along the minus strand of CM039129.1, from coordinate 12,451,312 downwards.
CTTCTTCTTGAATTGAGTAGTCTGAGCAGCCTTATGTTTGTTCTTACCAGCATGCTGCATTACATTAGCACTAGACTGCCCTTCAGGTGCTTTTGGTGGAGCATCCTTTGCCCGAGCTTTCTCTTCAACATCAAGACCAGCCAACAAATATTCAATGGAGATTGTCTATCTTTTATGTTTCAGAGTCGTGGCAAAATTTCTCCATGATGGAGGTAATTTGGCAATGATGCCACCAGCCACAAACTTATCAGGCAAGACGTGTCTAAGTTGTTCGAGTTCCCTCACAATAAGTTGGAACTCGTGAGTCTGTTCCACGACCGAACAGTTTTCAACCATTTTGAAGTCGTGGCACTGCTCCATCACATACAGCTCGCGCCCAGCGTCAGCGGCAGAGAACTTGTGTTCAAGCGCTTCCCACAGTTCAACATCACTTTTGATGTTCATGTAAACATCACACAGCTGGTCAGAGAGCATGCTGAGGACGCATCCGATGAAAATCGTCGTAGCCGCAGTAAACTCCTGCACCTCTTTCTCAGATTCGAGAGGTAGTGCTGGAGGATTACTCACGACCCAAAACACGCCCACAGCCGAGAGCCATAGTTGCGCCCTCGTCTACCATCTCTTGAAATTCATACCAGTGAACTTCTCCGGTTTCATCGCATCAGTATATCCCTTCATCGCTAAATGCCTATCAGTTTTTTGGATTGATGGAAATAATTGCAATTTAGCGATGCATAAATTAATTCCGACAATTATAAAAGGAACAACAACATATATCATAGACATATGATCTCCTACTAGCACTACAATCCGAGACAAAAACATAAATTCAAGTGCTAGTAACAAACTGAAGACAAGAGCGCAGAAGGAAGAGAGGAGACATTATTACAGCGGGGTTTCGACGGCGTCGACGACGGTGTGGATCGGCGGCGTCGAGGGAAGAAGACGACGTCGGCGGCGTCGATGGAAGAAGACGACGTCGGCGGCATAGAGGGAAGAAGACCAGTCACAACGACGCTTCCCAAAAACTTGATATGTCCCCTACCACCTACCCCGTGCAGGGATGCGAGGAGACGCCGGCTTCAGAGCCTGCTCTCCCGGTGCTGATGGCACGTCGACGACGGGATGAGGAAGAACGACATCAACATAGCGTAGTGGACAGAAAGAGATCAATCTCGTACTGAGGGCGACGTCTCGCCCTTTATTTATACACGCATCACGACTAAGGAAAGCAATTAGCCGCTCAATCACAACATTACGGTAATTGACGTGCCATTAGTACAATTACCATAATACAAGATTAATTGCTTGCCAAAAATTTGGCCAGCGCAATTTTGGACAGAAAGAGATCAATCTCGTAAGCAATTAGCCGCTCAATCACAGCATTACGGTAATTGACAATCTCTGAAAGCATCTAGGCCCCTAGAGTTTCGGTGATTAACGATAATTCAAGATTACTATGACTAACGTGTGTTTTGCAGAGGCAATAAGAAAGTTAGGTCATGGTAATGGATGGTTGATTGGACTATCATGGTAATGTGCCCCGTATTGGAATCATTTTGGTTTTCAAAGGATTGGCGACAAGGTTGAAAATTAGACTAGGTCTAAGTGTCATTGGAGTTGAGAGACACTTAGATTAGTTTAGCACCTTTATTTTTCCTTTGGCCATACTATTAAGAGGGGTTCTATCTAGTAGCTTGACCTAGGAGAGGCTTAGTGATTAGGTGTGGTTGACACTTGTTGAAACTAGCACTAGGAAGCTATAGGAATAGTCCTTGGACCAAGTGGAGAAACTTCCATGAAGGAAGCATGTTGATCTGCCCTGAAAAATGTGTCTGGACGCAAGTGGAACCTAGGGTCCGGACCATCGGCTGTGCGTCCGGACCCCAGGGTTAGGTCTGCGGGTAGCAGGCAATCCGGACGCTATGAACAGTGGCTGGGTCCGGACTGCAGGTTGCGTCCGGACCCAACTCAGAGAGCTCCAGAATCGTAGAATCAATCCAAACGCAGTCTGGAGTGTAGAGTCCGGACACCAAGTAGGGTACAGACCCTACACAGAGAGCACCAGAGAGTGAAAATCAGTCCGGGCGCTGTCAGATGCTTGCGTCCAGACTCAGTAGTGCGTCCGGCCCAACAAGTTTCCAGTGCTGAGAACAGTGAAGTAAGGGGGTCCGGACGCATGATTGATGGTCCGGATCCCCCTCTCATCTTGCGTCCGGAGTGACGCAGGAAGTTGGTATTTGCCTCTAACGGCTAGGGGTTGAGTTGGGGGTATTTATACTTCCCCATCAGCCCCATGGAGGCTCTCTTGCCCATTCCAATTGCTGAGACTTACTTGTGAGAGTGCAAGAAGTGCAAGAGCCCTAGTGAGATAGTGAATTGCAATTCCATGTGTTGATTCTCACTAGTTTCTTAGAGTTAGCAAGTGTGCATCCATTCAATCACTAGACTTGCCTTGGTCAAGTGAGAGTTAGTGCTTGTTACTCTTGGTGATCGACATCACCTAGACGGCTTCGCGGAGGTTTGCTTGGTGATCATCCGATGGTGTTCCTTGTGGATGGCCCAAGTTCGATTGTGATCGGTTGTGGGCGATTCACCGAGCCGAAGTGGCGAAGAATCAGCCCGTAGTGAGCACTTAGTCCTTGCGGAGACTAAGGGGGAGCGATACCGTGCGCGGTGCTCCAACGAGGACTAGGGGGAGTGTCGACTCCTCGATACCTCGGCAAAACGTCGTCGTGTCAACTTGCTTACTCCCTTCTCCTTACTTATTGCAATTACATTCAAGCATTACTTTCCGCATTACCTTTGTGTTGCTTGACTAGAATTACATAGGGCTTTACCGCTTTCATTGCCTTGTCTTGCTTGTTTAGCTAGGACACACTTGAGAAAAGCACTAGGGTGTTAATTGGCTCTTGATAGGTTTAATATTGCTTAGAAATTTAAAAGAGCCCAATTCACCCCCCCTCTTGGGCATCTTGATCCTTTCAATTGGTATCAAAGTCGTGTTGCTCTAATTTAGGCTTAACCGCCTAGAGCAAGATGTCCCATTGGGATGGACCGCTGCCCATGTTTGATGTAGACGACTTTCCATATTGGAAAGTGTGTATGGAGGCTTACCTCGAAGCCTTAGATGTTGGTGTGCTCAAAGCCACCACCGATGGATTTCCTTCTTATGATGGTGAACCATTCGGTGACGAAGTCCACTATGAGAAGTGGAATGCCAAAGCCCGGAACACCGTCTCTAGGGGCATTGGCAAGGATGTGTTCAACCATGCGCGAACCTCAAAAAACACACATGAGTTGTGGAAGAACATTTGTGCTCTTCATGAGGGCACAAAGAGCGAGCGGGAAGAGCGATATCACTTAGTCATGAATAAGATGAATGCTTTTACCATGCTTGCTCATGAGAATGCAAATGAAATGTACTCACGCTTAAATGTTCTTGCAGAAGAATTGAATGCTCTTGGGCTAAAGCAAATGGATGAAGCCGATGTTGTGAGGAAGATTCTTTGTGTGCTTCCAATTGGCAAGTATGCCAACATTGTGACGGTGTTGCATCAAGGTGATCTTTCCAACTATACACCAACACAAGTCTTGGGAAAGATCAATGCACACGAGATGTACGTGCACATCAACAAAGAAGAAGAAGCTTCATCAGCCACCAAGAAGAAGGACTTAGCCTTCAAAGCTAGCCATGACATGGGCAAGTCAAAGATGGAGTTTTATAGCTCAAGTGAAGATGATGACTCCAACATTGCTCTAATGGTGAGGAAGACGACCAAGATGCTAAAGAAGCTAAACAAGAGCGGTGTCAAGTTTGATTCAAGAAAGAAGAAGTTCTTCACTAGCAACAAGAGGAAGCCATTGTCGGAGATGGATTGCTTCAATTGTGGTGATCTCGGTCATCTAGCTCACCATTGTACCAAGCCCAAGAAGGACAAGTACAAGAAGAAGTACAATAATGGTAAAGAGCAAAAAGATGAGTCAAGCGATGATGAGAAGAAAGATGAGAAGCCACACAAGAAGAAAGATGGCTTCAAGAAGAAGAGGTTCCAACACCAAAAGAAGAATGATGGCAAGGCATACATAGTTGGTGATTGGTTAACCGACATTGAAGAAACAAGCGAGTCATCCGGTGATGAGAGTGATGATGAGAGGGTGGCTGCTCTAGTCATTGGGACTTCATTGCCTCCTCCACCATCACCGCCTTCCTGCACTACATCCTCTACACACCTATGCCTTATGGCCAGGGGTGACCAGAAGGTACAATCCAAAGTAGAGGATAGTGATGATAGTGGTAGTGAAAGTGAAAAAGAATACCAAGCTCCTTACTATGATGAACTCATAAAATTGCTCACTAAGTACACTAAATTTGTGAAGAAGGAGCAAGCTAAAAATGAGAAGCTTGAAAAAGATAATGATGACTTGCTTGAAAAACTTGAAATAACATCAAATGCTAGTGATGAGCTAATAGGTGAAAACAAATCCTTATCCTCACATGCTAAGGAGCTCAAATCCTCTCTCAAAGAGCTAAAAGAGAAACATGATAAGCTAGAGAGGACATCACAAGAGTTTAGAGAAAGATACAATAAGCTTAGGGAAGAGTACACCGAAGTAAAGATGAACTATGATACTCTCCTTATAGCTAATGAATGTCTTGCGGATGCTTTGCCTATTGTTGATAACCCCATTGTCAAGATTGACATTGGCACATCTTGTGATGATTTAATTGTTGAGCCCATTGAGCAAGAGCCTAAGTGCAAAGGCAAGCAAGTGGTTGTGGAGGATAACTACAATGACTATATGAAGATCAAGAATGAGAATGAGAAGCTCAAGCAAGATCTTATCAAGCTCAAGTCAACCAAGTCAATTGTGATTGAGTCACAAGATGAAGACTATGATGTGGCACTTGAAGTTGATATGCTTAGAGAAGAGAACAAGAGGCTAAAGAATGAGAAGAACCATCTAGCCATTGGAATGGAGAGGTTCACTAAGGGCCACAATCTTCAAAGTGAGCTTCTTATGAACACTGTCATGAAGAATGACAAAGCCGGTCTTGGCTACAAATCCGCTCAAGTGAAGAAGGCCAAAGCTAAAGCCAAAGCTCAATATCAACAACAAGCCAAGTACTTCTATCAAGCAAAGCCAAAGCCAAAGATGAAGACATGCTTTGAGTGTGGGAAGCAAGGACACTTTTCTCATAATTGTGTGACTCTACCTCCACAACCCTTGCCCAAGCACACTAGGCCTTTTGCATACAATTCTCACTATATCATCAATAAGGATGTCAAGGGCAAGCCACTTGTTGTGTTCTTAGGACTACCCAACAAGAATAGACCAAAGACACTTTGGGTGGTTAAGTCACTAGTAAAGAAAGCAATGGGCCCCCGTACTCAATGGGTGCCTAAACAACAAGCTTGATCTCTTGTGTGTGTAGGTGAACTACAAGACCGGTGGAAGTCATTGGATGATAGATAGTGGATGCACTCAACACATGACCGGTGACCCCCGGATGTTCACCTCAATAGAAGAAGATGTCAACAACCAAGACAAGATTACATTTGGGGACAACTCAAAGGGAAAGGTCAAAGGACTTGGAAAAGTTGCAATCTCAAATGACAACTCAATATCAAATGTCTTGCTAGTTGCATCTCTAAGCTTCAACTTACTCTCGGTTGGCCAATTGTGTGATCTTGGTTTCCAATGCTTGTTCACTCCTAATGAAGTCATTGTGTCAAAGATTGATGATAGTCAAGTCATATTAAAAGGATTTTGGCACAATAACCTCTACCCTATGGATTTCTCATCAAATGATGCCAACCTCCAAACATGCTTATTCACTAAGTCATCTCTTGGTTGGTTGTGGCATAGAAGGCTAGCTCATGTTGGAATGTCTACTCTCAAGAAGCTATTGAAGGAAGGAAATGTTTAGAGGCATTAAGGATGTTGTGTTTGAAAAGGATAAGCTTTGTAGTGCATGTCAAGCCGGCAAGCAAGTTGCCAACACTCACCCCCACAAAGCATTCATGTCAACATCAAGAGTTCTTGAGCTTCTACACATGGACTTGTTTGGACCTACAACATATGCTAGTTTGGGTGGCAACCTCTTTTGTCTTGTGATAGTGGATGATTATTCAAGATACACATGGGTCTTCTTTCTTCATGACAAAGGGGAAGCCACAAGCTCTTTCAAGAAGTTTGCCAAGAGAGCCCAAAATGAGTTTGATGTGGAAATCAAGAAAATAAGAAGTGACAATGGCACCGAGTTCATCAACACAAAGGTTGAAGATTATTGTGATGAAGTTGGGATCAAGCATGAAGTGTCCGCAACATATACACCTCAACAAAATGGAGTGGTTGAGAGGAAGAACCGGACACTAATTACACTTGCAAGAACCATGCTAGATGAGTATAACACCTCGGAGAAGTTTTGGGCCGAAGCTATCAACACCGCATAGTATGCTTCAAATAGATTATTCATCCAAAGATTCTTGAAGAAGACACCATATGAGTTACTCAATGGGAAGAATCTAGATGTATCATTCTTTAGGGTGTTTGGGTGCAAGGTCTACATCTACAAGAAGCGTCAACATCTAGGGATGTTTCAAAGAAGATGTGATATTGGTTTCCTAGTTGGTTATTCTTTGAAATCCAAAGCATACCATGTATTTAACCAAGCCACCGGCTTAGTTGAAGAAACGTATGACTTGGAATTTGATGAGACTAATGGCTCCCAAGGAGCAAATGAAAATCTTGATGATGTAGGTGATGAACCATTGAGGAAGGCTATGAAGAACATGCCTACCGGTGCAATCAACCCCAACGAAGAAGATCAAGTGGTGGTTGAAGTTGATGCAAGTGCTCAACCTTCTACATCACAAGGGCCTCAAGATGATGATGATAAAGTGAGGGAAACAAATGAAGACACCTTCATCCCTCAAGATCAAGTAGAGGCCCAAGCTCAAGATGTTGATCCACCTACACCTCCTCCTCAAGTGGTTAATAAAAGATCCTCACCCATACTCCAATCCCATCCACAAGAACTCATCATTGGGAGTCCTTCAAGGGGAGTAATGACTCGGTCCCAAAAGATTGCTTCATTTATTGAACATCACTGCTTTGTCTCTTGTGTTGAGACTACTAGTGTAGAGGAAGCGCTTGAAAATCCGGATTGGGTGAATGCTATGCATGAAGAATTGAACAACTTCACCCGGAATCAAGTGTGGACTCTAGAAGAGAAGCCACAAGATGCAAGAGTGATAGGAACCAAGTGGGTGTTCCGCAACAAGCAAGATGATCAAGGTCAAGTGGTTAGACACAAGGAAAGGCTAGTTGCAAAGGGGTTCTCCCAAGTTGAAGGCTTGGATTTTGGGGAGACCTTTGCACCGGTTGCTAGACTTGAAGCCATTCATATCCTCCTTTCTTATGCATCGCATCATGACATGAAACTATCTCAAATGGATGTGAAAAGTGCATTCTTAAATGGCTTCATAAATGAACTAGTCTATGTCAATCAACCTCCCAGTTTTGAGGACCCTAGATATCCTAACCATGTTTATAGGTTGTCCAAGGCGCTATATGGGCTAAAGCAAGCCCCTAGAGCTTGGTATGAGCGTCTTCGGGACTTCCTCTTTAAGAAGGGATTCACTATTGGGAAGGTTGACACAACACTATTCACCAAGAAGCAAGATGGAGATATCTTCATTTGTCAAGTGTATGTTGATGATATTATCTTTGGCTCGACCTTGCAAGGAGTTTGGTGCATTGATGTCAAAGGAATTTGAGATGTCCATGATTAGAGAGCTTACTTTCTTCCTTGGGTTTCAAGTGAAGCAATTGATAGAAGGCACATTTGTATCTCAAGAGAAGTATACCAAGGATGTGCTAAAGAAGTTCAAGATGGAAGATTGTAAGCCAATCAAGACCCCAATGCCTACAAATGGACTCCTCGACCTTGATGAGGACGGTAAACCTATTGATCAAACTCTCTACCGTTCTATGATTGGTAGTTTGTTATATCTTACCGCATCTAGGCCCGACATCATGTTTAGTGTGTGCATGTGTGCTAGATTTCAAGCAAAACCTAAGGAATCCCACCTAAGTTCCATAAAAAGAATCCTTAGATATGTAAAGCACACCCCAAGCATTGGCCTTTGGTATCCCAAAGGAGCTACTTTTCAACTAATAGGCTATTCCGATTCGGATTATGTCGGTTGCAAAGTTGATAGGAAGAGTACCTCCGGAGGTTGCCATTTGCTTGGAAGATCACTTGTATCATGGTCATCTAAGAAACAAAATAGTGTGGCTTTGTCTACCGCGGAAGAGGAATACATAGCCGCCGGAGCTTGTTGTGCACAAATCCTATATATGTCACAAACTCTTCTAGACTATGGAATTGAACTTAAAAGTGTACCACTTCTTTGTGATAATGAAAGTGCCGTAAAACTTGCTAATAATCCGGTTCAACACTCCCGCACTAAGCACATCGATATCCGTCATCACTTTCTAAGGGATCATGTTTCAAAGAAAGATATCTCCCTAGTTGGTGTAAGAAGTGAAGATCAATTGGCGGATATCTTCACAAAACCACTTGATGAAGTAACCTTTTGTAGGTTGAGAAGTGAACTAAATGTGCTTGATCTAAGTAACTTCACTAAAAGATGATCTTGTGTTTGTACCTTGCATTCATGTTTAAATTATGTACGTGCACATAGGCTTGTCTAACTCGGTTAACATAACCACTCTCAAGCGTGTGAAGAAGCTTAACCGAGGTTTAAACTTGACAAGCAACTAGATTCAAATTCAAGTATTGCATTGCATATGCATGTTTGTTGCTTGATTGTTCTTTTTTGGTTAAGTTTTTGAGCATCCGCTAAGTTCGTCCACTTTAGATGGAGCATTCCACGCTCAAGTTGCTACTATACCCCTACTAGTGGCCTTATGATGCTCCTCGCCCTCTTTTATTGCCTATTTTCATTAAAAAGACCTAAGCCAAAGGCTAACTATTTGAAAAACCATGAGGGTTTGAGTGATGGTTCTCACACTATGTCCAACCAGTGTTTATTCGAGTCTTATTTGTGTTGGAAATAGTATGGGAGAGAGCAAGGGAGACATAGGAAAAAGTTCAATGCATTTTTGGCTTCAGCAGGCTCTCCGGACGCTACTTTCAACTCCTGTCCGGACACACTTTTTCGTCCGGACCCTTCCCTATGCTCCCTGTTTTGCTCTGGACGCAAGGTCCGGATGCAAGTTTTCTGCGGTCCGGACCAATGCTCTTGTGTCTGGTCGCCCTCCCCCACTGTGCACCTTCCCCGCACAGTGACTCTGGACGCACCTGTTCCCTGCGTCCGGACTCCATACTGCGTCCGGATAATTAGAGTACAGAGAGAATGTCACTCAATTTGGGACCCTCCTGCGTCCGGTGTCACGGATCCAGACTCTTTTCTGCGTCCGGAGTCCGGGGATTTTTCGCAATACCCCCCGTGCTCGCTCTCTCCTGTCTTCTCCTTGACCGCGCTCGTTTCCATTCATCCGTACACCGACGCAACCGCCGCCGCTGTGCTCTCCATGTGCGCTGCCCACCCACCTCGCTGCCGGCCCCTTCCTGCGGGCCCATGCGCCTATCCTGTCCCCTTCGCACACTCCCCCGCCACGCGCCCTCGCCACGCAGCCCTCGCGCGCTGCTCGCCAGTGCCGCCACCGCGCCTCTCGCCACCGAGTACCCAGCTCCAGCAGCGCCGCCACCACCCTTACTCTGCTCCATCCCTCTCAGTGCCTCAGCCGAGCAGAGAACCCCCCCATAGGGTTTCTCCTTGAACCCTAGGCCCCTCCCCCACCACATCCCACAACGACCCCTCCCTAGGGTCCCTCTGTTTCAAATCCTCCCTAGGGTTTATATTTCGACTCGTCGTTCGTGCGTTTCAGCCGATGTCGCGTTGTTCTTCGTGGTGTCCTCTGTCCATGGCCGACTTTGCATTGGATCGACGCTTCTTTCCTAAGGTAGCCGGCAATTTCATTCTATACTTACCTACATGCTTGCTTCCATTAGGATTTTCGCACCCCTAGATTATATATGTTGCTTATATATTCTCTCTATTCTATATCTCTATGGTAGTTGGGTCAGTGACAGTGACAGAGCACTCGGGGCAAAGCCCGTGAGTATGGATTAAGGCAAGGCCTCACGAGATTGTCAGTGGCATTGCAGGCCTCTTGCAGTTGACAGTGGTTTCTTTTGTGTCAGAGGCAGTGGTCATATTGATAGTGGGCTTTCACAGTTGACAGTGGCAGTGGCATTTGGGCCTCCCTTCAGTGTTGTTTGACAGTTGATTCATTGATATGGCTGGGGTGAAGAACGTCGGAGGTGGTCCCGGTGATGATGAGCCGCCTCGTCCTCCCCCTCCCACCACTCAGCAGAAGGGGAAGGCACGGGCGAAGGTTCCAGGAAAGAAGCAGAAGCTTCTGGACAGAGACGCTCTAGCAGCGATCCCAGCAACAGATGCAGCAGACAGGGCCGAGCGTGGTGCTTCACTTTGTATTGGAGCTCGCTCTCAGTCTTCTCGAGTCTCCTCAGCCGCCAGAGCTCAGCCGATTCAATCCTCCTAGGCAGCAGAGGCCTCCACAGCGGCAGTAGAGGACACTCAGGCCCCAAAGGCAGCATAGATAGCTCAGACTCCTCCTCTCCGACGGTCGACATGTGCACGCGTCAAGATTGCTCCTCGTCCTGAGGGTCCTCGCCGTAATGACCGCGTTCTGAGAGCAGCTCCACCACCTCCGTCACTTCACAGGCCCCTAGTGATGTCTGTGGACGTCGACCTAAGTCTGGCTTCTACGCAGCAGGTCTGTGAGCTCTGGTTGGTCGAGCTTCAGGAGTGGTGTCCAGACTAGTGACACCCTGACGCCCCTCTATTTTTGTGGCACCCATGCCACAAGGACTTCTACGACGCAGCCCATACCATGAGGATCCGGCTGTGACCCCACCGAGTGTGTCCTCTTGAGCACATCATAGAGACCGGTGGAGAGGTGCTTCGACCTCTTCTCACGTACCTTCCCGGGCTGGCGGACCTCCTAGGCCGCTCGGGGAACTACGTTGAGTACTGGGTCAGGGAGTTTTACGCGTCTCTTTGGATAGACCCTGACCACGAGTACCTGTAGTACACCTTCATAGGGGAGCGCTATCGGATGTACCTGACAGCCCTCAGAGAGCGTCTCCACCTTACCCAGTTAGAGCTCAGACTTCACAGGCAGTGTTTCGGGGAGTGTGACCCTCCACGTAGAGCAGTTGGAGGCAATACACCAATTGACGACCACGTCTCCCCATGCTTTCAGCAGCCGTTCGGTCCCGGTGCCAGCCGGCATCCTCGTGAGATGATCTCACACGTTCGACTCCTGAACGACGTGTTGAGGCGTACTCTTCTTCCCTGCACCTGGTACCGTGTGTGACAGCCTGTGTCAAGCTTTGCATTAGGATCATCATTAGCTTAAGCATAAGCATTGCATTGCATTCATGTTTGCTTATGCCAGCATTTCATGTGTGTCTATTTATATACTTCACCCTAGAATTGAATAAGTGTTTTATGCTCTCCTCATGTTAAAATGATTAGCTATGTTTGCTATGCTTATAAGTAAGAGAAGTTTGTTTTCACTAATCACCCTGATTAAGTAAGCTTAGCCTAACTTTTAAGAATAAAAGTTTTTCTTTTCTAAAAAGGTTTGTTTAATCAGTTTTTAATCGAGAACCTGATGAAAAAGTGGTTTTCAGAAAATTTGACCTACATGAAAAATGTGGGCAATATTATTCTGAACAACTTTCGTTTAAGTTTCAAATCATAGTTTTGAGTTTTTGAAACTGTTTTGAATAAATTTCAGTTTGAAACAAATGAAAGAAAAATGGGAAAAGGAAAACAAACCTGGAATGGGCCGAGTCCACCCATTCGGCCCGCTCGGCCTTGCGCAAGCCCGCGCACGCACCCGCAACCGCGCACTCCCGCGCACGCGACCGCACCCGCGCCCGACCGCTGGCTGCGCCGTATGCTAGCGTTGCCGCCACGTGGCCGACGATGCCCGAGCACCGCAGCCGACAGCCGCGCTGCGCCACTCTTGTCGCACCGCGCCCTGCCACACTGCGCCAACCATGCATTCGCCCACTCCTCTCCTCTACGTCGCGCAGAGCGCAGCGCTGCGCCGCTGCCGCGCTGCTCGTCGTCGCGTCGCCATAACTCCGCCGCAGTGCCGCGTCCGGTCAGCCGCTCGCCCCGTCTCGCTCGCGATCAAGTGCGAATCTGCCCTAACGGCGCTAGGACCAAGAGCGCGCTCTGCCCCGCGCGCCGCGGACACGCCTCACCTCTGCCAACCGCCGCGTCGTCACGTCACGGCCCCCACCGGTCACTCCGGTCGGCCATGACCGCGTCAGCAGCCGCGCCTACACCCCGCATCCCCTCGCAACCGACCGCACACATCCGCATTCACTCTCCCGCTCGCTCTGCCTCTGCGCTCGCTACACCACCTCGGTGCTCACGCACCCACTGACCGGGCCACACAGCGCCGACGAGAGCCTCGCCGCCTCGCACCGCCGCATTGCGCCGCCACCGCACGCCGCCGGCTCGCTACAGGGTCGCGCTGGCTCAACCATCCCCACCAGTCGATGCGCGTCATCACCCCGAGCCTAGCGCACCCACCCTCGCCGCCGACGAGCTCACCGCCGGTGAGAACGCGCCGGTCAGCGCCGTGCTCTGCTTCGCACTCACTGACATGTGGACCCGAGTTGACCACGGGGTCCCACCTGTCAGCTCGGCCTCTCAAACGCACTAGGCCGAGCCCATGCACTGTTCACCATGGGCTGAATATAGTGATGTTTTTCTTTTTCCTATTTTCAGTAAATGTGATAATGCTTGTTTATTTCATATCTAGAGTTTGGTGAATTCTAAAATAGAGAAATAATTTGTGTTAGACTCTATAAATGTAGATATTTCTGTTAAAAATATAAAAAATAATTTTTGGAGAATGTCTTCAGTACTAATGTTTAAATAGTTATTTTATGCATTTATCAAAATTAATCGTGTTCGTGTTTGAAATGGTCAAATAAATATGTGAAGTTTTTATGCTAGCTTTGTTATCCTGTGTAGAAGCTAGGAAAAATATAACATGCCATCTTTCTGTGTAAGTTTTAATTATTACCTATTAAAATGTGTTTCTGCTGCTTTCTTGGATTAATTCATGTGGTAAATATGTGCTTAGATAAATCATGAAAAATATAATATGTGGTATGTACGCCTTGATGTGTCTAAGAAAAATATAATATGTGGTATGTTGTATATCAGAAAAGATACTTGTAGTTCAAGTGTACTTTTCTAGGGTTTTCTTTGGAAATCTTTATAGAAATTAATCTGGTAGTGTTGATCATGGAACTTTCTTGATAAATATGTTTCTAAGTTTAGAACCTGCTACAAATAAGATATATCCTGTTTCACCCTGTTAGCTAGTAGCTCTAGTTCTAAGTGCTTTTTCTGCATTTAATTTCATCTTTTTGTATCTGCTAGCTGGTAGCTTTACTTTAAGCAATTTTTCTACAGTAGCATCCAGTAGGCTTGTTCTGTCCTCTATAATTTTGGTAGATTTTTTCTGAGCCGTTTATAATAAGGTTGCTGTGTAAAGTGGCATTAAAGTGAATACTTAGAATAAATCTAAAAGCCACCTTTGAGTGTTGGATTCTTGCTTAAGCATCATTCCTGCACTATCAAGTTTACATATATGCATTGCAAACATTTAGGATCAGTGGAGGAACTTCAGGTGCCACCTCCAGAAGCGGAAGTCCAGGAGGTGTAGGAGCTGAAGGAGGAGTACCACGAGCTCGACACTAACCTCCCCGAGTGCCCTGACCACCAGCCCTCCACTTTCACTTAAGGCAAGCACCGGAGCATCCTTAAGTCTCCCAGCATTTTCAATATTAATTTACTGGAGTAGTTTATACTATGATGCATTAGGTGCTAGGAGTTGGATGAATCCCATTTGTTGCATTACCTTCCTTGATATTTCAATTACCTACCTCTTGTTAACCTGATAAATAAAAGTAAAAGCAACCGCTTAGCATGGTTAGAAGAAATAGTTACATTTATATTTATGTTAGTATTATCCCATGGGGGTAGTACTGATCACGGTTGGCTATATTTTTTTGCTATCATGGAAAGAACCAATGGGGTAGACGATGCAGTTTTTCGCCGATCACCACAGGGTTTACCCATACTCAGCGTCTGCCGGCTTGGATAGTTCAGCTCCTGCCTTCTCCGCTAGCTACACTGCCCTCACCGGCCTTGCTAGTCCTACTGACTACCAGCCTTCTCCGCCGGAGCCCGCACCACAGACAGGTGGAACTTTAACCTCCTCCATGGCTTTGTCAGAGCTTGCACCTCAGGACCCACCTGCTATGGACACTCCTACTCCAGAGGTTTAGCCAGACTTGACTCCAGTGGCTGATGAGCCCCAGGGACAGACTGTTGAGCCCCCAGTGTCAGAGACACGCCTTCCAGTTCCTGCTCCTAAGTCTGAGGCTGCTCCTTCCATGCCAGCTCCGGCTACAGACCTGCCTAGTTTAGAGGCACCGACATCGACAGAGTCAGTGGTTCCAGAGACAGAGCAGGCAAGTGCTCCAGCAGAGTCAGTGGACGAGGCTTCAGTTACTCCTTCTGCGGCTACTACTCCTATGATAGCTCCTTCTCCTCCGCCAGCTTCAGCTACAGTGGGTCAGAGTGATGGTGATGACTCTAGTCCAGACTACGAGCAGTTCGACCTCCGCGCTCGTGACCCAGCTGCTCCTCCTGCGCCCGACGCTTAGTTTTTGGTGCTTTGTCGCCAAAGGGGGAGAGAGAGTGAGAGTATGCTAGTTATAGGGGGAGTTGAGAGTGAGACTTGGTTCTTTTGATGTGCTTACTACTCTCATACTCATGCATCATGTTTACCCTATCGCATACATTTGCTTTTCTGTGATGATACACTTGCTTGTGAAATATGTGGTTCACCCTAATATGTTATGTCACATGCTTTTGGCCCTTGATATGCTTCCCTGCTTTACTTTGATACATACATGTGTTTAGCATATTGCGAACACATGGTGGATAAGTACCTATGTAGGTTCAGCTTTGATGATGAGTAATTGTCCAACACGTGAGTGTTTCAGTTTGAGCGAAAGCAGAAACATGTGCTTGTCTATCGGCTTGTGGTGTGCAGGTGCTATGCCTAGTGACAATGGTCAATGGCGTGGAGAAGGTCGAGTAGAGGCTTGCCGTACCGATGGACTGAGAGCGGTGAAGGGCGGAAGCGGGGCTCGGACTGAGGGACCATGGGCGCCGGAGGACTAGCTGTGGTGGCTAGTACGTGGCACCGACGAGTGCAAGAAGACATGGAGGTAGACCGAGTCGGCCGAGTCAAGACGGTGGACGCGCGAGTCGAGCGGAGGCTCAGGGGACTCGAAGTCCGACCGAGCGAAGACAAGGTGATGAGATGCGGTCCCGATCTTCACGACGTAGGATCTTGTTCTTGATAACTAGCCAAAGATTGGCCGATAACTTGCTGCAAGCAGTGATAACTAGTGCAACCTGACGACACGCACAAGGAGCCAACCACCGTCTCTATACAGCAGCCTGAACTAAGGATTCGCCCAACCACACTCTCAAAGAAACCAACCTACGCAACCTAAACTCAAAGATCAGGAGCACGGATTGGGTTCCGATGATGCGGCCGCTTCTATAATCGCCACGAAGGAAAACACAAGAGCAAAGGGGTAGAGAATCTCTCTCTGGGGGTTTGTTAGCACACAACTGAACAAAGGTTCTATATTCGATTATCAAAAGTCTGAGTTTGCAAGGATGCAAAGGTGTATATATACTAGCAACAGCCCTACTAGATAGGTGTAAACACGAGATGGAAATGAAAAGACTAAGAATGTGAAAAGGCCTCCACGAAATGAGTTTCTGAAGTGGCTTCGCGAGGCTGTTGGTCTTCTGCGCAGTCTTCAGTAAATTGGTAATATCTCCATCTTGGAAGTCCAAATGATACACTGTTAAATGCGTTGGAAAGTAGACTTAACCATCTTTCCAACCATGTATACCATGCAGCACGAAACATTATAGAATGTTACAGTTTTGCATGGGAACTTAACCATCAGGCTGGTTGTTGACCTTCAGAGCAGTCTTCACTAATCTGTCCATATCTCAATATTGACATGTTTAAAAGTGGTGAGGTTTGCTGCATTGGAAAGAATACTTGAAGAGCTTTCCAAAATGTCTTCTTGAGCCTCCAATGCTTCTTAAAGTAGAGATATATGATCATTTCTTGAATTGGTCCATTTTGGACTGGACTGCTCTAAACTGGTCTGTTGCTTTTCTTCACGTAGAGTAACATCATCCTCTTGATGTATATTCCTAAGTACAACAAAAGTAGAACACTTAGGTAGTATAATATTCTTAGAAGTATCAAGATTAAAATCAATAAGGAATGAATTCACGTGCTCTTGAAGTTTTCTAGAACGACTTCTTGTAAGTGGACCTTGAATTGTATCATTTATGTTTGATGATGGTTGCTTAGTACTTGAAGTAGCATGCATGGTTGAGATTTCCTCATCATGCTCCCCCTCTTGAAAAGGAGTCGACATCGATGACTCTGAATCTTCTAGTCCAAAGAATGTTGTTAAGTCAGCAACATTGAAGGTTGCGCTAACACCATAGTCTTCAGGAAGCTCAATCTTGTAGGCATTGTCATTGATCTTGGACAACACTCTGAATGGACCATCTCCACGAGGCATCAACTTGGATTTGCGTTTTTGTGGAAAGCAGTCTTTGCGAAGATGTACCCAAACCAAATCTCCAGGTTCAAATGTCACCTTCTTGCGATGCTTATTTGCCCATGCAGCATAGTACTTGGACCTCTTCTCAATTGCTTATTTGGTCTTCTCATGAATCTTGTTGACATAAGACGCGCGCTTGGATGCTTCCATGTCACTCCTTTCCTGCAATGGTAGAGGTAACAAATCGATCGGAGCAAGTGGTTTGAAACCATATACAACTTCAAAAGGACACATATTAATTGTAGGTAGAATGTACTGCCCTATTGTAAGCAAATTCCACATGTGGCAAGCACTCTTCCCACTCCTTCAAGTTCTTCTTTATCAAGGCTCATAGAAGCATAGAGAGTGTGGCAAGTGGTGGAAAACAGCAGCCTTGTACCAAGCTTTGCCCACAATGTCTTCCAAAAGTAGCTCAAAAACTTGGTGTCACGGTCTGAAACAATCGTCTTGGGCATGCCATGCAACCTTACAATTTCTCTGAAAAATAGAGAGGCTACATGGGAAGCATCGTCACTTTTATTACAAGGTATAAAATGTGCCATTTTAGAGAAGCAGCCAACAACAACAAAAATTGAATCCCTCCCCTCTTAGTCCTAGGTAATCCGAAAACAAAATCCATGCTAATATCTTCCCAAGGAGCATTTGGAATAGGCAAGGGAGTATATAATCCATGGGGGTTTAGTTTTGACTTAGCTTTGTGACAGGTGATGCATCTTTGCACGAGTCGTTGAACATCTCTTCTTATCTTCGGCCAATAGAAGTGATCAGCTAGCATCTTATAGTCTTTCTCCATCCAAAGTGACCCATCAGTCCACCTGCATGTGTTTCCTATAACAACAAGAGTCTAATAGAGCAATGTGGAACACATAATTTGTTAGTTCTAAACAAAAATCCATCATGTAAATGATATTTTTCCCATCCCTTTCCAGCTATGCATTTTGTATAAGGTTCTGAAAAGTCATGATCAGCAGAGTACAATTCTTTTATGCTTTCAATTCCAGGTACCTTTACTTCAATTTGATTTAACAAAACATTTTTACGAGATAAAGCATCATCAACAATGTTTTCTTTACCTTTCTTGTATTTTACAACATATGGAAAAGTTTCAATGAATTCAACCCATTTAGCATGTCTACAATTCAGTTTTGCTTGGCCCTTTAAATACTTCAAAGCCTCATGATCTGAATGAATAACAAATTCTTTTGGCCATAAGTAATGTTGCCAAGTCTCAAGAGCTCTTACCAAAGCATATAGCTCCTTATCATACACCGAATAGTTCAGTTGTGCTCCTCTCAACTTTTCACTAAAGTATGCAACGGGCTGTCCATTTTGCATGAGAACTCCTCCAATTCCAATCTCACTTGCATCACATTCAACCTCAAAGGTTTTAGTGAAATCCGGCAACACAAGCAAGGGGGCTTCGGATAATCTTTTCTTCAACTCTTGGAAAGCTTTTCTTGTGGCTCACCCCATTGGAAGGCAACACCTTTCTTTGTCAACTCGTTCAAGGGAGGAGCTATGGTGCTGAAATCTCTAACAAATCTCCTGTAAAAACCAGCAAGTCCATGAAAACTTCTCACTTGACTTACATTTTCAGGAGTTGGCCAATCCTTAATTGCTTTCACCTTTGATTCATCAACCTGAATTCCTGAACCTGAGACAACAAAACCAAGAAACACAACCTGATCTGTAAAAAATGTGCACTTCTCAAGGTTAGTGAATAATTGTTCTTTCCTAAGCACATCCAAAACTTGCTGAATATGAGCAACATATTCCTCCAATGTCTTACTCTAAATTAGAATATCATCAAAGTAAACAACAAATTTTCCAATGAATGCTCGCAAGACATGGTTCATCAATCTCATGAATGTACTAGTTGCATTAGTCAAACCGAAAGGCATAACTAACCATTCATACAGCCCAAACTTTGTTTTAAAAGCAGTTTTCCATTCATCTCCAATTTTCATTCTAATTTGATGGTAACCACTTCTCAAATCAATTTTAGAAAATATCATGGATCCACTCAATTCATCTAGCATATCATCTAGCCTAGGAATAGGATGATGATAACGAACAGTGATGTTATTTATGGCTCTACAATCTACACACATCCTCAATGAACCATCTTTCTTTGGCACCAAAATAACAGGGACAACACAAGGACTTAAACTTTCTCGCACATAACCTTTATCTAAAAGTGCTTGTACTTGCCTTTGAATTTCCTTAGTTTCTTCTGGGTTGGTGTGGTATGCTGGACAGTTTGGAAGTGCAGCTCCAGGGATGAGATCAATTTGATGTTCAATGCCATGCAAGGGAGGAAGTCCAACAGGGGTTTCCTCTAGAAAAACATCTTCATATTCCTGCAAAACACATGCAACAACACTAGGGACAGAGGTTAAGTCGTTAGCTGAAAGCAATGTGTCTTTGCACACAAGTATGTATAATACTTGTTCTGGGTTATTCCTTACATCTCTCATTTCAGATTTGGTGGCAATCATCACTAAGTTCTCTCCTTCTATTTTTTTGTTTTCTCTCATGTTTGGCTTGTGGCTCTCACTCACTGATTTGTGGAGGGCACTCAAATTATTTTTCTCTCCTTCTTTTGCACTCTCACTACTCACTGTAGAGCTCTTTTGCAAGTGCTCAGCTAGAATTTGCTGCGGTGTCATGGGTTTAAGAATCAACTCCTTGCCCTTCCACTTGATGGTGTATTGATTGGTTCTACCACAATGTAGAGATGACCGATCATATTGCCATGGTCTTCCCAACAGCATGTGACACACTGTCATAGGTGCCACATCACACTCCACGGTGTCAATATATTCACCAATCTTGAAAGGAACTTTTCACACTTTGTGCAATCTTAATAGAACCTAAATTATTAAGCTATTGCACATCATATGGATGAGGGTGTTTCAGCACCTTTAAACCAAGCTTTTCAACCATTTCTTTGCTAGCAAGATTGTGGCAACTTTCACCATCAATGATCACCTTGACAACTCTATCTTGCACTTTAGATCTAGTTTGAAAAAGATTGTGCCGCTGTCCAGTTTCAGCTTCACTCATTTGCACACTCAAAATTTGAGATACAACAAGAGCAACACTAGATTCAAATTCACAGATATCCTTCTCAAGATTATTCTCCTCTTCACTATCATCTTGTTCTTCTTCACTAGCAGATTCATACTCTCCTTTGTCATTCACAATGATGGTTCGATTGTTTGGACACTCTCTTGCAACATGACCACGACCACCACACTTGAAACATTGAATTCCCCTACTTTTGCTGGAAGAACCTACTGAAGTAGATGATGTATTTGCTGATTTGTTCCTCTTATTTGGAGCAGCCAACTCTTTGCCACTAGAAGCTCCAAAATTGCTAGATCGTGCACCACCACTTGAGTTGGAAAATGTACCTCTGTTTCCACTAACTCTTGGTGTGAATTTGCTTGCACTTGCTGCACTCTTTGTGCTGAAAGATACTCCTCGATTGGACTTTATGTCCTGCTGCAATTGACGTTCCACTTTACTAGCTTGATGCACCAACTCAATAAGATTGTTGTACGGCTGAAATTCAACAATGCGCTGAATGTTGTGGTGCAGCCCTAACATAAAACGTTCCATTGATTGCTCTTCATCTTCATACACATTGGCTCTAATCATTGCCTTCTCCATCTCTTTATAATATTCATCAACATTGAGACTTCCTTGCTTGAGATACTGTAGTTTGTCAAAAAGATCACGACGATAATGTTTTGGAACAAATCTTGCCCTCAATTCTCTCTTCATTTCAGCCCATGAACACACATCACCTTGGCCAGCTTCTTCTCTTTCATTCAACATTTTCTCCCACCAGATTAGAGCATAGCCATCAAACTCAAGAGCAACCATGGCAACCTTCTTTCGCTCTAAATAATTGTGCAAGCGAAAAATTTTATCCACCTTCAACTCCCATGTAAGATATGCTTGAGGATCAGATCCTCCTTCAAACTTGGGCATGGTGAATTTTAATTTGCCAAACTTCTCCTCATTGGGCTGATTTCGCCCACGATTTCCTCGGTGACGACGATCATCACGATGGGGCTGTCCAACCTCTTCTTCTTCATCATTTTCGTCAGTCCCACTTTCTTCTAGTCTATGCTCTCTTCCATGACCAACACCTCTACGACCATTTCCACGACCTGGAAGTGGGGCCTTCTTGCATTTATAACCACACGGTCTCTCCGTCGTCTTCGCTGTTCTCTTGCAAAACGAGCAGCAGCTTGTTGTTCGTTTTCTTCAACTTCTTCTTCATGGTGACTTGCATTTGAATCTTCAGGAGGAGGTTCTTGCTACCGAGTCATAAGTGCTTGAAGATTGGTTGTTAGTGTATCCACGCTTTGCTTCATCTCATTGAATTGTGCCATGGTGACACAATCATCAATCTCAACGTTAGAACCCATCTTCCTGTCAAGTTAGTGAAAGATTGCAACAAATATATGTGGAATATATGGAATAGGAAAATATATGTGGAATCACACAACCTCACCTCTCTTACCAACCAAAGCTCTTATGAATTCCTGCAGATTACAAAGGGGCAATGCGAGGTGGAAACCGAAAGTGATGGTTGGGAGAATACAAGATTAGCGTTCCTATGACGGTGGGTTATTTGTGGAGCTTGGTGGGGATATAATTAACAAGGAATACAATCTGAATTCTCGATATTGTAAAGTTCAATCGCAGTTCAAAATAGAAGTTCAGTGCCTAGTGCTGACCACAAGATATGAATGGTGTAAATAGATCAAACACACACACAAAGATAATTTCAGATTTGATGCAAACAAGGTGTATGCCTAGGATGCAAGTGTTGCAATCAAACCCAAGCAAAATTTTGCACCAAAGGATAGATAGTAACTGATTGTGCAACTTGATATAAATTTCAGAACTTGTGCACATAAACAAACTGAACTTTTGACTTCTCTGTCTCAACTTTTCTCAACTTCTCTTTTTTTGCACTTTTCTTTCTTCTCTTTTTTTTGTCACACTTTTTTTACAACTAAGACCAAGACTAGAGATAACACTTATACACCTTTTTTTTAGAAACAAGACACAACCGTCAACGTTCTAACTTGATAGGATCAAAGTTTACGTGAAGGATGATACGGGTTTCTGATTTTTTTTATATAGGGATTTGCAAATATATGAAAGAAGCTCAAAGGACACGCGATGGATAATATGACCAGCAACTAAACAAAGACTCTAATGAACCAAAATTTAACCAAACTCACAAGAAAAACAGATTGAAACAAAGGGTTATGGCAGAATATTTTGTGGCTTTTTAGTGGATAGGACGAACACAAATATATGTAGCTAAGGAAAAAATTCCTACTGTGGCAACTGAAGATCTGATACCAGATGATGAGATGCAGTCCCAATCTTCACGACGTAGGATCTTGTTATTGATAACTAGCCAAAGATTGGCCCATAATTTGCTGCAAGCAGCGATAACTAGTGCAACCTGACGACATGCACAAGGAGCCAACCACCGTCTCTATACGACAACCTGAACCAAGGATTCGCCCAACCACACTCTCAAAGAAACCAACCTACGCAACCTGAAGTCGAAGATCAGGAGCACGGATTGGGTGCCGATGATGCGGCCGCTTCTATAATCTTCGCGAAGGAAAACACAAGAGCAAAGGGGTAGAGAATCTCTCTCTGGGGGTTTGTTAGCACACAGTTGAACAAAGGTTCTATATTCGATTATCAAAAGTCTGAGTGTTGACACCGTTTTTCGGCACGTGTCAAATGAGCTAAGACTTGTGTTGATCATCAGCCGTTTTCCATCGGCATCGGGAAGTCATGAGTCAGTATTGCCGATGGAAATGTGTTGTGGGAAGACTAAGTGTGTTGCCGATGGAAGCTGGAAGTTTCGGATGTTGCCGATAAGGGTTAATTGGTGAAGTCAAAACGCCTGAGCTGCAAGATTGCTGATTGCCGATGAGGAGATATTGCCGATGTCGATTGCTGATGGGGATTGATTGGTGAAGACAAGTTACCAGTACAAGGTTGCTGATCGGGAAGTGTTGCCGATGCCGATGGGCATGGGGTGCTGATGAGCACAGGGTGACTTAGTGTTTGATGTCAGCAGAGGATTGCCGGTGGCCAAAGAAGGAAGCCGCGGATTGAAGGGATCTACCGATGGAAAGTTTTCATCAGGGGAGAGACATGATGAAACTGGTGATTTTATACCAGTATTATTATGGCAGTTTGAGTCCAACTCTTGCACGAGTCGTTTGTTTTCCTTTAAAATAGGTGTGTTTGTTTAGGAAAATAATATTGTTATTTTAGATCTGGCTCCTGCGTGAGTCAGTTTCCTTAAATGTAGGAGTTTGTTTTAGGAAGGGTACGGGTCGTGCCTCTGTACAACTCTCCGTGCGGGAGTATAAATATGTGCCCGAGAGCTGCCTATAAAAGATCAATCCAATATCAAACAAATCAATTTATTCTTATTCTACTTTTATCGCAATTTACCCTTTATTGCATTAGTTATAGCTTATCAACGAGTTCTTCAAGCTTCGACGGGCTGCATCACCTTGATCTCCGTCAAATCCTTGTAAGTTCCGCGTGGGAGTACCTCTGAGCTTTGACATCCGGGCGCATCGCTGTTGTCTCGTTCAGCTCTGCTCTAGTTATCCTGATCAAGCCTCAATCTCAGCATCCGGGCGCATCGCCGTTGTCTAGATTGAATCTTGTTCTAGTTATCATCCTTGTCGATTAACTGGTCAAATCGACTAGCACGCCTCCGGATATCGAATTTCGGGTATAAGCCCGAGGTGTTCGCAGATCCCGACGCTTTTTGTGTCAACACTGAGTTTGCAAGGATGTAAAGGGGTATATATACTAGCAACATCCCTGCTAGATAGGTGTAAACACGAGATGGAAATGAAAAGACTAAGAATGTGAAAAGGCCTCCACGAAATGAGTTTCTGAAGTGGCTTCGCGAGGCTGTTGGTCTTCTGCGCAGTCTTCAGTAAATTGGTAATATCTCCATCTTGGAAGTCCAAATGACACACTGTTAAATGCGTTGGAAAGTAGACTTAACCATCTTTCCAACCATGTATACCATGCAGCACGAAACATTATACTATGTTACAGTTTTGCATGGGAACTTAACCATCAGGCTGGTTGTTGACCTTCAGAGCAGTCTTCACTAATCTGTCCATATCTCAATATTGACATGTTTAGAAGTGGTGAGGTTTGCTGCATTGGAAAGAAGACTTGAAGAGGTTTCCAAAATGTCTTCTTGAGCCTCCAATGCTTCTTAAAGTAGAGAGATATGATCATTTCTTGAACTGGTCCGTTTTGGACTGGACTGGTCCGAACTGGTCTGTTGCTTTTCTTCACGTAGAGTAACATCCTCCTCTTGATGTATATACCTAAGTACAACAAAAGTAGAACACTTAGATACTATAATATTCTTAGAAGTATCAAGATTAAAATCAATAAGGAATGAATTCACCTGCTGTTGAAGTTTTCTAGAACGACTTCTTGTAAGTGGACTTGAAGTAGCATGCATGGTTGAGATGTCCTCATCACAAGGTGGCTCGCGTCGAGTGGTTTGGTGGTTTGGGCCTCCAAACCATCCGCGTCGGTTTCTGAGTTTTGGCCGCAAAACTCGAGGTCCGGTAGTTGAGCCCAAAGTTACCGGTAGCGGGTTTCCTGGGTTTGGGCCTCAAAACCTAGGTGGAGCTTCCGAGGAAGCAGGGATGGCACGTGGCGGAATCCTAGAGGTTGCGTCGAGACGACGGCAATTCACGGCAGGAAGCGGGGCCGTCCATTCAAATGAGTGGCTGAGAGTTATTGACTTGTATTACCATGTCTTAGGGCTAGGTAATTCAGTCTTGTATCTAGGGGGGTCTTTGCGAAATAGCAAAAGCCCCATTAAATAGAGGATGAAGGGGTATCCTTATCCCATCTCTTGAACCCTAATTACTTGCCCCCACTCTCTCTCTCTCTCTAGTTCATGAGATCCCTAGGTTGTTTCTACTAACCTTTGTTAGAACTTGGTTTTTGCTGCGAGGAATCGGAGGCCGTAACCTCCGTAAGCCATGGTGGCTTCGATTTTGTGAGTGTGTCCCCGTTTTGCTTGTGTTCTTCGCGTTTTGCTTTTGCTCCCTCTTTTTCTCGAGATGACTTCTCTTTGTAGGGATTAGCTCTTGCAAATATGTTTGAACCAAGTTGTTCATATTCGTGAGGAGCTTCTTTGCACCGAAGGAATTCTTCTCAAACCTCACGAGTGCGTAGATCGGGCGATTTCTTTGTGGCGTTCTTTGTTTTTTCTCTTCTCCCCCAAATCCGAGTGTTCCCATTTATCCTCTCCAAATTAAGTGATGATTTCTTCGGGATAGCTCCCAACTGCACTAGGATCACGCCTACAAAGTTTGGTGGTAGTTGGTGATCATTTGGTTCGGTTTTGGAAAGATTTGGTGAAGAGAAAAACGATTTTTGCGTTTCTACGCTCTACTCGAAGGCGCCGGACGCTGTGAGTTTTGGCGTCGGAGGGTCTGTCGGAGGGTCAGACGCAATGACGTTCTGACGTCAGCGTCCGTCCCGATCGTCCGCGTGTGTGAGTTTGGCGCCGGACGCTATCCATCGTCTGTCGCCCTGCGTCCGTTGCTTTGCTGTTTTGTCTGGATTTTCAGCGTTCACTGGAAGCCCGACGGACGTTCCCCTAAGTGTCCATCACGCTGCGTCCGATGCCAACGGACGCTCACCCAAGCGTCCGATGCCCTGCCTTCTGCTTCTCCTCTGCAAGGCTTTCTGGAAGGCCGGCGGACGATCTCTCAGCATCCGACGCCTAG
This sequence comes from Microstegium vimineum, assembly GCA_022036555.1. NCBI lineage: Eukaryota > Viridiplantae > Streptophyta > Magnoliopsida > Poales > Poaceae > Microstegium > Microstegium vimineum. The sequence continues at coordinate 12,425,635 of CM039129.1, read as the reverse complement.
CGTCCGTCGCCCTGTTGTCCAGTGTCTGTCGCCTGTCTTTTAGGTTGTATTTCTTGGGGTTTTTGCCTCTTTCTCATAGGGGTTGAGAACTCAATCTTGAGTTTTCCTCCACCGCCGGTGAGCTTCCATTTCCCCATCTTCGTCTGAATCAACTGGGTTTGGTTTTTGGGAAGAGTGGCCCGAACATTTCGAGAGAAATTTGAGGCTCCCATTCACCCCCCCCCTCTGGTCGCCGTTCGCGGTCCTTCAGTTGGTATCAAAGCTGGTTAAGGATCAATCCACCTTACACGGTTCTTGATCTGCGAAGGCGACATAGAGCGAGGTGCTGGTAAACCTCCTTACTTCGATAGAACCAACTTTGCCTATTGGAAGGTGCACATGTCCGCTTACCTCCAAGGGCTTGATACGAAGTTTTGGGAGATTTGTGAGAATGAGAACTACGTGGTTCTTGGCGCTCGGATCACCGATCTCCAAGTCTCGGAGCATGCGTCAAACGCAAGAGCCCGTAGCATTATTTTCTCTTGTTTCTCTCTTCTAGAATTTGAGCGTGTTTCGAGTCTCACTACGGCACGGGAGATCTGGCAAACACTCTTGAGATATCAGGAGGGAAACCCTCAGATCATGTCCAGACTCTTCGACACGTATCGTAGAGAGTACGAGAACTTTGCTCAGTTGGCTGGCGAATCTGTTGACAGGATGTTCACTCGCTTCCAATCTATCGTCAACAAGATGCGTGCTAATCGAGCCAACTTGCCTTATGATGATCATGAGATGGCTATCAAGATTTTGCATGCTCTTGATCGGAAGGTGTGGGAGATGAAGGTGGCTGCCATTCAGGAGTCACTAGGCTATGATGCCCTGACCATGGATGAGCTGTTCAGCAAGCTCAAGTCCTCGGAGATTGACTACCAGACCCGGGCCAAGCTTGAGAACCCGTCGAAACCATCTATGACGTTGGTTTTTGGCCCCGGCGGTACGTCTTCTTCCTCCTCTGACCCTTCACCCTAAACCTTGTGACAGAGGAGCAAGTGGAGGCTCTTGGAGATGACGAGCTTGCCCTAGTCATCACTAGGTTCTCATGGTTTCACAACAATCGTTTGAACTGACGACGTGGTGGCTCAGCCAAGGGGTGCTACCGTTGCGGTGATGAGGATGACTTCATCGCAAACTGCCCCAAGAAAGCTGCGGATGACTTCACCAAGCGCAAGGACAAGTGCGAGCACCACTTCGAGGACAAGCACAAGCCCAAGGGCGGCTACCACCGAAGGTCCTCCAAGAAGGTGATCGACAAGGTGAAGGCCAAGCACCGAGCCTTCCTCGCCTCCCTCAGCGACATCGATGCCTCCTCCGACGGAGGTGCTTCCTCAAGCGATGATGAGTCAAAGGGAGAGGTTGAGGACAAGCTCAACGACCTATGCTTCTATGCAGACGCCAAGCACGGTGGCTTTGGCACCATGGCAATTGAAGAAGGCAAGGTCGGCAAGCGCAAGGATGGTCTCGACTACGACTACGACTCCTACACACCCAAGGTATCACCCACCGTCGAGTCCCTCTCTCTCGAGATTGAGTCACTGAACAACACCTTGATGAGTCAAGATGCGTTTCTGAAGCGTGCCTCTTGCTCATGCGTTGCTAGATTTTGCTAAGGCGTCAGTGGTGGTTACCGAGGAGGTAGAGTGTGAGGCTTGCGCCATTCACATGTCTGATCTTGTCACTCTCCAGGACAAGTATGACACTCTACTTGAGGAGGTCAGTGAGCTGAAGGCTAGGCCTAGCTTACTTGGTGCGTGCAAGTCTTGCTTAGGCTTACGTTCTGAGCTAGCACAGAAGGATGCTAGGATCGTTGTTGTAACGCCCCGAGTTTTCCTAGAATATAGACTGCCCTCACAGACACACACACCAGTCTTTTCGGCGCACTTTGTCCTCACTCATGCGCCCCCGGGAAGAACTTCCCGGTCGGTCACCCATCGCTCCAGGCCAAGCACGCTTAACCCTGGAGTTCTCATCAGATGGGTTTTCGGAAAAGAAGTTGCAACTTGTTGGTATGAGTATTCTATTAATCCTATTAAGCTCTGGGTCAGGGTCTCACGTCCTCACCCCCTTAGGATACTGATGTCCTCATCGGTCAACCCTAGGCCACGAACGTCCCCTCTTGGCCACGTCCGCATTCCCAACTCCCCGGCCCAAGTGCCATGCCCTCTCTGGAGCCATGCACAACCTGTCCAAGCTCCCGAGCCATATGTCCGTGAAACCACGAGGGTCGGCTTTGATACCATTTGTAACGCCCTGAGCTTTCCTAGAATATAGACTGCCCTCACAGACCAACACCAGTCTTTTCGACACACTTTGTCCTCACTCATGCGCCCTCGGGAAAAACTTTCCGGTCGGTCACCCATCGCTCCAGACCAAGCACGCTTAACCCTGGAGTTCTCATCAGATGGGCTTTCGGAAAAGAAGTTGCAACTTGTTGGTATGAGTATTCTATTAATCCTATTAAGCTCTAGGCCGGGGTCTCACAGCTGTGTTAGAGAAGGTCAGCTCAGATAGCACTAGAGAGTCAGATCGCTTTGAGGCTTTGGAGCTTGAGATCGCGTCATGCACACACGACAATATGCGTACCGAGGAAGAAAACACATACCTTTGGTCCATCTTGATCTTGGTGTCATGCCGAGAGCCGCAATTGGGGATGATGCTTAGCCAATGCAAAAGGGTTGGCAGCACGGGAGTAGGCTTTGCTATAGGTGGGAAGGACGATAGCATGTTCGGTAAGATCGGTGAGTACAGTGGTTTGAGCGAGAATGAGAAACCCACCACAACTCCCAAGCTTACCAAGATCACTCCATCTAAGCCTACCAACCCCTCTGAGTTTCCTATGAGAGATGGTGTGTTTGAAGATCCACCCAAAACCACTCCACAGAAGCAAGTGTGGATTGCCAAACCGAACCACCTTCGCAACCCACTTGACACAATGCCCGACATCTCTAGTGATCCCCTTCCTAAGAAAACTAGAGCCACCCAACCCAACAAGAGAGTGCCTACCAAGAGTGTGGTGAAGTACCATTGTGAGTATTGTGAGAGGGATGGGCACTTGGCTGAGTTTTGCTATTGGAGGAAGAGAGATGATCGGAGGCAGATTGAGTTGAACAACCGAGACATGTGCCACCCACGAGTTGGGGTACGTGAACCGGAAGTTCCGAGGCGCACTTCTAGGCCTAGAGGTACAATGTCTCAAGGTGCTAGGCCTTAGGAGGCGAGACCACGTGGTGGTCGTACTCGGCGGGGTACCGGTCGTGACCCATACGACTACGGGCCTCGTGGCGGTGGCTTCACTCCACCATTCTCTAGCGGACCACGTTTTCCCTATCATGGTGATCGCTATTCCTCCGTGGGGCAGGAGATGTTTGGTTTTTCTCCTAACCCATTCTTTGGGCAAGTGGGACAACACTGGTATCCTTCACAGTTTACTAACCCCAGTGTTGGTCCGTTTGCTCACCCTATGTCTTTTTATTGATGTAGGAAGCAGGACTGGAGGAGACTTGGCTTGTGGATTCCGGATGCTCACGCTATATGACCGGAAGTGCCAATTTGTTCTCCAGCCTCGACCCCATGCACCACACCGAGTATATCACATTTGGGGACAAGAGTAAAGGTAATGTTGTCTCCCGAGGGTCGATCCGAGTGAACTCTTCTTTTGTCCTCAAGGATGTTGCTTTGGTTGCGAATTTGCATTTTAACCTTCTTTCAGTTTCGCAACTCCTTGATGACGGTTTTCAAGTGTGTTTCAAGCCTAATCTCTCTCGGATTTTGGACTCTCTTGGTGAGCTTGTTTGCCGGATTTTACCCTTCGGGAAGGTTTTTCATGCGGATTTTACTATCTCTTCCGGACCTTCTCGATGTCTTCTTGTCGGTTCCTCTTTCGAGCTTTGGATGTGGCATAGGAGATTGGGACATTTGAGTTTTGACTTTCTTGCAAGGCTTAACTCAATGGACCTTATCCAAGGATTGCCAAAACTAAAGTTCGAGAGGGAGTTGGTTTGCCATCCTTGCAGACAGGGCAAGATGGTTGCCGCTTCCCATCCTCCTGTGACTGAGATCATGACCACTCGACCCGGCGAGCTCTTGGGTCAGGTCGGAGGGTGGGAAGTGGTTTGTGGTTGTAGTCATTGATGACTACTCGAGATACTCTTGGGTGTTCTTTTTGGACAGTAAGGATGAGGCTTTTCCTTTGGTTCGAGATCTGATTTTGAGATTGCAAAATGAGCTACCTAAGAATGCCATGAGAGCTATCCACAGTGACAATGGCACAAAATTGAAGAATGCTCACTTTGCAACTCTTTGTTCTTATTTGGGTCTCGATCACCAGTTTTCCTCACCTCACACTCCCCAGCAGAATGGTGTTGTTGAGCGCAAGAATCGGACCCTTGTTGAGATGGTCAGGACGATGCTCGATGAGCATAGGACTCCTAGGCGGTATTGGGCCGAAGCACTCAGTTCTGTTTTCTATGTTTCCAATCACATTTTTCTCTGAGCTTTCAAGAAGAAGACCTCTTATGAGTTGCGATTTGGGAGACCACCCAAGGTAAGTCACCTACGGGTGTTCGGGTGCAGGTGCTTCATCCTAAAAAAGGGCGGTAAGTTGGACAAATTTGAGTCACGGTCTTCTGACGGTATCTTTCTTGGTTATTCTACTCACTCTCGTGCTTACCGTGCACTTAACCTTGAGACTAACCGAGTGATGGAGACTTGTGAGATTACTTTCGATGAGACTATGCCTTATGTTTCCACTGCTTTTGAGCTTGCAGGTGATGATGAGGTGAACACTAGCATCTTTGTGGATGAGGAGCAGGACGATGCCGATTGGGGTGATCCCGAGCCAACTCCACTGGCCGCCCTCGTCGACCCTATGACATCCACTTCGGCTCATGGTCCCAATCCGACTACTTCCTCTACATGGGGGCCGTTCGAGCAGCTTCCTCAGTCGGTGCCCATTGCACCTGAGGGAGCTCTAGCTGCTGTCGAGGGGGAGGCCACTTCATCAAGGCAGGCTCCCCCCCACATCCATTGGCAGCACCCGCCGGAGAACATCATCGGCGACATTGACCGTCGAGTCACGCGGTCCAGGTCCTATATCTCTCACTTTGCTCATTCGGCTTTTGTCGCGTCTTTTGAGCCCCGAGATGTTGGACACGCTTTGATGGATCCGGATTGGGTTAATGCCATGCATGAGGAGTTAGAAAGTTTTGAGCGAAATCGTGTTTCGGTCTTAATTCCTCCACCACCTAGTTGCCACCCCATAGGTACCAAATGGGTTTTCAAAAATAAACAAAGTGAGGATGGGGTGGTAGTGCGCAACAAGGCTATGTTGGTAGCTCAAGGCTTTTGTCAAAAGGAGGGAATAGACTATGAGGAAACCTTTGCTCCCATAGCTCGTTTAGAAGCCATTAGAATCCTTCTAGCTTTTGCGGCTTCTAAGGGTTTTAAACTTTTTCAAATGGACGTTAAAAGTGCTTTCTTAAACGGCTACATAGAGGAGGAAGTTTATGTTAAACAACCTCCCGGTTTCAAAAATCCCAAGTTTCCAAACCATGTTTTTAAACTTCACAAAGCTTTGTATGGTTTGAAATAAGCACATAGAGCATGGTATGATAGGCTAAAAACCTTTTTGCTTGCTAAGGGCTTTAAAATGGGGTCAGTAGATAAGACGTTGTTTCTCCTCAAGCAAGGCAAAGACACTCTCCTTGTCCAAATATACGTGGATGATATCATCTTTGGTGGTTCTTCTCATGCTCTTGTTGCCAAGTTTGCTGATCTTATGAGTAGGGAATTTGAGATGAGCATGATGGGAGAGTTGACTTTCTTTCTCGGGTTGCAAATCAAGCAAACCCGGGAAGGGACGTTTGTGCACCAAGGCAAGTACACGAAGGATATCTTGAAGAAGTTTGACATGGGTGAGGCAAAGCCTCTTTTGATGCCCATGTCGACTACGAATGCCTTGAATGCGGACGAGGAAGGAGAGGCGGTGGACCAGACGGAGTACCAAAGCATGATTGGGTCGCTTTTGTACCTGACAGCGACCCGACCGGACATTTAGTTCGCCGTCTGCCTGTGTGCTCGCTTTCAGGCATCCCCACGGACTTCGCACAAGCAGGCCATGAAATGCATCATGAGGTACTTGCGCTTCACTCCCGAATTTGGTCTTTGGTTTTCCACCTCTTCCTCTCTTGTGCTTTGCGGTTATTCTGACGCTGACTTTGCTCGTTGCCGACTTGATCGGAAGTCCACTTCTAGGACTTGCTAGTTTATCGGGTCCTCTTTGGTTTCTTGGTCTTCTCGCAAACAATCTAGCGTGGCACAGTCGGCGTGCAAAGATGAGTACGTTGTCGCGGCTAGTTGTTGCTCTCAATTGATTTGGATGATTGCCACTTTGAGAAATTTCGGTCTTGAGCTTATTAAGGTGCCTCTGCTTTGCGATAGCACGAGTGCAATTAGTGTGGCCAAAAATCCTGTGCTTCATTCAAAGACCAAGCACATTGAGGTCTGCTTTCATTTCTTGCGAGATCATTACGAGAAGGGCAACATTGACCTCCGGCATGTCGAGACCCACAACCAGCTTGCGGATATTCTCACAAAGCCTTTGGATCAAGCTGTGTTTTCTCGCCTTCGGGGCGAGTTGAGTGTTTGCTTTCCTTTTTAGAGGAGGAAAGTTTTGTGTTTCATAGTTCTTTTTGGTTCTTCTTGTCTTTTCTTTGTCCTTCTTCTCAATTGGTGTCTTGTTAGTGTTAGTTGGTGTCATTGCATTTTGCATCTCATTTGCATTTGCGACATAGTTCATTTCAAGCTTCATAGTTATAGCCGATATAATGAATCTATGCTCTGTTTGAGGTGCTTTATGTGTCTATGGTGTTGCCTAACTTAGACTGTTTTTGATCTGTAGATATGCAATAGAGCTAAGTTAGCAAAGCTTTAAAACTGAATTTAATTCCCCATGTCACCTCTGAAATGGCACTAGCATGTGTAGGCTTTTGAAGATTCTTCTTGGCCGCCTTGTATATAGCATGTAATTATGGCTCTTCATTGTTTCATTCACTACCTTTGAGCACCATAATTAATATGTAAAATGAAATTGCTCTCTGTTTTGTGAATTGGAAAGATCGAGTTGGGTCTGCATTGTGAGCACTTCACCGTGTGTTCAAGACTGCTGCCCATATGGGTTGATACTTGAGCGGTGTCGTGTATGACCAAAACCGGTGTGTCAAGTCTTTTGACTTCGCCCGGTTGGTAAGCAGTGCCATCACTTTGATAACAACCACTCGCATACAACTTAAATGTGCCTAAAACTGAAAATTGGCTGCAAAACTCTGAAATTTGGAAAATTCATTCAGTTGGGTCATTGGCTTGTTGTATGAACTGTGCTAGGGATAGTTTTACTTGCTATACATGAGATTGCTTTGAGATAGGTCCTATCTTGTTTGCCATGTCTAGTTGTCTCTAGGAGGTGACACCCTTTCTCTGCTCTCACATGTAATGCTCTCTAAAATAGCTTCTAAAGTGATCTAAAGTTGTAACACCCTAAAATTTGAATTAGTAAATTAGGTTTGAATTTGAATTTAATTTGCTTTAATTTGATTTTATTTCTAGCAATTGTTGTGCTCATAGAATTAAATAAATAAAACTTAAACAAATATCACATGTTAAGGTTACAACATGTTATGCATTGCATGCCCCTGCATTATCTCTTTTGTATTGCTTGTTTGCAAAAACCTTTTTGGAAAATCTTTTGCAAATAGAAAAGGAAAAGAAAAGAAATGGGAAAACCCTTTTTCTCTCTCTCTCCCTCTTTTCCTCCTTTCAGCCCGCAGGCCTGCTCGGTCTCGACCCCTGCTCGGCCTCGAGCCTCGACTCTTCCTCGGTCTCGACCCCTGCTCGGTCTCGACCCCTGCTCGGTCTCGACTCTTCCTCGGTCTCGACCCCTCCTCAGTCTCGACCCCGCTCGAGCCTCAACTCCGTCTCGGCCTCGAGTCTCGACTCCTCTCTCTGACGTAGTGGCTCCGCGCTTCAGCCCCTTCCCTTCCCTCCAGTTGAGTTCGACTCGGACTCTGCTCGTTCACGCGTGCGCGTCAAACCCGCAACCGCCTTCGCGATTTCTCCATGGACAGGCGTATCCGTACCCCGCCGCTTTTCCACATCTACTCGCCTTACCCTCGCCTCAAGCTAGCAGCAGCGCCGCCTCGCACCGCGTCCGCCGCCGAAGCAGAGCGCCGCCGCCAAGCACAGCACCGCTCCATCGCCTCTGTGAGTTTCTTCGAGCCTCGAATCGTCTTCGCGGAGTCGCGGAACACCTCCCCTCTCTCTTTTCCCTTTCAATTACGCTCCGGTTGACCTTGTCGCCGTGTGGAGGAGTTCTGCTGCTGCTGTACGTCGTCGTCGGCCATCCAAGTCCTTCATCGAGCCCCGCCTTTGGCCTTGGTGAGTTTGCCTCTCTCCGCTCTTTCTCCCGGTGCTCTCGGATCGAAAAACCGAGCACCAGAGCCCCCGGTCTAGTTGCGCCGGCGAGCTAGGGCTCGATCCGGCCATGACGCCACCGCCCTGTCCTCTGCTCCGGCAGAAGCGCCGCCCAACCCTTGTCCTTCTAATCTGGTATGTCCAGATTAGATCGGATGGATCAGATCCATCCATACCCCTTCGCAGGATGTTTTGCTAAAGAGCCCCCGATCTTTTGCCGAATCAACCCGCCACCCCGATCTAATCACAGTTTTGCCACTGGTTTCAAAAGCCCGTAGTTTGATCTTTTTAGCTCCGATTCGATCCGTTCCAGTTGCGTTAGCTTCGTAATTTCAAGATCTATCTAATGATACAGTTTTAATCTATGTTAAAGTCTTTTGAAAATAAAGTTTAGATTAATTGTTTAATGAATTAATCTTGCATAGAAAATCCTTTTTAAATTCATAACTAATCCGTTATAGATCCGGTTAGCGTGATTCTCGCGTCTGTGTGATCGTAGCAAGACATAGTTTTCTTTTAAAGATCTTTTCATTGATTGGTGTATTGTTCTAAATAGATCTATCATATGCTTTGTATGTTTGTTCAGTTGCTTGTGTGGTGTTTACGATCTTGTCCAATCGGTGAGATTACGTGGAGATCAAGAAGAAGTGGTGTTTCAGAAGATCGTCTGAAGGTTTGGTAAAGAAGAAGTTATCTGAAGTTGAGAATCAGTTGAAGAAAGGATCTAAGCATTTAAGGCAAGTTTAACATGGGATCATCCTTGTTACCTATTCACCTTAATTCACCTAGTCATGATTGCATGTGTCTCAATTGATTCCTATTTAGATCTTTACCATAGCTTGTTACCTTGTACCTTGTCACCTTGGGATACTATTGCATATGGGTAGATCTGCTATGCTTTATGAATTATTAGATGAATCTTGACTAATGGATATATGCAACGATGATTAAAATTGGCTTTTGTAGCAACATGGAATAGGACCCCACTATAGGGCAAAAGCTGGGACTTAAATGCAACCACGAGTGCTATATGGCTCTGGCTTTAGTCAAGTATGGGAGTTGGACTAGCATGATTGTAGTTCGTGAAAGGCACCTTTGCCGAGCTGGTTATGGGGTATAGCTTGTATGGGGACCGCTGCGGGTGGTACCATCGGGGTGTCCCATATACCCTTTGCATTGGGTCTGTAGGGTCTACTACTTGCTAGAAAGACTTTTTGAAAGACTTCATAGTGTACCTTGCCCACTCACCTTGGAAGTGTTATGGGAGTCATGATCCCGGGCATATGGGTAAAGTGTGTAACCTCTGCAGAGTGTAAATCTATCATGATAGCCGTGCTCACGGTCACGAGCGGCTCGGAAAACTCACAGTGTTAGTTACTCCTGTTGTTATAACAACTTATGATGGTAAGTTTGGAGATATGATATATGAGGTTATTTCATTAATGATCATGTGGATATCAACTGGGTTATGCATAACTAAAGTTAATTGTTGATAAAACTTGATAAACTTAAAAGCAACCGTAGTAAGACACTGTCAGCCTTTTGAGCTTCATAACCCTGTGTTATTCTTGCTGAGTACATTAAGTGCTCACCCTTGCCTTATCAACCATATCAGATTGCAAGGCATTAAAGGGGTTAGGCTTGTGATCAACCAGTCAGTTGTCCCTATGAAGTTGGAGCCTTCGCCTAAAGTTCGGAGTCGTCTTTCCACTGTTTGTTGTGTTGAGGTTATCCTTTGACCTTATATGTTATATATTTAAGTATTGTCTTTTGATACTACCTTAATTTGTGGCTATATGTGAGATTTGACTTCCTGGGCTCACATATGGTGTATATCTGGTTTTGTTCTTAAAACCGGGTGTGACATAAGCTCAACTTGAGTCTTTATTGGGCACGTAGAGCTTTTCCTATTCTCACAGGATCTCATCACTTAGAGCATTTATTCATTATCTTAGCTCTAAGTATGAAGCTTTTGCACTCATTTTGCATTTCATGGCATTTGTAGCCGGATCTTGAGTTGTTGATGTTTGATGAGCTGCATGTGTCACCAAGGGGGAGTGATGTGCATTTCACTTCATCTTTAGCCATCTACTTCCAAGGGGGAGAAAAAAATACTTGCATTAGTCAAGGGGGAGAAATTGGTATCTCTTGTGTACTTGGCTCTTTTCACCCCTTCTTGGTATCTTGAGTGTGTTTTTGCCCAGGGGGAGCTTTTGCTAGATGTGTTAAGCCTTTGCCTCTTCTGGAGGGTCTAGCTTGCTTTGTTGATTTCGACAGGTTTCGATTGCTTCTTGAGCACTAGGGGACGTAAGTGGTTTCAATTGGTACCTTTTGAGCTCCCTTAGTGTCTCATTTGGTGTTCTGAGTTTTGAAAGTTGTGATAAGCTTAAATTGGTATCTTGTTTTAGCTAGCGGTGTTGAGCCCGTTTTCTGCCTCTTCTTGAGGGCTAGCTTTGTTTTGGCTCGGTTGTGTTGAGCTTTTTCCCATGTGCTTTTGTTTTGGCATCTATAAGTGGCTTTATCATAAGGTGTTTTGAGGATGCTTTTAATTGGTATCTTTTTTGCTTCTCTCAAGTGACCCGTTTTGGCTTTCTTAACTTTTTGGTCATTTGGAGAGCTTTACCTTGTGGCTCAAATGTGAAATGCACTTGTGTTGACAATGCACTCATCAAGGGGGAGATTGCGAACACATGGTGGATAAGTACCCATGTATGTTCAGCTTTGATGATGAGTGATTGTCCAACACGTGAGTCTTTCAGTTTGAGTGGCTTACCCTAACCTCTGCGAAAGCATAAACATGTGCTTGTTTATCGTCTTGTGGTGTGCAGGTGCTATGCCTAGTGACAGTGGTCAATGGCGTGGAGAAGGTCGAGTAGAAGCTTGCCGTGCCGATGGACTGAGAGCGGTGAAGGGCGGAAGCGGTGCTCGGACTGAGGGACCATGGGCGTCAGAGGACTAGCTGTGGTGGCTAGTACTTGGCACCGGCGAGTGCAAGAAGACATGGAGGTCGACCGAGTCAGCCGAGTCAAGATGGTGGACGCACGAGTTGAGCGGAGGTTCAGGGGACTCGGAGTTCGACCAAGTGAAGACAAGGTGGCTCGCGTCGAGTGGTTTGGTGGTTTGGGCCTCAAAACCATCCGCGTCGGTTTCCGAGTTTGGGCCGCAAAACACGGGGTTCGTTAGTTGAGCCCAAAGCTACTGGTGGCGGGTTTCCTGGGTTTGGGCCTCAAAATCTAGGCGGAGCTTCCGAGGAAGCAGGGATGGCACGTGGCGGAATCCTGGAGGTTGCGTCGAGACGACGACAACTCCCGGCAGGAAGCGGGACCGTCCATTCAAATGAGTGGCTGAGAGTTATCGACTTGTATTACAATGTCTTAGGGCTAGGTAATTCAGTCTTGTATCTAGGGGGGTCTTTGGGAAATAGCCAAAGCCCCGTTAAATAGAGGATGAAGGGGTATCCTCATCCCATCTCTTGAGCCCTAATTACTTGCCCCCACTCTCTCTCTCTCTCTAGTTCATGGGAGCCCTAGGTTGTTTCTACTAACCTTTATAAGAACTTAGTTTTTGCTGTGAGGAATCAGAGGCCGTAACCTCCGTAAGCCATGGTGGCTTCGATTTCGTGATTGTGTCCCCGTTTTGCTTGTGTTCTTCGCGTTTTGCTTTTGCTCAGAGAAAAACGATTTTTGCGTTTCTACGCTCTGCTCAAAGGCGCTGGACGCTCTGAGTTTTGGCGTCGGACGGTCCGTCGGGGCGTCGGACGCAATGACGTTCTGACGTCAGCGTCCATCGCGATCATCCGCATGTGTGTCAGTTTGGCGCCAGACGCTGTCCATCATCCGTCACCCTGCGTCCGTTGCTTTGCTATTTTGTCTGGATTTTCAGCCTTCACTGGAAGCCCGACGGAGGCTCCCCTAAGTGTCCGTCACGTAGCATCCGACGCCAATGGACGCTCACCCAAGCGCCCGTCGCCCAGCGTCTGACGCCCTGCCTTCTGCTTCTCCTCTGCAAGGCTTTCCGGAAGGCCGACGGACGATCTCTCAGCGTCCGACGCCTAGCATCCGTCGCCCTGTTGTCCAGCGTCCGTCGCCTGTCTTTTGGGTTGTTTTGCTTGGGGTTTTTGCCTCTTTCTCATAGGGGTTGAGAACTCTATCTTGGGGGTTTCCGGTGAGTTTTCCTCCACTGCCGGTGAGCTTTCCTTTCTCCGTCTTTGTCTGAATCAACTGGGTTTGGTTTTTGGGAAGAGTGGCCCAAACATTTCGAGAGAAATTTGAGGCTCCCATTCACCCCCCTCTGATCGCCGTTCTCGGTCCTTCACATATCTCATGTACTTGCTCTTAATTCATATCCTCAGTACATGTTGTGGCTTGGTTTATTTGAGCATGTCTTATTCATTCCTATTCACTAACCCATGCTCAAGTAAGCCAAGTCACATGAAAACCTAAAATAAAACTCTCTTATCATACTCTATGGCGTATTGTCGTTGTTGACACCATTTTTTGGTACGTGACTGTAAAATCATGGACCCTTGTGTTTAGGCGATTAACAACAATACTAGATCACTATGACTAACGTGTGTTTTGCAGAGACAAAGTCATCTATGTTAGGTCATTAGTGATGCATTTTGAATGGGCTTAATGGATATTCATGCCCCCAAGATGGAAATCGTTTCGGTTGCAAAGGATGGAGATACACGACGAAGACTAGGCTAGTTCTTAGTGTCATAAGGTTGAGAAGGGCACTAAGTATAACTAGGCTTTTGTTTTTCCTTTGACCGTACTATAAAGGGGGGTATGAGATTAGTAGCTTGACCTAGGAGAGTTTAGGAAAGTGGGTATATGCACACTTGTCACAACTAGTCCTAGAGACCTTGCTTTCAGCCCTTGGTAAACCCTAGAAATGGTAGGAGCAAAATCCCTTAAGAAACCTCAGCGAAAATAGTTGTTTTAGAGGGAGAAAGAGGCTCCGGACCACTGTGCTTAGTGGGCGTCGGACCATAGGAGAGTGGTCCGACGGTCCCTGACTTAGGCAGATTCTCAGCTCGAGGAGCTCCGGACCACCTGTCTGGAAAGCACCGGACCATAGGAGAGTGGTCCGGTGGCTTGGTTCAGAGAGACAGAAGGCTCCGAACTAGTCCGACGGTTCGTCCAACGGCTAGTCCGACGCCTCATGACAGGGGTTTGGGTTTATGCAGAGAGCCCCCAGGCTCCGGACCAGAGCGTTGGACCAGGGCACCGGACCAAGGAGAGTGGTCCGGTGGTGTGTAAAAGAGAGAAAGGATTTCACTCAGAGAGCACCGAGGCTCCGGACCAGAGCGTCGGACCAGTGCGTCGGACCAAGCAGAGTAGTCCGACGGTGCCTGAGTTTGAAATCAGATTGAGCTCCGGACCAGTGTGCATGGTCCAGTGGTGTGAGCTCTGGACTAGTCAGGTGGCTACGCAGAGAGAAGAAAAAGTAAAAAACGGCTAGTTTTGGAGGTGGGGACTATTTATAGTTGCCCCCTTGGTCCTTAGAGGGACTCTTGGCCATTGTTTTCAGCTGGTGACACCTTGAGAAATCTTTTGGAGAGCCAAGAGGCTAGTGAGGGAGAGATTAGAGAGAGTTCATCTTGTTCTTCCCTCACAGAGTGGTTGGGAGTGACTTGTGTGCATCCATCCACCTTCCTAGCCTTGAGTGGGTCAAGTGAAGGCCTTGTGCTTGTTATTCTTGGTGTTCGACAGCACCTAGACGGTTTGGTGGTGTTCGGAGGAAGTGACCGCCGGGAGATTGTTGGCGGCTCTTCTCCAAGCTCTTGTGATCGGTTGTGGGCGATTCACCGAGCCGGAGTGGCGAAGAATCAGCCCGTAGAGAGCACTCTACCCTTGCGCGGGTAGAGGGGGAGCGATACCTTGCGAGGTGCTCCAACGAGGACTAGGGGGGTGTGTCGACACCTCGATACCTTGGGAAAAAATCGCTGCGTCAATGAGATTCTCTTTTCCCTAGCTCTTTACATTTCCGCTTTTCTCTCCGTCTTGTTTTTACATTTCCCACTAGAATTGCTTATGTTGTTTTTAATTCCTTTGAACTGCTACCGCTTTCTAGCTAGGACACACGGACGGTAGGCACTAGGGGATGATTGGCATTTGATAGGCTTTTATATTTGCTTTAGAAATTTAAAACAAGCTCAATTCACCCCCCCCCCCTGTTGGGCATCTTGATCCTTTCAATTGGTATCAGAGCCAGGTTGCTCTAAATTAGGCTTCACCGCCTAGAGCAAGATGTCCCATGGGGATGGACCGCCACCCATGTTCGATGGGGATGACTTTCCGTATTGGAAAGTGCGGATGGAGGCCTACCTTGAGGCCGTGGATGTCGGCGTTCACAAAGCCGTCACCCAAGGTGGATCGGTGTTCGCCGAGGACCCATACTTTGAGAAGAACAATGCTAAGGCAAAGAATATTCTTTTCCGTGGCATTTGCAAGGATGTGTTCAACCGTGTGCGGAATTGCAAAACCACGTATGAGATTTGGACAAACATTTGTGCTCTACACGAGGGCACTAAATGTGAAAGAGAAGAGCGCTATCACCTTATCATTGCTAAGTTAAATGCTTTCACCATGCTATCTCATGAAAATGCTAATGAAATGTACTCTCGCTTGAATGTGCTTGTAGAGGAGTTGAATGGCCTTGGGCTCTCTCAAATGACACTGGCCGATGTGGTGCACAAGATACTTTGTGTCATTCCAATAGACAAGTATAGCCACATCGTCACGGTTCTTCATCAAGGCGATCTCTCCGCAACTACACCAACGCAAGTGTTGGGCAAGATCAATGCTCATGAGATGTACATGAAGATCAATGATGGAACTTCATCATCCTCCAAGAAGAAAGAGAAGGAGGAGAAGGACTTGGCTCTCAAGGCATCTTCCAAGGAGAAGTGCAAGATTCAATATGTCATTGAGAGTACAAGTGATGATGATGAAGACAACATCGCTCTCATGGTGAAGAAGACCGCCAAGATGTTGAAGAGGCTAAACAAGAATGGAGTCAAGTTTGACTCAAAGAAGAAGAAATTCTTCACAAGCTCTTCAAGGAAGCCAATCTCCCAAATGAAGTGCTACAATTGCGGCACTCTTGGTCATCTAGCCCATGCGTGTCCCGAAGAGAAGAAAGACAAGTTCAAGAACAACAAGTTCAAGAACTTCAAGAAGAACAAGGGCGGCAATGATGACTCAAGTGATGATGACAAGAAGCAAGACAAGCCATACAAGAAGAAGAAGAACTTCAACTTCCACAAGAAGAAGAAGGATGGCAAGGCTTACATTGTGGGTGATTGGCTCACTGACATTGATGATTCAAGCGACTCCTCCGATGATGAGAGTGAAGAAGAGAAGGTGGCCGCTTTGGTGATTGGTTCTTCGATTCCACCACCTCCTCCTTCATCGTCGGGCTCATCCTCTACACACCTATGCCTTATGGCTAAAGGTGTACAAAAAGAGGATGATGGTGATGACCTCTCTAGTGATGATAGTGATGATGAAGAAGCACCTTCCTATGATGAGCTAATTAAAATTTGCAACAAATATGCTAGCATCATAAGGAAGTACAAGAGTAAAAATGACAAACTTCTTGAAATCAAGGAAAACTTGCATGATAAGCTTGATAACTTGTCTAGTGCTAATGATGATTTGAAGCTTGAGATTAACTCTCTCACATCTAGCACTAGGGAGCTCAAAGCCTCTCTTAAGCAAGCCAATGAGAAACATGATAAGCTTGAGAGGTCATCCCAAGAGCTCCTCACAAGGTTTAACTTGCTAAAAGATGACTACAACCAAGTGAAAAGTGATCATGGCACACTAGTGGTAGCAAATGAATTACTTACTCAAGATCTTACACATGTTGCTACTAACCCGTGTGCTAAGTGTGCAAGTGCTACCTCTTGTGATATCGAGCTTGATGATGTGGCTCTTGAGCAAAGTGCCAAGTGCAAGGGCAAGAGAGTTGTAGAAGCCGACAAGTATGATGATTATGTGAAGATGAGTGAAGAGAACTCAAAGCTCAAGGAAGAGCTAATCAACCTCAAGGCAAACAAGCCCTTCACCATCAAGCCGGCTCAAGAAGAAGACAAATATGCTATCACCTTGATCAACTCTCTTCGAGAAGAAATTGCCAAGCTCAAGAATGACAAGACCAAGCTTACAAGTGGCCTTGAAAAGTTCACCAAGGGCCATAATCTCCAAAGTGAGCTTCTAATGAGCACCATCATGAAGAGTGACAAGACCGGTATTGGGTACAAGGAGAACCAAGTGATGAAGGCCAAGGTCAAGATTGAAGCCAAGAACTACTACAAGAACAAGTACAATGGCTACAATCAAGAGAAGCCAAAGCCCAAGCCTAAGAGGTGTTTTGGATGTGGACAAATTGGTCATCTATCATTTCAATGCAAGACTCCACTTCCCAAGACCTTGCCCAAGCACACTAGGCCATTTGCTCATGATGCTCACTATGTCATCAACAAAGATTCCAAGGGTAGACCACTTGTGGTGTTTCTTGGACCACCAATGAAGAACAAGCCTAGGGTTCTTTGGGTTGCTAAGGAGTTGGTTGACAAGGCAATGGGGCCCCGCACTAAGGGGGTTCCCAAACAACAAGCTTAACTCCAAGTTGCTTGTGTGTAGGTGAACTACGAGACCGGTGGGAGCCATTGGGTAATTGATAGTGGTTGCACTCAACACATGACCGGCGACCCCCGGATGTTCACCACACTTGATGAGGATTGTGCAAATCAAGACAAGATTACTTTTGGGGATAATTCAAAGGGAAAAGTTCAAGGCTTAGGCAAAGTGGCTATCTCCCAAGATCAATCAATCTCAAATGTCTTGCTAGTACAATCATTGAGCTTCAACTTGCTATCGGTTGGTCAACTTTGTGATATCGGGTTTCATTGTCTCTTCACACCAAATGAGGTGATTGTGACCAAGATTGAAGATTCATCAATGATATTCAAAGGGTTCCGGCACAACAACCTCTACTTAGTGGACTTCACTTCCAATGAAGTAAACTTGCAAGCGTGTCTATTCTCCAAGAATTCTTTGGGTTGGCTATGGCATAGAAGATTAGCTCATGTGGGCATGTCAACCTTGAAGAAACTTGTCAAGAAGGAAATGGTTAGAGGAATCAAGGATGTGGTGTTTGAGAAGGACAAACTTTGTAGTGCATGTCAAGCCGGCAAGCAAGTGGCAAACACTCATCCAACCAAAGCTTTCATGTCAACCTCAAGAGTCCTAGAGTTGCTACACATGGACCTATTTGGCCCTACCACCTATGCTAGTCTTGGAGGAAATCTCTATTGCTTAGTGGTAGTGGATGACTACTCTCGGTACACTTGGGTGTTCTTTCTTCAAGACAAGGGAGAGACACAAGGCATCTTCAAGAAGTTTGCTACAAGAGCTCAAAATGAATTTGATGTGAAGATCAAGAAGATTAGAAGTGACAATGGCACCGAATTTGTGAACACAAAGATTGAAGATTATTGTGATGAAGTTGGGATCAAGCATGAGGTGTCCGCCACATATACTCCTCCACAAAATGGTGTTGTAGAGAGGAAGAACCGAACACTCATAACTCTAGCAAGGTCTATGCTTGATGAGTACAACAGTCCCGAGAAGTTTTGGGCGGAGGCGATCAACACCGCGTGCTATGCGGCAAACCGTCTCTTCGTCCAAAGGCTATTAAAGAAGACCCCCTATGAGCTTGTCAATGGGAAGAAGCCGGATATTTCATTCTTCTGGGTGTTTGGTTGCAAGGTGTACATCTACAAGAAGCGCCAACACTTGGGTAAATTCCAACGGCGGTGTGACATTGGTTTCCTTGTTGGTTATTCACTTAAATCCAAGGCATACCTTTTATTTAACAAAGCCACCAGCTTTGTTGAGGAAACGTATGACTTGGAGTTTGATGAAACTAATGGCTCCCAAGGAGCGCTTGAGGATATTGATGTAGGTGATGAACCCTTGAGGGAGGCAATGAAGAATATGCCGATTGGTGCTATCAACCCGCAAGAAGTGGAAGAAGTTGAAGATGAAGCAAATCAAGATCCTTCTTCACCTCACACACCTCAAGTTGATGAAGGAGATCAAGTGAGAGAAGCTCAAGAAGACACTCACATTCCTCAAGATCAAGCCGAGGCCGAAGCAAGCAATGTTGAAGCACCGCATCCTCCTCCTCAAGAGACAAATAGAAAATCAACATCCATCCTTCAAGCTCAACCCCATGATCAAATCATAGGGAGTCCATCAAAGGGAGTAATGACTCGCTCTAGACTTGCATCTTATGTTGAACATCACTCGTTTGTTTCCTTTGTTGAGCCTACTAGTGTAGAAGAAGCACTTGCGGATCTGGATTGGGTGAATGCCATGCATGAAGAACTCAACAACTTCACCTGAAACCAAGTGTGGACACTTGAAGAGAAGCCAAAGGATGCAAGAATCATTGGCACCAAGTGGGTGTTTAGGAACAAGCAAGATGATCAAGGTGTGGTTGTGATGAACAAAGCAAGATTGGTGGCAAAGGGGTTCTCTCAAGTAGAAGGACTCGATTTTGGAGAGACCTTTGCTCCAGTTGCAAGACTTGAAGCCATTTGTATCCTTTTGGCGTATGCTTCACATCACAAAATGAAGCTCTTTCAAATGGATGTGAAGAGCGCCTTCTTAAATGGTTTCATAAATGAACTTGTCTATGTCTCACAACCTCCCGGGTTTGAAGACCCAAACATGCCTAATCATGTGTATAGGTTGTCCAAGGCACTCTACGGATTGAAGCAAGCTCCAAGAGCTTGGTATGAGAGGCTAAGGAACTTCCTAATCAAGAAGGGCTTCAAGATCGGGATCGTCGACTCTACACTATTCACCAAGAAGCTTAATGGAGAGATCTTTGTTTGCCAAGTATATGTCGATGACATTATATTTGGGTCAACAAACCAAGACCATTGCAAGGAGTTTGGTGACTTGATGTCCAAGGAGTTCGAGATGTCAATGATTGGCGAGCTAACCTTCTTCCTTGGCTTTCAAGTGAAGCAAATGAGAGAAGGGACCTTCATCTCTCAAGAAAAGTACACTTATGATCTACTTAAGAAGTTCAAGATGGAGGATTGCAAGCCAATCAAGACCCCAATGCCTACTAATGGGAATCTCGATCTCGATGAGGGAGGTAAACCGATTGACCAAACTCTTTATCGTTCTATGATCGGTAGTTTACTTTACCTCACCGCTTCTAGGCCGGATATCATGTTTAGTGTGTGTATGTGTGCTAGGTTTCAAGCAAACCCTAAGGAGTCGCATCTTTGTGCGGTTAAAAGAATCCTTAGGTACTTAAGGCACACCCTAGCATGGGTCTTTGGTATCCCAAAGGAGCTCCCTTCCAACTAGTTGGCTATTCCGATTCGGATTACGCCGGGTGTAAGGTTGATAGGAAGAGTACCTCTGGCGGGTGCCACATGCTAGGAAGATCACTTGTTTCTTGGTCCTCAAAGAAGCAAAACAGTGTGGCATTGTCAACCGCCAAGGCGGAATACATTGCCATGGGAGCAAGTTGTGCACAAATCTTATATATGACCCAAACACTTTTTGATTACGGCGTGTTTTTAAAAGAAGTTCCGCTTTTGTGTGATAATGAAAGCGCCGTAAAGCTTGCTAACAACCCGGTTCAACACTCTCAAACCAAGCACATTGATATTCGCGACCACTTTCTTAGAGATCATGTGGCTAGGAAAGACATCACACTAGTTGGAGTTAAGAGCGAAGATCAATTGGCGGATATCTTCACTAAACCACTCAATGAAACAACCTTTTGTAGGTTGAGAAGTGAGTTGAATGTGCTTGATCACTCTAACTTCACTAAAAGATAAGCTTGTGTGAATCATGCATTCATATGTAATATAACTTGTTTAATTTGGTAATGCACATAGGCTTGGCTAACGCGGTTAAGATAACCGCCCTCAAAGCGTGTGACAAAGCTTAACCGCGGTTTAAACTTGCAAGCAACCTAGATTCAAATTCTGTTTTGCATTGCATATGCATGAGTGTTGCTTCCTCGTTTCTTTTCGGTTAAGTTTGTTGGTCATCATTAGGTTTAACACTTAGGGGAGCAATTCAACGCTCTAGCTTCAGCTAATACCCCTCTTGTGCCCCTAAGGTGACCCTTGGAGCTTTATTGAACTATTTTCTTATGAAAACTAATCCTAGCCTATGGCAAACTACTTCTAAAATTGAGGGTTTGAGAGATGGTTCTTATGTTAAGTCCAACAAGTGTTCCTCTTTGCTCTTTTGTGTTGGTACTTGGCTAAGAGAAAAGATTGGAGAGAAAATAGGAAAATTCAGAGCAATATTAAGCACCGGACCACCCTCCGGACCACTCAGCATTGGTCCGACGTAGTGGTCCGACGCCCTGTCCCTCACTGCATAAATCTTTTCCAGCCAAGAAACCGTCAGACCAGTGTCCGACGCTCCACCGGACCAATGTCAAGTTGTCCGGTGCCTCTGTCATATCTATCTGTGCACCGTCGGACCAGTCCGGTGCTCCATCAGACCCGTCCGGTGCGTCGTTCGACGCCCTGGTCCGGTGGTCGGGCGCTCTCTGTATTCCCTTCTCTGGTACCATCGGACCACCCGTCGGACCAGCCTCCGGACCAAGCGGAGTGGTCCAACGCTTTGAAACTTTGCGGATAACCCCCCGCGAGCGGCTCTGTTTCCTCACTATTTTCCTTCCGCCATCCGTACGTCGTCGCGTCCGCTCCGCCGCAGAGCTCCCCTGCGTCCTACGCTGCCCGTGCTCAGCCGCCCTCGCCGCCGGTGAGGCTTCCACCTAAGCACCGCCGCCGCTGCTCTGCTCCCTGCACTCCTCCGCCAGCAGCTGCGCCCCGCCGCCGCAGGGCCACTCTCCCACGCCGCCACACTCCACCAGCCACCTCCCCGCCGACGACCCTCCTCGCCGGCGTCCAACCTCCCTGCCAGCCTCAGAGAGCCACCTAGGGTTTACCCCCTACTTCCACTTGGCATTGCCCTGCAAACTCAAAGGACCTAGGGTTTTCCCTAACCCTAGGTGTGTTTCGACACGTTCGTCCTCGACCGAACACCTTCGTCATCATCGTCTTCGACGTCTTCGTCCGCGACCGATTTCCTATCATCGTCGACGGCTTCGCTATTTCTCTAGGGTATGGTTTCAATCGTCGATATCGCGTTTTGTCGAGTCGTCAATTGAGTCATGACCTAGTATTATTCCCTGAATATCTCTTAAGCAATTCAATCCAATTCACTAAATCAATTGCCAATTGTGATTCACAGCTGGTAAAACTCGCTTGGAGAGTGCTTTGATACTTAACATTGCTCTGAATAGCTACGCTTTCTTACCTCAGGTACCATGTCAGATTTCATTCTATCACTTATCTAGATGCTTGCTTCTATACGGATTCTTATCTCTAGATTCTATATATATGCTTATGTATACCCTGTCTATTCCATCTAGCAGCAGTCAGTGGCAATTGAACTCGGGGCAAAGCTCGCGAGTACGGATTGAGGCAAAGCCTCAGAGGTTCAGTCCAGTGGCTTGGAGGCCCCTCTGACAGTTGTGCTTGTGGTTTGATCAGTTGTCAGTGGTTCTTTTGATCAGTGGTTCTGACAGTTGGCAGTGGATCTTGTGATTGTCAGTGGGCAGTGGTTCTTTGCTTGATTCAGTATGACTCGCAGTACTCGTGCTCGCGCAGCTGGGTCAGGTGATGATGCTCCTCCACCTTCACGTCCTTCCAGTGATAAGGGCAAGAAGCCCTTTGTTGAGAAAGCAAAGAAGAAGAAGCGAAAGCTCACAGAGGCTGAGAAAGCCGAGGCAGTGGCCGATGCAGCGGACCGCGCAAAGCGAGGCGGTCGTCGAGGTACCGTGAGACTCGGCACCCCTCCGCGGGATCTTCCCTCTTCTCCTCCAGCTGGGTCACACACTGAGGATACTCCACAGGAGCCAGAGCTTGTCACTAAAGCTCTTGGGACTCCATTAGCACCTAGTTCCTGGGGACGTTCCACACATTCCCAGTCAGCTCAGTCACCCCAGTCAGCAGCACCGACAGCAGCTTCAGCTTCAGTTCACCTCGATCTGAGGAATCTCACAGCAAAGCAGGTGAAGAAGCTACGGTTTGTTGCTTTGGAGAAGTGGTGCCCAGATCAGAGAGACCCCAGAGCCTCACCAGGATGGCATACACCTCTCATGGAGGACTTCTACAGAGCAGCTCAGCTGACCAGCATTCAGATACGACCACACAGGGTTTGCTCCTTAGAGAGAATCGTTGAGCTAGCTGGTGAGGAGATCCGCCCGTTCCTGACTTACCTACTGGGACTCGCCGACTTACTCGGGCGTTCCGGTAACTACATAGAGAGATGGGTCAGAGAGTTCTATGCTTCAGTATGGGTGGATCCGGAGCACAAGTTTGTGCAGTACACGTTCAGAGGCGAGCGATACCGGTTATACTTGACCAGACTCAGAGAGATCTTTCGCCTCCGTCAGCAGGGTGGTGAGCTTGACTTACACTATGAGTGCTATCGAGGAGCCTCAGTGCCTCGCAGAGCTCGAGGTGGTCGTACACTATCAGTGTAGGAGGTGGCTCCCCTCTTCAAGCCACCCTTCTCAGAGGGCTCCAGGCGTAGCCCAGCAGAGCTCAGACCCACCGTTCACAGGTTGAACGAGGTCCTCCGTCGTACTCTGCTTCCTCGCACGGGTTAAAAGGAAGGTCTGACCAACATGTAGCAGCTTCTCCTTCAGGCCCTGGTATCTCAGACACCGTTCGATGTTGCAGATTTTCTTGTGTCAGAGATTGAGGACGTGATAGCAGATGGCATGAGGGCCCGTCGTCAGTTTCCCTATGCTCATTGGATTTCTTCAATCATTTCTATTGAGCTTGAGGGAGCGAACCCTGGACTCCGCGCTCTATTGGATCAGTCGCTGACTTCTTTTCCAGCTTATAGAGTCCTGGGGTCGTTTGATAGCCGGTTTGGAAACCGGGTCCTCCGACTTGTCAGAGAGAGGACAACACCAGCTGACAGAGCAGAGGTTGATGCTCAGGATGAGGCGATTCGCGGTGTTGAGCAGCAGGAGCTCCATGGACTAGATACTGGAGCTGATGTGACTCCTGAGGATACTTCAGACAGCTCAGACGCCGATTTCCAGCCAGTTCCACAGATGCCCCCACGGGCTCATGACACTGAGGCTGGCGGCTCTGCCTCTGCCACCGAGACGATGATGTTGAAGATTCTTGACCGTCTCAATGAGCAGCAGAGTTCTCTCGTCACTGTAGTCACACAGGTCCAGCAGCAACAGGATGAGATGCAGCGACAGTCAGAGGAGCGTCACTTCGAGATGCAGCGATAGATGCTCGCTATGTAGCTAGAGTCACAGCGCCTTCAGTTACAGTCACAGCAGCTGCAGCAGCAGAACATGGCCTTTATGGCCCATATGATGAAGTGGACTAGCACTCCTCTAGAGTTTCCTGCAACTCCACAGATACAAATGATGAGCACGTCTCATCCCTCACAGTTAGTTGGGCAGCTCGGAGGGCCACAGTTCTCAGTAGGACCCTCAGTTGGCCCCTCAGTGGCCCCTACGAGCTCCGCTGGTAAGTCAGTCACTCCCACCCCAGCCATACAGTCCAGTGGACTTCAGGGTGCCGGATTGACCACCCTGTTCCAGTCACCGTTGACTCAGATGATGCAGTGGTTGGACACCTTTGGCACTACTCAGTAGTTCACCCCTCTCACTACTGGTTTCACTCCACTTACCGCTACGATGGGTGCTACTGCTAGAGATCTGTCAGCGTCCTTCAGTGACATTACCGGTCAGCCGTCTCCCACTGGTCCTCAGATAGCAGCAGAGGTTGAGGCCGAGCTTTCAGGGGGAGGATTCAGATGATGAGACTTATCTGGCAGCTTTCAGGGTGCTCGACCGGTCCACGACTACTTCCACTCCACCTCCAGACGCTTAGTTTAGGTGTTTCGACGCCAAAGGGGGAGAGGGAGAGTCGAGTAGATGGGCTAGCTTTAGGGGGAGCTAGTAGGACTCGTTCTTTTGTTGTGTATAAACTCTATTGCATCATGCATCACGTTTACCGTCTTAATGCATTGTATGATATGTGTGATGGTTGAGACTTGATGGTTGTGTGACATGTGTGGACATTCCTATATATATATCATGTCACATGGTTATGCTATATTGCTTCCGCGCTAATCTCTGATCTTTTGGCTATAGCATATTTTGTTTTTTTTTGAAATCAAGTACTATGCTCTTTTCATATCTATTGTGCTTGTCATGGCTTGAATGGTTAGGCATGTATTTGTCTTTCTTATTACTAACTCATGCCCATCTCATGTCAAGTCATGCCTTCTCTTATCAAAATTCACTCTTTATTCTCTACTCGAGCTTGTATTGTCGTCAATCACCTAAAAGGGGGAGATTGTAGAATCATGGACCCTTGTGTTTAGGCGATTAACAACAATACTAGATCACTATGACTAACATGTGTTTTGCAGAGACAAAGTCATCTATGTTAGGTCATTAGTGATGCATTTTGAATGGGCTTAATGGATATTCATGCCCCAAGATGGAAATCGTTTCGGTTGCAAAGGATGGAGATACACGACGAAAACTAGGCTAGTTCTTAGTGTCATAAGGTTGAGAAGGGCACTAAGTATAACTAGGCTTTTGTTTTTCCTTTGACCGTACTATAAAGGGGGGTATGAGATTAGTAGCTTGACCTAGGAGAGTTTAGGAAAGTGGGTATATGCACACTTGTCACAACTAGTCCTAGAGACCTTGCTTTCAGCCCTTGGTAAACCCTAGAAATGGTAGGAGCAAAATCCCTTAAGAAACCTCAGCGAAAATAGTTGTTTTACAGGGAGAAAGAGGCTCCGGACCACTGTGCTTAGTGGGCGTCGGACCATAGGAGAGTGGTCCGACGGTCCCTGACTTAGGCAGATTCTCAGCTCGAGGAGCTCCGGACCACCTGTCTGGAAAGCACCGGACCATAGGAGAGTGGTCCGGTGGCTTGGTTCAGAGAGACAGAAGGCTCCGAACTAGTCCGACGGTTCGTCCAACGGCTAGTCCGACGCCTCATGACAGGGGTTTGGGTTTATGCAGAGAGCCCCCAGGCTCCGGACCAGAGCGTTGGACCAGGGCACCGGACCAAGGAGAGTGGTCCGGTGGTGTGTAAAAGAGAGAAAGGATTTCACTCAGAGAGCACCGAGGCTCCGGACCAGAGCGTCGGACCAGTGCGTCGGACCAAGCAGAGTAGTCCGACGGTGCCTGAGTTTGAAATCAGATTGAGCTCCGGACCAGTGTGCATGGTCCAGTGGTGTGAGCTCTGGACTAGTCAGGTGGCTACGCAGAGAGAAGAAAAAGTAAAAAACGGCTAGTTTTGGAGGTGGGGACTATTTATAGTTGCCCCCTTGGTCCTTAGAGGGACTCTTGGCCATTGTTTTCAGCTGGTGACACCTTGAGAAATCTTTTGGAGAGCCAAGAGGCTAGTGAGGGAGAGATTAGAGAGAGTTCATCTTGTTCTTCCCTCACAGAGTGGTTGGGAGTGACTTGTGTGCATCCATCCACCTTCCTAGCCTTGAGTGGGTCAAGTGAAGGCCTTGTGCTTGTTATTCTTGGTGTTCGACAGCACCTAGACGGTTTGGTGGTGTTCGGAGGAAGTGACCGCCGGGAGATTGTTGGCGGATCTTCTCCAAGCTCTTGTGATCGGTTGTGGGCGATTCACCGAGCCGGAGTGGCGAAGAATCAGCCCGTAGAGAGCACTCTACCCTTGCGCGGGTAGAGGGGGAGCGATACCTTGCGAGGTGCTCCAACGAG
The DNA here is from genome assembly GCA_022036555.1 of Microstegium vimineum. Lineage (NCBI taxonomy): Eukaryota > Viridiplantae > Streptophyta > Magnoliopsida > Poales > Poaceae > Microstegium > Microstegium vimineum. The sequence goes on along the minus strand of CM039129.1, from coordinate 12,399,274 downwards.
GACTAGGGGGGTGTGTCGACACCTCGATACCTTGGGAAAAAATCGCTGCGTCAATGAGATTCTCTTTTCCCTAGCTCTTTACATTTCCGCTTTTCTCTCCGTCTTGTTTTTACATTTCCCACTAGAATTGCTTAGGTTGTTTTTAATTCCTTTGAACTGCTACCGCTTTCTAGCTAGGAGACACGGACGGTAGGCACTAGGGGGTGATTGGCATTTGATAGGCTTTTATATTTGCTTTAGAAATTTAAAACAAGCCCAATTCACCCCCCCTGTTGGGCATCTTGATCCTTTCAGTGACAATATAGACCGAATACGCTGATCAGCAAAGAGATAGTCACTGTTCTTCATCGGCATCAAAATACTACTTGTCAGATTACCGATGAGAGCAAGAGGATTTGCCAATGGTAGGTTTGATTAAAGAAATGACAAGGGGAGAGAAAACTGTTCGCCGATGGAAGAAGTGTTGCCGATAGAAGATACTGCGGATGGATGTGGGATAACGTGGTTCATATCAGCAGAAGGTTACCGATGGTAATAGAGGAAGGTTGTAGATTGGAAGGAATCTGCTAATGGAAAATTTTATTGTGAGAGAGACGGATAAGGAAATTGGTAATTTTGTACCAGTATTATTATCATTGTTTGAGTCCGACTCTTGCACGAGTCGTTTTATTTCCTTTAAAATAGGAGTTTTGTTTAGGTATGAGTCGTGTCTGTTTATAACTCCCCCTGCTGGAGTATAAATATGTACCTAGGGGTGGTGTGAAAAGAGATACAATCAATTAAATACATCTATTATTTTCGTCTACTTTTTCCAGAAAATTTACGTTTATCGCATTAGTTCTAGCTTATCTACGAGTTCTTACGAAGTCTCGACGGGCTGCATCTACACGATCTCCGTCGACCTCACGAGTTCCGCGTTTTGAGCAATTTGAGCTTTGACGTCCGGGTGTATCGCTGTCGTCTCGTTCAATTTTGTTCTAGTTATCGTCCTTGTCGATTAACTGGTCACATCGACTGGCACACCTTGGATATCAAATTCGGGTATAAGCCCGAGGTGTTCGTAGATCCGACGCTTTTTGTGTCAACACCTCTTTTGGCACACCCGGTGGGACAAATTACAAGATCATCGACAATAACACTGATGTCAATCCGAGCAACGTCATCGAAGTCTCAGAAGCGGATCTGAATGATGATCAGAAGCAGGCTATGGAGCGGGTTATGGAGGAGTACAAGCAGTTGCACATGAAATCCTTCAGCCTAAATAGGAGCGATGAGGCTATACAGAAGCAAGATCCACCATTGCCGCAGCAAGTCACGTTCGACACCAATCCTGGTAAATTACAAGAGATGGTTAATTCTGCACTAAATCAAGCGTTAATTAGCCACTCCAATGTGTTGTCCAATACTGTATACAATGTTGTTATGCAATCTTTCAAAAAAGGGCAGGCACCCCATTATGTTGGTCCAGCGTATCATCAACCTGGATCGGCATCTACTACAACTCCATCGGCGGTCCCGGTGACATCTTCCCAACTTGCGAAGTCGCCTGCCGGTGAAGTTACTCCACCAAGATCAAGCCATATAAGTGTTGTTCGACTGAATAAGATCCGATAGCATCGGTGGTGTCAGGACCTGTAATCCAGAGTCAACCAATTCCTGCCAGCTGGTGGGGATACGGTATGCCTCCAGATCCATCTGCCAACGCTAAATTGATCCAAGGTAACAATGTAGCAGGGAAGGTCCCTATGGAATCGGCAACATCGGCACAGCCGATGATCCCAATGATACATTATGCTACGTCTTCTCCAAACATGCAGTTACCACCAGGGAGTCTTCAGATCGTGGTACCCAAAGTGCCTTACGGGCAACCATCGGCAAGTTCTTTGCCGATGCAACAAGACATGGCAGTTGTAAACCATCCATGATGATGGCGAATCCTTAGACTGGGGTATCAGTGCACTAAGGAGGCCAATTTGTTGATTACTCTAGGGTACAGGAGCAGCAGGCGCCAGGTAGCTATCAATTATCGGCAAGTCATATGCCGATGACTTATAATCCTGGATGGACTAGTCAGACATCGATTCAACAACAAATGGTGCAACCTGGACATCAAGTAGCAGGAGTGCAACAATACCATTATCCGTCGAACGCTCAGAATGAGACATCGGTGCATCGACCGATGAATATAATACCGCAGTATACTCCAGTGGGTGTTCAAGGTTATACATCGGCAAATCAACCGATGCATAATATTCAGCAAGGTGGTGCTGCGCCTGCGCCAATCAGACCAGCTTATTTGCCACAAAGGCAAGAAGGGGCGTATCAACCAGTCCAGCCAATCAATATCCAGCCAGTGCGTCGGCAGGATCAAGATGCATACTAGACCAATAAAATCACCAATGTGATGAAAGAACAATTCGGCATCAAGCCTAAGGTCAATACATAGTCATATCAGATGCCGTACCCTCAGGCATATGACTTGATTCCTCTCCCAAATCGGTACAAGGTGCCGGATTTCACAAAGTTTTCTGGCCAAGGTGATACGTCAACTATGGAGCACGTCAACCGCTTCATTATCCAATGTGGAGAGGCAGCTAGCAGAGATGAGCTGAGGGTAAGATTGTTCTCGTCGTCTTTATCTGGATCAGCGTTTACCTGGTTCATTTCGCTTCCTCCAAATTCTGTGATCATTTGGGCCGATCTGGAGAAGCAGTTTCACAAATATTTCTTCTCTGGCGTACATGAAAAGAGGATTACCGATTTGGTCAAATTGAAGCAACGTAATGATGAATCAGTAGAAAGCTTCATCCAAAGACTACGAGATGTGAAGAACAAGTGCTACAGCTTGGTGCTTGATGATCGGCAATTGGCAGATTTGGCTTTCCAGGGGTTGTTGCCACACATCAAGGACAAATATGCATATCAAGAGTTTGAGAATTTGAGCCATCTCGTGCAAAGAGTTACCGATCAGGAAATCAAAGCTTTCGAACCTAGAAAGACTTGGAACAAGAAAGTATCCTTCATTGAACAGGAAGAAGACTCTGAATCAGATGAAGGGACGGATAACGGCGTTGCTGAATGGGTGAAAGATAAGAAGTCGATATCCTGTCCGTTTGGCTAGAAGGAGGCTGAAAGGTTCACCTTTGATACTACCAAGGCCGATAGGATATTTGATCTGTTGCTTCAAGAGGGGCGGATTAAGCTGGCGCCTAATCAAGTGATTCCATCGGCTGAAGAACTTAGAAGGATTAGGTATTGCAAGTGGCATGATGCAACTTCACATACTACCAATGATTGCAAAGTCTTTAGGCAGCAATTACGGTCAAAGATCGGGTCTGGACGAATTAAATTCGAAAATTCTAAAACCCAAAAGCCGATGAAAATCGACCAGCACCCGTTTCCAAATAATATGGTGGAAGCTAGTGGAAAGGTTAAAGTGCTAAATCGGAAGCTGCCAAGAAGAGTGCATCGGTAGATCCCGAACATCAAATAGCTATGCATGATGTGAAAGGAAAGAGGTTTGCCGATGACAGGAAAGGCAAGAGAGTTGCTGACGAGGATAGCAGCGCTAGGAGGCCTCGTGAACATGCACCATACGGCGTTGTAATCACGCACAGACGACCACGACAAGAATATCGGCGCTCGCAGGAGGAGCAATATCGGCAGCAAGAGGAAGAAAGAAGCCAAGAGTGGCATCGGCATAAAAATCATTGGAGTTGTCCTTTCTTCGTTCATTGTTGGGAGGAGGGCATTAAGCTACCCACTGCCTATAATTTCCCCGAATGCAACAGGTACTATCCTTCTGATTGGTCGAGAAAGAGACCATGTTCTGATGGTCAAGAAGTGAGCTATGGAAGGCCGATCAGAGAGAAAGGTTCGGTGCATGATCGGCTTGGGGGCAAGCTCAGTGTACATGACAGGCTTGGCAAGCGTGGCCATCAAGAAAAGCTTGAAGAGATGGCTAATGCAAGGGTGCCCGATGAAGAGATATTCTCTAGGGATCCAAATACAAGGAGTGATGCAAGCCGAAATGGTGAAAAACAGTACCAGCCTGTTTGGAGGACTAAGCTTCCTCGATGGTGTCCCAAGGGTCTGGCGAAGACTTAGAGAAGGTAGGTCCAACGTGAATGCCAGACCGATCTGTGTCACAATGAGAATCCTTCAAGAGAGGAATCTCTAGTTTGGCAATGGAGGCCGAAACGCAAGAGTGGGAATCCATCGGCGGAAGTCAATATGGTGGTTATGTTGCCTATGGAATTTATGGCACCTGCTGATGCTGAAGAAGAAGCTGCTTAAATGGCGCAGTTAGTTCTGGACCTGATGGCGGCTGTCTTTGAAAAGCCTGCCGATGATGAAAGGCAGCATTTGAGAGCTTTGTTTGTCAAAGGCAAAGTTGATGGGCAGCCAGTATCAAAGATGTTGGTAGATGGTGGAGCGTTAATCAATATAATGGCGTATGTCATGTTCAGAAGGCTTGGAAAAGGTGACCAAGACTTAGTCAAGACAGATATGAAGCTGAAAGATTTTGAAGGCAATGTGTCACCAGCTATGGGGCAGTATGTGTCAAGTTAACCATCGGTAGCAAAACGTTGCCGACAACGTTTTTCGTGATCAGTGGCAAAGGTACCTACAACTTGCTCCTAGGAAGGGATTTGATCCATGCTAATTGTTGTATTCCTTCCATGATGCACCAAAGCCTCGTACAATGGGTTGGGGACAAGATTGAAGTCGTCTGAAGTGAAGCCCCATCAATTTTTGCATCGGCAGAATCGGAGACATATGAGCAGACCAAATGCATATCAGGTGAAGCTTGGGATACTGAGTTCCTAAAAGTTGCCGATTACCGAATTACACTGATCCAAGCAGTCGGTTCTGAAGAAGAGTTTTAATGGATCAGTTTGCCGATGACGGAAAACAAAGGCAGGGGTTTACATCAACGGATGATTTACTAGAGATAGATATCGGTAATGGCAGCAAGCCTAGTGAAAGGTCCTAGATGGCTAGATGGGGGCAAATAGCCTAATAAAAATTCTACAAATCACTAGAGGAAAAGGTTAGATAACACTTAAGCGAAGCTTTTTGCTCTAGCTCTACTTGGGGTGCAAAGCCACCTATCCAATGCAATTCAAGTCAACCAAGTGCTTGTCAATCAATAGCAAGAACCTAAAGCACTTGGCACAACCTAGCAAGAACAACTACTCAAGAAGCTAACTAGACAAGATAAGAAAAAGTAAATACAAGAGAAGTGGTGATTGCTATACCGATGCCTTGAGATGTATGGATGTCAATGGGATGAACCAATCACAATGAATACCAATGAATATCCAGGAGACAAGATGACAATCGATTTTTCTCCCGAGGTTCACTTGGTTGCCACCAAGCTAGTCCCCGTTGTGTCGACTACTCAAGTGGTGATTCAGTGGCTAATAGGCAATGACAAGCCTAGCCCACTAACTCAGGTGCCACAAGAATCCACCCAAATGAGAGTAACTTAATGACACGAGCAATCCACTAGAGTTACCCTTTCGCTCTCCGCCGAGGTGGGTACAAGCCCTCTCACAATGATGAAGCTGGCCACAAACAATCACCAACATGCGCCGAAGCTTCTCCTCAATCGCCAAGCCGTCTAGGTGTTGGCAAACACCAAGAATAACAAAAAACCCCGCGGCGATGACGATGACCAAGTGCCACTAAGATGCAATGCAATGATCAATGCACTTGGTTCACTCAAACTCTCACAAGAATGCAATTGAATCAAAGAGAGATGAGTTGGGTGCTATCTCAAGCAAGCACAAATGTCTCAAGTGAATAGAAGGTGCAAGAGAGAGGCCTAGGAGTCGGCCAAGCCACTTAAATAGCAATCCAAACAAGCTAGCCGTTTTGCCCCTTGATCCTGCCTTTCTGCGTGACTACGGACACAGTTTTGCTTGGGGGTCTGGACCATCGCACATGTGTCCGGACCCTCTACCATTTTGAAAACAGCCGTTGGCGCCCTTGCCTGTGCCGACGTGTCGCCTCCGGACGCGTCCAACAGTAGCGTCCGGACCCACCTTCTTCTACGTCCGGACCCGCCTCCAGAGAGAGTCCAGAGAGCACCCTCTCTCCGGACCCGCATCCGGTATCCATGGTCCGGACCATGCTTTGCGTCCGGACCCTCTGAACAGAGGAGTCCAGAGAGCACCGAGCTGCGGACGCATGACCGGAGTCAGCGTCCGGACGCTAATCTGCGTCCGGTCCTCCTGTCCAGACTTGGCTGAGGCTAGGGTTTCCTCCGGATGCATTTCCATTAGTCCGGACCGCACTTAACTTGCGTCCGGAGCCCTTCTGGATTCCGAACTGAGCCTCCTCTTCTTCTCCAAGTTTCTATGTGCTAACACCTTGTGATCCAATCCTTGTTCACCTGTGTTAGCCTTTGCAACATATTTTTCTTGGAATTGTTTTAGTTCCCGTGACACTTAGGTTCATTCTATATGGATATGCAATGCAAATCTAGTGGCACATGATAACCGCAATCGAAACGAGTTTTCCCTTCTTAATAGTACGGCTATCTATCCTAAAGGTGATCACACTCTCTATAGTGTCTTGATCACTAAACCAAAAATGGCCCTACAGATATACCTTTGCCTTGGGTCCATTTTGTTTTTCTCTTTCTTCTTTTCCTTAGTCATGGAGCACTTGATCCATCATGATCTTTCATCTAGCTCCATGTCTCAAGGTGAACCACCCTATCTTGATCATACACTTAGTTCAAGGGTTAGTCCATAGGTTTCATCAATTAACCAAAACCAAATAAGGTCTTTCAATCTCCCCCTTTTTGGTAATTGATGACAACCTTTCACAAATGAATATATATGATGAAAATTTTCAGTTTGGTAGTATTAGCTCCCCCTACATATGTGATATATGAGTTTGGTTCATTTTGATCACATATGTATGAATAAGAATTGTGCGAGAGTAAATGCTATTAAATGATGCTAAGGTGTGTAGGATGGACCTTTGAAGCGTGATACCAATCGGAGTGCAATATTATACCATCCTTAGCACCATGGTTAGCTAGATACCATCAAAAACACTAGAGACCTCGTGAGATCAACATTAGAAGCAAGGTTTCTAGATACCAATTGAAAGAACAAGGTTCTAGCTTACCAACCTATGCATGCTAGTTAACAAAACATCATATGAATCCTATAACTAGCATACACCACACAAGCATGTCATGAATGTAAATACATGTGCAAGCAAGCACTTATGAAGATATGCAACAACTTTATTCATAGGCTTGCTCCCCCTACTTGTGTGCTATTATTTCCTTCAAAATTTTCAAAATTAATTTTTCTTTGTCTTACTACTTACTTTACTTACTTCTCCCCCTTTGTCATCTATTATCATAAAAGATGTGCTCAAAGGTTTTATTATTGGAGAGAAGCTTAGTTGTGGTTCAATCTAGATTACTTGCCCCAAGCTATTTAACTCGGTTTAAACCATGGACAAGCTTGTTCACACATCCTAGAATGGTTATCTTGCCCACGTTGAGCTAAATGTTTGAAGTTCATGATCTAGATCAAACACTAGGATTGCAAGCCCACAAATATGTCATATGCTACCACTAGATAAAATCAAGCATAGAAGCAATAGTGGTACCATATAAGCATCAAATCATTTGATTTTCATGAATGAGCCTAATGAATTTATGTCTAGATGCACTAACAATTCCTAATAACGATGAATGACATGTCAAACAACTTGTACCTTGCATAGCTCGAAGGAGAGGCATGTCATATATATGGGGGGTGCATCATCACATATTTGAGAAGTCAAGAATGTTCAACTCATTCCTTAGCTTGCAAAACCTCTTCTCATCTAATGGCTTGGTGAATATGTCGGCAAGTTGATCATCGGTGCCAACACTTGTGATTTTGATATCACCCTTGAGTTGATGGTCTCTTATGAAGTGGTGCCTCACATCAATGTGGTTGGTTCTTGAATGTTGAACCGGATTGTTGGTTAGCTTCACCGCACTTTCATTGTCACATAGCAATGGCACTTGCTTGAAGTTGATTCCATAGTCATTCAAGGTTGCTTTCATCCAAAGGAATTGAGCACAACAACTACCCGCACTTATGTATTCGGCTTCGGCGGTAGAGAGTGCAACACTATTTTGCTTCTTTGATGACCAAGATACAAGTGACATGCCTAGCATTTGACATGTGCCCGATGTGCTCTTTCTATCAATCTTGCATCCCGCATAGTCGGAGTCCGAATATCCAATTAGCTCAAAGTTTGACCCCTTGGGATACCATAATCCAACATCTTGTGTATGCTTCAAGTACCTCAATATTCTCTTTGTAGCCTTCAAGTGACTTTCTCTTGGAGAGGCTTGGAATCTTGCACACATGCATACACTAAACATCACATCCGGCCTAGAAGCGGTCACATAGAGTAGGCTTCCAATCACAGACCGATACAACTTTTGATCCACCATATTGCTACTAGCATCACTATCCAAGTGTCCATTAGTGCCCATTGGAGTGCTCATGCCTTTTGAATCTTGTAAGCCAAACTTCTTCATCATATCCTTGATGTACTTGCCTTGACTCACAAATGTGCCATTCTTCAATTGCTTGATTTGAAGACCAAGGAAGTAGCTAAGTTCACCAACCATTGACATTTCAAACTCATTTGCCATCATCTTGCCAAATTGTTCACAAAAATCTTGATTGGTTGAACCGAATATGATGTCATCCACATAGATTTGGAGCACAAATAGATCTTTGCCAACCTTCTTGGTGAAGAGAGTAGTATCAACCTTCCCCATAATGAACCCTTTAGATAGAAGGAAATCCCTCAAACTTTCATACCCTACTCTAGGTGCTTGCTTCAGCCATATAAAGCTTTCCTCAACTTGTACACATGATCGGGGTTCTTGTCATCTTCAAAACCAGGAGGTTGCTCAACATATACTAGCTCATTGATATAGCCATTCGAGAAAGCACTCTTCACATCCATTTGGTATAGCTTGATGTTGTGTGCGCATGCATAGGCCAATAGAATCCTTATTGCCTCTAATCTTGCAACCGGTGCATAGGTTTCTCCAAAGTCAAGACCCTCAACTTGAGTGTATCCTTGAGCTACCAATCTTGCTTTGTTCCTCACAACTATACCATCTTGGTCTTGCTTGTTTCTAAATACCCATCTTGTGCCAATCACATTATAGTTCTTGGGTCTTTCAACTAGTTCCCAAACTTGGTTCCTAGTGAAATTGTTGAGCTCTTCATGCATAGCATTGACCCAATAAACATCTTGTAGGGATTCATCAATCTTTGTTGGCTCTATGGATGATACAAAGGAGTAGTGCTCACAAAAGGATGCCAATCTTGATCTTGTTTGAACACCACTTGTAATGTCACAAACTATTTGATCAATGGGGTGATCTCTTGCAATGTTGGTCGGTTGGAGGATAGGGACTTGATTGCTTGAACTTTGTTGAGATGAACTAGCAAATTGTTGATCTTGTGCTTGAGAGCTACTAGCTTGCTTGATAGGTGAGTTGAGCACTTGATCTTTATCATCTTCAATATCAATCACTTGTCTTGGCCTAATATCACCAATATCCATGCTCTTCATAGCATTTACCAATTGAGGACCACTCACACCTTCTAGGTTCTTATTTTCAACTTGGGAGCCATTGGTTTCATCAAACTCAACATCATGAACCTCCTCAAGTATACCACTAGCCGAATTCCAAACTCTATAGGCTTTGCTTGTGGTTGAGTAACCAAGTAGGAACCCTTCATCACATTTCTTGTCAAACTTCCCAAGTCTTGTGCATTCTTCAAGATGTAGCATTTTCACCCAAAGACTCTAAAGTATGCAATGTTGGGATTTCTTCCATTCAAAAGCTCATATGGAGTCTTTTCCATCAATGGATGGCAATACAACCGATTGCTAGAGTAGCAAGCGGTGTTGATAGCTTCGGCCCAAAAGGATTGACTCACATTGTACACACTAAGCATAGATCTTGTCATATCAATCAATGTTCTATTCTTCCTCTCAATAAGGCCATTTGATTGTGGGGTGTACTTGGCCGAGAATTGATGCTTGATTCCAAGCTCATCACATAGCTCTTCAACTCTTGTATTCTTGAATTCACTTCCATTGTCACTTCTTACTTTCTTGATGGTGGTTTCAAACTCATTGTGACATCTCTTCACAAAGGATTTGAAGGTTGCAAATGTATCACTCTTGTCATTGAGAAAGAATACCCAAGTGTATCTTGTAAGATCATCCACTATGACAAAACCATACTTGTTGCCTCCAATACTTGTGTAAGTTGTTGGTCCAAATAGATCCATGTGCAATAACTCAAATGCTCTACTAGTGCTCATCATGCTCTTCTTTGGATGGGTGTTACCAACTTGTTTGCCGGCTTGACAAGAGCTACAAAGTTTGTCCTTCTCAAAAACAACATCTTTCAAGCCTCTTACTAAGTCATGTTTGATCAATCTATTCAATTGCTTCATCCCAACATGACCAAGCCTTCTATGCCATAACCAACCCATACTTGATTTAGTGAGCAAGCAAGTTGACAATTGAGCTTAACTAGCATTGAAATCCACTAGGTAGAGGTTCTCATATCTAAAGCCTTTGAATATCAAGTTTGAACCATCTACACTAATGATTTCTACATCATCTATTCCAAATATGCATTTGAATCCAAGATCACACAATTGAGCTACCGATAGCAAATTGATGTTCAAGCTCTCAACTAGCAAAACATTGGATATTCTCAAGTCATTGGATATTGCAATCTTACCAAGACCCTTGACCTTGCCTTTGCCATTACCACCGAATGTAATACTATCAATGCCATCATTGGTGTTGGAGTTGATTGATTTGAACATTCTAGAATCCCTGGTCATGTGTTGAGTGCACCCACTATCAAGCACCCAATACCTTCCTCCGGCTTTGTAATTGACCTACAAAACAAATTATTTCTTCTTAGGTACCCATACTTGTTTGGGTCCTCCAAAGTTAGTGACCAAGGATTTTGGCACCCAAATAGCCTTCTTCTTTGAGCCAACTATGGATGTGCCAACATACTTAGCCATGATACCTTTAGCACTTTTGGTAAGCATATAACAAGAATCAAAGTGCATAGAGGTAGCTGGAGCAAACTTGGTTTGGCTCATGTTAAGTTTGCAATATTGGTCTACATGCCCCACTTGATTGCATTTTGTGCAAAACCGACCATTTCTCCTCACAAAGCTAGGCTTAGGAGTTACAAAGGCCGACTTGCCCTTCTTGGGGGTATAGCCCAAACCCTCTTTGTAATGAGATAATCTTTGGCTACCCAAGCACTTTAGCAAGCGGGCATCTCCACCATATGCCTTACCAAAAGCATGAGTTAGTTCATTAACATCATTTTTCAATTTTTCATTTTCAATCACTAGTGTAGCATCATCCTTTGAGCTATCACTAGTAGATGTGCAAGTGGAGGTGCTAGTGTTGGTTGGTGCAACAATGATAGGAGTGAAAAATGATTCATCTAGAATATCACAAGTTACTCCAATATTGCATGATGCAACAACCTTATCCTTGCTTTGATCAAGGAGACAGGAGTGAGCCTTTTCAAGCTTGTAGTGAGTCCTCTCCAGTTTCTCATGGGCTTCCATTAGCCTCTCATGAGAGCCATTAAGCTCATCAAAGGATTTTTCAAGAGGCTTAAGCTTCTTGTTCAATTCTTTGCACTCCTTTCTCTTATTTTCAAAGCAATCATAAGTTTGCTTCATCATATCAACTAGTTCCTCCTTGGAGTACTCCTCCTCATTATCACTACTATCATCATCACTATCACTATCATCATGAGATTGTACCTTAGATGGCTTAGCCATGAAGCATGATGGAGTGTCGAAGATAGATGGCTTGTTGTTGATAGAAATGCTTGCCAATGCCTTCTTCTTGGACTTCTTCCTCTCATCATCACTAGACTCATCATCGGAGGAATCACTACTATCCCAAGTCACCATGTATGATTCACCCTTCTTTTTCTTGGTGAATGATAGCTTCTTCTCCTTCTTGTCATGCTTGCTCTTCTTCTTCTCATCATCATCACTATGATTGGGACAATCCGCAATCATGTGACCGGTTTGCTTGCACTTGTAGCGTCTCTTCTCATATTTTTTGCCTTTGAAGTTATCTCTTCTCTTTCTAGAATCATAGCCCTTCTTCTTCATGAACTTGCCAAACTTGCGCATGAAGAGGGCCATCATCTCATCATCATCATCACTAGCTTCTTCATCGTTACTTGACTTTTGCTTCTTTGCTTTGCCCTTGCTATTGGATGAAGAAGCCTTAAATGCTAAGCTCTTCTTTTCCTTCTTTTCTTCCTTGACCTCTTCTTCTTCACTTTCTTCATTGTATTGCTCTTCGGTCATGATCTCACCAAGTACTTCATTTGGAGTGATCTTGTCCAAACCATCTCTCCTAATTATTTGCCTCAAAGTTTTGTATTTCTTAGGCAAACAACCAAGAACGTGGTTTGATAAGTCTTCATCTTTGACCTTCTCACCCAAGCTCTTGAGATCATTGATGATCACTTGGAGCCTATGGAACATCCCCGGGATGGACTCATCATCCTTCATCTTGAAGTGAGATAGCTTGTCCTTGAGCATGTGTAGCTTGGCATTCTTTACCGTTGAAGTGCCTTCATAAGTGTCTTCTAATCTCTTCCACACTTCACTTGCCTTCTCAAGATCTTTGATTTGTTCAAACACCTAGGAATCAATGCCATTGTAGATCACATTGAGTGCCATGGTGTTGCATTGCCGGTTCTCTTGCTCTCTAGGTGTGGGACTATCCTCATCAAGAATGACATAGTCCTTTTCGGTCACGGTCCACAACCTTCTCATGTATTGAGCCTAGATGCATCTTCATCTTCCTCTTCCAATAATCAAATGAGGTGCCATCAAACATTGGCGGTTTGCTCCCCACATGGTTGAATGATATTTGAGCCATCACTAACACCGAAGGTTGTTAAGCCTTGATAATAACAGTGACCACGACTCTGATACCACTTGAAAGGTCATAGATGGCTACAGGGGGGTGAATAGCCTAATAAAAATTCTACAAATCACTAGATAAAAAGGTTAGATAACAATTAAGTGAAGCTTTTTGCTCTAGCTCTACTTGGGGTGCAAAGCCACCTATCCAATGCAATTCTAGTCAACCAAGTGCTTGTCAATCAATAGCAAGAACCTAAAGCACTTGGCACAAGCTAGCAAGAACAACTACTCAAGAAGCTAACTAGACAAGATAAGAAAAAGTAAATACAAGAGAAGTGGTGATTGCTATACCGATGCCTTGAGATGTATGGATGTCAATGGGATGAACCAATCACAATGAATACCAATGAATATCCAGGAGACAAGATGACAATCGATTTTTCTCCCGAGGTTCACTTGGTTGCCACCAAGCTAGTCCCCGTTGTGTCGACTACTCAAGTGGTGATTCAGTGGCTAATAGGCAATGACAAGCCTAGCCCACTAACTCGGGTGCCACAAGAATCCACCCAAATGAGAGTAACTTAATGACACGAGCAATCCACTAGAGTTACCCTTTGGCTCTCCGCCGAGGTGGGTACAAGCCCTCTCACAATGATGAAGCCGGCCACGAACAATCACCAACACGCGCCGAAGCTTCTCCTCAATCGCCAAGCCGTCTAGGTGTTGGCAAACACCAAGAATAACAAGAAACCCCGCGGCGATGACGATGACGAAGTGCCACTAAGATGCAATGCAATGATCAATGCACTTGGTTCACTCAAACTCTCACAAGAATGCAATTGAAGCAAAGAGAGATGAGTTGGGGGCTATCTCAAGCAAGCACAAATGTCTCAAGTGAATAGAAGGTGCAAGAGAGAGCCCTAGGAGCCGGCCAAGCCACTTAAATACCAATCCAAACAAGCTAGCCGTTTTGCCCCTTGATCCTGCCTTTCTGCGTGACTACGGACGCAGTTTTGCTTGGGGGTCCGAACCATCGCACATGTGTCCGGACCCTCTGCCATTTTGAAAACAGTCGTTGGCACCCTTGCCTGTGCCGACGTGTCGCCTCCAGACGCGTCCAACAGTAGCGTCCGGACCCGCCTTCTTCTGCGTCCGGACCCTCCTCCAGAGAGAGTCCAGAGAGCACCCTCTCTCCGGACCCGCGTCCGGTGTCCATGGTCCGGACCATGCTTTGCGTCCGGACCCTCTGAACAGAGGAGTTCAGAGAGCGCCGAGCTCCGGACGGATGACCGGAGTCAGCGTCCGGACGCTAATCTGCGTCCGGTCCTCCTGTCCAGACTTGGCTGAGGCTAGGGTTTGCCTCCGGACGCATTTCCATTAGTTCGGACCGCACTTAACTTACGTCCGGAGCCCTTCTGGATTCTAAACTGAGCCTCCTCTTCTTCTCCAAGGTTCTATGTGCTAACATCTTGTGATCCAATCCTTGTTCACCTGTGTTAGCCTTTGCAACATATTTTTCTTGGAATTGTTTTAGTTCTCGTGACACTTAGGTTCATTCTATATGGATATGCAATGCAAATCTAGTGGCACATGATAACCGCAATTGAAAGGAGTTTTCCCTTCTTAATAGTACGGCTATCTATCCTAAAGGTGATCACACTCTCTATAGTGTCTTGATCACTAAACCAAAAATGGCCCTATAGATATACCTTTGCCTTGGGTCCATTTTGTTTTTCTCTTTCTTCTTTTCCTTAGTCATGGAGCACTTGATCCATTAGGATCTTTCATCTAGCTCCATGTCCCAAGGTGAACCACCCTATCTTGATCATACACTTAGTTTAAAGGTTAGTCCATAGGTTTCATCAATTAACCAAAACCAAATGAGGTCTTTCACCTAGGCCAACTTTTATTAGTGCTAAGTTAGATTTCCAATGTAAGCAACAGTTGAATGATTTATTAAAAGAATATAAAGATTGTTTTGCTTGGGATTATACAGAGATGTCTGGTTTAGACCGATCAATAGTCGAACATTGATTACCTGTTAAAGTTGGTTTCCAACCACATCGGCAGCCAATGCGCTGATGCAATCCTAATTTGTTACTCGATATTAAGGCTGAAATTACAAAATTAATTGAGGTTGGTTTTATTCGGCAATGCCGATACGCCGAATGGTTTTCTAATGTGGTTCTTGTATATAAGAAAAATGAAAAACTTCGTGTTTGTATTGACTTCAGGAGTCTCAATTAAGCTACGCCGATGGACGGTTACCCGATGCCCGTTGCTCATCTACTGGTTGATGTTGTGGCTGGTCATCAAATCATTAGTTTTATGGATGGTAACGCTGGGTATAATCATATATTCATAGCTGAAGAAGATATATCCAAGACTGCTTTCAGATGTCCAGGTCATGTTGGTCTATTTGAATGGGTCGTGTTGACTTTTGGCCTGAAGAACGCCGGTGCTACTTATCAGAGGGCGATGAATTTTATTTTTCATAAGTACATCAGCACGTTGGTTGAAATCTATATTGACGATGTGGTGGTCAAATCCAAAAATTTTGAGAAGCATCTTGCCGATTTACGGAAAATTCTAGAATGCATAAGGGAACATGGGTTAAAGATGAATCCGAATAAATATGCATTTGGTGTATCGGCAGGTCAATTTCTATGTTTCATGGTGCATCAAAGGGTATCGAAATCGATAGAAAATCTATTGATGTAATTAACAAAGTGGCTGCTCCCACAAACAAGTTCTTGATCGGCAAGATTAATTTTATTAGAAGATTTATATCTAATTTGTCTGGGAAAATTAAGTCTTTTAGCCCGTTGCTAAAACTGGAAGCCGGTCAAGAATTTACATGGAAGGAAGAACAACAGTCAGCTTTAGAAGAAATTAAGAAATATTTGGTAAATCCTCCGGTCTTGGTCCTGCCTCAACACGGGAAACCTTTTAGATTGTATTTGTCTACCGATGACGGCGTTATCGGATCATCCTTAATCCAAGAATTTGAAGGAAAGGAGCACGTAATTTATTATTTGAGTAGAAGGCTGGTGGATGCTGAAACTAGGTATTCGGCCGTTGAAAGATTGTGTTTATGTCTGTACTTCTCTTGCATGAAATTGAGGAATTATTTGTTATCGACTGAATGTACTATCATATGCAAAGATGATGTGGTTAAGTACATGTTGTTGATGCCGATATTGAGTGGAAGGATCGACAAATGGATTCTGGCGTTGTCAGAGTTTGATTTGAGGTATGAATCGACTAAGGCGGTAAAAGGTCAGGTGATGACCGATTTTGTTACTCAACATTGTGGTACAATGAGTTCTGTAGAGATTGCTCCTTGGACCTTATTCTTTGATGGATCCACATGTAAGGAAGGTGCAGGTGTCGGCGTTGTCTTAATTTCGCCCAAAGGACAAAACTATGAAGTCTCATTGCCGATCGCTGCTACTTCGACAAACAATCAGGCTGAATACCAGGCTTTATTGAAAGGGTTGGAATTACTCAGGGAAGTGTGTGCCGATGCCGTTGAAATCTTTGACGATTCTATGTTGGTGATCAATCAATTGACTGGAATATATGAATGCCAAAGTGAAATTTTGATTGCACACCATGAAAAGTGTTTGCAATTATTAAAGGAATTTAAAGAATACCGCCTTGAGCATATTCCTCGTCTGCATAACGAAGAGGCTAATCGGCTAGCACAACACGCTTCAGGGTATCAGCTAATTCAAGAAATAACATCGGTAATGGTTGTCGATGACTGGAGAAAAGAGATTATTGATTACTTGAGGGATCCGTCTAAAAGGGTTTCAGGCTACCAAATACATGCTCCTGATGATGAATTATATTATCGGACGATTGATGGAGTTTTGCTCAAGTGCCTCAGTAAAGAGGAATCGAAGAGGCTGATGGGTGAGATTCATGAAGGAGTATGTGGAGCACATCAATCGGCGTTTAAAATGAAATGGATGATTAGGCAGAACGGTTATTTTTGGCCAACGATTCTTGAGGATTGTTTTGGGTACTTCAAAGGGTATCAAGATTGTCAGAAGTTTGGTAATGTTCAGAGAGCACCCGCATCGGCAATGAATCCTATCATTAAACCTTGGCCGTTTAGAGAATGGGCCATGTAACAGAACCGCCCAAATTACAATAACTTAAGTCCAAAAATCATCGCCAGCGCGACAACCTTCGTCCTGAGGCTTTCATAATCTCGGTAGTCCGTCGAGTGTCCCGAAAGACCTCGGTCAATTAACGTCACACCCGAGAATTGCTAGGTCAAGTAAATACAAATCACTAAGCTCAGTTTACAGCGGAATAAAATCACATTTGAGTTTACAATTAATTAGTACAAGTCTGGTTTCAAAAACCCTTTTTATAAAACAACATAGCTTTGAAAGAGTTGTAATAAGATAAGTTGAAATACATTGCCAGCTTTATGTCATCCTCCAACAACAACATAGAGAGAAGAGATAATATAAATCACCGTGCCCACCGGTGGTTAGCCACACCTTCAGCAGCATGAGACCTTCACCTGCAACAAGGTGGGATAAACCCTGAGTACTCGAATGTACTCAGTTAGACTTACCCATCATAAACCAAAAATAAATGACACCAAGGATTATGCAGGCTTTATGGTGGTAGAGTAGCTTGGACTCTCTTTTGCATAAAAGCATTATTGCAACTTATAAGTACTTCACTAGAGCTCTGCCATATTTTAGTAATAATTACCTGATATCTAGATTAGCACCTGTACTAAGCAATACACTTGATTAACAAGCAATAGTAACTAGTTCACCCTTCTGGTCCATCATATCATTTTCATCGTAACCATTCAAGTAGATTATTGTTCCCACGCCAGTGTAGCAATTGTCAAGTTCTCGCTAATGGGGAGAGACCGCGATTCGAATCGAATTCCTATCCAGCTAGAGGGTTTATTCCTCACCCAAACCTCGCAGTCCCTGTACCAAGGGACGCGACAGTCGCCTAGTCTACCTTTCAAACGAAGGTCGATTCAGAATCATACTCAACAAGCCCAAGGACCGCCCGACACCCCGTACGTCCAGCCTAGTGATCCGCGTCCTCGTCACCCCACAACAGCTTGCGATTCACTTCGTCCTTGGTTCGGCCCGTAGGTAGGTTTCGCGGCTCGAACAAGTTATCTTGCCAGCTAAAGGTGGAGGCATGCGTTCAACATGACAAGAGGGACACTACCCGATCGGTCCGCCAAAAGGCAGACACATACGCAAAATATCGGCCTAGGGCGCGCAGCTCACCTAGATGTTGTCAGTATCAGACGTACGGACAATTTATCAACCTTCCCGGTTGCCTTTCCATTTCATGATATTATTCAACCCATCGGTGTGCCACGTAGGGCATTACGTGACATGGGGTCACCGATGTTCCATATTAATTTAGCAGTGCTAAGCATCTATCTTTTGCTATACTATCAGGTTAACAAGGATATAAGGATATCAATAACAAGGAGGGTGATATGCATCAAATAGGTTCATTCAACTCCTATACTTAATGCATCAACATAGTATAACATAGTAAATTGATATCATAAAGTAGGGAGTTAGAATGCTCCGGGGCTTGCCTGGGACCAACACTAGGTCAGTGTTCGTTAGAGGTCACTCGCTTGACGAGCACCGTCGAAGACACTTCCATTTTCGGACTTCATCCATCAACACCACCTTAGGGTTAGCTCCAAGCGTCACGTCCTTCACGTAAGTACTTATCGTGCCTATATGAAATGCCGATGCATGTGCATGAATGCGAGGAAATGATAACACAAGATACAATCATGCACATTCAAGACAAGCACAAGATCAGGCAACACATACATACGCATTTAAAGTTATTCAACTAGTTAGCTAATTATCACCAACTTAACATGGAAGATAAAAAGCACACCAAGCATTATATGTTATTCAATTCAAGTCAAATCATGTCAAGCATTCATCCATTAAGTTTACTTACCATATTCAACTAGCAAGAATAAGTTAAATCATTTAACTTACCCATACATATTCGGGACAGCAATATGCACTCATGGTTTTAATCATAACTCGAGCTATACTAATCAAACAAACATGATTCTTACATATTTGGAAAACTAATTAAGTTGTCTACAACTCTTTAATACCATGTAAAGATGATTTAAAAGTTAAACAACTCGAATTAAAAGAATAAGGCAACTCTGTCCAAAAGTGGACAGATTTGACACTCCTTCACGAAACTGCTACAACTCAAGATTTTCAACTCCTAAAAATATGAATCAAGACAATATGGAAAGCATATGAAAAGTTCTACAATTCATTCTACAATAGAAATTCATGATTCATAATTTAAATTAGTCGAAAAGCACATATAAACAGATCTGTCCAGAGGGTTGGGCAGATTTCAATATCAACTTACAAAATGTATATCTCCCAAACTAATGGGGATATGGCCACCAAAATTTATCACAAGCTAGATAGTAATATTATCTACAACTTTGGTATTCAACATACCAACAGAAAACATCATTTAATACATGATAATATTTATTTACTAAACACTATGCATGCAGCGAAAACAGCAATCTTCCACCTTTGTTATTTTCATAACTCGTAAACTACTTAACAAAAAGTCATGAAACTGTAACAAAACATCATACATGATATAATGAACACACCATAATTATTTCATGATTTTTGGAGCATTCCTTACCGGCAATAAATATTTAATCTACACAATAAAGCTCCTAGAACAGCAGCACAAGAATCATTTTTACAGTAATTAAAACCTATTCAAAACTAACATGCAATTGATCTAGTGAATAGAGAATTTCATAAGGATTCCAGAAAGTCCAAAATCACATCCATGCGATTTTTCTACGATTTACCACGAATATTCAAAGATCATGCATTGAACCTGAAAAACAAATGAAAATACTTTTTCGCTTCAGGACCCCTGCATTTTCATAGAACTAATAAATGGCATATATGTAAATCAATGAGTCACGCAATATATGCAAAGTGAAATAGATAAAGAACTTCTATTTGCAACCACGCCCTTTCTGCGTTATTTCACGGGGAAACGACGGGACGACGGCAGAGCTCGGCGGGGAACCGGAGGCCGGGATCCGGTCGGGCAGGGGCCGGGGCTCGGGTGCCTGCGCGTGCGCGACGCGCGCAAGGAGGAGCCGGCGGCCGGAGGCAGGGGCGACGACCTGCTGGAGCTGTCTGCCATGGGAGAGGGAGAACCGAGAGTGAGGGAGAGAGCCCGGTGGAGAGGATGGCGAGTGGGAGAGAGAACCGGGAGGGAGAGGGGATCAGTCCCCTTTTTCTTTCCTCGGGCAGAAGGAGGAGCGGCAGGTGGCAAGCCGCGCTCGGCAGGTGGCGTGAGGCGTCGGGGGATGAGCGCCAAACGGCAGCTGGGTCGGTGGCCAGTCGGCTGCGACATATTTATTTCTTTCCATTTTTCTTCTCCACCAAATTCATTAATTTGACAGTGTAAAATTGGGGTCATATTTTTCCGCTTTTTAGACCGTTCGTCCGATCGCGAATCTGAAGGTACCGATGCGAAGGTCTCGACGAATAGAGAAATTTGCTTTAAACGCCATAGTCAAATTCCAAACGGTTTGCAAATTACGAGTTTCCGGAGAAAATCTCGCGGGGACCGAAAACTGGCAATCTGACGGTCTTTGGGCACCTGTTTCGCTATTTTTGGCTCTGATTCAGGTCTCGGCGGTTGAACGAGTTTTGTTCGTCTCGATCCGATCTACAACTTATCTTCACGTTGCGTCGACATGCGAGATTTCCAAAATGTCGGTCAACGCCGGTCAAAAACATTGTCGGTTGCGCTCGGGTCAGGGCTCGGAATATTTTCGGGCATTTTCTCTGTTTCCGGGCAACACGAACCTTTCACGACTTTTGTTGCAGAGTTCAACTGGAGTATTCCATACAAGGTCGGGAGACTTGTTTGAACTCGTATAATTATGTGCGCTTTATAAAATAAACCAGGTAATTATAAAAGTCGTCATTCCATGTAACGTTTTAATTCCAAAGTTTATGAAACTTCTCCAATAGTTCATATAGATGGAAATAGATATAAGGCACATAGAATAAATACCTTATCATAATTTACTGATGTATGAACTATAGTCTCCGATTATCGGTTGATCCGATATAATTAGGCTTAATCACTTTTTAGCCCGTGATTAACACCGAGGGTGTTACAGGCCATTGATCTCATCGGCCAAATTTATCCACTGTCGAGTAAAGGGCACAAATTTATACTTGTTGCCATCAATTATTTCACAAAGTGGGTTGAAGCTATTCCTTTGAAGAAGGTGACATCGACAAATATGATAGATTTTGTAAAAGAGCATATTGTTTACCAATTTGGTATTCCTCAAACTATCACAACTGATCAGGGGACCATGTTCACATCGGGGGAGTTTGATGAATTTGCTATCAGTATGAGGTTCAAGGTGTTAAATTCTTCTCCTTATTATGCTCAAGCTAATGGTCAGGCCGAGGCAACTAATAAGGGAGTGATCAAGCTTATCAAGCGCAAGATTGAAGAGAACTCTAGAAGGTGGCATACGGTGTTGAGTGAAGTTTTGTGGTCATATCGGATCGATTGTCATGGTGCAACCAAAGTTCCGCTGTACCAGTTAGTCTATGAGCATGATGTTGTCCTGCCTTTGGAAATTAAAGTTGGTTCTAGACGATTGCTTTCCTAGGGCCAATTAACAACCGATGAATATGATATCCTTATGAAGGATGAATTAGAGGATCTAGCAGGTCATCGGCTAAGAGCTCTAATCAGTATCGAAGAGAACAAGAAGAGGGTTGCCAGGTGGTATAACAAGAAAGTAAAAACGAAAGAGTTTGTCGATGGTGATCTGGTGTGGAAATTGATTTTACCGATTGGGACTAAGAGTTCAAAGTTTGGAAAATGGTCTCCTAATTAGGAAGGTCCTTTCGGATAAATCAGTCTGTTCCTGGCAATGCGTATATTTTGGAAACCCTCGAAGGGGTCGCGTTTTCTAGAGCGATCAATAGTAAATATTTGAAAAAATATTATCCTAATATCTGGATGGATGCATAAAGCAATACATAGATGATTACCGATGAGAAAGTTTGCAGAACATCGGTAGAAAGAGCATTAACGTTATAATACAGAGAGATCAGTTGCCAAGTTCACAGTTGCTGACACAGTAAATTACAACAAAGATTGAATGGATGAAATCATGTGAAGGAGAAATTGGTCCACTTCATCTATCTCCCTAGCATCATGATCGACGGCACCCTCAATTGGCTTAATCTTCCTCTTCAACAGAAGGGCGTGGTGAGCATCAGCATCCCTATCTTGTTGTAGGGCTTTGGTGGCGTCGGGAAGTTGCGTCTTCTTCTAGTTCGCTCAGTTTAAAGCTTCATCTACTTTCTTCAACTCGGCTAGCAACTCTTCTTTTTGTGCCGATAGACGGGTGATCCCTTGTTCAAGCTCAATGCTGGAGGCTTCCAGACGGCCGATGTCTTTGTGCTTTTCGTCCGCGGTTTGCTTGAACTTGAGTATTTCTTCTTCAAGTTTTGCTTGAGCGACTCTATCGGCGATGCGGCGTGAAGCCTTTTGGTATTGTAGCTACCGACTCTCGAGGAATGCCGCTTGGAAAAGTAGTTCTTCAATATCGGCAGGCAGTTCGTCTTGAATTTCCCTGAAAGCTACCCTTACTGCACTAGAATCTTGGACTAGTTGGGATGTATTTTGTTGCAGTAGAAGTAGCACTGCTTCAAGTTTGGATTTTACTTCTGCCGATATGACAGTTGAAGCTTGGATAGAGCTTTCTTCTTCATCATCATCATCTGGTATGTTGATAGCAAAGGAGAATAAGCTGTTGGGAGAATCTTGGGCCTGAAAAGAAAAGAATTGAGGTTTGTTAATGGAAAGCTTGTGTCTTGAGAGTTTATGACAGATAGTTGATTTACCTGCTTTAGAGTAATTTCTTGCCTTGGACTTGGCAGGGTGGCTGGCGTCGCTGTGTCTTGAGGATCGACAATAGTTGCCAATGAACTTGCCTCTGTGGAAGGAACAGTTGGTGCTGGTACTGATGCCGATGCCGGTGTCGTTTCTATTGTTGTGGCCAACTCCTACGGCACCGGTACCGTCCCTTGAGTAAGGATCTCAATCGGTGATTGATCAAGGATGGATGCCGATGCTAGCTCTGGTGTTGGCACATCGGTAGGAGATTGAGGAGACGTTGTCGGTGATGTAACCAAAGCTGATGGCTTTGGACGTTTTGGTCGGGGAGCGGTACTTGATGAGCCTTGGTGTTTCGACTGTTGCACTTGGGGGGTATTGGCAGGCCGAGCTGAAGAAGTTTGTACGTTTGGAACGGTCGCCGATTGTAACGATCTCAATTTTCCTCGAAGGGAAAATCCACAGATGCGAATTATAATACAATAGTCTCGAAAATTCTGAATTTAAAGAGTACATTAAGAGTCTATTTATTTATTACATCGCCACCTGGGCGGAAATCACATGAGCACGCAGCATGTAGAACAGCAAAGGGAAGCGTAGATCCTCAGCATCTCCGACTTGAGCGCAGCACGAAACCCTACTCCTCCGGGTTGACGTCCTCGAACTCATCCTCCGGATCGTCACCTAAATCAAAATCTTTCAGTATGATTTGTACTAGCCACTGGCTCCCACCCTATGCTTTGCTTTTGCTTTGTGGAAAGTGGTATGCAAGGGGTAGAAAAGAGAGCTATATTTGGCTGTGGTTTTCCTATGCAGGTTTATTAAGTAAATAAGTAATAATAAGTTGTATATCAAGTTTTAACACATTTCCCACACATCCATCCCATCCACACACATCTCACCACACACATCTCACTCTCTAGGCGACAAGACGACTCCCTCTCGTCCTTATCTCAGCGGCTCACAGCCGGATCCTACAAAACCCAGGGGGAGAGAAGAAAGGACTCATCTCACTACTCAAGAGAAGCGTAGGTCAAGGGAATGTCCATAACCGGGGACACGGCTATACGTATAGATCGATCAACTCTGCAGAGTGTGTGCACCCGTACCCACAAGATCACCATCATCGACCGTGGTCGCAGTCTAGGCTGACAACGGGCTATCTCCCGATCCAGAACGACACCATCCTGCCACTCAGCCCTGGGGCTCCCCGGCGCACCGGCAAACTGAGACTGGGAGACGCAGCACCTGGCCACCGTGGTACTGCGCATCTAGGATGGTACGGGTCTCAACACCGGTACACCCACCCTATCACCTAACAACCTGGCAGTAATGGCATCGCCCAAACTGATAGACATCCGTACCCCGCCCATCAGGGACGAGTGGTGTGCACGAAGGTTCCCAAGTTTTCGGTCCACTTGATATCAGGTCCTAGGTAGGATCAGACAGGTCATCTCCTCAAATCGGGGTACTCCCTCATGCCATCACAGCACCACTATCCCAGGGCTCGCCCCGGGATCTCCTCAGATCACATGTACCCGCCACAGGTACCTCACGTGGGGATGCCCAGATCACACCCCCGGCAAGACTCGTCATCCGGACTCGTCGTAGAACCTACCCGATCGACTCGACCCTCACCACACACCCAAGACACACGCCAAGATCTCCCCAGTTGTTATTATAACATTTAGTGGCACACCGTGCCTAATCCACGCACAAGCAAGTCCTCTAAACAGCATCAAGGTAAAAGCATGAATAGAGCATGTGACATGGTAACATAGCGGTGTCTATCCTATAAGCGGTGTGCAGGGGTAAGGTTGCGACAAGGTGCTTTTCAAGCAATCTACCATGCAACCTATTTAGAGCATTTGCATAAAATAAAGCACTAGCAATCTACTCAAGATCATGATATGGCTAATGGGTGCTACGAGATGGGTGGGATGTGGCACCTGTCCAGTCGTCGCTGGCATCCTCTGTGTAGTCTGGGTCCTCCTCCTCAATGGTCGGCTCCTCCGGGTCTAAATCGTAACACAACCCACAACTTAGACAATTCTACGGATAAACACAAAGATGCAATACAGAACGGTAAGACCCAAAATCACTCAAACACGAGCCTAAAACCTAGGGTTTGGTTTTAGAAAGATTTGGACACCAAGTTTGCATTATTCCGAAAAGGCATGAATTTACTATAAATTTCTCTAGCTCATTTCCAAGTTAAAACAAAGGGAAAAGGATGGGGATGGGGTTTGGGACGGCTAGCTGGTTTCTTGGGCTCGGTGGCCTGCTTACTGCTGGGTCGTGCCGGTTCTGAGGCCCGAAGGCGCACGGCCCATCTCACCCTTCTCTCTTCCTTCCACCTCCCTCTCTTCCTTGGGCCTGCCTCATGCCAGAGGCCCACCTTCTCTCTCTGGCTGGCCCGTATGGCACTTGGGGGGGGGGTCGATTCGCGGAGAGGGAGTGGTGCGGCGCCAGGATCGAGGGGGGTCGATTGGCGGTGGACAGAGAGTGGCGCGGCGCGAGGCTCGAGGGGGGTTCGATTGGCGGATCGAGCCTCCTGATCGGGGTCGTTCGTTCGACCCTCTGTCCGTCACTTCGAGGGATCGAAGTCGAGGGGGGTCGATTGGCGGATCGAGCCTCCTGATCGGGGTCGTTCATTCAACCCTCTGTCTGTCACTTCGAGGGATCGAAGTCGAGGGGGGGTCGATTGGCGGATCGAGCCTCCTGATCGGGGTCGTTCGTTCGACCCTCCGTCCGTCACTTCGAGGGATCGAAGTCGAGGGGGGGTCGATTGGCTGATCGAGCCTCCTGTTCGGGGGTCGTTCGTCACTTCTAGGGATCGAAGTCGAGGGGGGTCGATTGGCTGATCAAACAGTGTCAACACCGTGTGGACGTGACCGAGGTGGCTCGGCCCTCCATGGCCAAGGGGACTAGGGCATCTACCGGCTCTCCTATCCCGGCGACTGGGTAGGCGTTGCGACGACGAACCTCGATGGCTCCTTCCCGGCGAGCGGGGCGGCCGGATTGCAGTGGAACGGGGGTGACATGGCGGTGCTCCTGGTGCTCGGTTGCATCGGCGAGGCGTACACGGACAGCACGGACGGTTAGACGTGGCGTGGCAGAGTAGAACGCGCGCGGCGCGGCGGTGTGTGCCTCGGTCCGCCGCTCCGGGGCGTCGAGTGCGGTGGGGCTCCGACGGTCAAGGCGGTAGGGGGTCCGATCGGCTTCAACCGGCTAGGTGGCTTGGTGTGTGCGGTGGCGGTGATGCTTGACGGCCGGTCCTTGACGCGAGAGGTGGCCGAAGCGTGGCGGAACAGCTGCAACAAGACTCGGCATGGCGGCGGCACGACGACCGTGGTCAGGGCGCGAGGAGGATCGTCGGGTTCTGCCGACTCCGCGGCTAGGCGTGCGAGGCTGCGGCACTGCTCGACGGCCTGTCCTCAGCGAACGAGGTGGTCGGTTCGGCTCGGGGCCTTTTGGTGGGTTTGGGTGCATGTTCGCGGGTGCCCTGGGGTCGGTGGAAGTCTCGGTGGTGTTGGTTGAAGCTCTAGGTTCATGGTGAGCGTGAACGGCGCGGAGAGGGGGTGTGGCACGGCCGGGTGACTCACCGTCGGTGGCGGTGAAGAGAGGCTAGCGGTGCAGTGGTGAGGCGGTGTAGTGTCGTGCCGTGCAGAGCCGCAACGCCGATGTGGTCGACGTCGCGGTACTCCCGACGAGCTCCGATGGTGGCACCGGGGCGGGTCCTTCTTCTCCTCCTCCTCCTTCGTCTTCTCCCTTCCTCTGGCTGCGGTTTGGTGCGGTTGTGGCCACTGGTGGTGGCGGTGGATGGGGAGAGGCACGGCGCGAGGGCTCTGCTCCCTTTTTATAGCCTAGCCTGGCTATGGCGGGCGCGAACAGCGCAGATGGGGAGAGGAGGCGGATGGATGGCGGATATGGGGTGCCTGGTTAGGGTTTTGGGGGAGCGGGGCACCTCCGGTTGCCGCGGCGCGCTCCAATTCGAACGGTGCGGCGGTCAAAAGGGGCTCTGTGGCGGCGTCATGGTGGTGACGAGGGCGTCATCACCGGCCAGGCCTGCGTGGTTTTGGCTGCGAGCAACAACGGGTAGGAGCGGAGACGATGTATCCGCTCCTGTCTCTGGCTGCTGGGGCCGATGGCTCGGCACGGCTGGGTAGCTAGCGCTGCTCTGCTTTCCGCCGAGGGGAAAAGCAGAGGAGAGGGCCTAAGGTAGGGGATGACATATGGGTCCCGAGGGGGCCACCCGTCAGCGCCCTTAGGTGGAGTGAGAGGTTGCTGCTGCTGGCAGGCCGAGTTGCTAGCTAGGCCGCAGGCTAGGTTGGTTTGCTGTGCTGCCTGCTGGCCTAGTGGCAGACTGGGTTGGCTTGGCCTGCTGGGCCTTTGGCCTTGGCCCTTTCCCCTTCTCCTTTGTCTTTTTCTCTTTTAAAACTCAACAAGTTATTTAGCTAACTTAGTTAACACCAAAAATCCATAAGAAGCAAACAGGGTTAAGTTAATCATATGCTATGCAAACTATCATTAGCACAACTGGGATCTACTGGTGCAACTAGGTAGGGTTTCCTACTATGACACACACCAACATGGGCTATGCAAGGAAAAATTTTAAAAAGCTCGAATTTTTGTGTGTTTTGAAAACTCGGGTTGTTAACACCGATGAACTTGTCTGCTGCAAAGAAAAGCATTTGGTGCAGATTGAGAGTTAAATGAAAATTGCCGATTAAAAATGTTGTGATCGGCACAGATAAGTGAAGATTTGTTACCGTGAAAGCTTGCGCTAAGACAACAGTAGCGGTGGTAGTAGCATCGGCTGGCAGTGGTTTGGACCTGATGGTGACCTTGGGGACTACCTTCGATGCATGAGGGAAGCCAACGAAGGGGCCTTGCTGCCGATTACCGATGTAGGGCTAATCGGTCCAAGCTGAAATATTTGCCGCTTCTACTCGTTTTGGGATCAAATTGTTAACCTGTTGGCAGAAAATCAGTTTACCAATGCATTTGAAGGGAAATAACAGAAAAATAGTGTCGGAAATAAACTCACCGCGTCATCAAGAATAATGTGATCAGCATTAATCAAGTGTCGATAGTAGTGTGATGATGCGCCCAAGAGGATAAATCAATGTTGGTTACATCGGCCTGAGAGGGGAGAGTGACGATCTTATTCCAGTCCATAGCGCTGGAGATAACTTATCTTGGTTTTATCACATCGGCGTAGCTGAGTTTGATCGGCAGTTGACCAAACGCTAATTGTCTTGCTGCTGCCGATGGATAGTAGAATTCATAGGTTGGATAAGTGTTCTTCCCGATCCCGAAGATGTTGACTGGAATGGCTTGGGGAGTAAGGGTAGCCTTCATGATTCCTTCATTTTGTGGTATATTTCCATCGGTGAGATTGAAAGAGAGTGGAAATCGGTTATCCTCATCAATATAGGGCCACCAGACCCGTTCCGCAGCAGGAATTCCGCAGTAAAGTCTCTGAAAGAACATGATGAATTGATCCTCATTGGCATCGGTTCCTGGTAGCACTATTATAGCTTCCCCAAAATTGAGTGGAGAACGGGTTGCCGATTCATCATCAGCAAGTACATAGTCCTCAGTCAAATCTCTTGGGAATTGTTGGCTAAACAAATCAAATTGAAGACACTTATGCATATGGGCGTTTAGCCACAAGATGATGAACCACCAAGGGTCTCCGAGGTTGCCGATGGGCTCGCCTAGCAGTAATTTTTCCGATACTTGGTGCGGGAGGTGATAGACTGAACTAAGGAGATATCGGCCAAGAGGAAGTCCTGCTCTGTCGGCCAAGAGTTCTGCTACAGGAAGATACATGTTGGTGGGTCCAACTGTCCTGCCACAGAAAATGAACTTTTCCAACCACATATTTAGGAAGGTGGCATGCTCCCTCTGGCCTACCGATCCAGTCTTTTGATATTCTTGGATATATCCGGTCCAACCGCCGATGTTGCGAGTGCTCACCCGATGTTCGGACTTCTTGCGGAAGAGGGTGGCATTATCGGCGGAAGAAATGTTAAGGCCGGTAAGCATGTGCACATCGGCAAGTGTGGGGGTGGCTGGTCCGTGTCTGAACAGGAAGACATTCATTGTGTCGGACCAGAAATAAGAAGCGGCAATCATCATGTTTTCGCTCTTGGCCATATCGGCAAAAGACAATCTGATCCATTGATCTATGTTGCGTTCTGACCAATAGACTTGTCGTGACCTAGCCATCCTGAGGTACCAGTTTTTCCAACCTTTGGTGGGTTTGGGCCAAGAGCGGAAGGTATCTGTCCATACCCTAGATTGAAATGTTCAGCTTTGAAAGGGATACAGTTGGTTTCCGCATTGATGAGGTCGGTTGGATCGGTATTCCTCATTGGACCCAAACAGCAAAGGTGTGCTTGGTCGATAGGGATCACTATTCCGCCGCGCATTTCCTAGATTCAGAAAGCAAAAGAAGGGAGAAAGGAGATCACAAAACAGGATGGAGAGAAATTGCAGAATGTGGAGCGAGGAAAGAAGAAATTACCGCAGGGACATTGAAGTTGATCGCCATCGAAACAGGAAAGTTCTTCCAGGAGTCACGCCTTCTGATGGAAGAAGAAACCACCATTGGAATGATGCTGGATTGCTCTTCAGGAATGCTGGCGGAATGGGGGATGAAAGTATGAACTCAGGGTGAAAAGGAGAACGGACAGTGGTCTTTATAGGCCTAGGTCAAAGGGCGTTTTTGAGTTTTCCTTTTTGACTGAGCAGAGATATGGAAAGATATCGCGATAAATTTGCGCGGTGATCGAGGAATTGTAACTATTGGCGCTACAGTTGCAGGAGTTGTTGGTAATTTACAATGATGGCGCGCGGTAATCGAAGTGATGGCATAGACATTTTGGAGGGAAAGATTACAGTAGAGGACATTTCGGCGCATGAGATATTTCATACTTCGAAATTGGGGGCATGTGTTGACACCATTTTTTGGTACGTGTCAATATAGACCGAATACGCTGATCAGCGAAGAGATAGTCACTGTTCTTCATCAGCATCAAAATACTACTCGTCAGATTACCGATGAGAGAAAGAGGATTTGCCAATGGTAGGTTTGATTAAAGAAATGACAAGGGGAGAGAAAACTGTTCGCCGATGGAAGAAGTGTTGCCGATAGATGTGGGATGACGTGGTTGATATCAGCGGAAGGTTACCGATAGTAATAGAGGAAGGTTGCAGATTGGAAGGAATCTGTCGATGGAAAATTTTATCGTGAGAGAGACGGATAAGGAAACTGATGATTTTGTACCAGTATTATTATCATTGTTTGAGTCCGACTCTTGCACGAGTCGTTTTATTTCCTTTAAAATAGAAGTTTTGTTTAGGTATGAGTCGTGTCTATTTATAACTCCCCCTGTTGGAGTATAAATATGTACCTAGGGGTGGTGTGAAAAGAGATACAATCAATCAAATACATCTATTATTTTCATCTACTTTTTCCAGCAAATTTACGTTTATCGCATTAGTTCTAGCTTATCTACAAGTTCTTACGAAGTCTCGATGGGCTGCATCTACACGATCTTCGTCAACCTCGTGATTCCGCGTTTTGAGCAATCTGAGCTTTGACTTCTGGGCGTATCACTATCATCTCGTTCAATTTTGTTCTAGTTATCGTCCTTGTCGATTAACTGGTCAAATCAACTGGCACACCTTGGATATCGAATTCGGGTATAAGCCCAAGGTGTTCGCAGATCTGACGCTTTTTGTGTCAAAAGTCATCAATCACCAAAAAGGGGGAGATTGAAAGCATCTAGGCCCCTAGAGTTTCGGTGATTAGCGATAATGCAAGATTACTATGACTAACGTGTGTTTTGCAGAGGCAATAAGAAAGTTAGGTCATGGTAATGGATGGTTGATTGGACTATCATGGTATATGTGCCCCGTATTGGAATCGTTTCGGTTTTCAAAGGATTGGCGACAAGGTTGAAGATTAGACTAGGTCTAAGTGTCATTAGAGTTGAGAGACACTTAGATTAGTTTAGCACCTTTATTTTTCCTTTGGTCGTACTATTAAGAGGGGTTCTATCTAGTAGCTTGACCTAGGAGAGGCTTAGAGGTGTGGTGCACACTTGTTGAAACTAGCACTAGGAACCTATTGGAATAGTCCTTGGACCAAGTGGAGAAACTTCCATGAAGGAAGCATGTTGACCTGCCCTGAAAAATGTGTCCGGACGCAAGTGGAACCTAGGGTCCGGACCATCGGCTATGCGTCCGAACCCCAGGGTTAGGTATGCGGGTAGCAGGCAATCCAGACGCTATGAACAGTGGCTAGGTCTGGATTGCAGGTTGCGTCCAGACCCAACTCAGAGAGCTCCAGAATCGCAGAATCAATCCGGACACAGTCCGGACGCCAAGTAGGGTCCGAACCCTACACAAAGAGCACCAAAGAGCGAAAATCAGTCCGGACGCTGTCCGGATGCTTGTGTCCGGACTCAGTAGTGCGTCCGGACCAACAGGTTTCCAGTGCTGAGAACAGTGAAGTAAGGGGGTCTAGACACATGCTTGATGGTCTGGATCCCACTCTCATCTTGTGTCCGGAGTGACGCAGAAAGTTGGTATTTGCCTCTAACGGCTAGGGGTTGAGTTGGGGGGGGGTATTTATACTTCCCTATCAGCCCCATGGAGTCTCTCTTGCCCATTCCAATTGCTGAGACTTACTTGTGAGAGTGCAAGAAGTGCAAGAGCCCTAGTGAGATAGTGAATTGCAATTCCATGTATTGATTCTCACTAGTTGCTTAGAGTTAGCAAGTGTGCATCCATTCAATCACTAGACTAGCCTTGGTCAAGTGAGAGTTAGTGCTTGTTGCTCTTGGTGATCGACATCACCTAGACGGCTTCGCGGAGGTTTGCTTGGTGATCATCCGGTGGTGTTCCTTGTGGATGACCCAAGTTCGATTGTGATCGGTTGTGGGCGATTCACCGAGCTGGAGTGGTGAAGAATTAGTCGGTAGTGAGCACTTAGTCCTTGCACAGACTAAGGGGGAGCGATACCGTGCGCGTTGCTCTAACGAGGACTAGGGGGAGTGTCGACTCCTCGATACCTTGGCAAAACAATGTCGTGTCAACTTGCTTACTCCCTTCTCCTTACTTATTGCAATTACATTCAAGCATTACTTTCCGCATTACCTTTGTGTTGCTTGACTAGAATTGCATAGGGATTTACCGCTTTCATTGCCTTGTCTTGCTTGTTTAGCTAGGACACACTTGGGAAAGCACTAGGGGGTTAATTGGCTCTTGATAGGTTTTAATATTGCTTTGAAATTTAAAAGAGCTCAATTCACCCCCCTCTTGGGCATCTTGATCCTTTCAATCTCGTACTGAGGGTGACGTCTCGCTCTTTATTTATACACGCGTCACGGCTAAGGAAAGCAATTAGCCGCTCAATCACAATAATATGATATTAATTGCACCCACAAGATCGGGATGGGAAATTGTCGGGGACCATTTACGTGCATGTCGTGCCCGTGGACAGAAAGAGATCAATCTCGTAAGCAATTACCCGCTCAATCATAGCATTACGGTAATTGACAATCTCGTACTGAGGGCGACGTCTCACTCTTTATTTATACACGTGTTACAGCTAAGGAAAGCACAACATTACGGCAATTGACAATCTCGTACTGAGGGCGATGTCTCGCTCTTTATTTATACACGTGTCACGGCTAAGGAAAACAATTAGCCGCTCAATCACAATAATATATGATATTAATTGCACCTGCAAGATCGGGATGGGAAATTGCCGGGGACCATTCACGTGCATGTCGTGCGTGCGTGCCCGCGAGACGAGCGAGCGCGTATTTCTTCCTTTCCTCTCCTCATCCATTGTTCAACTAGAAGAAGTGAGCTCACCTTTTGAAGGAGGTCTCACTCCTTCTAGATAGGCAATGTGGGACTAAAGTCCCCCATCATGTCATGCATGTGTAAGTGGGCCTTTGAGATTTATTTGGAATCGTTATTTAGACCTTAGCCCAAAAACTCTAACATCCGAGGCTTCAGCCATCCATTCACGCCCGATCCTCGGTGGGAACCGGTCACGTTCGCAACCTGCAGCTTCCGATGGCCAACCAAACAAAGAAGTAAATAAATGATTCTCTTTCCGTTGGCCTTGGTATCAGTTCCATGCACGTTACATTGCAGGCGAGCGAACCAAACGTCACCTAATATATGATTGTATATCTCCCACAATTAAAAAGCACAAAGATAAGACTTTCACGGTGTGGCAAATGTTTCGTTCGATCAGGCGTCCTCGCCGTACGATCTGTGCACAGAAGGAAAGAAAACGAGAAAAAAAGAAAAGAAAACGCGATAGAATGAAAGAAAAACGCAGACACAGTGAAAGAAAACGCAGAGAAGGAAAGAAAAACGGTTGACAAGGGAAGAAAAAAAGCATAGCCCGTGAGGACCCGCGCCCGCGCGCGCCGACAAGTGGGGCCGGCTATCTCTTCCGCACGCTTTCCCTTTGGCCTTCGGCCCTCCTGTCCCCCGACGCCCACGACCCGCCTCGACGCCTCCTCCCCGGCCCCCTCCACGCCCGCCTCCCCGGCTCCTGCACCGCCCACGCCGCCCGCCTCGGCGTCCTCCCCCGAGCCTCCCGGCGGACGCCTCCTCCCCGGCCCCGGCGCCTCCACATCTCCACGCGCCGCCCCTGCTCCCCTCTACGCGCCCTGCGCCGGCCGCCGCCACAGCCACCAGCGGCCTTTTGGCCTGCGCCCTGTGCCGCCGCCGCCGTCGACGCTGGTGCCCCTGTGGCCCTTACGCCGGGCCTTTACTGCTGCCGCCGCAGCTTGCGCATGGAAGCTTCCCCGTGGCCTGCGCGCTGGACCGCCGCCGCCATCGATGCCGGCACCCCAGTGGCCTTGGCACCAGGCCTCTGCTGCAATCACCGGCGGGTATGTGTGGACGACCCAAGCAACCCTGCCGCCGCCATAGATGGAAGGTCTTCGTTGGTGCGTTCCTCGACGACGAGGACACTGCACACACAAGATATGTGATCTCTTCTCCTCCTTCCCTGCTATGCAAAACAAATTCACCCCTCTAAAGTGGCTCCATGCTCTCCTCCAGTCTAATGCAATCCATAGCAGAGGATGTGACACAGGTCATGCGTGTTGTTCCTACGTCGACGCCACTCCTGCTCCACGCCGAAGTTCACGGCCGCTGGACACCGGTCCGTGTGGAGCCGTGGACTGGTGAGATACGACGCTCTGCCTCCCTCAAATACTATTTGACCACCTTATCTCTGAGTACGTTAATGAACAGACAAATATGTTTGATAATTGTTTTGGACTCAGGTTATTGCTAATTGTTTCTTTCTTTCATCTAATAAAAAAGGAGGAAATTGTTTTCTAATTGTTTTAGACTCAGCCTACTGCTAACTGTTTGTCTCTTTCATCTCATAAAAACTGGGAAACATAGATATTTGGGCCTTTAGCTTATTATATACTGTGTCACTATAGGTTTGTACTAATTGTTTTGGTGTCATGTTCCCACTTTTTTTTTTTTTTGCAATTTGCAAAATGAGATGAGAGTTAAAGCTCATGTTGCAGTAACTTGAGTCACATTAGATTAGGTTTCTAAATCTGGTAAATTAGTGCTAATATTTAGTGATTTATTGCGAAGAAAATGTCAAATGCCTTGCCTTTGTTTCAATTCATGTTTATAATACACCAGATGTTTTGTTTATTATAGTTTTGCAAAATGCCTACTCTACTAAAAATGGATCATTATTTGTCTTTGCTTATTGTGGTGATTATGGATCATTATCTCCCTTTGCTTATTGATTTTGACAGTTTTTTAATAAGCCTTCTCTGCTGAAAATGGATGCACAAGCAGTCTGTGGAACCAGGGAACTCCCAAATTGGATGAGCTCATCAGAATTGATCAGCGTATGCCCTCTAGCACCCACTGAATGTATGGTAGGACACATAAATAGAAACTTTTAGACGGAGTGGAAACGAAGGCGGGGAAATGGTCTGAAATTTGGTAGCAGAAAATATAGTTTTGGGGCCTTTTTATTGGATGGTGGAAATCCATCTAGAAGTATTATTTGGACGCCTTTCCTGCATAGATGTTTCTGCCTACTTTTATCAAAAATTGGTCAAGTTCATTGCTTCCCAGAGGTATCATCATTGTTAGTGATTTTATGCAGGTGAGATACATGGCATAAGGTGATATTTTTTTCCAATTCCACCAGGGTGCAAAACTTGACCAGGAACAACTTGATGAATTGGAATTATAATCTACATTTTTTATTCTTTGTTGCTTTTGGTTTTTGATGTTCTATATTATTATGTAAATGAAGTTTTTTATTTTGGATATCAAACAAATACATTTGTTTTTTGTTTTATTAATAGAGTTACCATTCTTCCATTTGTGAAGGGCGGCTCTGGTGCAAGCGGTAGAGCTTTACCGCCTGTGACCAAGAGGTCCAGGGTTCGAGCCCCAGCCTCTGCACATTTGTGCGGGAAAGGCTGCGGGTTATTTCCCTTCCCCAGACCCCGCAGTGCGGGAGCCTACCGCACTGGGTTGCGCCCTACCATTCTTCCATTTGTAGTTAATGTGTATGTCCAAAAAAAAAAGAGTTACGAATTTACACCAGGGATATGGATTTGTAGAATTCAGGAGTGAGGAAGATGCAGATGATGTAAGTCTATTATTTTGCAAAGTCATAGTTTACCTTTTATTTCCTCTAGCAGATCGCCACATCCATATTTAGTTACCCTTTTATCTAAATTGTTTGCTTTCCACAGGCCATTAAGATTTTGAACATGATCAAACTATACGGGAAACCCATAAGAGTAAACAAGGTATTTCCCCTTCATCTGTAGTACCATATCATTATGGCTTTGAAAAAACAAGTATCATTTGAACATAACATGTTTGTGTTTTCTTATTCCAGGCTTCCCAGGATAAGAAGAGCTTGGATGTTGGAGAAAATCTGTTTATTGGCAATCTTGATCCTGTGAAGGTCTAAATCCTACTTTACTTATTATCTGCTCTTCAACGCACGGGCAGAGTACTTATGGTGCTTCTCTTGTAGTCTTGTGGAGGTAGTTCCGACCAGTTTACTGGTTGATAAGTTGCCAGGGCTTAGAACAATCAACCTGACCATGCATGTTCCTTTCATTCGGTTGGCCTAAGCAACACAATATTTTTGGCGGTGCAGATAATAGCTCAAGGCACACTGTACCAATAGCTCCTGATGACAAAGAGATTACCTTGTTGACCTCTTGAGTGTCAGACAAAAATGGTGCTTGTTTCCAATCCCATGATCACAGCTCCCATACATATATTGTGAAACATGTAAGGAAAAATGGAGATCTTAGAATTGTCAGTTTCAATGCTTCAGGATGCTAAAGACAACTGGTAGTGGAGTTTGATGGCTCAAGTTGGGATCTGATAATAGTTCATGGGTCAAAAATGGATTTCTTCCTATTAATATCATGGCACAGTTCTTCCATTCTTCCTATTAACCTCTCCATTCTTCCTCTTCGACAGTCCCAGCGTGACCCTCGCACGATCAAGTAGACAGTCCCAGTGCAAACAAGAAATAGCACATACAGGAAACAACAGTCATTATTCCCAAATGGGTAGTTGTCAACTCATTCTCTAGGTGGAATCTGGCTGCCACCGGTCCAATAGGCCCAAGAGTCAGTAGCGGCCCAAGAGTCATTAGCTTAGACGCTAAGTTAGGTTTAGGGTTAATCCTCTCTCTATATAAAGAGAGGCAGGGTCTGTCATTGGGATCAAGCAATGAATTATGAAGAAACAATTCTAGTCTCCCTCAATCTCTCAAGCTCTTGACAAAGCATAAGGCCTAGTTACCCCTAATATCCCCCAAATATATCCATCTACATTACATCTAGTATCAGCAGTCCTGTCGATCCTCTTCCACGGAAAAAAAAATCCCGATCCCCCAGCCGCCGCGACGCCGCCCTATCCATCCCCCACCACCGCCGCCGCACCACCCTCCCCGCCGCCCGATCGCGGCTACTCCGCCATAGGCTTAGCCCGCGCCCCCGCTGCAACCACGCCCCGCGGATCCTTCCTCGCCTGCGGATCCGTTCTCTGCGCCGCCTCCCACTTCCACAGCCGCCGCGCGCCCCGCCGCCAGGGCCTCCACCTACACCCACAAATCCTCTGCGCTGCTGCTCCACCATCGCGACAACCGCGGTCCGCGTCGTCCGCGCCTCTCCGCCGCAACCCTACAGCGCGCCGTCCCTCCCTCCCCGCCCGCGGATCCAGATCCGTCCCCGCCGCTGCGATCCTTCCCCGCCGCCGGGGATCCTTCCTCACGCCCGCGCGCGTCCCCGCCGCCGTGGATCCGTCCTCGCGCGCTCGCCCGCGCACCCTCCTCGCGCCCGCGCGTCTCGCCGCCGTCCGCAGGGCTCTTCGTCGCGACTTCCGCGACCCGCGCCGCCGAGCGCATCCTCTCCGCGCGCGCCTCCACCGCTGCGAGGCCTCTGCGCAACCGTCACCACAACCACCGGGCCGCCGTCCGCCTCCCCCTGCACTACCAACCTCACAGCCGCCATGAACCACCACTACAGTCGTCCGCCGCGATTCCAGAAACTGGGTTTTCCACGTTACGACGGTAATTTTGATCCCTCATCTTCACCCCTCATCTTCACCAACAGCTGCGACACATTCTTCCGTCACGAGCGCATCATGGAGGAAGAGAAGGTGTGGATGGCTTCCTGTCATCTGGACGATGGCGCTCGTACGTGGTTCCTCCAGGTCCAGGAGGAGGGCACCCCGACGTGGCGTCGCTTCACCCAGCTATTGCACCGGCGCTTCACATCGCCCCCGTGCCCCGACCGGCTCCACCAGGTGTCCCTGGGTGTAGACAACACACTACGCATCCTGGGGGAGGTGTCCGCACAGTTGGCGCAAATCCAGGCGCGTCGCGAGGCGAAGGACAAGGAGGACCGTAAACGCCGGGCGGCTGTACGCCTCCAGGCAACAGTACGGGAACTCCTGGCACGCCGTCAAGCGCAGGCTCTTCATGCCACAAAAGCATCGGAGGAACAATCTCTTGTGGTCACAGGTTTTGGATATGAACATGATGATGCCTGGACGACCAATATAAATTTGTATAAACACGATTACTTCAGTTAGAGCAATGGCTACTCGTTGAGTCTGAAAATGACAGTTTTTTTTCCAATGTAAAGCATATCTTGTTTTCTGGTGTATGTAGTGCTGATATATTTTGGTCACTTTTCAACAGATAGTTGAAGAAGTTGGTGGGGTGGTAACTCGCATGGATGGTGGAGAGTTTACAGTCTTTGATCGTTCTGTTCTTGTTTCCAATGGGCTTGTTCTAAAAAGACTCAGGATATTGTTTGTGTGGACAAGTTTCTTAGTGTTGTTGATGCACCCCTTTACTGAACTGCAGCTTGTGGATCGGATTGGCCCTCCTACTGAAGATCTTAAGAAGAAAGGACTTGATTTTTCTTTGTGGTTCAAGCCTGACAACTACCTAACCGTTTTTTGAGTTGCACCAAGGGCACCAGCCATCGACTATATCAGAATAAAGCAACCACCATTTTTTGGTTCCCTTAAAGAATAAACAATAATGTTTAATTCAACAGCCCTGTACTTTTAATGACAATACAATGTACAGTTCTTTAGCTCAAGTTTCAGAGTTTCACGAGCCAAGCTCCTAAAAGAATACAGCTTTACAATTGAACATGCTAATGTTTTTCCGATACATGTAATAATCCAAAACCCAAAGGAATGGGCACATTCCAAAACCCAAGGGGGAGTTTTGACGCTGCGGTAAATGATCCACATAACTACTATCCATAAGAGTTCCTTAACAGTCTGACACCCAACGGACTGCCTCCACATGTCTTGAAACTTAAGCTCGGGTGTTCTGTCATATTGCTTAGAAATCTTGACCCTGCAAACGGGCTATGCAAATCTTGACCCTGCAAACGGGCTATGCAATGGTACAAGGCTGGTAGTGCGGGGGTTCCGAATAAATACAATCGACGCGGAAATCGTAGTGGGACAGCATGTTAGAAAGTGGGTATTCCTTCCTCGAATACCGCTATGCCCATCGGATGATGAAATGTTTCCGTTCCAATTTAAGAGAAAGCAGTTTCCTATCAGGTTGAGCTTTGCCATGACGGTAAACAAGTCACAGGGCCAGACTATCCCGAACGTCAGTGTGTACCTGCCCACGCCGGTGTTCTCTCATGGACAATTGTACGTTGCGATGTCTAGAGCCACGGCAAGAACGAATATCAAGGTCCTTGCCCTACCTCCTGATGTGGAGGCAGTGGAGGAGGAGGCGAACAAGAAGGTAACGAAAAAGGCTCAAAAAAATGCCAAAAAAAATACATCAAATAAAAAAGTTAAGGATAAGAAGACTCAAATGATCTTGAGAACTTTCACGAAGAATATTATATTTAAGAAGGTTCTAACGCCATAGACAAGGTAATATAAACATCTCACTAATATAATGTATTTTTTATTCCATTTGTATTGTATAATAAATATTATTTGTGTAACGCTATACTTGTTACCATTTCTAGGTATTTTAATGTATTTTATCGGGCTCTACATGGAGATGATGTAAACACACTACATGCCTATTGGAAAACCATTTGTACATGTTTGATTCTAATGTCAACAATTGACATGTAACACGTTTATATTTACATGAATCAATGATCCCTACTGTCATCGAAAATATTGTTATATTATCGTACGATCTATGTATTTGTTTACAAAATTTTGTTATCCCGTAGCAACGCACGAGCATTCAACTAGTCAACATCATATATCTCTAAGTTTGGATACTCGGATACATTATGGACAGTAAATCTCTAGATTAAAATGGATACATCTCATATGGATACTAAACCAATCCGTTAGTCGGCCATTCCACAAATATATGTACTCCTAAATCCCAACGCGCCTGAGGCGAACCTCGTCGGTATCGCAACAATCTCTTGTCAGTGGCAGTTTGTTGTGGTTATCCATAATGTGGCTAGTTTGGGCTTGGGTGTCAGGGTTGTCGGACGAAGGGCCTAATAGGCCCATCAATGGTGATTCCTTTTGTGACACACTCGTTGGAGGCATTGTTGTAAGCCTCTTGTTCTGTAGAAGTTTGCTTGAAAATTTTGGGTTTTTGTTTGGCATTGACGATATTTGCGGATGGTATTTCCCTCCTTGGAATCGTCGTGTGGAAAATGGACTCCTAGTTTATATTGCTGTCTCTTCGTGGTCAGCAGACTTTTTTTTTCGAAGGGCGGCAAAAAGTTTTTGCCGGATTTATATTAGACGAATGAAAGAAAAAACAAAAGGACAGAATTTACAGAGATCCGCGACTCAACAAACTCCACTCAACACCACCTAGCCACTCTGTGAACACAGACCCCAGAAAAAGCCGGACTGGAACACCAGCTCTACCAAAGAAAGCAAAGAAAAAAGAGAAAGAGAAACTGCTAATGGTTGGCTCTTGCATTTGGTCTTATTGCCAACTGGAATTGATCAAAGTCTTCTTTGCATAAGAATGCCACCTCCCTTGGCTCTAGGCTTCGATTTTGAAAAGTCCTCATATTCCTTTCTTTCCAGAGATTCCACCAGAAATAGATCATAATACCATCGAACCTCTTTCTTTGAGTTCTTGCTCGACATCTACGCCAGTACTTGTGAAGCGAAACATTCGGTCCTACAGTATCGATAACTGAAAGACCAAACCACAATTTCAAAAAATACCAAACTTGTTTGGTGAAGACACAGTCCTTGCATAGATGGATGGGAGTTTCCGAACTGGTTCCACATAATTTGCACAATGGATCATTTGGCCAATGACGTTTCATCATTTGGCAGTTAATGCTTCGCGTTCTTCTTGAAATTGTTATTGTTGTTATTTATTGTAAAATACATCTTCTCTATCAATATACTCTATTTTTAGAAAAGAATGCAGCTATGAGGGAAATGTGTGTGTTCATGCTTCATAGGGTGAGCGTGCCCTCTGCATCGCTGTTAAAAAAAAAAAAACTCCCGACGCCGTACGCCGCAACTCCGGCAAACTGTCTGTGTGGGTGTCCGTCTGTACACCCCTGTCCTTCAACGGTGGGTAAGTAGAGATACATCGCATGTGATTTCTGCGAATTGCGATTATCATACTAGCCGGAGTAAGAGTGGTAACATTTGAATATCTGAGTAGCACAAACCTTGACGTTATGTCATATAAAGATATGATCCTGTATAATCGGCTAGATTTTACATCTCAAGGACGTTATTGTACTTCTGCTCTGACTCTGAGCATTGGGCATGTATGCAATGCACAGTTTCTTCCATACATGAATTTCATTAGAATTGACATAATCTGCCAAATATTTTCTTAGATTACTTATTTTCTAGCCTGTACCTAGCGGGTCGACCTTTCGATCCCGTGGTCATGTATAAATAAAGACGACGCCAGGTGTAGGTTGAAAGGAAGGAGAAATTCAGTTATGTATAGTGATGGCAACAGAGTACAAAAAAAATGTCAAGAAAGAACGAAAAAAAAATGATGACGTTCTCTTTGACCTCATGCTTTGCTGCCGTTGTTGGTTATTTCATACATGTGTCTCCTGCTGACGAAGCAGAAGAAGATAGGCATTCTGATTTTGTAGAGAGGAACAATTCTTAGTGTTTTTTTTTGAGCAAAAACTATTCTTAGTGTTTGGTATCTCTGAAAGGCACAGGGCTGGTGTGACTTGGATCCGAAACACTGGGTTCTCTGAAGAATTTCTTGTGGATTCCAAGAGCTATCAGATTCAGTGCCGGGTGGGCTTCTAACTTCAGAGTTATTATTCTCTTCTGATTACAACCAGTCTCAAAATTGTTGGCGTCTCCAATAGATATGAAGAGGAAATTGATGTTAATACAACTTGGGAAGAAATGATGTTACTGATCAACTCTATTAAGTTTCCTTCTACTTGTGTCACATGCATGGTCTTATGGTTCACACTGTGTGTAAACTGTAAAGTCTAAAATATTTTATGGATATGCTAGTGTCCACTTGACTGCTCAAATTACAAAGGTCTTAATAGAAAAGTCACAGCATAGACTTAATCTTTTTTCGATACTCCATACAACATGGCAGGGGTAATCCTCACATACAAACTATGGATCAATGCGCATATAGCAAATAGCATACATACTCCCCATGCAGCAACTGCTCTGTTAAAATTCAGGAGTCAAGTTTTGCTTTCGGCTGTGGCTTCCCCATATCACTATCACTATGACAGTAATTGAAAAGAAGACACCAAATCCCAATGCTGCGAACATAAATAGGAATACATCTGCAAATTCCTTTTCTGAAGCATGTGGCAAGCTTGTTTCTGTTGCATTGCTGCATTGTTTGGATACTGGAGGTCCACATAAACCAGTGTTCCCCCAAAAAGAGCTATTGGAAAATGTGGAGAACTGAGATGACTCTGGTATTCGTCCAACCAACATGTTGTAGGACAGATTGAGTACCGAAAGGAAGTTAAGCGATGCTAGCTCCTGTGGGATCTCCCCAGAAAGCTCATTTGAAGAGAGGTCCAATGACTCAAGTTGTTTTAATCTGCCAAATTGAACAGGAATTGGCCCTTCTAAGGCATTATGAGACATGTTGAGACCATGAAGCAGCAAAAGATCCCCAACATCCTCAGGGATGGTACCATAAAACGAATTGTTTGAGATATCTATTAGCACAAGTGTTGTCAAGATCTTGGAGATGGTTCTGTCATACCCTTTGTATGTCATTGCAACCGTAAACTGGTATGGTTGCGCATGGTAATACTGATTTTCCATGACTAATGTCTCATTATCAGATCTGGTCTTCATGGACTTGAGCATCTTAAACCATCCTGCTGACAATGTGCCACTCAAGTTGTTTGAGGCCATGTCAATAATTCGCAGTCGTGTAAATTCACATTCATTTCCGTCACGTGTATTATATGAAGGTTCCAGCATCTGCCCAGTGAACTTGTTAGACTTCAGAATAAGGACTTGAAGTTTAGGAAGTGTACTCATCCAACATGGAAGGAGTCACTAATCTGATTGCTTCCAATGTCAAGAATCTCCAGGTTCCTGCAAGCAACTAGAGATCTCGGTAATTTCCCATCAATCAAATTGCCACTGAGATCTAATGCCTCAAGTGCACAACCTTTGCTAATGTTATCAGGTAATTCTCCAACAAATCTGTTTCCTTTAAGATTTAATACTTGTAATGCACTAGCATCTTCTAGTAGACAAGGTGGGATTGAACCACTTAAATTGTTGTAAGAAAGATCAATGAGGAGTAAACTCTTCAGTGCACCACAAACTGATTGTGAAATATTTTCAGAAAGGCTATTTCTGGAGGCCTTTAGAAACAGGGTACTACTGAGATAATTAGAGAAATCGGGCATGGATGAGAACTGGTTGCTTGAGTAGTCAAGTGTAACGCTGCCATCTCTTGGTATAGGTATGGTCCCACTGAAATTATTGAAACTCAGATCAAAGTATTCGACATCAATCGGAAGCAAAGGTTCTTGAGATCCAATACTTGTAAACTTATTATGTGATACATTCAGGAGTAATATGTAAGATCCATTCAGTGTCTCCCATATCCACTGAGGTATTGCCCCATGGATTTGGTTATCAGAGAGGTCAAGACCAGTGATGTAATCAAGATGCCGTAAGAAGCTGGGGAAACTAGACATTCTGCAAGATGCTAAACGTAAGAATTCGATTTTTCGGAAGGACACAGGTAAAGAACTATTTTCTCCTACCATGTGCAGTTTATTGTTTGAGAGATTCAAGACAGATAGATTTTGCATTTTCGAGAATGCGGATAGTTGCACCGTACCTACAAAATTGTTTGACTGGAGTTGCAGAACTTGTAGTCTAGTCAAATTTGATATCTGTGGAGGTATCTTCCCTGAAAAATTGCAGCTGCACAGTGCTAGCTCTGTCAAGTCACTTAAGTTTCCTATCCAAGGAGGTATCTGTCCAGATAATCCACAGTAGGAGAATTTGAGAACTCTGAGAGAAGCCATATTTGATATCCATGTCGGTATGGATCCTACTAGCTGTAAACCAGACACCTCAAGCAGCTCCAAGGATTTGAGCTCACCCATCGAAGAGGGAAGTACTCCAGAAAAGCCACGGGCACCAAGGCCCAGCATCTTTAGAGACTTGACGTTGCTCATGGAACTTGGTATGGTTCCTGAGAAATTCGTATTGTTGACAAACAATTTCTCCAAGTTGCTGTCCTGTGAGAAAGCCGGCAGAACACCAGAGATCCCAGGATTCATGGAGAGGTCAATTGTTGGTAACTTGTTGTGTTTGAAGATGATGGAAGGGAAATATCCTTCAAACTTATTTGTTGACAGCTGAAGAACAGTGAGGTTGGATAAACCAGCCAAGAACTCTGGCACTGGACCAGACAAGTGATTATAATGAAGC
Organism: Microstegium vimineum; assembly: GCA_022036555.1. Lineage (NCBI taxonomy): Eukaryota > Viridiplantae > Streptophyta > Magnoliopsida > Poales > Poaceae > Microstegium > Microstegium vimineum. The sequence continues at coordinate 12,354,812 of CM039129.1, read as the reverse complement.
TCGATGACTGTGAGTGATGTCAAGGCTGACAGTGATCTACATATAGGACCTGGTAACAAGCAGTATGGCAAGCTGAGGACCTTAAGTTTAGGACTGAACCTAGCCAAAGAGTCGCACCATTGGGCTCCACTACCAGACAGATTCACCATGCCCAGCCTTAGCACCTCCAGGTTTTTGAGGTCTGCAAGCAGGGTCTCCATGTTTGGCACCGAGGGCTGCCGAAGGAAGTCTGAGGTGTAGGATGTTAACCTGTTCTCATCGTCGAAATCGTGGGCATAGAAGCTGGTGGAGAGGTCCAGGAAGACGAGGCTTTTGAGACGGCCGATGCTTGCTGGTACTGGTCCAGCGAAGTTGGTGTCGGAGAGGTCAAGATGGGTGAGCTGCGTGAGCTGCTCAAACCCAGCGGCAGGGAGCTGGGACACGCTGAAGTCATTGTCGGAGAGGTCGAGGTGCTTCAGAGAAGTTAGTCTGAAGAGTGCAGGGTCGAGACCACTGGCTTGCAGATGGCGACCACCCAGGTTGAGAGAGGTTACGCGGCCACCGGCGCTGCCACAGCTGACACCATGCCAGCTGCAGCAGTCTGTGTCGGCAGTCCATGACAGAAAGGTGGTCGAATCCCCGCCGGTAGTGTTTAACGACTCCTTCAATTGGAGGAGCGCCGAGGCCTGATGGAGGAGGCAAGTAACTGGAGGCGCAGACAACGAAGTGCTGTTTACCGGCGTCATAGCAAGCATGTATGCAGTCTGGATTTGTAGAAGTATGAGCAGCATGGTTAGCAATGGTCCAACGTGTGTGCGTAACTCTAATGGAGAACGAACCATTGTTAAACTAAAGACGGGACTATAGCATCAACAATCAAATTGGAACAAGAGAGGTTAGGTGAATGATTTTTTTTCTGTTACCACAGACGATGTTCAGCATCTTTGGAGATTTTCTACTCAAGAGTCAAGAGTCACGATCATGTGCTTTGTTCACGATAATGATAGGATAAGGACGTCCGTCCGTCACTTGCGAGTCCGGACGCGCTCCGCAGAAAGAAAAAGAAACTCCACCCCGCGCATTGCTCACGACACTACTGGAAACTAAAAATTCCCTGTCGGTGAAAAACCGACAGAGAAATGAAGAAAATCGACAAAAAAAATAGGTGTCGGTGTTATGACCCGGAGGTCAAAACCACCAACTAGTAAATTTGTATATCGCGTGCTCCCTCTCTCAGATGTGATGCAAGATGGACACAAGGTTTATCTTGGTTCGGGCAAAGAAGGTCCTACGTCCAGCGGGGGAGGATGACTTGTATTATCTCGCACCCAAACGTGCTCGTACAGAGGGGGTATAAGCTGAGTTACACGGGTTTGCTCAGAATGAGCTGCGGCCTAAGGCTAGCAGTGCTGCCCTAGGTGGTGAGTTGAATGCTCGAGGGGTCACTCAAGCAGCGGGGTGTGATGATCGGGGCTGAAATCCGAATGCGGAGTCGTCTGGAAACTCAGACATCGGAGCCCCCTTTCTTCTACCTCGGCGTCCCCTTTTATAGACAAGGGGAGGTCCGAGGGTACAGGATCCTAACTGTGTAGTATGTGCGGCGTGTCCGTGGCATAGTGCTGGCGAAGGGACGTTGAGCACTGCGCCGGCATGGCCTTCCCGTCTTTTTGGCGCTCTGGGTCGTGGTGGTAGTGGAAGTCGCTGCAGCATGTCGCGGCACAGCTTCCGCAGACGGGCGCGAATCCCACAGCCGAAGCGAGACGGGGCAGATGGGACGGGCCCCATAATGGAGTTGTTGGAGGGAGGGGTCGAGCCCCTCCGTCGAGGGGGGGTCGAGCCCTGCGTGGCTCTGCCATATCCCGAAGTCGTCGTCGAGGGCCGTACTGTTCACGTTCTGAGGGGTGCTGCTGGAGTCCGTACTCGCGTAGTGGCGACAGTGGCGGCATAGTTGACAGGAATCAGGGACTTGACGGAGAGTTGTTGGATTTGACTGCGGACGCGGGCGCCCATGTCATTAGGTAGATTTACTTTAACCCATGCCGAGAGCAGTTGGGCTGATCGAGCCTCCCGTCCGGGGGTCGTTCGTTCGACCCCTGGTCCGTCGCTCGTCGTCGAGGTAGGGTCGGAGCAGAGGCGGAGTCGGAGGGATCGAAGTAGAGGCCGAGGGGTCGTTCGTTCGTCCCCTCGTCCGTCACCCGGTGTCGAGGTAGGAGCCGGGGGGTCGTTCTTTCGACCCTCGGTCCGTCATTTGATGTCGAGGTAGGAGCCGAGGGGTCGTTTGTTCGACCTCTCGTCCGTCATTCGACGTCGAGGTAGGAGTCGGGGGGTCATTCGCTCGACCCCTCGTCCGTCATTCGGCGTCGAGGTAGGAGCCGGGGGGTCGTTCGTTCGACCCTCGGTCCGTCACTTGATGTCGAGGCGGAGGCCGAGGGGTCGTTCGTTCGACCCCTCGTCCGTCATTCGGCGTCGAGATGGGCCGGCCCATGACTCGCTGCCGTAGCCGGTGCAGGGGGCCTTCACGTGATGGGCCTTTCCTTACTGACTTGAGCAGTGGGCTGGTCCCTGTCTTAAAAATGGTTGCTATGTTTTAGCGTTAGTTTATCGAAGGGTTTAGGGTACCCCTTACCTTCGTACCCGACAGTAGCCCCCAAGGCCCCAGAGGAGTGATTGAGAGCTCCTCTGGGGGCTATGATATATGTTTTCTCGGAGGGAGTAAGGATTACCCGGAGGTTTTGTCCTTGACCTGCAGGGTTAGTGAGAGGTTCGGTTCTGCATGGGGTGCGCGCGAGCGCACCCCGCGGGGGTAGCCCCCGAGGCCCCAGAGGAGTGATTAAGAACTCCTCTGGGGGCTATGATACGTTGTATCGAGGGGTTTTTAAGGATACCTGGAGACGTGGCGCCCTATTGAGGGGTTGATTCCGTTCCTTTCCCTGAAAAGAGAAGTGTTCGGGGGCGGCTGTCGAACCCTACCGAGGGCCAGCCTTCGCTCCCTCGAGCCGTCGCAGCCCCTCGGGCCGAACCAGAGGTGGCTCGGCCTCGCCTCGAGGCTGGGGGGGTGTCGTCTCGCGGTGAGACGTGTTTTGACTTGTTCGAGCCGTAGTAGATCTGTGGTTCCAGGTACTGATTACTTCATGTCTTTCACCGTGCAGGGCCGTTCCCCTGGCCGGGACTTCCTCTGCCTGGTGGAGATGGCTCGGCGGGGCCATCGACCTCCTTGCGGGGTGGCCCCGAGGCCGGGAGAGGTCAGCTGGAGGGATCTTCTCCCTTCTTCGCCTGGCAGGAGGAGGTGCCGCTGAAGCTCGCCAGGGCGTCATGCGGGGGGTCCAAGAGAGGATCGCCCTCCGCAGCGTGTTCTGGGGGCAGGAGGTCCTGGAGCTGGCCGACCCTCGAGATCCCAGGCAAACCCTCCTCGAGCTCAACGACCAGGCCGAGCTCCACACGTGGGAGCACCTGGAGGAGTATCGGGCATGGTTTGAGTACTCGGTGCGCCTTGCCATGTAGGTTGCCGCCGTGGACATACACCGGGGTATAGAGGTGGGTTTCGTCTTCCCTTGGATTTTGCTTGGGTTGCCTGACTGTTCCTTTCTGATGATCTTCCTTTTTACCCTCGTTAGGAGCTGAGGGCGAGGTCGTACAACAAGTCCCAGTTCATCCTCCGATCGCATGAGCAACTCCCGGTCCTTCGCGCCTCACTGGAGAAGGCGGAGGCCGAAGCCGCTCAGGCGAGAGCTAAGGCGGCAGCCGCTCGGGAGGATGCCAAGTCGAAGGTCGCCCACGCGAGGGCCGGGGTGGAGGCCGTGCAGAAGGCAGCCCGGGCCGCCCAGGAGACGGCGCAGTCGAGGCTCAACGACGCCCTTCAGTCGACCATCATGGTCGGACATGAGCGGGACGCTGCCCTCGAGGCAAAGCGCAAGGCCGAGGAAGAGGCCGCCCGACTGAAGGAGGAGCTGGCCCAGGCGACGGAGGGCATCCGGGGGCTCCAGGGCGACCTCGACGCCGTCTCCCGCAAGCGCGACACGCTAGCCGTGGCGGAGGAGAAGGCTCGGACCTGCGCGGTTTCCCTGGGCGTGGTGGTGATGAACCAGAAGAGAGCCCTCAATAATGTAGGCAAGACCATCGAGGGCCTCGAGGCTAAGGCCAGTGGTCAGGACTCCGAGCTTATCGACGTCCGCCGCCAGCTCAAGGAGACCGAGCGGAGCTACGCCACTCTGGAGGCGCATGCCCAAGGTAAGTGTCTCGAGAGTGTCGCTGAATCTGCCCTGCCTCGACCCTCTTCCTGCTCTTTTGGGTTTTTACCGGGTTGCGTGCTTGTTTTGGCAGAGCTTGCAACAGACAAGGCCCGAGCCCACGAGGACCTGAACAATCTTCAGGTCCTCCTCGGGACTGAGGCGAACCTTAACACGAGGCTCGCGGGCGTCATCAACACCTTCTGCGACGACCTCTCGGTCGAGCCAGAGCCGGAGGTCGAGGGCGACGCTCGAGGGGGTTCCCTGCTGCGCCGCTTCTACTCCATGACGCAGGAGGTGACGGAGGTTAACTGACGAAGAGAACGACGCAAGGTGCCAGAAGTTGATGGATCTTGCGGAGGTGCCCGGAGGTGAGCTGGCGAAGCTCTTCGAGCCCGAGGTGATCGCCTCGGCGGACGGAGGTGGCGCCAAGTAGCCCTCGGATGCTGTCGATGGGCTTCTGCAGACTCTTCACCTTCCGATGTGGCAAACGCGTGATGCCCAACTTCCTGCATTGCTTCTTGAGGACGGTGACCCCCTCGATGAGTAGTCCCAGGCCTACGAGCCATATCTGGACATGAAGGTCCATGTAATAGTTAGGCTTTTGTACTGATACAATGCCGAGCCCCCGAGGGCTTCTTATATCTAATGCATTTTGATCGAGATGCATATCGTTATTTTCGTTTCTCGAGCTCTCCCTACTTTTCTTTGCCTGAGTCGACGCTTGTGGACTTAAGTGTTCGACGCACGCTCGTAACTCTGGAAGGGGGGGAGCGAGCGGGGATACCGTAGCCCTGGGGCGTAGGTGAGTCCCTGGCTCGACGACACCCTCGACCCTTAGGGAGTTCGAGGCGCCTTTACTTAGTCGCAAAGCGTGCTCGAGGGAATGATCGAGAGAGAAAGCCGAGTTTCGAAAAAACGTTCGAGTTTTTTCGGGGACTTAGGAGGGGGGTGCCCCCCCTGTTAGCCCCCGAGGGAGGCTCGACTCTGAGGGAGCAGGGTCGAGTCTACCTTTTTGACCACGAGTGGTGATCTCTCGAGCCACCCTTTCTTCCACCGTCCTTGGCGCTCCACTTTTTGGCGCAGTTGTTGGACGCACGCCCGAGACCCTCGAGGGGGGAGCGAGCGTGAGTACCTTAGCCCGAGGGTGTAGGAGAGTTCTTGGCTCGACGACACCCATGACCCTTAGGGAGTCCAAGCGTGTGTCCCACCCTGCGCTAAGTGTGTTTCGAGGGGCAGAAGAGAGAGGCGTCGAGGGGTAGAGAAAATCTACCCCGAGTTACAAATGAAAATGAAAAGCGCTAGGATCGCGGATTTTCTGTTCATTCGAGGATTTGTACATAAATGTGAAAATGTACAAGGCCCTAAGGCCTTAGGGATAGAAACGACGTAGCTGTTCGATGTTCCAAGCGTTGGTGAAGATCTCGCCCTTCTCGTTCTTCAGCTTGTAAGTGCTGGGTTTTAGGACCTCTGCCACGATGAAGGGTCCCTCCCAAGGTGGCGTCAACTTGTGGCGCCCCTTGTTGCTTTGTCGACGGCGCAGAACGAGGTCGCCGACATCGAGGTCCCTTTTGCGTACGTTTTTGTCGTGGTAGCGCCGCAGCGTCTGCTGGTACTTCGCCAACTTGAAGAGGGCCACGTCACGGGCTTCCTCGAGCTGGTCGATGGAGTCCTCTTGGGCTACTGTGTTGGCTTGCTCGCTATAGGCTTTCAGTCAAGGGGACCCATACTCGAGGTCAGTGGGGAGGGCGGCCTCGGACCCATAGACCAAGAAGAACGGAGAGAACCCCGTGGCTCGACTTGGTGTCATTCGGAGACTCCATAGCACAACCGGCAGCTCGTCGACCCATTTCCTGCCATGTCTGTTCAGCCGATCAAAGATCCTCGGCTTGAGGCCCTGCAAAACCATACCATTGGCACGCTCGACCTGACCGTTAGTTCGAGGGTGGGCGATTGCGGACCAATTCACCCTGATGTGGTGATGGTCACAGAAGTCCAGGAACTTTTGGCCGGTGAACTGCGTGCCGTTGTTGGTGATGATGATGTTGGGGACCCCAAAGCGGTGGATGATGTCGGTGAAGAATAGCACGGCTTATCGAGACTGGATGTTGGTGATGGGTCGAGCCTCGATCCACTTCGATAACTTGTCTATAGCCACGAGGAGGTGGGTGTGGCCACCCTTGGTTCTTTTCAGGGGGCCGACCATGTCGAGCCCCCATATTGCGAACGGCCAGGTTATGGGTATCATCTGAAGAGCTTGGGCGGGTAGGTGGGTCTGCCTGGCGTAGAATTGGCATCCCTTGCAAGATCGAATGAGTTTGGTGGCGTCGGTGACGGCCGTCGGCCAGTAGAAGCCTTGTCTAAAGGCACTTCCTACCAGCGTTCTCGGCGCCGCGTGGTGGCCGCAAGCCCCCGAGTGTAGATCCTTCAGCAATGCCCTCCCCTCCTCGAGGGTGAGGCAGCGTTGAAGTACACCGGACGGGCTACGCCGATATAGCTCGCGGCCGTCCCCGTACAAGACGTAGGTTTTGGCACGTTGGGCTACACGACGGGCCTCCGTGCGGTCCTCTGGGAGTTCGCCCCGTATCAGGTACTCGAGGTAGGGTGCGCGCCAATCCGTCGGAAGGGTTGGCGCTGCGGCAGCCCCGTCGATCTCCATGACCTCTTCCCCGCTCGAGGGGGGATCGGTCGAGGGGGTCGATCGACCCCTTGCTCGAGGGCGGGAGCCCCCGAGTCCAGGTCAACTGACGGTTTGTGAAGATCCCTCGAGAAGATGTCGGGAGGGACCGTACCTCGAGTAGACGCGATTTTGGCCAGCTCGTCGGCAGCTTCGTTGTACCAACGGGCTACGTGGTTGAGTTCGAGGCCGTAGAAATTGTCCTCGAGTTTTCGGACCTCCTTGCAGTAGGCTTCCATCTTGGGGTCGTGGCAGCTCGAATCTTTCATTACTTGGTCGATCACCAACTGTCAGTCCCCCCACACGTCGAGGCGTCGAACTCCGAGCTCGATGGTGATGTGCAGGCCGCTGACGAGGGCCTCGTACTCGGCGACGTTGTTGGAGGCGGGGAAGTGGAGCCGGATGACGTAGCGCATGTGAACCCCTGAGGGTGATATGAACAGCAATCCGGCGCCTGCCCCCGTCTTCATCAACGATCCGTCGAAGTACATGGTCCAGAGCTCGTTCTGAACCTACGCTGGGGGTAGTTGGGTGTCGGTCCATTCTGCAACGAAATCTGCCAGTACCTGAGATTTGATGGCCTTCCGAGGGGCGTAGGAGAGAGTCTCCCCCGTGAGCTCGGCCGACCACTTGGCGATCCTTCCAGACGCCTCCCGGTTCTGGATTATCTCTCCGAGGGGGAAAGATGAGACCACAGTGACCAGGTGGCCCATGAAATAGTGCTGGAGCTTACGCCGAGTGAGGACGATTGCATACAACAGCTTCTGGATGTGGGGGTACCTCGTCTTGGTCTCGGAATGCACCTCACTCACGAAGTAGACAGGCCTCTGAACCAGCAGGGCGTGTCCTTCCTCCTCCCTCTCGACTACTACGACTGCGCTGACTACCTGGGTAGTTGCTGCGACGTAGAGCAAGAGGGGCTCGGCCGAACTCGGGGGGACCAAGAGCGGGGGTGAGGTGAGCAAGGCCTTGAGCTTCGAGAGTGATTCCTCGGCTTCGGCGGTCCACCCGAAGTGTTCCGTCTTCTTCAGGAGGCGGTAAAGGGGTAGGGCCTTCTCGCCGAGCCTCGAGACGAACCGGCTGAGGGCGGCGAGGCACCCCGTGACCCTTTGCACACTTTTGAGGTCGTTGATCGGGCCCATCCTCATGATGGCGGTTACCTTCTTGGGATTGGCCTCGATTCCGCGCTGTGAAACTATGTACCCCAAGAGCATGCCTCGAGGGACCCCAAAGACACACTTCTCAGCGTTTAGTTTTATGCGATTCGCCCGGAGGCACCCAAACGCGATCTCGAGGTCTCCGACCAGGTTTCCGACTGTCTTGGATTTGACCACGATGTCATCGACGTAGGCCTCGACGGTCGGCCCTATGTGTTTCCCGAAGACGTGGAGCATGCATCGCTGGTAGGTAGCCCCGGCGTTTCGCAAACCGAAGGGCATGGTGAGGTAGCAAAACATGCCAAAGGGAGTGTTGAAGGAAGTTGCGAGCTGATCGGACTCCTTCATCTTTATTTGGTGGTAGCCAGAATACGCATCAAGGAAGCAGAGAGTTTCGCATCCCGCAGTGGAATCTACTATTTGATCGATACATGGCAACGGAAAAGGAACCTTGGGACATGCTTTATTTAAACTAGTGTAGTCTACACACATCCTATCCTTCCCATTCTTTTTCTTTACAAGTACGGGATTTGCTAACCACTCGGGATGATGTACCTCCTTGATGAATCCGGCCTTCAAAAGTTTCTCGACCTCCTCCCCAATGATCCTGCGCTTCTCCTCGTCGAAGTGGCGCAGGCGCTGCTTCACCGGTTTGGACCCGGCTCGGATGTCCAAGGAGTGCTCGGCGACCTCTCTCGGAATGCCCGGCATATCCAAGGAACTCCACGCAAACACGTCAGCATTCGCACGGAGAAAGTCGACGAGCACTGCTTCCTATTTGGGCTCGAGAGTGGCGCTGATCGTCAGCACCTTCCCATCCGCGAGGCCGGGGTCGAGCGGGACGGTCTTGGTGTCTTCCGCCGACTTGAAGTTGCCAGCGTGTCGCTTGGGGTCAGGGATCTCTCCGGACAAGTCGTCGAGGGCCATGAGGATGGCCGAATCCTCGATAGCTTCGGCTTTTTCCACGCACTCGACGTCGCAGTCGTATGCGTGCTCGTAGGAGGTGTCGATGGTGATGACCCCCGAGGGCCCCGACATCTTGAGCTTGAGGTAGGTGTAGTTCGGGACTGCCATGAACTTGGCGTACCCCGGTCGACCGATGATGGTGTGGTAGGTGCCTCGGAATGCAACCACCTCGAAGGTTAGCTCTTCCTTTCGGAAGTTCGAGGGGACGCCGAAACAGACAGGTAGCTTGATGCGGCCGATCGGGAGTGCCTTCTTCCCTGGGACGATCCCATGGAACCCCCCCGCGCTGGGCAGGAGCATGGTTCTCGGGATTCCCAGGAGGTCGAGGGTCTCGGTGTAGATGATGTTGAGGCTGCTCCCCCCATCCATGAGTACCTTTGTGAGGTGGGTGTTGAGGATGATCAGATCGACGACGAGCGGGTAGACCCCTGCGTTGGGGATGTGCTCGGGGTGGTCGTCCTGATCGAAGGTGATCGGCGTGTGGGACCAGTCGAGGTACCGAGGAGCCTGGGCTCGAACGGAGAAAACCTCTCGACGCTCCCTCTTGCGCTGGCGCGTGGTGAGTCGGGTCGAGGGTCCCCCGTAGATCATGTAGCAGTCGTGGATTTCGGGGAAGCCTCCTTTTTCGGCATCGCCCTTGACGTGGACGTCATAGGGCGGGTCTTCTTTGCCGTCGTCTCTCCTAAAGCCAGGAGGGATGAAGTGCTTTCGAAGCATGCGACAGTCCTCGAGACGGTGGTTGGCCAGCCCCATATGATAGGGACAAGGCTCCTTCAGCATCTTATCGAAGACGCCCCCGTCGGGAGGGGGCCCTCGAGGCTTCTTCTTGTCTGTCGCAGCGACAAGGTCGTCGGGCTCGTCGTCGGGCTCGATGTCGCGTCGGCCCGGTTGGTTCTTCTTCTTCTTCTTCTTCCTGCCGCCGTTGCCGTTGTTGTTCCTTCTGGGCCCATTGTTCTTCTTGGGCTCGTTGTCCGAGCCCCCGGGCTCATCCGCCTTGCCTTTCCCCTTCTCTGGAGGTATCTGGAAGAACACGCCGACAACCTCTTCGCCAGCTGTGTAGTTGGCGATGATGTCCATGAGCTCATCCGCGGTCTTGGGGGTGTTTCGCCCCAGCTCCCGCACCAACTCCTTGCAGGTCGTTCCGGCGATGAACACCGTAATGACCTCGTGGTCGGAGATGTGGGTTAGTGCGGTACGCTGCCTCGAGAATCGGCGGGTGAAGGCGCGTAGGGTCTCCCCTGGCTTCTGCTTGTAGCTGCGGACGTCCCAGGGGTTGCCCGGCCGTTCGTAGGTGCCTTTGAAGTTGCCCTCGAAGATCCTGACCAGGTCGGGCCAATCTTGGATCAAGTCCGGGGGTAGCTCCTCGAGCCATCTGTGAGCGGTGTCGGAGAGGAACAGTGGGAGTTGCCGAATGATGACGTGATCATTGTTGGCTCCTCCCAGCTGACATGCCAGTCTGAAGTCGGCAAGCCAGAGCTCTGGCTTGGTTTCGCCGTTGTACTTGACCAGGCTGGTGGGTGGACAGAAACAGACGGGCAGGGGGGTCCGCCGGATGGTTCTACCGAAGACTCGTGGCCCCGGTGGCTCCGGAGATCGGCACCGGTCTTCGTCGCTGTCGTAGCGCCCACCTCGGTGAGAGCTATAGCCTCGAGCCTCGGCGTCGCCGTACCGACGTCGATTGTTCACTCGAGGGGGTCGATCGTCGACGAGGCGTTCCCGAACTGTTCGTCGCTCGACTTGGCCCTGGGGCGCTTTGTCCTGGTGGACGGATACCTCTCGATTTTGTTGAGGGGGCACTTCTTGTCGCTCGGAGGCAGCCCCTCGACGCATCGAGGCCGAGCTCTCCGCCTGCTGCACGGCCGCAGTTTGGAGAAGCCCCTGGATTTCGTCCCTGATACGCCGTGCTTGGGGTGTTGATGGTGCCGGCATGTCGCGGAGTAGCATTGCGGCCGCTACGACATTCTGGCTGGCGCGGTTGAAGACTCGGGGTCGTTCGCCCCCTCCTCGACAATTCACTGGTGGACTTCCCGGGCCTGCTCGTGATCTCTTCCATCCTGAGGGCGCCCTCGATCCCGCTCATGGGCGTGCTCGAGTTGCTGAACTCGCAGGCGCTCCTCCTCGAGCTTGCTGAGAAGCTCTCGGACTTGCGTGATCTGGACGTCTAGGGGTGGATCGGCTCTATCAGGACTCGGGGGGTTAGCATCTCGTGCTGGTGTTGCGTTGCCCCCTCCTCCTTCTTCCGTGGCCTCGGTGTCATCGACGTCATCCTGCGGGTCGGCTTGCTCATTGAGGTGGAAGCACTCCCGTGTGGGGTCGTAACCCTCATCGGGAGGGTCCGAGTCGGGGTCGGCATGGTAGAAGTGGGGGAAGGACCCCCTGCGCTCCTCTACCAGGCATCGCCGTAACGTGCCCCATGTCCTGGGTAGTCTCGGCTCGCCCGATGAAGAGGTGGTGACGGGGTTGATCGTCGCACGTGGTGAGGTCCCTGGAGACCCACGACGTGTATGTATCTGCAAACCCGCGAGGCCAGAACAGAGTCTTGCGCTGTCGTGGAGCCCGTACGGGAATGGGTCGTACGGTGGTGGCGGGGTCGAGTGTGTCGGATAGGCCATGGGAGCCTCCAGGGACGATGGTATGGAAGAGCCAAAGTCCCACTCAGAGGGGGCGCCCGTCCTCGGTCCACAAGCGTGGGTCAAATAGGCCCCTGCGGAGAGGGGCTGTGTCGCCAGCCGGGGTCGGGGAAGCGGCATCTGGCGTTTCAGAATCCGCACGACGACGAGCGCGTCGGAGTCGCTCGCGCCTCCTCCTGATCGCAGGCCTGAGGCGCAAGCGGAGGGACCGTCGCCTAATCCTTGCAGGCCCCGGCGTACCGGAGCTGCTGATGTCCAAGCCACGAGCGAAGGGAAAAAGTATGAAGTGGCCCTGGCCCGTGGATACGAACCCTAGACTACCGAACCAAACGACGGCGGTGAATGGAAACGGTGGGATGGTGGAATCCATCTGAGAGAGTAGTTCGGAGTTGATCGACATGCAATTCCCTCTACCTGGCGCGCCAACTGTCGGTGTTATGACCCGGGGGTCAAGACCACCAACTAGTAAATTTGTATATCGCGTGCTCCCTCTCTCAGATGTGATGCAAGATGGACACAAGGTTTATCCTGGTTCGGGCAAAGAAGGCCCTACGTCCAGCGGGGAGGATGACTTGTATTATCTCGCACCCAAACGTGCTCGTACAGGGGGGGTATAAGCTGAGTTACACGGGTTTGCTCAGAATGAGCTGCGGCCTAAGGCTAGCAGTGCTACCCTAGGTGGTGAGTTGAATGCTCGAGGGGTCGCTCAAGCAGTGGGGTGTGATGATTGGGGCTGAAATCCGAATGCGGAGTCGTCTAGAAACTCAGAGACCGGAGCCCCCTTTCTTCTACCTCGACGTGCCCTTTTATAGACAAGGGGAGGTCCGAGGGTACAGGATCCTAACTGTGTAGTATGGGCGGCGTGTCCATGGCATAGTGCTGGTGGAGGGACGTTGAGCACTGCGCCGGCATGGCCTTCTCGTCCTTTTGGCGCTCCGGGTCGTGGTGGCAGTGGAAGTCGCCGCGGCACGTCGCGGCACAGCTTCCGCAGACGGGCGCGAATCCCACAGCCGAAGCGAGACGGGGCGGATGGGACGGGGCCCATAATGGAGGTTTTGGAGGGAGGGGTCGAGCCCCTCGGTCGAGGGGGGTTCGAGCCCTGCGTGGCTCTGCCGTATCCCGAAGTCGTCGTCGAGGGCCGTACTGTTCACGTTCCAAGGGGTGCTGCTGGAGTCCGTACTCGCGTAGTGGCGACAGTGGCGGCACAGTTGACAGGAATCAGGGACTTGACGGAGAGTTGTTGGATTTGCCTGCGGACGCGGGCGCCGATGTCATTAGGCAGATCTACTTTAACCCATGCCGGGAGGAGTTGGGCTGATCGAGCCTCCCGTCCGGGGATCGTTCGTTCGATCCCTGGTCCGTCGCTCGTCGTCGAGGTAGGGTCGGAGCAGAGGCGGAGTCGGAGGGATCGAAGTAGAGGCCGAGGGGTCGTTCGTTCGTCCCCTCGTCCGTCACCCGGTGTCAAGGTAGGAGCCGGGGGTCCTTCGTTCGACCCTCGGTCCGTCATTTGATGTCGAGGTAGGAGCCGAGGGGTCGTTCGTTCGACCCCTCGTCCGTCATTCGGCGTCGAGGTAGGAGCCGGAGGGTCGTTCGTTCGACCCCTCGTCCGTCATTCGGCGTCGAGGTAGGAGCCGGGGGGTCGTTCGTTCGACCCTCGGTCCGTCACTTGATGTCGAGGTGGAGGCCGGGGGTCGTTCGTTTGACCCCTCGTCCGTCATTCGGCGTCGAGGTGGGCCGGCCCATGACTCGCTGCCGTAGCCGGTGCAGGGGGCCTTCACGTGAGTGGCCTTTCCTTACTGACTTGAGCAGTGGGCTGGTCCCTGTCTTAAAAATGGTTGCTATGTTTTAGCGTTAGTTTATCGAAGGGTTTAGGGTACCCCTTACCTTCGTACCCGACAATAGGAAATCACCACCAGAAATAGAGCGACAGAAAAATTAATTTTCCCTGTCGGTGACAAAATTTTCTTGTCGGTACACCGTCGACAGGAAAAATGGGTTGTCGTCAGGTTTGAAAACATAACTCTGTCGTCTGATGGCGGCTTACAGGTGCTGGAGGAGCGGAAGCCGTCCGTGCCTGATAAGGATGGCAACGGGTCGGGTTCGGATCGGGTGGAGTCTCCGTGCATCCAAAACCGAAACCCGAAGTCGAAACCCGAAACCAAAACCGAAACCGATTCGAGTGGAAATTTATCACCAAAACCAAACCCACAGATACCCGAAACCCGGACGGATACCCGAAACCCTAAACCCTAAACCCTAAACCCGAATGGATACCCGAAACCCGAATTGATACCCGAAACCTGAATTGATACCCGAAACCCGCGGATATATATACACATTTCACGTGTATAAACAAGAGACAAGAAATAATAAATATTTTCATGAGTTAACTTTGAATAAATTTAATAATCTAAGTAAACAAATAATTATTAACATATTATAAAATATGAATTTTAATTTCAAATGATTTATTTCGGATATCCATTGGATATCCACGGGTGAAAAACCAAACCCGAAACCGAACCCGATCGGTTTCGGGGCCCCGAACCCGAAAACCGTGGACGAAAAACTATCACCAAAACCAAAACCACTGGACCCGAAACCCACGAATATCCGAACCAAAACCGACCCGTTGCCATCCTTAGTGCCTGATGCGTGGGGAGAGCCCGTGTGTGCAGATAAGATTGGAGAGTTTTGTGCGTGTGTGTGTCCTTTTAGATTCCTTTTTTAGTTTTTCTTTTTTTTTCTGGTCAATTTTGTGGAGCCTTCTGTTTCGGATGGCGGGATTTGGCCATCTGTTTCGCGCGCACATTGACCCTGTCCGACGGATGATATTTTGGGATAATTTTTTTGTGTGTATAAAAAACCGACAAAAATAATATACGAACCGACAGAAAATTAGCAATTTTTTTGTGTGTAGATTCTACACCGTCAAGAAATTTTTCTAACGGTGGCGTATTATTTTTGTCGGTAATCTCCTACCAACAGAAAAATTGTTAACACCGTATTTTGGCTCGACCAGATACACGCTTATGGGCCCTTGGAAGACCTTCGGAAGGAGCACATAAAATGGACCCGAAAGATCGACTAAGGAAATAAGAGATCACGAAGAGATCTTTCAGCCGGCACACGACATTCTCAGCAATAGAATGGATTGAGGCCCAACTCAGAATTTGTTTCCTTATTATTAGGACTTGTGCGGCGTTTGGTTAGGGTATAAGCGTTGATCTATAAATAACAAAGGTTAGGAAACAAGAAAGACATCCAATCAATCAAATACACAACTTAGTTCTTAGTTTCCAGCCTTCGGCCATCCCTAGGAGTAGGAGTAGAGTAGATTTCGGTGAACCTTCGATGGATTGGGCTGCATCGACTAGATCGACCTCCGATTTTGCTTGTAAGTCTAGCCTTGGTTCATGTCTCGTTTGTACGGCTGTATTGTGTAACTCGTGCAAGCTCGGTATAAGCTAGTTATCGGTTTGAATCTATTGTTCATGGGGCTGCATTGCTTCAATTTCACATGAATCATGGCTTCAAGCTAGTTATCGGCTCTATTAGATTGGTGATCTAATAGATTCATTAAGTTATCGATATTGTCTGTTATTCTTTGTTTAATCTATTGCTACAATATCTTGCCCAATCTCATCTAATGAATTGACCCGTACTTTATTTTTATCTAGATCTATTTGCCTCCGTTGCTTTCTCTCTTTACATTCAGAGAGGCGATATTGGCTAATTCATTAGTTGCGATTGTTATATGTGGCGGGTTCGAGACATGTGTTCGGTCATTAGATTGGTTTGAGTATGGTTGGATCTGGTTCAACATGTACGATGCGGCTACATCTTACGAACCCCAATGCCGTACGTGTTGTCATGTCTGCCCAGACTTAGACTCGTCCGGTGCTGGACATATGGATCTTGTTCAAGCTTCATGGATCACATATCGGCTAACATAGCTGATCTAGTTATGCTTCAATCATACGGTGCATCTACTTTGTCGTTCCGATCTATTAGATCTATTAAGTATACTGGACGTGGCTTGATTCGTTTACTTTTATGGCTGCACGGAAACACCCCAATGCTAGTAAATTGGTCAGGTTATCGGGTTAATTGTCATCATGGTTGCATGGGAACACACCTCTGTTGATGGTTAATCTTTATCCGATATATACTCGAAAGATTTGGTAGTTCGATGGCGGTACTGTTCATGCATCGCATCTTTACTTTAATCTTACCGTACGATCGACTATTTATGCACTGTGCATATGATATCTTGTGACAGCCGTTCGCGCACCTTTATTATGTTTTACTCTGCTCAGAGCTGACTCTCTAGTGAACCTCCTACATTCATCGGCTATATGAGAGCCGCATACTCATGGAACTTTCCGGCAACAACCGTCAGGTTTCATAATTTGACGTTTCATCTCCTTGTCAATTGTAGGTCAAATTGACTGGCACGCCTGAAATTGATCATCGAAGTGGCTTGAGCCGCTTAAGGGGTCCAGGAGATCAAGCTCTGCTGCTGCACGGTCTCCGCAAGCCCTACGCAGTGCTGACGCTAGAAGCCCCATTTTTGGCATCAACACATTTTGGCACACCTGGTGGGACCACAATTGTCCGACATGGACAAAGGAAAAAATAAATTCCACATCCAGCCCTAGCTGTTGGCCGATTCGCCCAGGGACAAGAGGGATACAATGGAGGGAATCGGCGTGGCGTCGGAGACGGTGTTCGAGGTTGGCCCAGTGCCGAGATTGTCAGTGACCGTGTTCAGTATCGATCGTGCCAGCTTGACGGGCACCAAGCGTCTCAGGAGCCCAGAGGGCTAACCGAGGCCCAGAGGAGAAGGTTCCTAATCGAGGACATGATCTTCGTGGCAACCGTCAACCCTGCTCATCGAGATTCGGAATATTATACCCATGATTGTCTTTCAAGCCAAAAGTTGCAGGGAGACCTCCTCACTCTCAACGTGGTGCGTCAACAGCCGATCCGAGCAGTCGGTTTAAAGAGTGAATTGGTGCATACCTCGATCGATGACGACGAGGGCAAGCTGGGAAAAGGGTTTACGTCGGTTGACGAATTGGAAGCAGTCGATATTGGAGATGGTGATAAGTCGAGGCTGACGTACATCAGTGCAAAATTAGAGCCCAAGTTCAGAGAGGGCTTGATAGCCCTGCTGAGAGAATACAAAGGTTGCTTTGCTTGGGAATATTACGAGATGCACGGTCTTGACCGAGAGCTAGTCGAGCACCGCCTGCCGATCAAAGAATGATATTGGCCGGTCAAACAGCAACCCAGGAGGATCAAGGCTAGCATTATGGCCGATGTGAAGGCTGAGATCACTCGCCTCTACGAGGCAAAGTTCATTCGGCAGAGCAGGTATGCCGAATGGATTACCAACGTGGTCCCTGTGTACAAGAAAAATGGAAATATGAGGGTCTGCATTGATTTCAGGGACATCAACAAAGCTACTCCAATGGATGGATATCTGATGCCAGTGGCCGATATGCTGGTTGACGCGGCGGTAGGGCATAAAGTTATCAGTTTCATGGACGGTAATGCCGGATACAACCAGATATTCATGGCCGAGGAAGATGTGCATAAAACCGCATTCAGGTGTCCTGGTGCATTAGGGCTACACGAGTGGGTAGTCATGACCTTCGGGTTGAAGAATGCCGGCGCAACTTATCAGAGAGCCATGAACTATATCTTACACAAGTTGATCGGCAAAACAGTAGAAGTATACATCGACGACGTGGTGGTGAAATCCAAGGGATACCGAGAGCACCTTGAAGATCTTAGAGCCACTTTGGAATGTGCAAAGAAACATGGTTTGAGGATGAACCCTCACAAGTGTGCTTTCAGAGTGACAACTGGGAAATTTCTGGGTTTCATGGTGCATGAGAAAGGGATTGAAGTTGGACAAAAGAGCTTCGATGCAATCGACAAAGCCGTACCACCAACTACGAAGACTGAGATACAATCCTTGATTGGCAAGATCAATTTCATCAGGCGATTCATATCGAATCTATCAGTAAAAATCATGTCGTTCTCGGTCTTGCTAAAGCTAAAAAGCCAGTAGGAGTTCAGATGGGGTGACGAACAACATAAGGCTTTTGAGGAGATCAAGGAATATTTAAAATCTCCGCCGGTGTTAATCCCTCCCTAAAACGGGAGACCCTTCAGGCTATATGTAACAACCGACGACCACACGATTGGGTCGGCTCTGATACAATAATTCGAAGGACAAGAGAGAGTGGTGTTCTACCTGATTAGAAGATTGCTTGATCCTGAAACAAGCTATCCCCCCACAAAAAATTTGTGCCTATGTCTATACTTTTCCTGCACCAAGCTACGTCATTACCTGCTGTCGTCTGAATGCACGTTGGTGTTGAAGTTTGACGTCATCAAGCACGTGCTGTCTATGCCAATTCTGAATGTAGGATTGGAAAATGGATCCTTGCACTGTCAGAGTTCGACCTAAGGTATGAGTCGGCCAAAGCAGTCAAGGGTCAGGTAATGGCCAACTTTGTCACCCACCATCACAAGAAGGGAATCCGGTTGGTGGACATAACCCCATGGGCGTTGTTCTTCAACGGATCTACCTGCAATCAAGGTGGGTGTATCGGCGTCGTCCTAGTGTCGCCTCAGGGGGCAAGCCTAGAATATGCTTTCCTGATCAGGCCGACAGTTACCAACAATCAGGCCGAATATGAGGCTCTTCTCAGAGGGTTGCAACTGCTACAAGAGGTAGGGGCCGAAGCCGTTGAGATTTTTGTATATTCTCAGTTGGTGATTAATCAACTGCTCGGCCTGTATGAATGCAAAGATGAGATATTGAAAGAATATCATGAAAATTGCCGAGAATTGCTTGAGTCTTTCCCTTTAGTCAACCTCAGACATATTCAAAGGGATCAGAACCAGGAAGCCAACAGATTGGTTCAGAGTGCTTCTGGGTATCGGCAAACCGTGGAGGTATTGGCTGACGAGCTGGTAGGCGGTCATGATTGGAAGTCCAGTATCATTGAATACCTGAAGAACACTTCACATCGCGTTTCCAGGAAGCTAAGGTATTAGGCTACCAAGTTTGTCATTCTTGATGATCAACTATATCACAGAATGGTCGAGGGTGTGCTACTCAAGTGCCTCAACAAGGAAGAGGTCAGGCTGTTAATGGGGGAGATCCACGAAGGAATCTGCGGTGCACACCAATATTCTCAAAAAATGAAGTGGATGATCAAGAGGGCAGGGTATTTCTGGCCAACCATAATGGAGGATTGATTCAGATATTATAAGGGTTGCCAGGAGTGTTAGAAATTTGGTCAGATTCAGAAGTCTCCGGCATCAGCTATGAATCCCATCATTAAGTCGTGGCCATTCAGAGGATGGGGGATAGATCTGATCGGCCAAGTGTTCCCATCGTCTAGCAAGGGACATAAGTTTGTGTTGGTGGCAACAGATTACTTCACCAAATGGGTTGAAGCCATTCCTTTAAAAGAGGTGACGTCAGTCAACATAATTGAGTTTGTCAGGGAACATATCATTTACAGGTTCGGTGTCCCTCAGACCATCACCACCGATCAAGGGATGATGTTCACGTCCAGAGAATTTGGTGACTTCGCGGCCGAGACGGGTTTCAAAGTGATCAACTCATCCCCGTATTATGTTTAGGACAACGGACAGGCAGAAGCATCTAACCACATATTGATTAAGATAATCTAGAAGAAGATCCTGGAGTATCCTAAGCGATGACATTTGATCCTTGTGGAAACTCTATGGTCTTACAGGATGGTCTGTCATGGGTCGACCAAGTGTTTACCATACGAGCTAGTATACAGGCAGGAGGTTGTACTGCCATGGGATATGACACTACTACAGAACACACCTTTGGCTGATTGGCAAAAACGGCTTTAGTCACGACAAAAATTGCGCCCAGAACTAAAGGTACCTTTAGTCCCGGTTGGTAACACCAACCGGGACTAAAAGCCCCCTCCCAATGGCTACGGGCGTCAGACATTGTCAGGGGGGGCTTTTAGTCCCGGTTGGTGTTACCAACCGGGACTAAAGGTACCCCTTTAGCCGCGGTTGGTATTACCAACTGGGGTTAAACCTTTAGTCCCGGTTTAAGGCACAAACCGAGGTTATTTTTAGGCCTTTAGTCATGGCTGGTTCTATGGACCGGGACTAAAGGTCCCCCTATTTGAACTCTCTTCCTCTCTTGCCCAAGCCCGAGAGCTCCATTTCTTCCTCTCTGTTCTTGCTTGTTCTTGCTCTATTCTTCATCTCCTCTTCGGCCATTGCTTCATTTGATCACTTCTACGCCTCCATCGACTCGTTGAAAGGTTACTATCTTCGACCTCTCATGTTTCAGCGGTAACATATATTGTTTCTTAGTCTATATGTGATTTTTATTTATGATTTTCTCTTTTTTGCCATTTTAAGCTTCATTCACTTGACATTGTTTGAATATTTTGAAGAAGGCAACAAAAACTAGTATTCTAAGTATACACCTTTCATTTCTACTATGTCTACCACATTTTATGGTTTAATTAGTTGAAAAATAGAGATTTTATAGTGTATTATTAAATGAGGAATTTATGGTGGACTGTTCTTGATTTATATATATGCCACTTGAGCTCAAAATAATTATATATTTATATGAAGAAGGTAGCTACCTAGAATACTTTAGTTGTATACATGGCACATTTGATGATTTTAGAGAATTGTAAATTTTAGTTGTTTTATTTTCTTTGTTTAGAATATGAGGAATTTATAATATCTAGTTTGAAAAATGAGTATAGAGAGTAGATGACAACTGCTTCAGGGCACTCGGCCTCTGATCGGGTTCAAAAGTGACTAAGGCCAGACATCCCTCTCATTACCTGTGACAAGTGTATGCAAAAGACTGTGAAAGAGTACCGAGTGGGGAAGGCGGGTCCTAACAACGGTCGGATCTTCTATAAGTGTCCAGATCGCAATGTAAGTTATATATTTTGTCTCATTTGATGGTTATGGTTAATTTGTACCTATATTTCCTGATGATTTTGATTAAAGTGTTGATTTTTTATTTCTATTTTCAGTGGGATGACACTGGATGTCGCGGCTGGTACTGGGAGGAAGATTATGTTGAACATGTGGTGGAGGCTACGAAGGCTGATGAGGCAGCGAGCCAGCTCAAGGAACTCGTCGATGCTGAACAGACGAATAATGACTTGTCTGCTTTAGTTGGGATTGGTCGGGAGATCATTATGCTACTGAAGTGCATTTTAGGTTTTATGTTTATAGTGCTAGAGGTCTTAGCATACATTTTGTCGAGGCTTTCATAGAGCATACATTATTATTTGTGTGATTGTTGACACCTTTTAAGTATCAATTCTAAGTGTCAACTAAGCAGAAGAAAGGATATATTTGCAACACACCACCTAGACATAGGGTTTTAACTGATAGAATTCCACAAGTTTTGGTGTTTATCTGTTTCTGCAGGGAGACAACTGCAAAAGAGCAAAAGAGGCCCACAAGTAAGGACTACATAGACACATAACACCTCCGCACGAAAAAGAATATTCTAGA
Organism: Microstegium vimineum; assembly: GCA_022036555.1. Classification (NCBI taxonomy): domain Eukaryota; kingdom Viridiplantae; phylum Streptophyta; class Magnoliopsida; order Poales; family Poaceae; genus Microstegium; species Microstegium vimineum. The sequence goes on along the minus strand of CM039129.1, from coordinate 12,333,607 downwards.
AGGGTCAAGAAGGCTCGGGAAGGAACCAGAGGCCAAGCGGGCCTAGGGGCAGGGCGGCTGCCCTACCCCTTGGGGCGACCGCCCTAGGTCAAGCACCAATGGGCCTCTGCCTTGTGGACCCTCTCTCCACCGCATTTGAGATCACATCTACACCATCCATTAAGGTCGGTTTGATCCGACGGCTGACGATCATTTGAGGGTGCTATATAAGGAGGACCCCTGCCCCCTGGCAAAGGGCAATCCATTATTCATTTACATATTTTCCAGAGAGGATCCCTTATGGATCTATTCTCTAGGGTTTAGCATACATGTGAGATTAGATTGAGAGATTTAGAGTGGAGGTGTGGATTGGAGGAAGTCCGGCTTGTCGGTGTCTCTTCTTCGGTTTGTATGGACGGGATCAAGACTCCTAACCTGAGGCTTGCTCCTAGGATTTCTTCGGTAATTCGACTTCTAATTCTAGTAAGTTCCCTGTTTATTAATTCTTTGGTTTGTGAGTTTACTTTATTCTCTTCGCATAGAGAGTAGGGTAATCGTCTCTAGCGTAAACGTGGTGTTTGGGATAGGATAGTCATAGATATCCCCTGTCTAGCCGGATTTGTGGTAGTAGCTCAGAAAGTGACAATTCCGTAGATACCTTTGGAACCCACAATCCCGTTAGAAGGACTGGTAGGGTTTTATATGCCGCGTGGTAAGCATTCTCTGAGGTGTCTCTTATCACGACGGTTCTCCCCAATAAAATAATAACACATATCTTATCTAGACTAGAAAGAGACTACAGTCGCAATCTTCTCTAATCGCCCATATCAAGATCGCCTTGTTAATAGCCTGAAGGTTAATAGCATAGATTGGTTAGTCAGATGCACCCTTTCTCCCTGTGGAAATAAAATTACGATACTCTGGATAACCTCCCGGGTGAAGTGCTCACCGGTATCCGTGTGCTTGCGGATTACTTCCAAGTGATTTCTCTATTTGCGTTAACAAATATCAACAAGCATTTCTGGCGCCGTTGCCCGGGAGAAAGACTGTTTGCTGAGATAACCTTGAATCTATCTATTTTCTTGTATCTATACTTTTATCTGTTCTTATCTTTTTCAATTTCTTTATTTCTCACCTTTTCTATCCTTATGGAAAATCTAAATTCCACACCTATCTATCAATTTTTTGCACCCACGAAGACCGGCCTTTTACCATGGGAGTCATCACAACCTATCCAAACTCCCGAGTTTAGGTTGAGTCCGCGGTTGATTGCGATGATTCAAAGCCTATCCTTTTCAGGAAAGGAAGACGAAAACCCTTACCTTCACATTAGAGATTTTGAGCAAACATGTGATTTTCTTCGCATAGAAGGCATATCTGATAAAACTTTATGTTGGAAGCTTTTTCCTTTTTCTTTAAAAGGAAGAGCTAAACAATGGTATAATCAGAAGGTAAGTCAACAACAAGGAGATTGGGGAGTTTTGCGCTCCAACTTCTGTTTAGACTTTTATCCCATCACTCAAATCGTCGACCTTAGAGTCAAGGTTCTAACCTTCAAACAAGAAGAGAACGAATCTTTGGCTTATTCCTGGAAACGTTTTCTTGTGCTTTTAGAATCTGGACCACACCTTAGCATCGAAGGCCCTGTTCTTCTTCAACATTTTTATAAAGGTCTTCGTAGAAAGGATAGAGAGTTGCTAAACACCACATCTGGAGGTTCTTTCTTTCATGCACCATCCATAGAAGCAAAGTTGACCTTAGATAGAATCCTAGATGCTGAGTTGGATAATACCATCCATGAAGAAACTAACGAAGCTGAAGACAATACCTTGCCAGACCCATCATCCACTTTAGCTATCCCAAGTTCTGAGCCTAAAAAGGAAGAAATTCCACCACCTGATTTCATGCTGGATATAGATCCTGATCTTTTCACCGATTTCAGAAACATTTCAAACTATGTTTCTATTTCAAAACCCCGAAATCATCACCTTAGCAACCATATACACCAAATGCCAGACATAAGAATTTTGAGAGAGCTTGTATCAATCATAAGTAGCGAATGGTTAGAAGAATCAGAGCTTTCCTCTGATGTGATCCGTTTGGATTCACCTTCTATTCCAATACGTTGTGCTTTTAATTCAGATCAATTTGATGCTCTCTATAATCCTGTTGGGGGGGTCAATATCATGTCTAAATCACTTGCGCATCAATTTTTGGGCAAGGTGGCTTTAACCCCAACAACAAAGTTCATGAAGAATCTTGACGGACATATAGTCCCCAGTCTTGGAATTTTACATGTCTTACCCATTATGGTAGATGGTGCCATGGTTCGTTTGAACTTTTATATCTTTGATACATGGGACCACGACCTTTTTCTAGGACAACCTTTTAGAAGACTTCTTTATGAAGGACAAAATGAGAAATAAACATTTCCTTTGGAAAGAGTTTTGAAATCCCAATGACAATCTCTCATTCTTTGAACAATAAAACTGAATAATATCTTTTACCTGATACTATGGAGGGAGTAAAAACTGCTTCTCTAGAGCTTTTCAATGAACCAGATTTGGAAGAAGATGCTCCTTTCTTCATAGAAGAGGAAGCTGACCCTTCTGAACCTGAACCCTTAGACGAGTTTGCAGAAACACCTAGACCTCCTGTAGAGCTTAAACCTCTACCACCCGGTCTTACATATGCTTTCCTCCATAATGATCCAGAGTCTCCTATAATCATAAGTGATAAACTCACTCAAGAGCAAACTCTGTGCTTGATGGCTGTTCTAGAAAGACATCGTTCAGCCTTTGGTTACTCACTCCAAGATCTCACTGGAATCAATCCTATAATATGAACTCATTGCATTCCAACAGATCCTTCTGTTTCACTTTCTCGAGAGCCCCAACGAAGACTCAACAACACGATGAGAGAGGTAGTTAAAAAAAAAGTTTTAAAGTTGCTGCATGCAGGGATTATATATCCCGTGCCTCATAGTGAGTGGGTAAGTCCAGTGCAAGTTGTGCCTAAGAAGGGAGGCATGACTGTTGTCACAAATGAAATGAATGAGCTGATTCCTCAACGCACCATCACAGGATGGCAGCTATGTATAGATTACAGGAAGCTAAACAAAGCTACAAAAAAGGATCACTTTCCTTTACCCTTTATAGATGAGATGTTAGAGCGGTTAGCCAACCACTCTTTCTTCTGTTTCTTAGATGGATATTCAGGGTACCACCAAATCCCGATCCATCCTGATGACCAAAGCAAAACCACTTTTACATGTCCCTGTGGAACTTATGCTTATCGAAGAATGTCTTTTGGGCTATGTAATGCTCCAGCTTCTTTTCAAAGATGCATGATGTCTATATTTTCTGATATGATTGAAGATATTATGGAAGTTTTCATGGATGATTTCTCTGTTTATGGAAAAACTTTCGATAGTTGTATTGAAAATTTAGACAGAGTTTTGCAAAGATGTGAAGAAAAACATTTAGTCCTTAATTGGGAAAAATGTCATTTTATGGTCAAAGAAGGAATAGTGCTAGGACACGTAATATCTGAAAGAGGCATTGAGGTAGACAAAGCTAAAATTGAAGTAATTGGACTGTTACCTCCGCCTATAAATGTGAAAGAAATAAGAAGCTTTCTTGGTCATGCTGGGTTTTATCGAAGATTCATAAAAGATTTCTCATTTATTGCTAGACCACTAACTCTTTTGCTAGCCAAGGATGCTCCTTTCATATTTGATGATGTTTGTTTAAAAGCTTTTGAATTGTTGAAAACAACACTCATCTCTGCACCAATCATTCAACCCCCTGATTGGTCTTTACCTTTTGAAATTATGTGTGATGCTAGTGATTATGCTGTGGGGACAGTTTTGGTACAAACTAAAGACAAGAAGCATCATGCAATAGCTTATGCTAGTAAAACTTTGACAGGACCTCAACTTAATTATGCAGCCACTGAAAAAGAGCTCCTGACTGTTGTTTTCGCTATAGAAAAATTTAGATCTTATTTAGTAGGAGCCAAAGTAATTGTTTATTCTGATCATGCTGCATTAAAATATCTGCTCACTAAAAAACATGCTAAACCTCGTTTAATAAGATGGATCCTGCTGCTCCAAGAGTTTGACTTAGAAATTAAAGATAAAAGGGGAGTAGATAACCATGTTGCAGATCACTTGTCTAGAATGTATTTTAAGAATCCGCAGGAACTACCCATTGATGATTCACTCCAGGACGACATGCTCTACGGAATCAACAGATCTGACCTCTGGTATGCAGATATTGTTAATTTTATGGTTTCAGGATACATAGCACCAGGAGGAAACAAAAGAAAGCTTATTCAAGAGAGTCGTTCGCACATATGGGATGAGCCATACCTCTTCGAGTATGCTCTGATGGCTTACTCAGGAGATGTGTGACCATTGAAGAAGGAATGAGGATCATTGAAAGATGTCACTCGTCACCATACGGAGGTCATTATGGAGCATTCCGCACACATGCAAAAATTTGGCAGTGTGGATTCTATTGGCCAGCAATGTACGAAGACACTAGAGAATTTATCAGAAGATGTGGGCCATGTCAAAGACACGGCAACATAAACTCAAGAGATGCCATGCCACTCACCAACAATTTGCAGATAGAGCTCTTTGATGTTTGGGGAATCGACTATATGGGACCATTTCCCCCATCAAAGAATTGTGAGTATATCTTGGTGGCAGTTGACTACGTCTCCAAGTGGGTGGAAGCATTACCTTCCAAGCATGCCGACAACGTAAACTCAAAGATGATGTTTGAAGAAACTATCTTTCCAAGATTTGGAGTCCCCAGAATAGTGATAAGTGATGGAGGATCACATTTCATCGACAAACGATTTGAACAGTATCTAGCGAGGCATGGGATCCGCCACAACGTCGCTACACCTTATCATCCTCAGACAAGTGGTCAAGTAGAAACCTCAAACAAACAGATCAAGAATATTCTTCAGAAAACAGTGAATGAAATGGGAACAACATGGAAGGAAAAGTTACCCGATGCACTCTGGGCATACCGGACTGCATACAAAACTCCAATTGGAATGTCTCCATATCAACTCATGAAGGACCGAGAACGGCGACCAGAGGGGGGGGGGTTGAATGGGAGCCTCAAATTTCTGTCGAAATATTCGGGCCACTCTTCCCTAAAACAACCCCAGCAAGTAAGCTAACTCCACAAGCAAGATCACAACCCTAGAGAGGGTGGATACCTTTGGTGATGACCAAGAGGTACAGCGGATCTTCCGGAAACCAGAGACTCAAACCAAGACACCGATAGTGAAGCTCTCACACCCTTAGAGAGAAGAGAAGAGAGCTCACCCAAAAGTACTTATGAGAACTGGTCTCATAAGTGCTTCATCAAGTTCCCTGCGTGATTACGAAACTAACGCAACAAACGGAACTCAATTTGGAGTCCGGACGAGGAAGAACCAACCAAAACAGCGATCAACGGTGACCACAAGACCTCTTGCTATAGTCCAGTGGTAAGGTCCGAAGCTGAGGTCCGGAGCTAGGTGTGTTGATGTAGTTTTTTGGCTGTACCACCGGACCACTCGCTATGGTCCGGTGCTATGGTCCGGTGGGTGGTCCGACGCTTTTTCTTCCAAAAAACAGCCCACGCAGTGAGCTCCCAACCTCCGGACTAGTGGTCCGACGGTACCACAGGACTAGTCCGGAGCTTGGTCCGGAGCTAGGGGCTGCTCTGCAGACTTTCGGCCAGACCACAGGACCACTCGCCTATGGTCCGGAGCCTTGTCCAAAGTGGTCTGGAGGGTGGTTCAGAGCTCAAGAACAGCGCACAGAAAACCCGCGAAAACCGATTTCACTCCGCCAAATCTTCCTAAAACTCAACCAAATGAAATCCAACTACAACCAAACTTTGTAGGCATGATCCTTGTGCAGTTGGGGAGCTAACCCGAAGAAATCATCACTCAATTTGGAGAGGATAAACAGGAACACTCGGATTTGGGGGAGAAAAGGCAAAACGAAGAACGCCGCAAAGAAATCGCCCAATCTACGCACTCGTGAGGTTTGAGGTGAATTCCTTCGGTGCAAAGATGATCCTCATGAATAAGAACAACTTGGTTCAAGTGGATTTTGCAAAGCTCCTCTCAACAAAAAGAAATAAACTTGGGAAAAAGAGAGAGCAAAGGCAAAACGCGAAGAACACAAGCAACCGGGGAAACTCGATCAAGAAACTAACCGTACCATGGCACTCGGAGAGTCGGGCCTCCAATTCCCACCAAAAGATTCGAGTTCTTACAGAGGTTGGTGAAATCAACCTAGCGATCTCATGAAGTAGAGAGAGGGTAGAGAGAGAGAGTTGGGGCAAGTGATTAGGGTTCAAGAGATGGGATGAGGGATACCCCTTCACGCCCTACTTAACGGGCTTTGGCTATTTCCCAAAGACCCCCCTAGATACATTGAGTGAACTACCTAGCCTAAGCATTGCAGTCCAAGCTCCTGGAAATATCTCCCGCATTTTGAATGGACGACCCCGCTTCTTGCCGGGAGTTGTCGTCGCCTCGACGCAACCTCTAGGATTCCGCCACGTGCCATCCCCGCTTCCTCGGAAGCCCCGCCTAGGTTTTGAGGCCCAAACCCAGGAAACCCGCCACCGGTAGCTTTGGGCTCAACTACCGAACCCCGAGTTTTGTGGCCCAAACTCGGAAACCGACGTGGATGGTTTTGAGGCCCAAACCACCAAACCACTCGACACGAGCCACCTTGTCTTCGCCCGGTTGGACTCCGAGTCCCCTTTGCCTCCTCTCGACTCGCGCGTCCACCGTCTTGACTCGGCCGCCTCGGTCTACCTCCATGTCTTCTCGCACTCGCCGGTGCCAAGTACTAGCCACCACAGCTAGTCCGCTGGCGCCCATGGTCCCTCAGTCCGAGCCCCGCTTCCGCCCTTCACCACTCTCAGTCCATCGGCACGGCAAGCCTCTACTCGACATTCTCCACGCCATTGACCACTATCACTAGGCATAGCACCTGCACACCACAAGCCGATAGACAGGCACACACATGCTTTTGCAAGAGGTTAGAATAACCCGCTCAAACTGAAACACTCAAGTGTTGGTCAATCACTTATCATCAAAGCTGAACATCATGGGTACTTATCCACGATGTGTTCGTAATTTCTCCATTGATGAGTGCATTGTCAACACAAGTGCATTTCAGATTTGAGCCACAAGGTAAAGCTCTTCAAATGACCAAAAAGTTAAGAAAGCCAAAACGGGGTCACTTGAGAGAAGCAAAACTTGGCTCCCAAAGACATGGGCAACGGCTCGACGCAACCAAGAAAAACAAAGCTACCCCTCAAGAAGAGGCAGAGAACGGGCTCAACACCGCTAGCAAGTACAAGATACCAATTAAATCAACTAAGGCTCAAAAAAGACCAATCGAAACCTGTCGGAGCCAACAATGCAACCTAGACCCTCCAGAAGAGGCAAAGGCTCAACACATCTAGCAAAAGCTCCCCCCGGGCAAAAGCACACTCCAGATACCAAGAAGAGTGAAACGAGCCAAGAGTGCAAAGAGATATCGATTGAAGGATCAAAGCTCAAAAGGCCAATTTCTCCCCCTTGACTAATGCAAGTATGAAAATGCACTACTTTCTCCCATTGTTGACACATGAATCTCATCAAAACTCAAAACTCAAGATCCAGCCACAAATGCCATGATATGCAAAATGAGTGCAAAAAGCTTCATACTTAGAGCTAAGACAATGAATTGGTGCTCTAAGTGATGTGATCCTGTGAGAATAGGAAAAGCTCTACGTGTCCAACAAAAATTCAAGTTGAGCTTAAGATCACTTTAGAAGCTATTTTAGAGAGCATTACATGTGAAAGCAGAGAAAGGGTATCATCTCCTAGAGACAACTAGACATGGCAAACAACATAGGATCTATCTCAAAGCAATCTCATGTATAGCAAGTAAAACTATCCCTTAGCAAAGTTCATACAACAAGCCAATGACCCAACTGAATGAATTTTCCAAATTTTAGAGTTTTGCAGCCAATTTTCAGTTTTAGGCACATTTAAGTTGTATGTGAGTGGTTGTAAGAAAAGTGATGCCACTGCTTACCAATCGAGCAAAGTCAAAGGACTTGACACACCGGTTTTGGTCATACACGACACTGCTCAAGTATCGACCCATATGGGAAGCAGTCTCGAGCACATGGTGAAGTGCTCACAATGCAAACCCAACTCGATCTTTCTAGTTCACAAAACAGAGAGCAATTTCATATTAGATATTAATCATGGTTCTCAAAGGTAGTGAATGAAACAATGAAGAGCCATAGTTACAAGCTATATATAAGACAACCAAGAAGGATCTTCAAAAACCTACACGTGCTAGTGTCATTTCAGAGGTGACATGGGGAATTAAATTCAGTTTTAAAGCTTTTCTAACTTAGCTCTATTGCATATCATAATATCAAAGAGAGTCTAAGTTAGGCAACACCATAGACACATAAAACACCTCAAACAGAGCATAGATTCATTATATCGGCTATAAGAATGAAGCTTGAAAATGAACTATGCCACAAATGCAAATGAGATGCAATGACACCAACTAACACTAATAAGACACCAAATGAGAAGAAATATAAAAAACCCAAAAAGAACTATGATACACAAAAACTTTCTTCCTCTAAAAAGGAAAGCAAAGACCCAACTCGCCTCAAAGACGAGAAAACGTAGCTTGATCCAAAGGCTTTGTGAGAATATCCGCAAGCTGGTTTTGGGTCTCGACATGCCGGAGGTCAATGTCGCCCTTCTCGTAATGATCTCACAACAAGTGAAAGCGGACCTCAATGTGCTTGGTCTTAGAATGAAGCACGGGATTTTTGGCCACACTAATTGCACTCATGCTATCGCAAAGCAGAGGCACCTTAGTAAGCACAAGACCAAAATCCTTCAAAGTGGCTATCATCCAAATCAACTGCGAGCAACACCTAGCTGCGGCAACGTACTTAGCTTCGCACGTCAACTGAGCCACGCTAGACTACTTGCGAGAAGACCAAGAAACCAAAGAAGACCCGAGAAGCTGACAAGTCCCAGAAGTGGACTTCCGATCAAGTCGGCAACCGACAAAGTCGGCGTCAGAATAACCGCAAAGAACATGAGAGGAAGAGGTGGAGAACCAAAGTCCAAACTCAGGAGTGAACCGTAAGTACCTCATGATGCGTTTCACCGCTTGCTTGTGCGAAGTCCGTGGGGACGCCTGAAAGCGAGCACACAGGCAGACGACGAACTGAATGTCCCGCCGTGTCGCCATCAGGTACAGAAGTGACCCGATCATGCTGAGGTACTCCGTCTGGTCCACCGCTTCTCCTTCCTCGTCTGCATCCAAGGCAGTAGTAGTTGACATAGGCGTCGAGAGGGGCTTTGCCTCGCCCATGTCAAACTTCTTCAAGATATCCTTCGTATACTTGCCTTGGTGCACAAACGTCCCTTCCCGGGTTTGCTTGATTTGCAACCCGAGAAAGAAGGTCAACTCTCCCATCATGCTCATCTCAAATTCCCTGCTCATAAGATCTGCAAACTTGGCAACAAGAGCATGAGAAGAACCACCAAAGATGATATCATCCATGTAAATTTGGACAAGGAGAGTGTCTTTGCCTTGCTTGAGGAGAAACAACATCTTATCTACCGATCCTATTTTAAAACCCTTAGCAAGTAAGAAGGTTCACAATGTATCATACCATGCTCTAGGTGCTTGTTTCAAACCATACAAAGCTTTGTGAAGTTTAAAAACATGGTTTGGAAACTTGGGATTTTCGAAACCGAGAGGTTGTTTAACATAAACTTCCTCCTCTATGTAGCTGTTTAAGAAAGCACTTTTAACGTCCATTTGAAAAAGCTTAAAACCCTTAGAAGCCGCAAAAGCTAGAAGGATTCTAATGGCTTCTAAACGAGCTACGGGAGCAAAGGTTTCCTCATAGTCTATTCCCTCCTTTTGACAAAAGCCTTGAGCTACCAACCTAGCCTTGTTGCGCACTACCACCCCATCCTCACTTTGTTTATTTTTGAAAACTCATTTGGTACCTATGGGGTGGCAACTAGGTGGTGGAGGAACTAAGACCCAAACATGGTTTCGCTCAAAGTTTTCTAACTCCTCATGCATGGCATTAACCCAATCCGGATCCATCAAAGCGTGTCCAACATCCCGGGGCTCAAAAGAAGCGACAAAAGCCGAATGAGCAAAGTGAGAGAGATAGGACCTAGACCGCGTGACTCGACGGTCGATGTCGCCGATAATGTTTTCCGGCGGGTGCTGCCACTGGATGTGGCGAGGAGCCTGCCTGGACGAAGTAGCCTCCCCCTCGACAGCAGCTGGAACTCCCTCAAGTGCAACGGGCATCGACTGAGGAAGTTGCTCGAACGGCCCCCATGTAGAGGAAGTAGTCGGGTCGGGACCGTGAGCCGAAGTGGACGTCGCAGGTGTAAGGTCCTAATCCAAGGCTAGAGGTGGGGGGGTGAATACCTTAATCTGAAATCTAAAACAAAACTCAACAACAAGTTAGATAACTAAATGGCGAAGCTTGACTAGCAATAGCAAAGCTAGCTAAGCAAAGCTTCCTAACCACAACTGCTATCCTAATATGGCTAGAAACACTAAATCCTACTCAAGTCTAGAAGCCCTCTAGGCACAACCTAATATACTAAGCAAGTATGAATAAGCAAGTGCAAGGAAGGAAAGAGTTACAATACCATTGAGTAGAGGATTAAACCAATCAATTTGAGAGCTCCAACAATCAATCACGCAAGGATGACACTTGATTTTTCACCAAGGTTCACAAGTTTGCTCACTAGCTACGTCCTTGTTGTGTCGGCTCACTTACTTGGAGGTTCAAGAGCTAATTGGCATCACAGGCCAAACCCGTCACTGGGTGCCTCACAACCAACACAAGATAAGGGCACTCAACGACACACGCAATCCACTAGAGTTACCTTTGTGATCTCCCACGGGGAAGGCACAAGAACCCCTTCACAATCACCACTTGTGGTCGACGAAGCACAATCACCAAGCTTCTCGAATCCACACCGCTTGCTCCAAACCGTCTAGGTGAAGGCAATCACTAAGAGTAACAAAAAACTAGCAGCGGTATCAACTCCCAAGTGCCACTAGGATGAATCACTCATGCAATGCACTTGATCACTCTATCTTCTCAAATGGATGAACAATCAACTAGAGAGATGAGTCGGAGTGTGTGTGGTTTGCTCACAAGAGTATGCAATCAGCCAAATGTGCAAGAGTGGTTCCTAGAACCAGTCAAATACCCTTATATAGCCTCCTCAAAGAAACTAGCCGTTTTTCCCTTTTTTGAGCTGCAAACCGTGACCACCGGACCACTTCCTGTGACCACCATCGGACCATAGCAGGTGGTCCGACGCTTCAAAGTTCGACCGTTGGCACGCTGAAACAGGCACCGTCGAACCACTCGCCTTGGTACGGACATTGGTCCGACGCCTAGTCCGGTGCTTGGTCCGACGCTTCGCCCTTTGCAAAAACCAGAGTCCAGTAACCACCTGACCACCGGACCACACCTCCGGACTAGCCCACCGGACCATACCGAGTGGTCCGGTGCTTTCACCGAGTCTTGGACAAAACATCCAGTAAGCACCTGAGCTCCGGACTAGACCGTCGGACTAGGCCGTCGGACCATGCAGACTGGTCCAACGCCTGTCTTAGCCTTCTGCTGAATCTTGATCGAGCCACCGGACCACTCGGCTATGGTCCGGTGCTCCACTTGAGCTCTGGTCCGACGCTTCCTCAGTTGGACTTCAGTGCTGGGAGCAGCCACCGGACCACTTGCCTTGGTCTGGTGCTTCCATGCAAACTGGTCCGGAGCTTCTATCTTGCTCTAAATTTCCTTCTCTTTGCTTCCCTTGATCTCATGTGCCACCACCAAGTGTTCCACTGACTTGTGCATGTGTGTGGCATATTTTAACAAGTTTTACAAGGGTTTGTTCATTAGGATTTAGATGCAATGCAATGGATGATCACCTAATGGCACTTGATAGGTGTAACCACTAACTATTTTCCCCTCTTCATAGTACGGTTACCTATCCTAAATGTGATCACACCCACTAGGTGTCTTGATCACCAAAAAGAAAATCCCTAGTCATACCTTTTCCTTGAAAAGCTTTAGGGACTCCTCCTCTTCTCTTCTTCTCCAAGTGTGGAACCTTTGCTAGCTTTCTCCTTAGCCTCCTTTGCTCCATCACTTGTCTCCTTCATCTTCTCCATAGTTTACTAAACCTACTCAACACTTAGAGCTAGGTTAGTACTTAGGTTTCATCAATTACCCAAAACAATAGACATCTTTCAGCAGGGTCGACGAGGGCAGCCAGTGGAGTTGGCTCGGGATCACCCCAATCGGCATCATCCTGCTCCTCCTCCACAAAGATGCTAGTGTTCACCTCATCAACACCTGCATGCTCAAAAGCAGTGGAAACATAGGGCATAGTCTCATCGAAAGTAATCTCACAAGTCTCCATCACTCAGTTAGTCTCAAGGTTAAGTGCACGATAAGCACGAGAGTGAGTAGAATAACCAAGAAAGATACCTTCAGAAGACCGTGACTCAAATTTGTCCAACTTACCGCCCTTTTTGAGGATGAAACACTTGCAGCCAAACACCCGTAGGTGACTTACCTTGGGTGGTCTCCCAAATCGCAACTCATAAGAAGTCTTCTTCTTGAAAGCTCGGAGGAAAATGCGATTGGAAACATAGCAAGTAGAACTGAGTGCTTCGGCCCAATACCGCCTAGGAGTCCTTTGCTCATCGAGCATCGTCCTGGCCATCTCAACAAGGGTCGGATTCTTGCGCTCAACAACACCGTTCTGCTGGGGAGTGTGAGGTGAGGAAAACTGGTGATCGAGACCCAAAGAAGAACAAAGAGTTGCAAAGTGAGCATTCTTGAATTTTGTGCCATTGTCACAGCGGATAGCTCTCATGGCATTCTTAGGTAGCTCATTTTGCAATCTCAAAATCAGATCTTGAACAAGTGGAAAACCTTCATCCTTACTCTCCAAAAAGAACACCCAAGAGTATCTCGAGTAGTCATCAACAACTACAACCACATACCACTTCCCTCCTTCCGACTTGACCCGAGCTGGACCAACTGTGTCCATGTGTAAGAGCTCGCCGGGTCGAGTGGTCATGACCTCAGTCACAGGAGGATGGGAAGCAACAACCATCTTTCCATGCCTGCAAGGATGACAAACCAAATCCTTCTTGAACTTTAGCTTTGGCAATCCTTGGATAAGGTCCATTGAGCTAAGCCTTGCAAGCAAGTCAAAACTCAAATGTCCCAATCTCCTATGCCACTTCCAAAGCTCGGAAGAAGAACCGGCAAGAAGATAATGAGAAGGTCCGGAAGAGATAGAAAAATCCACACGAAAAACCTTCCCGAAGGGTAAAATCCGGCAAATAAGCTCACCATGAGAGTCCAAAATCCAAGATAGGTTTGGCTTAAAGCTCACCTCAAAACCGTCATCAAGGAGTTGCGAAACCGAAAGAAGGTTAAAATGCAAATTCGCAACCAAAGCAACATCCTTGAGGACAAAAGAGGAGTTCACTCGGATCGACCCTCGGGAGACAACCTTACCTTTACTCTTGTCCCCAAATGTGATATACTCGGTGTGGTGCATGGGGTCGAGGCTGGAGAACCACTTGGCACTTCCGGTCATATGGCGTGAGCATTCGGAATCAACAAGACAAGTCTCCTCCAGTCCTCCTTCCTACATCAATAAAAAGACATAGGGTGAGCAAACGGACCAACACTGGGGTTAGTAAACTGTGAAGGATACCAGTGTTGTACCACTTGCCCAAAGAATGGGTTAGGGGAAAAACCAAACATCTCCTGCCCCACGGAGGGATAGCGATCACCACGATAGGGAAAACGTGGTCCACTAGAGAAGGGTGGAGTAAAGCCACCGCCACGAGGCTCGTAGTCGTATGGGTCACTTCTGGTACCCCGCCGGGCACGACCACCACGTGGTCTCGCCTCCTGAGGCCTAGCACCTTGAGGCATTGTACCTCTAGGCCTAGAAGTGCGCCTCTGAACTTCCGGTTCACGCACCCCAACTCGTGGGTGGTACATGTCCCGGTTGTTCAACTCAACCTGCTTCCGATCATCTCTCTTCTTCCTATAGCAAAACTCAGCCAAATGCCCATCCCGCTCACAATACTCGCAATGGTACCTTACCACACTCTTGGTAGGCACTCTCTTGTTGGGTTGGGTGGCTTTAGCTTTCTTAGGAAGGGGATCACTAGAGATGTCGGGCATTGTGTCAAGTGGGATCACTCTCGGTACACACTCTTTTCGTGCCTGCACGACACGATCTCAAGCTCCAAAGCCTCAATGCGATTGGACTCTCTAGTGCTATCTGAGCTGACCTTCTATAACACAACGATCTTAGCATCCTTCTATGCCAGCTCAGAACGCAAGCCTAAGCAAGACTTGGACGCACCAAGTAATCTAGGCCTCGCCTTCAGCTCACTGACCTCCTCAAGTAGAGTGCCATACTTTTCCTAGAGAGTGACAAGATCAGACATGTGAATGGCGCAAGCATCACACTCTACCTCCTCGGTAATCACCACCGAAGCCTTAGCAAAATCTAGCTCATGAAGCGCGCTAAGGTACTTCGCCTTGAAATCGTTCCTCTCACAAGCGGCATGCTTGAGCAACGCATCCTGACTCATCAAGGTGTCGTTCAGAGACTCAAGCTCGAGAGAGAGGGACTCGACGGTGGGTGATACCTCGGGTGTGTCGGAGTCATAGTCGTAGTCGGGGCCATCCTTGCGCTTGACGACCTTGCCTTCTTCAATCGCCATGGTGCAAAAGCCACTGTTCTTGGCGTCGGCGTAGAAGCATATGCCGTTGAGCTTGTCCTCAACCTTTCCCTTGGACTCATCATCGCTTGAGGAAGCACCTCCATCGGAGGAGGCATCGGAGGAAGCACCACACAAGCAAGAAACCATTTGAAAAAGTACTAAAACATCAATGCAAGCAAGCATATGAGTGAATGCACATTCAAATGCAACAAATTGTTCATAGGCTTGCTCCCCCTACTTGTGTGCTCAAATTTTAATTTTTCATTTTTCCAAAATCTTATTTCTCCCCCTATGTCTAGATTCCACTGGTTTCTTTCCTTATCATGTTTCTCATTTTAATATTTCTCCCCTTTACTACTATCATTTTAGCACAATTTCTCCCCCTTTGTCACACATTACCACAAAGGAAACCACTTGTAGTAACATGTATCACTTGAGGATACTTAGAGAGATTTGTTTATCAAGTCAATATAGAAAAGAGTGGGGTGAATTATCAAATTATATTCAACCTAGATTACTTGTCCTAGATACTTAGCACGGTTTAAACCATGGACAAGCTTTTTCACACATCTTGCAATGGTTATCTTGACCATGTTGGTTAAGTACAAGAATAAGCATTCTAGACTAAACATGTGAGGTTGCAAGCTTATCAACATGTCATATGCCATCACTAGATCAATCAACTCATATAAACTATAGTGATGTCATATGTCCATAGAAAAACATTTGATTTTCATGAATGAGCTTATCATGAGTGATGTCTATATGCTTCTACACAAGACTAGCAAAGGATGAATGCATATGTAAATCAATTGTACCTTGCTAAGTTGGAGTAGAGGCATGTCATAGGTGGGGTGCATCAACTCATGTTAGAGAAATCCAAGATGTTCA
This sequence comes from Microstegium vimineum, assembly GCA_022036555.1. Lineage (NCBI taxonomy): Eukaryota > Viridiplantae > Streptophyta > Magnoliopsida > Poales > Poaceae > Microstegium > Microstegium vimineum. Next base: position 12,317,862 of record CM039129.1, on the reverse strand, counting down.
ACTCATTCCTCAAGTTGCAAAACCTCTTCTCATCAAGTGGCTTGGTGAATATGTCAGCTAATTGATCATCGGTGCCCACATTGTCAATGAAAATGTCACCCTTTTGTTGATGATCTCGTATGAAGTGATGTCTCACATCTATGTGCTTTGTCCTTGAGTGTTGGACAGGGTTGTTGGTAAGCTTTACCGCACTTTCATTGTCACATAGCAATGGGACTTTCTTGAATTGAATTCCATAGTCCTCCAAAGTGGCTTTCATCCACAATAGTTGTGCACAACAACTCCCCGCACTAATGTATTCGGCTTAGGCGGTAGAGAGTGTCACACTATTTTGCTTCTTGGATGACCATGAGACTAGTGACCTTCCCAACATTTGACATGTACCACTAGTGCTCTTTCTATCCACTTTGCAACCCGCATAGTCGGAGTCCGAATATCCAATCAATTCAAACCTTGACCCCTTTGGAAACCAAAGTCCAACCTCTTGTGTATGTTTGAGATATCTCAATATTCTCTTTGTAGCTTTCAAATGACTCTCTCTAGGAGATGCTTGAAACCTTGCACACATGCGTACACTAAACATGACATCCGGTCATGAAGCAGTCACATATAGTAAGCTTCCAATCATAGACCGATAGAGTGTTTGATCTACCATCATGCCACTTGAGTCACTATCCAAATGTCCATTATTCCCCATGGGAGTACTAATGCCTTTAGCTTCTTCTAGCCCAAATTTCTTCATCATATCCTTGATGTACTTGCCTTGACTCACAAATGTACCATTCTTCAATTGTTTGATTTGAAGTCCAAGGAAGTAACTAAGTTCACCAATCATTGACATCTCAAATTCATTAGCCATCATCTCTCCAAACTCTTCACAAAAATCTTGATTTGAAGATCCAAAGATAATGTCATCCACATAGATTTGCAAGATGAACAAGTTATTTCCAATCTTCTTGGTGAATAGGGTAGTATCAACCAATCCCATCTTCAACCCTTTAGAGAGGAGAAAGCTTCTCAATCTCTCATACCATGCTCTAGGTGCTTGCTTCAATCCATAAAGAGCCTTCTTGATCTTGAATACATGGTCAGGCTTCTTAGCATCTTTAAAACCGGGTGGTTGCTCAACATATACCTCCTCATTAATATACCCATTTAGGAATGCACACTTGACATCAATTTGGTATAGCTTGATATTGTGTGCACAAGCATAGGCCAAAAGTATTCTAATTGTCTCTAATCTTGCCACTGGAGCATATGTTTCCCCAAAGTCAAGACCATCAACTTGAGAGAAACCTTGAGCTACTAGTCTTGCTTTGTTCCTCACCACTATTCCATCTTGATCTTGCTTGTTCTTGAAAACCCATTTGGTTCCAATGACATTGTGCTTCTTTGGTCTTTCTACCAATTCCCAAACTTGATTTCTTGTGAAGTTGTTGAGCTCTTCATGCATAGCATTGATCCAATCAACATCCTTCAAAGCTTCATCAATCTTGGTTGGCTCAAATGATGAGACAAAATAATAATGCTCACAAAATGAAGCCAATCTTGATCTTGTTTCAACACCACTTTGAATGCCTCCAATCACTTGATCTAAAGGATGATCTCTTGCAATGTTGGTAGGTTGGAGAACTTGAATGTTGATGCCATTTGGTTGAGATGATGAACTAGCTTGAACTTGATCTTCACTTGCATTTTCTTGATCTTGAGTTGGAGAACCATTAGCTTGATCACTTGGAATGGTTACTTGATCTTCATCTTCATCTTGGACTTGTCTTGGTCTAATGTCACCAATGTCCATATCTTTCATAGCATTGACCAACTTGTCACCTCTCACATCATCCAAGTTTTCTTCTTCATCTTGAGAGCCTTGAGTTTCATCAAATTAAACATCATGCACTTCTTCAAGAATGCCACTAGTCAAGTTCCATACTCTATAAGCCTTGCTAGTTGTTGAGTACCCAAGTAAAATCCCTCATCACATTTCTTCTCAAATTTGCTCAACCTAGTTCCCTTCTTCAAGATATAACACTTGCATCCAAACACCCTAAAGTAGGAAATGTTTGGTTTTCTTCCATTCAATAGCTCATAGGGAGTCTTCTCAAGCATTCCATGACAATAGAGATGGTTGCTAAGTAGCAAGCCGTGTTGATAGCTTCGGCCCAAAAAGAATCACTAACATTGTACTCACTTAGCATTGATCTTGCCATGTCAATCAAGGTTCTATTCTTCCTTTCAACTATCCCATTGGATTGAGGAGTGTACTTTGGAGAGAATTGATGGTTGATTCCAAAGTCATCACAAAGATCTTCAATTCTTGTGTTCTTGAACTCACTCCCATTGTCACTTCTATCTCTCTTGATAGTTGTTTCAAAATCATTTTGGCACCTCTTGACAAATGATTTGAAGATATAAAATGTGTCACTCTTGTCACTCAAGAAGAATACCCAAGTGTATCTTGTGAAGTCATCAACTATCACAAATCCATACTTATTGCCACCAATGCTTATGTATGTTGTTGGCCCAAAGAGATCCATTTGCAATAACTCAAAAGCTTTGCTTGTACTCATGATGCTCTTCTTTGGATGAGTATTGCCAACTTGCTTTCCGGCTTGACATGCACTACATAGCTTGTCCTTCTCAAATGTGACATCCTTCAAGCCCTTCACTAGATCATGCTTGATTATCTTGTTCAATTGCTTCATGCCAACATGTCCAAGCCTTCTATGCCATAACCAACCCATGCTAGACCTTGAGATGAGACATGTAAAGAGTTGGGTCTCACTAGCATTGAAATCCACTAGGTAGAGGTTCTCATACCGAAATCCCTTGAAGATCATGTTTGAACCATCTACACTAATGATTTCCACATCCTCCACTCGAAAGATGCACTTGAAACCGAGATCACACAATTGGGCAACCGGCAATAGATTGAACTCAAGCCTTTCCACTAGAAGCACATCGCTAATGCTTAGATCATTGGAGATAGCAATCTTCCCAAGCCCTTTCACCTTGCCTTTGCCATTCTCACCAAAAGTGATACTATCAAATCCTTGAGTGTTATCTTGGTTGATTGAGTTGAACATCCTTCCATCACCGGTCATGTGTTGAGTGCACCCACTATCAAGCACCCAATGCCTCCCTTCAGCTTTGTAATTGACCTACAAGAGAGATCAATTCTTTTTAGGTACCCAAACTTGCTTGGGTCCTCCAAGGTTAGTTACCAAAGATTTTGGTACCCAAATGGACTTCTTAGAAGCCATCCATGGTGCACCAACAAACTTGGCATGAACACCGTTAGTTCCCTTGGACAAAACATAGAATGAATCAACTCTCATGGAGGATACATATTGCTTGGCCTTCTTGTTCTTGCATGCTTGCTCATTGTTACCAACTTGCTTGCAACTATTGCAATAACTACCGGTGTTCTTCACAAAACGAGTTTTGTGAGAAACAAAGGCGGCCTTGCCTTTCTTGGGGGTATAGCCCAATCCCTCTTTGTAGAGAGATTCTCTTTGGCTACTCAAGCACATAAGCAAGTGGTCCTCACCTCCAAAAGCCTTAGTTAAGGAGTGATTGAGCTTTGTAACCTCCTTCTTGAGGGTTTCATTTTCCACCATTAGTGAGGCATCACAAGTGAAACCATCACTAGTAGATGAAGTAGAAGTGGTAGTGCTACAAGAGGGGTTAGTGGAGCAACAATGATAGGAGTATAGAAAGATTCATCAAGAATATCACAAGTAACTCCCATGTCACATGTTTGAGCAATCTCCTTCTTGCTTTGGTCAAGGAGAGAGGAATGAGCTCTTTCAAGCTTAGAGTGAGACTTCACTAGCTTCTCATGGGCTTCCATTAGCCTCTCATGAGATGCTACGGCCTCATCAAGGTTTTGCTCAAGAGCCACATTGGCCTTGCGCAATTCCTTGCACTCCTTTCTCTTCTTATCAATGTAATCCTTAGCTTGCTCAAGCATGTCCATGAGTTCCTCCTTTGAGGGCTCCTCAATATCACTATCACTCTCACTCTCACTCTCATCATGAGAAAGTACCTTAGTGGACTTAGCCATGAAGCATGATGATGGAGTGTCAAATAGAGAGATCTTGTCACCCTCATTGCAATGCTTACAAAAGCCTTCTTCTTGGTAGTGGTCTTCTTTTCTTGATCACTATCATCATCACACAAGAGTCACTATCCCAAGTAACAATATGAGAGTAGCCCTTCTTCTTCTTCTTGTTGTCAAATAGGGGCTTCTTCTCTTTCTTGCCTCTTTTCTTGTGATCATCATCATCCTTGTCACTATTGTAAGGACAATGAGCAATGAGATGATCAAAGCTTCCACACTTGAAGCACTTCCTTGGTTCATCATGATTCTTGAAAGAAGTCTTCTTCCTTCTTGCACCATAGCCCTTCTTCTTCATGAATCTTCCAAATTTCCTCACAAAGAGAGCCATCTCCTCTTCATCAAGATCACTAGCACTTTGGTCTTCACTTTCACTAGATTCTTCAATCTTGCTCTTGCCTTTGCTCTTGTGTGATGAAGTAGCCTTGAAGGCTATGCTCTTCTTCTTCTTCTCATCCTTCTTGTCTTCCTTCTTGACATCTTCTTCCTTGTTCTCCCGATAAGCATCTTGAGTCATGACATCTCCCAAGACTTGATTTGGAGTCATGGTGTCTAGCCCACTCCTCACAATCAAGGTCACAAGTGTGTCAAACCGGGATGGAAGACACCTCAAGAACTTGTGAGAGAAATCCTTGTCCTCAACCTTCTCACCAAGATCCATAAATCATTGACTAGCACTTGAAGCCGATGAAACATCTCCGCACATTTTCATCATCCTTCATCTTGAAGCATGCAAATTTTCTCCTTGAGAATGTATGCCTTAGCTCCCTTGATGGCTTTTGTGCCCTCAAATGATTCCTCGAGCTCCTTCCAAGCCTCATGAGCACTCTCTAGATTCTTGATTTGCTCAAAGACCTCTTCATCAAGAGCCTCATGGATAGCACTAAGAGCAATGTCGTTGTGTTGAAGCTTCTCTTCCTCTTGTGTAGTTGGAGCTTCCACATTGGCAACCTCAAATTTCTTGTCCACCACAAGCCACACCTTCCGGCTAATTGACTTGGGGTGTGCTTGTTTCAGCTTAAAATCGGAATCGAGATGAAAATAAGCGAGAATCCCACCCAAACACCCTTGATTATTTTAGATTGTGTAATAATCAGGGAGATGGAAATAATCTCAAATGAACTAGAGCTTGCATTTTGCGGACCGCGAGGAACCGACCACGTTTCCCACACCGCGACTCATTTTCCACCGCCTGCCCCTCGCTCACACCGTCCGCCCCTCGCTTGCCCGCCCGTGCTCCGGCTCCCGTTCCCCTCCTCTCTCGACTTGCCCGCTAGGGTTTGAGCCGCCGCCGCCCAGGTCGCGCCGCCCTTACCCCGCGCCACCCTTCCCCTCCGCTTACGCCCCCCCTTCGCCTCCTCTTGTGCCGCCCCATCGTGGGTGGAGCCGTCGCCCTTTCCTCTACCCGACAATGGAGGCCAGCTCCTCGCCCGTCCTTTTCCTCCACTCCGATGACGGTAGATCCCGGCTCCCCACTCCGACAACGGTAGATCCCGGCTCCCCACCCTTTCCTCTGCTCTGTGTTGCGACGGTGGAGGCCGACTCCGCACCTTTTCTCTGCTCCGAGTGAAGGTACTGGTTCCCTTTGTTGAGGTAGTTTTTTTCATATCCATGGATTGCTTTGATTCATACCCGATCTATGGTTTGCTTTGATTTGTATTTCAAAAGAACAGATTATCATAGTACATTATCATAGGACATGTTATCATGGCTAGGGATATATCTGTGCAAATGTTGAATGATTTTTGTTTAGAAATTGGAGCTGCATTAGTTTGATAATGCTTGTGTTTTATATTTTATTAGTCTGTGGAGATTTGAAATGGAGAAATCAGCAAAAGTTCAGGCAAAATGGGATGTTTTTGCTGCTAAGGCTTTCAATGACATTTGTGTGAAAGAAGTTCTTGCCCACAATAGGCCTGGACATTGTTTGAATAATTTGGACTATGCAAATCTTGTTCGAAAGTTCTTCGAACGTACCAAGAGGCCTTATAATGATGGACAAATGAAGAACAGATGAGATACAATGAAGAAGAAATACAACCAATGGAAAACTTTGAACATGAGAGTTACTGGATTAGGGAGGAATCCTAACAATGGTTGTATTGTGGCGTCTGATGAATGGTGGGCGGAGCAAAATGAGGTGAGCATATAATTCATAAGTATTTTTTCCTCATATGTAAGTTGTAATGTTTTCTCTAAAAATGGCTAATTATTTTTTTCATTTATTTTCAGTCTATGCCTGGGTGTATAACATTCAGAGATAACCCACTTGAGCAAGAGGACCAACAACGGATAATGTTTGATGCAATTAGTGTTACTAATGAGACTTCATATGTTCCTACGGGTGGTAGTGATGCTCTCCAACAGGTCAAAGTGAGAATGATGCTCATGTAATAAGTGAGGATGGTGGTACACCAAAGGTCACACCTACTTCAGACAAACGGGTTCCAAAAAGACCCGCCCCAATTTCACCTCTGGAAAAGAAGAAGAAGAGTTATAGAGATCAATGCATGAAGCGTTTAGTAGATGCATATGAGAAGAAGGCACAAAGTAGTAAACAGTCAACCACTTCCCATGTTATTGATCATGTTAGAGATGAGGTTACTAAAATGATTGATCAAGTCATTGAGGATGGTGCTGAGGAAGGGAGTGATGAGCACTATTATGCACACAACTACTTATGAAGGAGTACCGTGATATGTTTAGTACATTGAAAACAGCTAATGGAAGGTTAAGATGGCTGCGAAGGGCATGGGAAGACAAGAACAAGAATTAGATGGAGGCATTCATATTTATGTTTTATTTTTCAATGTTTTGTGTGAGACTGTTTTTTTTCCAATTCCTTGTGTGAGACAATAATGTTGTTTAATTTGCCAACTTTCTTGTATGAGATAATAATGCTATTATAGTTTGCAAAGCGTTGGATGTGGGAAAATATCTAATTGTGGATCTTTTTGTGACAGATAATTATGAGTACATCTAGTGCTTCTAGTGAAATTGACTCAGATGATGACTTTATGGTGGCATGCATGGATTTGGAGTGCATGGGTGATACACGTAGAAAGAAAGCTGAAATTCCTATTACAATTCCAACTATGACTGGAATCCAGTGGGTTGAGATCACACTCCAAAATCCAACTGAATGCTATAGCATGTTCAGAATGAGAAGGTCAGTTTTCCTATGCCTTCATGACACCTTGGTAGAAAATTATGGCTTAAAAGAAAGTAGAGGAATGTGACGAAGGAAGCCTTAGCAATGTTTGTGTGGGCATGTGGTGCACCTCAATCATTTAGGCAAGTGAAGAACAAGTTCACCCACTCATTAGAAACTATTAGCAGGAAATTTGCAGAGGTACTGGAGTGTGTCATGCAGTTGGATTTTACATTGTGAGGCCTACAGATTCACATTTTGGTTCTATTCATCCTAAGCTACAAGAAGCTAGGTTTTGGCCTCATTTCAAAGATTGCATTGGTGCAATCGATGGCACACATATATCGGTAGTTGTTCCATTGCATGAGCAACCTAAATACATTGGTCGACATGGTTATGCTTCGCAAAATGTAATGGGGGTCTGTAACTTTGATATGCGATTCATATTTGTTGTCACTGGTTGGCCCGGATCTGTGCATGACAGTCATGTCTTATTGGATACTCTAGTCACATACAAGCAACAGTTTCCACACCCTCCAGAAGGTATGCATCTTTTGGACTGAAAACCTTTTTTTTTGCATTTAACAAGGATATCATGTGTTAGATAACCTACAATTACAAAATGTAGGGAAAATATATCTCGTTGATTCAGGATATCCTAATAAAAAAGGGTATCTTGCACCATACAAGGGACAAAGGTACCATGTTTCTGAATGGCAACACGGTCGTACTCCAGTGGGATTGAAGGAGGTGTTCAATAATGTGCATTCAAGTTTGAGAAATGTGATTGAGAGGTCATTTGGGGTCCTAAAAATGAAGGGGCGCATTCTCTTGAAGATGCTCAAATATTCAGTGAACAAGCAATCAAAAATCATTGTTGGTTGTATGGCCCTTCACAATTTTATTAGAGACAATTCCATAAACGACACTCACTTTCAATCAAGTATCCAAGAAGAAGATAAAAATGGACCCGGATCCAGCTCGGGTGAAGGAAGTGCTTCTGGAGATGACATGGATATGAGTGCCTTGCGTGATACTATAGCCGCATCTATGATTACTTGATTATTTTGTTATATTGATCTCAATTTGTTCGGACCTTTGTTAAATTTATGTTACATACACATTAGTTATTGTCATCGACTAATTATTATGAAAAACAAAAAACAGTACCGTAAATGTTTTCAGCTTGTATTCAGTGAAAAATTGAGGTGTCATCCACCTCAGGGGCATACAAGTCATTTTGCACTCAGGACAGACAATATAAGGGCAATAATCAGGATTGCCAAACACCCTCGATTGTTTAGAACAGCAGATTCTTTTCATCACAGCTTATCAGAAAATCCTGATCAGATTAAAATCGATTCTCACATTTGCGTTCCCAAACAGGGCCTTGATGTGTGCAGTCATCTTGACCTTCCAATAGCAATAGTTGGAACCATCAAATCTTGGTGGTTTCTTCATGTTGTTGATATGAGCCATGATCACACCGTAGGTTGTTAAGCCTCAAAACAATGGTGTACTAGCTTTGATACCACGTGTAAGGTCCTAATCCAAGGCTAGAGGGGGGTGAATAGCCTAATCTAAAATCTAAAACAAAACTCAACAACAAGTTAGATAACTAAATGGCAAAGCTTAACTAGCAATAGCAAACCTAGCTAAGCAAAGCTTCCTAACCACAATTGCTATCCTAATATGGCTAGAAACACTCAATTCCTACTCATGTCTAGAAGCCCTCTAGCACAACCTAATATACTAAGCAAGTATGAATAAGTAAGTGCAAGGAAGGAAAGAGTTTACAATACCACTGAGTATAGGATTGAACCAATCAAGTTGAGATCTCCAAGAACACCAATCAATCACACAAGGATGATACTTGATTTTTCACCAAGGTTCACTAGTTTGCCCACTAGCTACGTCCTTGTTGTGTCGGCTCACTACTTGAGGTTCAAGAGCTAATTGGCATCACACACCAAACCCTTCACCGGGTGCCTCACAACCAACACAAGATAAGGGCACTCAACGACACGTGCAATCCACTAGAGTTACCTTTGCAATCTCCCGTGGGAACACACAAGAACCCCTTCACATCACCATTGTGGTCGACGAAGCACAATCACCAAGCTTCTCGAATCCACACCGCTTGCTCCAAACTGTCTAGGTGAAGGCAATCACCAAGAGTAACAAGAAACTAGCAGCGGTATCAACTCCCAAGTGCCACTGGGATGAATCACTCATGCAATGCACTTGATCACTCTATCTTCTCAAATGGATGAACAATCAACTAGAGAGATGAGTGGGAGTGTGTGGTTTTCTCACAAGAGTATGCAATTAGCCAAATGTGCAAGAGTGTTCCTAGAACCAGTCAAATACCCTATAAGCCTCCTTAAAGAAACTAGCCGTTTTTTCCCTTTTTTGAGCGCAAACCATGGACCACCGGACCACTTCCTGTGACCACCATCGGACCATAGCAGGTGGTCCGATGCTTCAAAATTCGACCGTTGGCACGCTGAAACAGGCACCGTCAGACCACTCGCCTTGGTACGGACACTGGTCCGACGCCTGGTCCGGTGCTTGGTCCGACGCTTCGCCCTTTGCAAAAACCAAGTCCAGTAACCACCTAACCACCGGACCACACCTCCGGACTAGCCCACCGGACCATACCGAGTGGTCCGGTGCTTTCACCGAGTCTTGGACAAAACATCCAGTAAGCACTTGAGCTCCGGACTAGACCGTCGGACTAGGCCGTCGGACCATGCAGACTGGTCCGACGCCTGTCTTAGCCTTCTGCTCAATCTTGATCGAGCCACCGGACCACTCGGCTATGGTCCGGTGCTCCACTTGAGCTCTAGTCCGACGCTTCCTCAGTTGGACTTCAGTGCTGGGAGCAGCCACCGGGCCACTTGCCTTGGTCCGGTGCTTCCATGCAAACGGTCCGGAGCTTCTATCTTGCTCTGAATTTCCTTCTCTTTGTTTCCCTTGATCTCATGTCCACCACCAAGTGTTCCACTGACTTATGCATGTTGTGGCATATTTTAACAAGTTTTACAAGGGTTTGTTCATTAGGATTTAGATGCAATGCAATGGATGATCACCTAATGGCACTTGATAGGTCTAACCACTAACTATTTTCCCCTCTTCATAGTATGGTTACCTATCATAAATGTGATCACACCCACTAGTGTCTTGATCACCGAAAAGAAAATCCCTAGTCATACCTTTTCTTTGAAAAGCTTTAGGGACTCCTCCTCTTCTTCTTCTCCAAGTGTGGAACCTTTGCTAGCTTTCTCCTTAGCCTCCTTTGCTCCATCACTTGTCTCCTTCATCTTTTCCATAGTTAACTAAACCTACGCAACACTTAGAGCAAGGTTAGTACTTAGTTTCATCAATTACCCAAAACAATAGAGATCTTTCCCGCAGGGTCGACGGGGGCAGCTAGTGGAGTTGGCTCGGGATCACCCCAATCGGCATCATCTTGCTCCTCCTCCACAAAGATGCTAGTGTTCACCTCATCATCACCTGCAAGCTCAAAAGCAGTGGAAACAAAGGGTATAGTCCTCAACGAAAGTAATCTCACACGTCCCCATCACTCGTTAGTCTCAAGGTTAAGTGCACGATAAGCACGAGAGTGACTAGAATAACCAAGAAAGATACCGTCAGAAGATCGTGACTCAAATTTGTCCAACTTACCGCCCTTTTTGAGGATGAAACACTTGCAGCCAAACACCCATAGGTGACTTACCTTGGGTGGTCTCCCAAATCGCAACTCATAAGAAGTCTTCTTCTTGAAACCTCGAGGAAAATGCGATTGGAAACATTGCAAGCAGAATTGAGTGCTTCGGCCCAATACCACCTAGGAGTCCTATGCTCATCGAGCATCGTCTTGGCCATCTAAACAAGGGTCGGATTCTTGCGCTCAACAACACCGTTCTGCTGGGGATGTGAGGTGAGGAAAACTGGTGATCGAGACCCAAAGAAGAACAAAGAGTTGCAATGTGAGCATTCTTGAATTTTGTGCCATTGTCACTGCGGATAGCTCTCATGGTGTTCTTAGGTAGCTCATTTTGCAATCTCAAAATCAGATCTCGAACAAGTGGAAAAGCCTCATCCTTACTCTCCAAAAGGAACACCCAAGAGTATCTCGAGTAGTCATCAACGACTACAACCACATACCACTTTCCTCCTTCCGACCTCACCCGAGCTGGACCAACTGTGTCCATGTGTATGAGCTCGCCGGGTCGAGTGGTCATGACCTCAGTCACAGGAGGATGGGAAGCGGCAACCATCTTGCCATGTCTGCAAGGATGGCAAACCAAATCCTTCTCGAACTTTAGCTTTTGCAACCCTTTGGGATAAGGTCCACTGAGCTAAGCCTTGCAAGCAAGTCAAAACTCAAATGTCCCAATATCCTATGCCACTTCCAAAGCTCGGAAGAAGAACCAGCAAGAAGACAACGAGAAGGTCCGGAAGAGATAGAAAAATCCGCACGAAAAACCTTCCCGAAGGGTAAAATCCGGCAAATAAGCTCACCACGAGAGTCCAAAATCCGAGAGAGGTTTGGCTTAAAGCTCACCTCAAAACTGTCATCAAGTAGTTGCGAAACCAAAAGTAGGTTAAAATGCAAATTCGCAACCAAAGCAACATCCTTGAGGACAAAAGAGGAGTTCACTCGGATCGACCCTCGGGAGACAACCTTACCTTTACTCTTGTCCCCGAATGTGATATACTCGGTGTGGTGCACGGGGTTGAGGCTGGAGAAACCACTTGCACTTCCGGTCATATGGCGTGAGCATCCGGAATCCACAAGCCAAGTCTCCTCTAGGCCTAGAAGTGCACCTCTGAACTTCCGGTTCACGCACCCCAACACGTGGCTGGTGCATGTCCCGGTTATTCAACTCAACCTGCCTCCGATCATCCTCTTCCTCCTATAGCAAAACTTAGCCAAACGCCCATACCCGCTCACAATACTCACAATGGTACCTTACCACACTCTTGGTAGGCACTCTCTTGTTGGGTTGGGTGGCTCTACTTTCTTGGGGAAGGGGATCACTAGAGATGTCGGGCATTGTGTCAAGTGGGTTGCGAAGGTGGTTTGGTTTGGCAATCCACACTTGCTTCTGTGGAGTGGTTTTTGGGTGGCTCTTCAAACACACCATCTCTCATAGGAAACTCAGAGGGTTGGTAGGCTTAGGTGGAATGATCTTGGTAAGCTGGGAGTTGTGGGGGGTTTCTCATTCTCGCTCAAACCACCGCACTCACTGATCTTACCGAACATGCTATTGTCCTTCCCACCTATAGCAAAGCCTACTCCTGTGATGTCAGCCCTTTTGCATTGGCTAAGCATCGTCCCCAACTGCAGCTCTCGGCAAGACACCCAGCTCACGATGGACCGAAGGTATGTGTTTTCTTCCTCGGTATGCATCTTGTCGTGTCTGCACGATGCGATCTCAAGCTCCAAATCCTCAAAGCGATCCGACTCTCTAGTGCTATCTGAGCTGACCTTCTCTAACATAGCGATCTTAGCATCCTTCTGTGCTAGCTCAGAATGCAAACCTAAGCAAGACTTGCACACACCAAGTAAGCTAGGCCTAGCCTTCAGCTCACAAACCTCCTCAAGTAGAGTGCCATACTTGTCCTGGAGAGTGACAAGACTAGACATGTGAATGGCGCAAGCATCACACTCTACCTCCTCGGTAACCACCACTAACGCCTTAGCAAAATCTAGCTCATGAAGCGCACTAAGGTACTTTGCTTTAAAGTCGTTCCTCTGACAAGCGACACGCTTGAGCAACGCATCTTGACTCATCAAGGTGTCGTTCAGAGACTCAATCTCGAGAGAGAGGGACTCAACGGTGGGTGATACCTCAAGTGTGTTGGAGTCGTAGTCGAGTCGGGGTCTTCCTTACGCTTGTCGACCTTGCCTGCTTCAATCGCCATGGTGCAAAAGCCACCGTGCTTGGCGTCGGCGTAGAAGCATTGGCCGTTGAGCTTGTCCTCAACCTTTCCCTTGGACTGGTCATCGCTTGAGGAAGCACTTCCATCGGAGGAGGCGTCGATGTCACTGAGGGAGGCAAGGAAGGCTCGGTGCTTGGCCTTCACCTTGTCGATCACCTTCTTGGAGGACCTTTGGGGGTAGCCACCCTTGGGCTTGTGCTTGTCCTCAAAGTGGTGCTCGCGCTTGTCCTTGGGCTTGGTGAAGTCACCCGCAGCTTTCTTGGGGCATTTTGCGATGAAGTGATCCTCATCACCGCAATGGTAGCACCCCTTGGCTGAGGCACCACGCCGACGTTCAAACGGTTGTTGTGAAACCGTGAGAACTTGGTGATGACCAAAGCCAGCTCATCATCTCCAAGAGCCTCCACTTGATCCTCTGTCACAGAAATCAAAGACAAAGCGAACAAAGAGTGTGAATGGTCAGAGGAGGAAGACACGTACCGCCAGGGCTAGAAAACCAACGCCATAGATGGTATCAATGGTTTTCAAGCTTGGCCCGGGTCTGGTAGTCAATCTCTGAGGACTTGAGCTTGCTGAACAGCTCGTCCACGTCAGGGCATCATAGCCCAGTGACTCCTGAATGGCCGCCACCTTCATCTCCCACACCTTCCGATCAAGAGCATGCAAAATCTTGATAGCCATCTCATGATCATCATAAGGCAAAGTTGACTCGATTAGCACGCATCTTGTTGACGATAGATTGGAAGCGAGTGAATATCCCGTCAACAGATTCGTCGCCAACTGAGAAAAGTTTCTCCGTACTCTCTACGGTATGTGTCGAAGAGTCTGGACTTGATCTGAGTGTTACCCTCATGATATCGCACAAGTGTTTGCCAGATCTCCCGTGCCGTAGTGAGACTCGAAACTCGCTCAAACTCAGGAAGAGACAAACTCGAGAAGAGGATGCTACGGCTCTTGCGTTTTGACGCATGTTGCGTGATTTGCAGCTCATTAATCCAGCGCCAAGAAACCATGTAGTCACACTCTCACAAATCTCCCATACTTCGTATCAACCCCTTAGAGGTAAGCGGACATGCACACCTTCCAATAGGCAAGTTTGTTCCATTGAAGAACGGAGGTTTGCCAGCACCTCTCTCCATGTCGCCTTCCGCGGATCAAGAACCGTGTAAGGTGGATTGATCCTTAACCGGCTTTGATACCAATTAAAGGACCGAGAACGGCACCAGAGGGGGTGAATGGGAGCCTCAAATTTCTCTCGAAATATTTTGGGCCACTCTTCCCTAAAACAGCCCCCAGCAAGTAAGCTAACTCCACAAGCAAGATCACGACCCTAGAGAGGGTGGATACCTTTGGTGATGACCAAGAGGTACAGCGGATCTTCCAGAAACCAAAGACTCAACCAAGACACCGATAGTGAAGCTCTCACACCCTTAAGAGAAGAGAGCTCACCAAAAAGTACTTATGAAACTGGTCTCATAATGCTTCATCAATTTCCCGCGTGATTACGAAACCAACGCAACAAACGGAACTCCAATTCGGAGTCCGAACGAGGAAGAACCAACCAAAACAGCGATCAACATGACCAAAGACCACTTGCTATAGTCCATGGTAAGGTCCGAAGCTGAGGTCCGGAGCTAGGTGCGTTGATGTAGTTTTTCGCTGTAACCACCGGACCACTCGCTATGGTCCGTTGCTATGGTCCGGTGGGTGGTCCGGAGGGTGTCCGACGCTTTTTCTTCCCAAAAACAGTCCATGCAGTGAGCTCCCAACCTCCGGACTAGTGGTCCGACGGTACCACAGGACTAGTCCGGAGCTTGGTCCGAGCTAGGGGCTGCTCTGCAGACTTTCGGCCAGACCACAGGACCACTCCCCTATGGTCCGGAGCCTTGTCCAAAGTGTCCGGAGGGTGGTCCGGAGCTCAAGAACAGCGCACAAAAAACCCGCGAAAACCGATTACACTCCGCCAAATCTTCCCAAAACTCAACCAAATGAAATCCAACTGCAACCAAACTTTGTAGGCATGATCCTTGTGCAGTTGGGTGCTATCCTGAAGAAATCATCGCTCAATTTGGAGAGGATAAACGGAAACACTCGGATTTGGTGGAGAAAAGGCAAAACGAAGAACGCCGCAAAGAAATTGCCCGATCTACGCACTCGTGAGGTTTGAGGTGAATTCCTTCAGTGCAAAGATGATCCTCACGAATAAGAACAATCCTCGTTCAAGTGGATTTTGCAAAGCTCCTCTCAACAAAGAGAAATCAACTCGGGAAAAAAGAGAGAGCAAATGCAAAACGTGAAGAACACAAGCAACTGGGGAAACTCGATCAAGAAACTAACCATGCCATGGCACTCGGAGAGTCGGGCCTCCGATTCCGACCAAAAGATTCGAGTTCTTATAGAGGTTGGTGAAATCAACCTAGGGATCTCATGAACAAGAGAGAGGTACAGAGAGAGTTGGGGCAAATGATTAGGGTTCAAGAGATGGATGAGGGATAACCCTTCACCCCCTACTTAACGGGCTTTGGCTATTTCCCAAAGACCCCCCTAGATACATTGAGTGAACTACCTAGCCTAAGCATTGCAATCCAAGCTCCTGGAAATATCTCCCGCATTTTGAATGGATGGCCCCGCTTCCTGTCGGGAGTTGCCGTCGCCTCGACGCAACCTCCAGGATTCCGCCACGTGCCATCCCCGCTTCCTCGGAAGCTCCGCCTAGGTTTTAAGGCCCAAACCCAGGAAACCCGCCACCGGTAGCTTTGGGCTCAACTACCGAACCCCGAGTTTTGCGGCCCAAACTCGGAAACCGACGTGGATGGTTTTGAGGCCCAAAACCACCAAACCACTCGACGCGAGCCACCTTGTCTTCGCCCCGTCGGACTCCGAATCCCCTTTGCCTCCGCTGGACTCGCGCGTCCACCGTCTTGACTCGTCCGACTTGGTCTACCTCCATGTCTTCTCGTACTCGCCCGTGCCAAGTACTAGCCACCACAGCTAGTCCGTCGGCGCCCATGGTCCCTTAGTCCGAACCCCGCTTCCGCCCTTCACCGCTCTCATTCCATCGGCACAGCAAGCCTCTACTCGACCTTCTCCATGCCATTGACCACTGTCACTAGGCATAGCACCTGCACACCACAAGCTGATAGACAGGCACACACATGCTTTTGCAAGAGGTTAGAATAACCACTCAAAACTGAAACACTCAAGTGTTAGTCAATTACTCATCATCAAAGCTGAACATCATGGTACTTATCCACCATGTGTTCGCAACTCATATATGGGAAGACTTGTCACTTACCTATTGAACTAGAGTTCAAAGCACACTGGCTATAAAAAAGATGGAATATGACTTTGATGCCGCTTGAGAGAATCGACAAATGCAATTATCATAGTTGGAGGAGTGGAGAGAAAAAACCTATCACAATTCGAAGATCTACAAAGAAAGAGTCAAATGATGTCATGATAAGAAGATCAAGGAGTTCCACCTAGAGATAAGGTATTACTATTTATTTCCAGGTGAAGCTCTCGGACACGGAAAGCTATGAAGCAAAGGGAAGGACCATATAAGGTAATCAATTCATCATCCCACGGAGCAATCACACATCAAAATGACGAAGGTACGTTATTAAAGGTAAATGGTCAACGTCTCAAAAATTTCTAGAGCTTAATGAAGAATTAGAAGAAATAAGTAATTAATTTTTACCTGTTAAGTGAATTTTAAGGACCAATCACTTTATCTTTACATTTCTGGGCCCTGCATATGTTTTTCGTATAGAGAACCTTCTAGAAACGAGTGCGCAGAAGAAGCCCCGGCAGAGCCCACATAGCCAGGGCAGGCGCCATAGGGTGTAGGGCGGCCGTCCCACCCCTGTCACCCTCTCGCTGCCCAGCCTTTTGCTCTCACGAACCTTCTATCCTCTCTTATCCGATAAACCTTGCAGAACACTTATCCAACCATTTCTCCGCGAGATTTGCTCCGTAGATGCTTCTAGAGGTAGTTTTCCACCCCTATATAAAGAACCCCTGACGTCAGCCATCATCTTCATCATCATTCAATCTTTCCTATAGCTCTTGCATGCTAGATCTCCTTGCTCCAATGGCCACAACAACAACGCCGATAGGAGATGGTCCCCTACAGATCCATCCCCAACCAGCTCCCCAAACGAAGATCCAATTCCAGTGCCTTAGTCTTAGTCCACGAGAGCTCCCGCTAGCCACCATTCCACCAAAGCATAGTGCTATAGCAAATCTTTCTATGGTACCAGTCCTCGTTGACACCACCGCAACCACCCTTTTCAAAGGGCCAAAAGAAGAGCCCATCATCGAGGTACCTGCCGGCACCAAGGTTCTTCCACCAAGACCCAAGGAGAGGGTCTAGCAGTGAAGAACCACCGAAATGGAGAGTCAACCACATCAAGTACACCACCGAGAGGAACGTCCCTATTCGAGGAATTTCGGGCACCCAAAGTCAATTCGTGCCGCAAAAGAAGCCCCGAAGCACTCCCTCAATTCCATCGAGTCACCTCCCAAACGCCACAATACCGTACGGTTTAGAAAAAGATTTCCATGCTAGAGATGACACGATCATCAATCTACAAAGCTCTCTAGACTTCTACACTAGGCAGGTCACAAACCTGAACACCACAGTAGGTGACTTAGGCCGATGTAATGAGCTTAAGAAGAAAGATGAAGTTTTTTAGAACGTTGCTAGATGCTTTAGCGAGTTTTTCTTGAGGCATGATTAAATCCATTAGCTAGAGTTTAGTTTGTTTCATTTCCCTTTGTATGCATGCCTCATAATTAATAATAAATAAAGATCATTTTCTATTATTATTGTGCCTTGCTTGTCCTCCACTGTTGTTATCTAAGAAAACATGAAACATATGGGGAGACCCCCCGATGACGAGACAAACAGATTCAACCGCAACAAGCAAAATTTTCGAAACAAACAGAGCACAACGCACACGTCAAGCAGAGGCGGAGGGCTACCCCACAGGCGGCCACCCCACTACCCAGGCCCCCCCGCACTGGGTTAGCACCTCCTGCCCCCGTCCTTCGACTACGCCAGGTTTCACCCGCACGTTACATTTTTTTCATGCACATCTCTAAATTTCAATTCGTACACTGATTTCCATAAATAAATGCTCTAAACATGATAAATTAAAATGATAAAATGTTTCCTTAAAACTCTTCATGGAATAGACTCTATGTATAAAGTTTCCTAAGAGTCCTGCTAATATTGGAATTAAGTTAATCCCCCATTTTCTTAAGTCGTTGTGGGAAAATAAGATGGTAGAATATGAGAACTTAATTTTTTGATAATCTCTGTCACTTGGAAATTTCTTTAAAAAAATAACTCCCATCTCCTATATGCTTTACACTTACCAATCAAAAGCCAAAAGGCTACTTATTTGTATTGATTTGTTAATGTGTGGCCTTGTTAAATTTTACATACCCAAAGGTCAAGGCTTCTTCAAAACTTTAAAACACAAAAATTTTTCTCTTCAAAGATTTCTTTTAAAGGGATGGGGATGCAAAAAAAAAAAATTGGGGAAATAAAAAGGGTAAAAATCCGAAACCTGTAGTAAATTTGGGGGATTCAGCCCCACTCAAAAAAAAAAAAAATATAAACAAAAATAGCCCCTGGTTCCTCTAATAGAAAGCCCAGCAAAAAACTTTTAAAAAAAATTTTTTCCAAAAATTTTGATCAAGATAGGGGTTATTCTCCCGGTCCCGATTTTCCAAGCAATAATGCAAGGTAAGTATGCCATTACCTAATTTTCGAGTTCATAAGGCTAGGCCCATAGGGAAAAATAAAAAACATAAAAAACCCAATACAAATTGTAATAAGGGGTTTACTTAGCTACTTTTTTTCCCAAAATTTTCAAAATTTTTTTGGTAAACCCACACAGAACTCCCGCAATACAGGGAAAAAAATTTTTCTAGTATTGAGCTAAACCAAGCTTATGTTTCACATCCTTTTCTCGGGGAGAAAAAGCCAATAGGGGGGGGTTACACCTCTTAAGATCAATTTTTAATGAACAAACAAAAAAAGGGGTAATTTAAACACCACCTGACGGGGGTTTAATGACAGAATTTCCCCAAGTTTGGTTTACTATTTCGCGGGGGGAAAATTTCAAAAGAGAAAAAGCCCAAAGTAAAACACATAAACCCAAAAACCCCCCACACAAAAAAGAAATTTAGAAGGCAAGAAAAGGCTGGGGGAAGGAACCAGGGCCAAGCGAGTAGGGGGGGGCGGCCGCCCTACCCCCCCTTGGGGGGGCCCCCTCCCCCCCGGGGGGGGCCCCCTGGTCAAAACCAATGGGCCCTCCCCGTGGACCCCTCTCCACCGCCTTTTAGATCACTTACCCATCCTTAAGGTGGTTTTTTATTGCGGCTACATCTTTAGGGGGGAATAAGGGCCCCGCCCCTAGGAAAGGGAATCCATTATTCTTTTTCATATTTCAGAGAGGATTCGCCAGAGAGGATCCCGATGGATCTATTCTCTGGGATAGCATCTTGGTTTAAGGAGATTTTAGGGGGGAAAGGGGGATTGGAGGAACCCCCGGCTTTGGGTCTTTTTTTTTCGGTGATCGACCCAAACCCCGGGGGCCGCCCCTTTGGATTTCTTTGGTAATTCATTTAAAAATTTTCAGAAGTTCCGTTTTTATTAATTCTTTGGTTTGTGGTTTACTTTTTTTCCTTGGGTTTAAGGGTAATTCCTCTAGGAAAAGGGGTTTTTGGGGGTGGTTATAATAATATCCCCTGTCTATCGGATTTGGTATTTAGGGGGGAAAATGAAAATTCCGAAATTACCTTTGCCCCCACAATTTTTTAGAAGGACTGGTGGGGTTTAAAAAGGGGCCCCGGTGAAAACACCCTATGGGGTTTTTTTTATCACAAAAGGGTTCCCCCAATAGAAAAATAACACATACTTACAGCCCAAAACTAGAGTCGGGGATTTTTTTTTAATCCCCCAAAATCTGCCCTTGTTAATAGTTTGGGGTTTTTTTCAAGATTGGTTATCAATCCCCCCTTTTTTCCTCCCGGGAAAATAAATTACATACTCCTTGGAAAACCTCCCAGGTGAAGTGCCCCCCCGGGACCCATGTGCTTGCTTTTTTATTCCAATGATTTCTTTTTTTGCTTTTAACTTTTCAACAGTGATTTCGAAATGACACAGGGGGTTTTCCCCCTCTCATTTTTTTTTAAAATGAAACCCTTTTCCATTTTTATAACACATTTTTTGCCAAAAAAAAATTTAATTGGGTTTGGGGGGCCAAAAAAATGCGACAATGTTACCCTTTGGTGTACAGGGTAGATCCCCGCCCCAAAGATTCTTTGAGGGCTGAAAGGATTTTTTAAGAGGGCTGGGCAAAAACGGGAGGGTTTTTTCATTTTTTTCCCCTGCCCCTTTGGGCCCAAGAATTTGAAGGAATTTTGGGACCCAAAAGGGTTTCCTTCCCCTAAACTTTTTTGAAGTGGGTTTCAGTAAAACATTTTTTTTGGGACAAGCTGGAGAAATGGGTTTTAAGATGGAAGAAGAAAAAAAAGAATTTTGGGCCCTTTGACGACTTTTTTTCTCAATTGGGATTTAAATGATAGGAAGGGGAAAAACAAAAAAGGGGGGGGGGAAAGGACACACTCCTGAAAATGGGGGCTTTTAAAGTCATTCGTGATAAAAAAAGGGATATTTAAAAGGGGAAAAAAGAAAAGCAATTTTTTGACCGCATGCAGAGGTTCACAAAAACTACTATCCCCCAAGCGCCAAAATTTGGCAAAATAATTTGGGGTACAACAGGGGTTGCAAAAAGGGGGGAAAAAAAAAGGGCATTTTCCGAAAATTTTTTGGGGGAAATTTACTAAAAAACCAAAAAAAGTTTTTTTCCCGAAGCTTTAACAAATTGCCTACCACTACGTATGAAAAAAAAAAGGGGGGGTGTCCCCTTTTGGGGTTTAAAAACCCCTGAAAACACATTAAAAAATGTTTGATTTTACCGTGGCGGGGACTACAAATTTTTGGGAAAACCCCCCCTAGTAAAGCTGCATATAAGATAAGCGAGAGACCAGGGCGTTTTTGGGGGAAAAAAGGAGCTTTCGGGAAAGAAAACCCCTCCCAAAGTTTTGGGGTATCCCAAATACCACCCAATGTCTTTTCAGAAAAAAGGGACCCATGCTTTTTTTTTGTGATGCCCAAAAAGAAGACCAAGGGGCAGACAACATTTTGACCCCCCCGCGGGGGCCCCAGTAAAAAAGAATTTAAACAAAAATTTTCCGGGATTTTTGTAAAGATGCAAAAAATTTAAGGTTGGGTTTTTTGAGCACAATGGTATAACCCCCTTTTTTGGGGAGCAATTATAGTCATAACTTGCCTTTACTTTAGTATCTACAACCTTCCTCCATGGTTACCCTAAGGGGGAAGTTCTTAGATGCCCGGGCTCCCCCAAAAAGGCCCCCCAAAAAACCCTTTGGAAAACACATCTGTTTTCCGGGGGGCCCTTTTTTGAAAAACTCCTGCTTTTTGGGCAAAGGGGGGTTACTTGGGGGGTTTATAAAAATAAAAAACACTTTCCTAAGCTTTTGTTTACGAAAAAATGTTTCCCCTCCCTAAAAATTTTTTAAGGACAAAAAAAAGGGTTTAAAATCCCATGCAACACTTTTTGAGCCCTTGACTGTTTTAACAAAAAACTCTCAAAAGGGTGGGCCCCCTTTTGGCCACCCGTCTTTTTTTTCCCTAAAACCCCCCAAGCCAAAAAAAAGGGGCCCATTGTAAATAAAATTTAAACAAACCAAACCCCGCAACAGAACTGGGAGGATTATTGAAAGGCAGGAAATGCAAGTACCCTTTGAAAGGGAGGGGGGGCCCTCCCATTCCCAAAAAGACAAGGGACCGCCCCTGTGGAAAAAAGCCCATTTTTTGGGACTACCAATTGGCAGAAAAAGGGGCCCCCATGCTTCGTGATGCCTTGAAAAAATGTTGTGTAACCCCGCTGGGTTTGGGGGGGTTTTTGGGAAAAAAACCCAAAAAAGATCCCTTTAACCCCAAAACGGGACTTGAAAAACATGAAATAAAAACAACCTAAATCCAGAGCAACAAAGAGGGACGCCATTTTTAAAAAGCAGCTACAACCTTTTAGCAAAGAAAAAGGAAACAGGTTTAAAATGTTAACCCACATCAAGGTCTCATCTGGTTTTTCCCCCCCAATAAAAGAAATAAAAATTTTTTAAGAAAAATTAAAAATTTTTAAAAAAGCTCATAAAACCCCAAAGGGTTTTGACGAAATTTTTTTTTCGGGTTTGCTTTAAGGGGAATTCAAACCCTTCCACAAGACGTACCACGGGAAAGCAGTCATTCCTCAATGAAATTTTTTAAAAAAAGGGCAATTTTTTCCAAAATAGTTTTTCCCCCCTCTACAAAATGAGGGGGTTTCTTTCCAAAGCGCTTTGATTGGGTTTTTTCCCCTCCACCTTCTTTAATGGGGGGGAAACCCCCCTCCTTTTTCCCGGGTAAAGGGTTTTTTGAAATTTGGGGGGCATGGTTCCTACACAACTTTTTCCCCCTTTAAAAGGTTCATGGGAGCCCAAAAATATTTAAATAAGGGCTCCCCCAAAAAGGAAGCCCCCCAAAAGGGGCTACTAAAAAGGGGGGGTCTTGATTTCCCTTTTTTTGATATTTTCCCCCCTTGCCCTTTGGTGTTCCAAAAAAAAGACCAGGGGGGTTTTTAGGGGGAAACAACATGGGGAAAGGGAAAAAAATATCGGTAGGGGGGTGATTTTTAAACAAAGCACCCCTCAATTCCCCTTCAAAACTCCTCCGGGGGGGAACCGTTTGTCGGGTACAAAGAATTTCCTAGACCCATTTTTCAGGAAAAAAAGCTTGGATTAGGGGGGAAAACACATAAAAACTTTCGGCATTGGTTGCAAAAAAAGTTTTGGGTGTTTTTTTAGTTTTTGATAAAAAACCCTTTTTTGTTGGCAAAAAAAAACCATCAGGGAAAAACCCCAAATAAAAAGCCTAAGAAAAGGGGGAAAATTTTTTTTAAAACCCCCCGTAGACCAAGAAAAAAGGAGCACCAAAAAAAACATTTTCCCCCTAGTTTTCCACTGACCCAAATGGAAATAGGAAAATATTAGGCCCCAAATATTTGAGTTTTGAGAACTATACTTTTCCATCAAATTTTTAAATTTTTCCCTTTGTTTAAGTGCCATTCGCCCCTTTTTTGCTGATGTGAATTAGGGGTTTTTAAGAAAAAAACATGCAAAAAAAAAATAAAAAGGGAAAAAAAGATACAAATCAACACAATGACCCCAAAAAGGGCACATAGGTTTTTTTCAGTGAAAAGAAAAAATTTTTTTTAATTTTAGGAAACCAGACTTTCAAACTTTTCAAAAGGGGGTGAAAGAATTCGCCCTTCATTGCCCAAAAAACCCAAGCAATTATAAATCCGGGGGGCACTCCGGGGTTTAAATGAAACAGACCAAGGACCCAAATTTAAGAAAAGTCATATTGGCCCCTTGATGTAGCAGCTTACAGGGGGTAAAGGGGGCTTTTGGGATTGGTATTTTGCTAAGTTTGGTCAAAAAAAAAAAATCTAAAATTTTTTTTTGGTCAATTTTTTATTTGGGATGACTAATTAATGTTTTTCCCTATTTTTTGTTCATTTAGTGACTAAGAAGACTACATTTGGGCATGAAAAAGTTTTTTCAAAAAAGAATGATTTGATGATTTTTAAAAACCCCTTTGTTTAAAAATTTTTCATAAGGGGGCTTTTGTTCCCCTTTTAAAAATTTTTTTCCTTTTTGGGGGGAAAAATTATTTTTCCCAAAATTGGACAATGAATGGTGAAACACAAAAAAATTTTAAAGTTAAAATAATGCATAAAAATAATTTTATGGGGTAACCAAAAAAATTTTTTTTAATTTAACAATAACTTTTTAAAGAAAAAATTTTTAAGGTTTTGTTTCTTTTAATTTGATACTAAAAAAAAGGGGGGAAAATTTTTTTAATATTTTTTTAGGGTAAAAAATCAAAAAAGGGGGAATTTTAAAAAAGGGTTTTTTTTTTTAAAACTTTTTGGGATGTATTTTAATTTTTTTATGCAATTAACAAAAAATAAACAAATTTTTCATAAAAAAAACTTTTAACAATCCAAAACATCATTCGTCTCGCGGAGTACTACTTTTGCGGACGCCGCCGCCTCGTGCCGCCTCCCTGCACGTCGCCCGCCGTCGTTCCTCCTTGGGACAGCTTTCCGCGCCCCCGCGCCCACCCGCGCCCCTCTCCTTTCCTCTGCACGCCGTGTCGCCGTCGTTTCCCTGCACAGCGCCGCCACCGCCCCTCGGGTTTGCACCATCGCCGGTCGGCCTCCCCTGCGCCCCCCCATGCCCTTCCTGGCCGCCGCGCCCGCACTCGAGCCCAGACCGCCCAGCCGGGGCCGCCGCTATTTCCATTGAAGGACTAGAAAAAGAAGAAAAAAGAAAGAAAAGGAAAAAAAAAGAAGAAAAAGGGAAAAAAAAGGAAAAGAGGAAAGAAGGGGAAGAGGGAAAAAGGAAGAAGCTAAAAAAAGGGAGAGAAGGAAGAAAGAAAGAAAGGAAAAAAAAAAATAGAAAAAAATAGTAAAAGATTTTATAAATTTTTAAATGGATTTGTTTTAAAAAAAAAGGGAAAATTTTTAAATATTCTATGTTTTAGTTTCTGTTTCACACACAACATTTAATATGTTTTTTTTAGTAAGGGGGATCGAAAAAGATGAGTCGAAGAAAGGGAAAAAGAAAAAGGGGAATTGCTATTAATATTTTTATAATGTATCTTCTTATATTTCTAGTAAAATATTTTAAGCTTTCATTTGTTATATAAAAAAATTTTAGCACTTAGAGAAATATAGACCTTCCTTATTGATTAAAATAATTTGATATAAAGTATCTTTTTTTTAATTGGTGTCTACCCTTTTGGTTTTCTCTAAGTGTTACACACACACACTTGTTTAGGGTTTACACTCACACACCCCCTC
Organism: Microstegium vimineum; assembly: GCA_022036555.1. Classification (NCBI taxonomy): domain Eukaryota; kingdom Viridiplantae; phylum Streptophyta; class Magnoliopsida; order Poales; family Poaceae; genus Microstegium; species Microstegium vimineum. The sequence continues at coordinate 12,292,631 of CM039129.1, read as the reverse complement.
CCCACTAAGTGATGTCTACCCTTTTGGTTACCAAAGTGTTTCACACTTGTTTAGGGTTTACACACACAACACATAAGTGATGTCTACCCTTTTGGTTACTCTAAATGTTTTCCACTTGTTTAGGGTTTTCACACACACACTTATAAGTGGCTACCCTAAATCCCCCTAAACCCCTTTTATTCACACACACACTAAGGTCCCCTTTTGGTTTCTCTAAGTGTTCACACTTAGCTTGTTTAAAGGTTTACGTACACACACACTAATGTCAAAAACCCTTTTACTATATTATTTCAGAAAAGAACGACCCAAAAAGACAAAATGGGGGATTTCTTGTTTTTTAAAGACAAAGATGGAAATGATCAAGTGTAGATGCACCAATCAAGAGATGAAGGCACCAAAATCAATAAGGACGAAGTTTTGTACTTTTTCGGAAGATGTTGAGCAAAAAAATATCGGCAAGACAATGTGACAGGGTTTTAATGTCTACAATCTCTTGTTATCATGAAAAATCAAAAAAAATTACTTTGTATAATTTATTTATAATTTTGTGTGTCCTACATAATACCGCGCTCAACCAAATAGGGGAAGATTAAAAAAAAACGGGCCCAAAAGAATCCCTTGGAGGTCGGTACATTTTCCACAATTTGGATGACGAAACAGGGGAAAATACTTGGACCACATGCGCAAAAATTTTCCAACCACTATGGTTTCCTTGGAAAGGGGTAGGCTTTTCGATCGGGTCGTAATGGCGCAAAGGAAAGGACATCCGAAGTTAGTTTTTCTTTTTGAAAGGACAAAGAAAATAATTTGGCAATTCCTCACATTCTCGCTTTAACAGAAGAGAAGCTTTGAAGGGGAAGTTAGGGACGGGGGTATAAGAAGATGGAACATAATTTTTTTTTTAAATTCCCGGGGGGGAGCATCCCCCCTGAATATTTCTTTTATATCAACAACCCGTTTTTAGGGGAAAAAGGAAAAACCCTTTTTTCGGTTTAATTTTTTGGAAAAACCAACTAAAACCAAAAACTACCCCAGCACAAGGGGGCCCAAATTTTGAATCCCCACTCATAAAAAAGAATACACCCGCGCACAAGGGGGAACATACCACAACCATAGATACACCCAAAAGGGGGGGGAAAAAAAAACAACCCAAGCACAAAAACTCTTCAACGATGCCCAAAGGAGGTAAATGACCACAACATAATCATCCGGCCATTACCATGGGCAAGATGACTCAGCATGACCTTTGGGAAGCTTTCGCCTGAGCCCCTTTTGCTGAGGGGTTGAAGGAGCAATCCGAGAGGCGGCAGCAAGAGATTCTTCAATGACACCTTTAAAAGCATTTCCTCCCAAAAGCCAAGACTGATCAGTAGCTTTTCGCCCAGAACCTTTGCATGTACCGAAAGGAATCCAGACTTGGACGTAGGGTTTAGTCGGTCGCCACCACAACGCCGGGGGCCCGTTTTGGACCGCCCGCGATAGTGGGAGGCCCACCGACTATCGTCGTCGTGGACGAGGGAAATTGTGGGGGTTCCGCCGCCGCCATACCCCCCGGGAGCCCCTTTTTCCGGGCTCGCCCCGGGTAGTGGGAGCCACCCCACTACGTCGTCGGGCGGAGGGGAAGGGGGTTGGGGCCGGCCGCCCCCCCAACACGGAGCCCTTTCCCCGGGCCGCCCGGGGGAAAGGGGAGGCCGCACCGACAATCGCCGTTGTCGGGGGAGGGGAAGGGGGGATTGCCGGGCCCCCGCCCCACAAACCGCGAGGCCATTTTTGGGAGGCCCCACCAACAGTCGTCGTCGTCGGCGGGGGGAAGGCGGGGGGGGCCCCGGGCGCCGCACAAAACCGCGAGGGGCAGTTTTCTAGACCGCCCCGATAGTGGGGGCCGCACCCCACAGTCTCGCGGAGGGGGAAGGGGGGGTTGCCCGGGCCCCAGCCCCCAAAATCGGAGCCGTTTTCTAGACCGGCCCCCGACAGTGGGGGGCGCGCACCCCACAGTGTCGTTGGGCGGGGGGAGGGGGGTTTTCCGGCCGCCGCCCCAAAACCCCCCTGCGGAGCCGTTTTCCGGGCTCGACATGACATGGGGGCGCCGCCAACATCGGCGTCGAAGACGGAGGGGAAGGGGGGTTGCCGGCCGTGCCACACCCCCCCCCGGGGGAGCCTTTCCCCGGGCCGCCCGCACAGGGGAGGCGCGCACCGACATCCCCCGTCGTCGGAAAGGGGGGAAGGTGGGGGTTTCCGTCCGCCCCCCCACCGCCCCAAACCGTTTCCGGACTCGCCCATGATAGTGGGGGTGTGCACCCCCAGCATCGCGTCAACAGGGGGGTGGGGTTCCGACCGCCACCAAAACCCCCCAAGGGGGTTTTCCCCGACTCCCCGCACAGTGGGGGGGGCGCACCCACAATTGGGGGTTTTTGTCGGACAAGGGAATGGGGTTGCCGTAGCCGCCCCAACGGCGGGGGCCCTTTCTGGACTCACCCCAGCAGGGGAGGCGGGTCAGCGCAAGTCCATGGGACGCAGTCCCGCCGCCGGGAAGCCCGCGGCCAATATGCCACCATGCCCTTCTAGGAAGCTGAAAAAGAAACGTAAAGAAGAAAAAGGGGACGTGCCTCCCGCCCCCCTTCCCCCCCGGCAAACTGCGGCCCTGCTCCCCACAGGTTTAACCTAGCCCGTAGCCCGGGGCCCCCCGCCGGGCCCGACAGCGAGCCAGCCCCCGCCGGCCCTAACCCGGTAGAGGGAAACCTTGGCCCCCGTCACCTCTTGCAGAGGGAGGCACAGCCCCCCAGCCTGGCCCCCCACCAACCCCGCCCCCGGGGCTCGTTGTAGGGGGGGGGCAGCGGGGAAACCGCCGTCGCCCTGGTGACCCCGGTCCCTAAGAAGGGGACAACTGGACCATAGGGGATGATCTGAAGCTTCCTGGCCTTCGAGCTCGTTGCGCCATTGGTCCATAACAAAGGGTCGCAGGGGAAAAGGGGAACAAGAGGAACAGGGGAAGAAGAGGCTGCACGCGGTGGGCTTTTCATCCGCGGGCCCCACCCGCTAAAATGGAGAGAGGGGAAGGGGGGCGAGGGGGCTGGTGCGGCGAGGGTTTGGGGGGGCCGGCTGTGTCGCCCCCCCGGTCGCCCGTACGGACAACGGAGGAGCCCCTCCTTCCTTCCTTTTCCTCGAGCCACCTGTGCATCCCCCAACACAATCTTAAAAGGGCCCTTTTAGCACCCGTTTTCCGAAGAATACGAATACGATGTAAATTTTGGGCCCTGGGTGTCAAACAAAACATATATACAAATATGGAGATTACAAAGTCATAGCTTTATTTATTCAAAATAGTTACAACAAATTACATCATAACAAAGCAACGCGGGAAACTATTTTATATCTCCTATCTTTGGGTTTCCATACTCCACAGGGAAGTTTCTGGGGGTCACTCGCCTAAACCCCTTTTGGGAAGACCCTTTTTGCAAACCCCCACGATACCCATCCGGGGTTTTTATATAAAGGGATGACAACAAGCGTCAAATCACCATCTCAGCAATAAACTTGGGGTTTTTTGAGGGTCAAAAAGGGTTAACAGGGTTTAACTTGTTTGTTTAGTAAGTCTAAATTTTTTAAACATTGATGCATCAAAACTTTACAAGCCCAATAATACATGATCAAGTAAAAAAGATTAATGCTTAATAAAAAAATAACAAAATCAAGACAAAATAACCTGATGACAAGACATAAAGGGAAAGACAAAGTTAAGGATCCCGACTGCTCGTAACCGGAGCATGGCTACAGATAATTTTACCTTGCAAATTGTACATATTTACCCCCAAGCCAGATTCCTTTTTTTGGGGTTTTAAAGCCCACAAAACCCACCTAAGGCATGGGATGGTTTCACTCATAACCTTTCGCTAAATCCTAAAAAGTTAGGGTCGCAGGCTAATGTCAAGTTGCATGGGTATCCCTTTGAGGGCACAAATGGGGCGTGCACTATTTCGCCTCCAAACAGAAAAGCGCCAACCCCCCGACCCTCGCCTCATGCCCAATAAATGGTAACCCCCAAAAAAACTAGAGACAACGGTAGAATTTAAAATCAAGCCCTATAACCACCGGGTAAAAACGTTTTTTTAGGTGGCCGTTACAAGATTTCCCCCATAGTGAGAAAACAAGTGTGAGTTTTTGATGTAACCCTTGTGCACTTGCTAAAAATTCTATTTTATCATCTTGCAAACATTTAAACAAGACCATATTATGGTTTTCTTTTGCCTTGCCAACTACCCAATGCATCCCCAAAAGGGGCGGGGTACATATTCAATTCTAGGTAAATCCCTTAGGTTTTTAAAGTAACACATGCTATTAATTAAGGATATTAAAAAGTGTAGGTAACAAGGGGAGTCCATGCTATACTTGCCTTCCATAGCTTGCTCAATTCCAATTTCCTTTAAACAACCTTGCAAAGCCCCACATCTAACATCCAAGAATCACAAAAAACCTAAAAACAATACCCCAATCATTGCAAAAAATACTAAAAAGGAAAACTATTCTCGCATACTAGAACTCGGAGCGCAAAAAACCAAAATAAAACGGAGCTAAAGTTTGCAAAATACACAACGGGAGAAGCTTTTAAAAAAGGGAACAAGGGGTTTATTATTTTAGCGTGAACAGGATATAGGGGATTTCATGAAATACCTAAATTGGATTAAGTAAAACTTTTTTTGAATTTTAAAACTGATTAAACAAGGTAAACATTCATTTTATTTATAAAGCAAAATTTCATAGACTTTAATCAAATTGGGGTTTCCATGAAAATTTCAGAGATATTAAAATAGTATTGGGGTTTAAAAAACTGTATTTAAAATGTTTGAACTAACCAATTTTAAGAACGATTTGGATTTTAAACAAAAAATTGATTTTAAAAAAGATTTGGGGATTAAACATCATTTTTAAAACCCATTAAACAAAAAATATTTTTGAAAGTTATAAAACAAAGCATTATGGTTTTATCATGTGATTTTTGAAATTCAAATCCAATGCAATTTGTTTAATCAAAAAAAGTTTAAAAATCTTTTATAACATTTTGAAAAAAAAATGGGATTCTGTAAAATGAAATTTTTCATTTTATTTTTTAAATAAAAACAAAACCCCAAAAGGAAAAAACGCTTTCCCAAATTTGGGAAAAGTTTAAAAGGAGTACGCCAAGGACGACGGGGTTCATACATAAAAAGGGGGGGGGCTTTTGCAAAATGCACTCGCGAAGGGGGACGGGGGCTTTTGAGCCCGATCGGGTCGGGGGCGAGATTTAAAAGGGAGAGAAGGGGGGGGAGGTTGCCGGACAAGACGGCACGGCGGCGCCAAGCCGGTGGGCCGCGATTCCTCGCCCCGGGATGACGGAGGGCCCTACGGGGCACATTTAACGAACCCGAGTGGCCGGGAAAAAAAAGGGGGGGAAGCAGCTCACCCAAGGCTTTTTTAACAGAGGCACCCAAGGCGACTGGCAAAAACGACGCGGCGGGGGCTTGGGCCCCCCGCGCAGGGGGCGAGGATGAGGGAAACGGGGGAAAAACCCCAGCGTTGAGGGGGTTCATGGGGTTTTCTGGAACTTCCCTCGGGGCGGAGAAGAGCTAGCCGCGGCCCCAGAAAATCCAGGGGGTTCAATGTGGGGCGGTCTTGTTCTCGGGGAGGGGAGTCGCGTGGGGCTCGGGTAGGGGGAGAGCCGGGAGGGGTGGGTAAGGAGAAACGGCGGGCATCTAGAGGGGTCGTTTTTTGCCCGGGAGGGGGCAAAAAGGTCGGGGGGGGGGAGCTCGGGGCGGGAGGGTTGGGCCCCGGTCGTTAAGGCCATTTGGGCCTTCAAACGAGCATTGAAAAGGGGCGGTTGAAAAGGGGGGTGAGGAGGGGATTAATCCCGGTCATTATTGGGGGAGGGAAGGAGGTGGGCTCGGTTGAGCTCGAGCCCTCCATTGAAAAGGGGAAACAAAGGGGGGGGGGATTGCCGCATGAGGTAGGGGATGACCCAAACCCGGCCCCCCCTTGGCGCGTCTCGGAGAAGGAGGAGGTGGCGCGTTGGGGCCCTCGGCGCCGACAGGGCGGGGGGCCGCGAGTCAAGAGAGAAAAGGAGCGGGGGGCTGGGCCCACGTTTGGGGGGGCCCAGAAGGTGATTGGGCCGAGAGGGGGAGGGGGAGGCGGGGGAAGAGTGAGAGGGCTGGGGTGCAACACGTTGGGCCAGAAGAAGGGGATAAGAGAAGAAAGAAAACCCTTTTTCCTTTTTTTATTTTTTCAAATTTATTTGGAAACCGATTTCAAATCCTTTCGAAAAACAAAAAAGTTGAAAAATTTTTATAAATCATTTTTTGAGTTTTGAAAAAAAACTTTGAACTTCTTTTTTTGTAAAATTTTTTAAAATTTTTTTATTTATAAATAGTCAAAATCGCTTTGGACCAAAAACCGATTTTTTCATAAATTATCTTTTTCCTCCCAAAAAAAAAAAATGCAAAGGCATAACAAAACCCCTTTCATATTTAATTCAAAAAAAAAAAATTTAAAAATAAAGTTTTGACATTTTTTTTTCTACTAAAGACCTAATTAAATATATAAATTTTTGGAAATCATAAATTTTTTTTTTTTATGTATTTTTTTATTCACAAACCAAAATAGAAATTTTGGGTGACAGCCTGGGAAAAAAATTGTACACCCAAAATTACAAAAAAAACCCTTACTCCAATTTCAACAATAAGTCCACGTCAAATTTACATGTTTTGGGATGATTTGTAGCTTTCAAGACATCCAAGAGGGCGAAACACAGCGAACAAAACCCAAAGAAGCTCAGAAAACAATATCCCACACTTGGGATCAGTGGCTACATTATGTCTTTCCCAAGTGGGAAAAAATATAAGAGGAACCGTACTTGGGGGAAACTAACCCAAAACAGGGGAACTAGTGAGCCGGTAATTGGTTTTTTGGTTTCCGGGGGAACCTTTTCCCTTAGACCAGGGGAAATTAAAGCATACCGAAGGCTCATAAAGCCACAAAAAATGGTTTACGCTCAATCTTTGGGGCACAAGGATATGGGCACCAGATAAGAGGGGTACTGACATTGCCGGGAAATCCCAACACGGGGGGGCGAAAAGGAGGTCCCGGCCGTCCGGGAAGATCCTTCCCCAAGACAAAGTACATAAAAAACCGCCCGAGAAAGAAAAAATAGGGGGAAGCTATGAATTAAGCTGGGGCAAAAGTTTTGAAACCCGAACACATTCAAGCAAAAGAGCGAGAAGAGAAACTTGAAGCGAGAAAAGCGAGGAAATCAAAAGGCAAGTGGAGTTACCGGAAAGTAACTCAGCCCCTTTGGGTTAGTTTAAAACATTTTGCTTCCCCAAATGCCTCAAAACTGGTGATGACCCCAAACACGCCCTTCCCCCGTGGTAAATCACAGAATCAAAAACAACCTGTGAGCCACATTCCAGAGGGGGGCCCCCTCCTGGTGGTACCCGGTGTTTTTGTATCTCCTATCACCCTACGAAGATACCAAAATCCCTGGGTAATAATACCCATGGATATGCTCTTTTCCAGTGGATAGGTTCAAAAAAATCTGAATGTTCGCTTGACATTGAAGGGGGTTGGGGAGACGCTTTGGGGCAACGGAAAAACATTTATTTGTTGGCACAAGCACTAATTTATTTTCCGGGGGATCACCTCCATTGTACCCCCACCCCCCGCCCCCCCCCTCCTCCCCTCCTAGGTGCAATGAAAGTGAAACATACCATCTTTTTTATAACTTTTTATTGGGTTAAATACAATCTTTTTTCACACCGTTGTTTTCACTTAGGAACCCCCCCAGGACCTAATCACCATTCATCCCTGCTGGGCATAGTGTTGCAGGGAAATGATGTGAAACCACATGGTTCCTCCCTAGAACCTCTAAGGCGGTCTCCATCTCCGAAACCGGGCCCCTCACCCCACCGTCTCCAAAACGCCGAAACCCCGGCCCCTCGCTTCCACGACGTTCTCCAACGCCCACCCGGCCCTAGCCCTCCACGATGGTCTCCAATCCCAAAACGGCCGCCCCCTCCCCCAAAAAGAGGTCCACCCAAAGCAAAGGTTTCCGGTGCCCCACCCCAAGCAAAGAGGAAACTACAAGGAAAGTTTAAAAAATTTCCCCAAAACTTCCGTATGAAACTAGCGAAGAACTAGATGCTTCAAAAAAGGGCCCAGTGCAAACACAATTCCAAAAAAAGAAGGGAAAGGAAGCAAAAAAAAAAACTAAACAAAATGTTTTTTTCTCTAATCAGATCTAAGGAAGCGGTGCAAGCAAAGAAGAATAAATACGGATCCAAAAGGGTTTTTCCCAAATTTGGGCTATGACCGCACTCTAAAAAGGGAATTAAAAGGAGAAAATAAGAAAAGAGCACGACAGGGTGTCCCAC